>JACTTY020000026.1:2400000-3600000 GCA_014595695.2 Epargyreus clarus clarus
TGTTGCAACGAATTGTGACGTTTCCAAGGATGTTTTGTATCCTGAATACGGCTACAAGAGTTCGCTCTATGTTCAACTATATAAACTGGTCTCTTTCATAAAATGGTTAACACTGTAACATTATTAAGTTATAAATCACCTTTTTAGTACAATATTGTGTTCTTATAAACTGCCTAATATTGAAACTAAAGACCAATGTTCAGAATTAATAGTTGCTTGTATTTATTTTGGCACTGGTTTTCAAAAGTAGTGGAAGACTTTTAACTCGAACAACTAACGTTTCCATGACACCTAGCCAATTTAAAATAGTTTTCTTCTTAACATCTTAATAAATAACTCATAATCAAATAATTAAACAAAAGGAAATATTCGACATAGTGTTATGTAATGATCTGTAAAAAAATCTTACGCGCAATTGCCTGTCCAATTTAGATTTGAATCGGGAATAATATAAAATATATTAAGCAAATTTATAATTTTCTATACATGTATCGTAAATTGTTTGGAGAACTTTGTTATAAGACTTCAGAAGATTCAGCTATATAAAAGGAAGAAGGTTCGTGAGGAAAAAAGAATATTAACATTTATTAATATTGCTCAATTGTCAATAGTGAGTAAAGTAATTGTTCATATATTTACAGGGTTACTTAGTGATTTCATATAGAGTACATGCAATTAATCAATTCGGGGGATTAGTATTATCTACAGTATAAAATTAGTTTGTTGCAAAATGGAATAACAATATAAAACCTATTTTATGATCCTTTATAATTATATACACGAAGTTTTCTAAAATAATGTGTGATACTTGCAAAGTATCTATTCCTTTAGTTAAAGAGAAAAAACAGCCAGTATTTTTCGTCATTTTTCTTGATACATAAACTTTATGAAACAAGTTGTATATACTTACCTCAATTTTTGTTGCCTGAGGCTTTTTTGAGTACTCATATTTTATTATGTATAACGCATTTTTGCACTGTTTTAATATTAGTGCCGCTATTAAAGGATGCACAGATGAACTATAAGAACAAAAATAATTGAGAGTTCATCCTTGTAGTCTATTTTCTCTTGGAAGCAATAGTAGTTAGAAGCCAATTTAGTTACTTTTCGATTTGTGTATTCATTCTCATATAATGTGCCTTGTATATTATATACATACATGATCTATAGATATATTAAGCATTAGTGGCAAAAAGTATTGTGATGTACTTATAGTAAAGAAATATGTTGTTGTTTTTTTAAGAATTTTGATCAAATAAAGGTGTTTTTATTATTTTATTTATGTGCTTTCTCACTTCTCTTTAAGTAATCAGTAGCTAATTCTACAAAATGCCATTTAATTATATCTTAATAATGAAATGATAAAATATTTTTGTGGTTCTAGTTCGAAGTGCACCAACATATTACGTTGCTTGAAGTGCTCTTATGTTCAAGTTGAACCGGGTGAGGCATTCCAACTTACTCCTCAGGGGTAACAATCTAATGTTATCTAAAGTCGATTACAAATGATTCAGGGCATGACATAGACAGCAGTAGCCACTTGGCATCTGGTGGACTGCATGCTCTGCTACCAAAATTATAAAATAATATTATAGTATCAGGGGATTCAGTAATATTGCTGGTACAAAAAAAAACACGGTTAAAAACACCATTAACTCAAGTTTATTACACAAAGGGTTTTATCGATCTTGAAGAATTACCAAGATTTTAGAATACATCATTATCTGACATCAAACATTTGCTTGTGACTAAAATAAGGAAGCAAAGTCACAACCTAATGTCACTAAGATTAATTATTGTGGAAAATTAATATTTTAATAGTATATGATCCAAAATTGTATGAGTGTCAACTTTTAAAAACAGTCTTGATAACATCCAACATGGAAGCAGGAAGCACCTCTGCGTTAAAAAAAATATTTTGAGTTTTTTGCAATAAACCACGCAGCCATAAATTTGTATTATTAAATAGGTAACAATGATGTACATATTGTTTTTTTTTTCAAATTTCAAATGCATTACCCGTGCAAAGGAAGAGCTATTATATGTACTTATATTAAATTTAGTTTTCGCAAAAGTACCTTAGAAGCCGGTGTTTTTTTCTTCTTAGAATTTTAACATTTATTATTTATTGTGGACTCTATATTCCTGTCCTAAAGTCATATACTATGTAGAATAAAGTCCTAAAGTCTCATGCTATTAAATGGAATTTTAATATTTAATACACTTACTAATAAAAATGAATAAGCAGTTGGTAGTACCTTATACATATTTAAGAACTGAAACAGTTTCGCACAAATGTCCAAAACCCAGGAAAATCTATAGTCTATGGCATTGTAGCATAGATCACCATTTGTGTCATAACACTCGAACAAACATACACCTTATTACCCTAATATTTGTGAGATTTGCACATCATATTGCCTGCCCCTTTGATACCATGATCACTGCTGAAGGCACCAGTCCTGAAACCAAACCAAAAATATAATAAAATTAGAAGCAGTATGACTGCGATCTATATAAACGCCGCAAAAAAACCCTAAAATTGTATCAGTATATCTTTATATAAAAAAAAAGTGGCTAAACGTGGCCAATTCACCTGATGTTTCCACAATATGAGCTCGATATTAATTCAAGAATCCTATAGCTAGTGTCATAGTCAAGTTATAAACGTTTAATTTCATTAGATAAAATTAGTCATATTTACAATAATAATCTATTATAAAGAATATAAAAGATAATAACAAAATGTTAACCCATGTGGGCCCATTTCATAACAATTTCTTCTTAACACCTTTTTGTGAATAATATTTAGGGAATCTAGGATAAAATAAAAAAAAATAATATATAAATATTAAATACTTTACCTAATGATTCCAAAGGTTTATCATAATCGTCGCTGGTGAATATTTTCTTGGGAAAGGTAGTCATCAGCTTGATGTTTGGATGCTGACCAAACTCTTGGCTATTCATTTCTAAGAACAATCTGGAATAAATAAATATCAAAATAGACTGATATTGTATGTTTTGATATTGTATTGTATTCATAGTATCACTAAACTGCAACTTCTGATCGCTCACAGGTTGAATTTATAAAACAATACAGGGGAGTTTTTTCTAGCTCAATTCATATATAGACTTTTGATAGGCAGTTTTAATTTAATTTGGAGCATTTTTCCTATTACCGTTTAAGTTTAGATTTGACCACCCAGGGCGGTTACTACCATCTCTTAAAACAATATTATTTTAATCATACATTGAAATTTCTAACCACGACCTCATTTAAGTAAGATTGTTTTTACAATATTACAATAAGCAGTTTTGGATGATGTCGGTCGAAATTATTACTTTATTAAGCAAAATATGGCAATTTCAGTTGGTTTTATACAATGGTTAAGCGAAAAATGAGTAAGAGTTTAAGTTTGATCAACTGTGTAGGACTAAACACAATCAAGACCGTGTTGTGAAAGAGATGACACTAGTTTCGACGTCTCGTTTCCTCTTGGATAAGGAATAGACAAATTATTATTCTCATTCTAGATTAATTATGTAGTGACCTACCTGACTGCAGCCAACTGCTCCTTAGCTCCGAAGGTGTGAGTGAGAGACTTGCCGTCCGGTAGTCGGAGTTGTATGCGAGCCTGGTCGTAAGAAACCTTTGGCGCAGACGTGGCAGACGGCTGGGGTACAGGCGCTGCCACTGGTTCAGGAGTTGGCGGTTTTTGACCAGAGGCTGCTAGTCTGAAAGTTTTTTTTATATTTAACCTAACAATAAGGCAAACCGTCTACCTGATGGAGAGCTGTCACTGTGGCCTAATGACATTTGCAACATCAGAGGAGTCGCCAATGCATCGCCGGCTTGATAAGTAATATATCTACTTTGTTGTACACAGAAACCATGTATAATGTAATTTAAATAAAAACAAAGGCAATAATAAAAGGTAAATGGCGGTTTCTGTCAGATAACTATGATGCAGAGTTGGATAAGAAAGGTGAAATTAAAATATTATGAAAATCTTATCGGATATTAAAAAAATATTGCAATGGCACATTTAGAAAATATATCAAAGTATATTTTAAGATTTGGATGAAAGTAAACTGGGATGAAATTCGTTTTTATGATTTAATATTGTGCAACAGGCACATGAACAGAACAGAACAGGCACACTTTAGAAAATAAATCATGACATAATTATATAATTAGTAGTAATGACTAAATTATAAAGTAATGTAAACGTTTGTTATGATTATTATGATGACCTATATTACTGACGCTTAACATCTATATTTATAAAGAGAACACAAATCAAAAGTGAAAATATAAAATCTTGAGTAGATTCATTGCAGATTTTTTATTGAACATCAATATAGTATCACTGCGTTGTAGTGTTCTGTTCATGGAGAAAAAATGGCAAAAGAGACTCATTAACATAAATCTTTTTCATTACAATCATCAAACCATCACTGTCCCACTGCTGGGCATGGGTCTACTCTCAGAATGGGAAGGATTAGGCCATAGTCCACTGCGCTGGCCAAGTGTGTATAGGAAGACTTCACATACCTTTGAGTTTTTTTATATAAGTCTCAGACCATGATTTTTTTCCTAACAGATCATGATTTTTTCCTTTACCATTTAAGCAAGTAATAATTAATTTCTGAAACATAGATAACTTTGCAATCAGAGGTGCATGCTTGGGATTTAAACCTTGGACCCTCGATCAAGACGCTGAGTTTCTTAAGTACTAGGCTCACTGCATATATTTCTAAATTCTTATCAGGACTTTAACTCACTTCCTAGCTTGTTTGTCCGCCTCAATCTGTGCCCTGACCCTCTCCCTAGCCTTCTGGTCCTCAATCTTCTCCCTCCTTCTTTGCTCAACCAGCTTTTGCATCTCTTGCTCTTGGAGACGCAACCGAGCATCCTGCATGTCCTTGCCAGATTTGATGCGGAGACGCTCCCTTTCCAACGCTTCTGCCTGAAAATGTAATTTACTCTGTTATTTTTAACACATTAAAACATGCTTAAGTACTGTCAACTCAACTCAGTCTTGAATAATTACTTGGTTTAATACATTGGTTAAATAAACATGATCAACATAATACAATACAAAAATGCTTTATTGTACACCAACTACTACATGAAAAATATACATAAACAAAATGAACAGTACAACAGGCGGTCTTATCACTTAAAGCAATCTCTCCCAGACAACCATAGAGTTGTTGAAAGAAAACAATACAGATGCAAGAAATACAGGTACGGGTGTACAAATGTAATACATATCGACTCGAAAATTATCTTTAAACATATCAGCAGCTAGTGTAGAAGGTGAAGAAAGTAAGGGATAGAAATAGTGGCTATCACTGCTTTTTTATGTGATACACATATCATTAAAGTGAATTTACATTATATAACTTCAATTAACAATATACTGACCTTTTCTCTCTCCTCTCGCTCTTTTCTCTTCTGTTTCATTCTTTCTTCGAGCAGCGCCAATTGCGCTTTCTTTTCTTCTTCAGTTAATGGCTTCTTTTCTTCAGTGGACTCAGAGAAGCTGCTGTGGTTCGTCTTGGCCGCATGGAACTCCATCTCGTCCTGATTTTTGAACAGTTTCCCGCACTCATCGCACTTCAGCGACTTCGCTTCTGCCGCCTCCGCCTCCGTTTCTGTGGTCGTAGCTACTTCAGCTGCCGCAGATGAACTGCCAGCAATGGTGTGACCGACCTCCATCTGTGGGTCGTCGGCGTGCGCCAATAACCACTCCATCGCCGGCTCCACACCCTTGTAATTCGTAACAGCCAACGCTTTTTCACTGAAACCGATAACAATAATTATAACCTATAGTTCAATCCAAACAATGCATAATTTGAGAGAATACTTACGCCCTCTCTTTCGGGAAACCCATTTCGATCAATGTTTGTATTTCAGCCATTGTATAGTTATTTTTTATATATTTATTGCAATAAAGTATAGTTTATTGGAATATATAAAAGTGACTTCATCACTCATCAGCTGTTTTTTGGTTTTTATGTGATTTTGAGCGTTTGATTTGACACTGGAAGCTACAGATAAAAAACAAAAGTTGTGGTGTTTACAGTACATATATATGTCATATTTTAATAAATAATCAAATAATATAGCATTTAATTTGCAGTACAAAATACAGTATTTTTACTTTAATAATTATTACTATTGAAATTAGAATTAAATTTATTTTTCGCCAAACTTTGTAAAAAAATCTGGCTTTTTGTCGTATGTTATCTGTCAATGTTGTAAATCTTGGAGGAAGTCAATAATTTAATCAACCGTCGTTTTTTCAAATAATTTAATTCAATCAATTTACCACAGAACGTGGATTTAATAAAAATATTGGACGTATTAACAATTAAAATGTCTATGTTACGAAGGCGAAAAAGCATTCAACATAGCGATCCTGGAAAAATACTAGATTTAGTCATGAGTCTCAGTGACGAAAGTTGTGCTCATATACAAATGAAAATAAATACTTATGTATTAATTTTAATTTTAATTTTAATTTACAAAAGATGGTTGTTAACTTAGTAGAAAAATACAACGTTGTAGATATGATTTTACAAATTACAAAATGTCATCGTTCAAGTGACGAATGACGAATTTTTGCAATTTACTTATTTACATGGTTATAACTATAAAAAAATTTTACTTAAAACAATATTTTACAGCTATGTGAAGAATGCGAAGCCGAAACTGTTTTATTGATCGTAGTTCACGGTGTCGGAAACGAAGCTTTCATAGAAGCGGTCGGACAAACTCCCATGCCGCGGAAATTGAAAATTTGCGTACGGTTCTTATAATTTCAATATCATTGATCTATCTATCTTTGTTAAATATCATGTTTGTCATTATGGTTAACTAGCTGACCCCGCAAACTTTATACCACCTCAACATTTTCTAAAACCTCCACCTCAAAATTTATCTAATATATTTCAGCCTATGTTACTCGTAGATAATGTAGCTTTCGAATGGTGAAAGAATTTTTAAAATCAGTCCAGTAGTTTGAGCCTATTCATTACAACCAAACATTGTTTGTTTGGTTGTAATGAATAGGCTCAAAGTTTTCTTCTTTATAATATTAGTGTAGATGAAGATGTCATGCTGTATTGGTTAAATTTGTTACAGATGACTCACAAGCTTAGCGAAATACTAAAGTCTACTGTGGAGCAAACGGACATATTATGCCATTTTGGCGCGGATTTCCAAGCAATAGTTACTCCTGTGAGTTGAGCTTCGTCAATTTTATGAGAAATATAGTTTCCTCAATTCAATACCTAGTATATACTGTACAATTATTTTTATTTATTTACTTAATTAATTTATTAATTAGGGAATTATTAAAATAGGTCGGTATAATGGCTCATATTGTAACGATTCGTACTTCTGGAGTTATTGTCTGTATTCATTCGCTCTTCCTCCGTTTATTCGAATGAGCCCCCCAAATTAGCAAATCCTAATCCGCAGTAGTTATAAAGTAAGTAGCGGTGATAGCTTAGTGGTTAAGAAACTCGGCCTCTCGATCGAGGGGTCAAATCTCAGACAGTCAAATCTCAGACACGCATCTCTGATTTTCAAAAATTATGTGCGTATTAGAAATTAATTATCACTTGCTTAAACAGCGAAGAAAAACATCGTGAGGAAACCTGCATGAAGTCTACCAATACGCAATTGACCAGCGCGGTGGACTATGGCCTAATCCTTCTCATTCTGAGAGGAGACCCGTGCTCAGCAGTGGGACAGTAATGGGTTGATTAAGATTAAGATTAAGTAGTTATAAATTCGAAAAGAGTTGAAGTGTCTAAGTGCCAACTGAACAATACATTATTTCAGCTTATCGGAAAAGATAATCCAAAGAAGCGTATCCTCTTATTTCCCGTAGCCGATAAACCGTTTTCAGTTATTGTTTGTGTGGTTGCACCTAAAGTATTGGAGGAAACTGTTGGATTTATATGCCATGAGTGTTTCTTGTACGTACATTTTCAATAGAGTATTATAATAGAACCGACATGATTGTATAATAAAGGTAGGAAGATAACTGGCGTACTTGTGCTCATCAAATCGTTTATTTTTTGTTTTTGTAATAATAAAGCATATTGTGTTTTATTTATTTGATTTTTACTTCTACCTAGTTATTTGTCGTATACTATTTTGGTAATATTCACCTATATACTCGTTGCCTGTAATAATTATTTAATATTTGTTACGATTGAAAGCTAAATTGAAAGTAAAGAATTTATGTTTTCTCGAATTTAGGTTTTGTTGGCCAGTCCTGAAGAAAACAGTTGCTTTGGAATATGAATGCACATTAAAACAAAAATGTCAACAACTGCTACGGGTTGCGCGGAGGCTTTTTAGTCAGGTGAGCATGCATAGCTAAGTTAAAAAAGAAGAATGATGCTTTACTAAATATTTAGTTAAATAACGTTATGTAACGTTACTTTTTGCAATAACTTTACTCTATTCTAGCGACTGTAGCTTTTTAATAATAAAGGCGAGCATTCAGTCCACCTGATGGTAAGTAACTAACCGCCGCCCATGGACATCTGTAATCAACCCTAGATATTATGATTAAATATTCCTACCCGAGGTCAGCCACAGATGCGCCGCTACCCCTGAGGATTAAGTTGGAACGCCTCGGAAAAGTATATCTCCCGTATCATACCCTTCAAACCAGAACACAGCAGCGTTAAACATTGCTGTTATGTTATGTCCCGCCGGAGTCGAACCATAGAAATTTCTACGACCTTGAAAACTTTCAATAACTAAGTCAAATTGTTAATTTGGTAGTAATCCTAAGGTGGCGTCTTTGAGTACTCTTCTACGCATAGCGATGGGACAAGCCAAGCAGTTGACGAAAGCGGAATATTGTTCGGTGATGCTCGTCGACCTCGACACCATGGAGTTGGTCGACCTTATATACAATCCGGGGAAAACTACTGTTAGATATTTCATTATATTACATATTTCTATTTATTTTTCAATATAATGTCTTTAACGTAGACTTTTAGATTAACTCATGTTTTTATTGAAACAAATTATACGTTTATATCAATAGATAGATATTCTCATGAAAATAATACAAATAGTCAAGCTTAAAAAGCAATCTTATTTTTATAGGACGAAAAAGATACAGTAGAACGTCGATTTCCAATGAACATGGGGATAACCGGGCAAGTGATAAGTACCGGTACCCTGGTCAACGCGAAGTCGGTCAAGGACCACCCGGCTTACCATCCGGATATTGATTGCTATCCGGGAGTGGATTGCAAGTTTGTTGTATTATTTTCTTTGATTTGGTGCATTTAAGTTGAATTTAACTTAGATTAATAAATGTGATATACAACGATATTGAGAGATGCTTTATAATTTGACCTAGGTACGTAGTTAACAAGATCTAAAAAATGTTTAGTGATCCTTAAGCTCCAATACCCATTGACCAATGCTGCTACTCAATATGTTTTTTTAAGAAGTAGTTTTTGGTAAATTTTACTTTAACTGACGATATTCTGACCACTTAACTTATTCTATCCTCACGAACAAAGGTGCAGTGTGAGCTAAGTATTTTTTTAAGTTTAGAATTGAGCTGTCGAAGCCTTAAAACGATCCCAAAATTACAGATCACTCTTATGCTTTCCGATACGCGAACAAACCGGCATTATAGGAGTGGGTCTCTTGATAAATAAGATTGGAGATCCATATTTCGACGCTATGGACGAGGAAATGGCTTTAGCGTTCAGTATTTACTGCGGAGTCTGCATCATGCATTCAGTTGTGTACCAGAAGATACAAGAGGCGCATATCAGGAACGCTCTCGCCAATGAACTTGTTATGTATCATATGAAGGTAAGTTTTAATGAAAATTGAAAATAATTTGGTAGTATTTGACTCCTTTGAATGTTTTCGGAAAGAAATTGGTAAAATTTATTTCTATTTTGCACATAACTTCGAAAAATCAGTGACGTGAATAGGATTCCAACCATGGAAAGGGTAAAAAGCTGAACTTCAAATTATTACGTCATAGCATTTAGCAGGAGGTATTGATGATTTAATTTTCTTTTTAGGTGGGGGATTCGGAAGTGTCTCGACTCTTGGATTGTACTGGATATCATAATCATCCGCATTTGTGCAGTTTGCATTTCAACCTCCGAGCTCTGCCATTGCGAGAATTGCCATGTTACGTTTTGAAAATGTTTTCCGAACTCGGATTCGATAAGAGGTGCTTACATTTGATATTTACATTTGCAGCCTTAGTGACTGAATTCATTTTGAATTTCCACGGCGATTCATTTCGGTTGCGGCGCGATTGTCTGCTGTTTTTGGGATGGTAAGCAACAAATATTTTTATCCGTTCTATAGCAATTACGTGACCAGGGAAGAGGCAAAAGAAAAGCACTCTGTGAGTGTTAATTACGCCACTAACATAAGCAAGCAAATAATCTACTTAAGTCACTAAATATGATGACATGCAAATACAGAAATAAAAGGTTTATTATTACTAGCTAAGTATAACGTTGAATGAAAACATTGTGAGGATATCTGTATACCTGAGATTTTGGCCAGCGTGGTGGACAAATCCTTTTCATTCTGAGTGGAGATCAGTATCCAGCAATGGGACAGTAATGGGCGATAATAATGTACGCCCGTAGATTCTGCATAAAGAAGCAGAAGCTGACCCGCCTCGTGTGCATATTTGGGTATCTAAGAGATCTCGTCCAGCGCGGTGGACAAATTCTTTTCATTCTGAGTGGAGATCAGTATCCAGCAATGGGACAGTAATGGGCGATGATGATGTCTGTTCGCAGATTCTGCATAAATAAGCAGAAGCTAGCCCGCTTCGTGTGCATATCTGCATATCTGAGAGAACTCGTCCAGTGCGGTCGGCAAATCCTTTTCATTCTGAGTGGAGATCAATATCCAGCATTGCAATGGGCACAATGGGTCCACAATGTCCAGGACAGTAATGGGTGATGATGATGTATGCGCGCAGGTTCAGCATAAAGAAGCAGAAGCTGGCGCGCTTCGTGCTGCACGTGAAGAAGGGCTACCGCGACGTGCCCTACCACGCCTGGCCGCACGCCTTCAGCGTGGCGCAGTGGGCCTTCGCCGCCATCAGCAACTATAAGCTCGTCGCGCAGGGATATTTTACGTTAGTCACTTTACAACTTTCTCAAATTTCTTCTTAGTATGCTTTAAGTTTGAATTTTATTGTTTTCCTATATCGCCGAATTTCTAAAGCCCGCTCCACGCGAGAAAAACCCGATTCGTATCAACTCCACATTCTCGATTCTCGTGCTTATTTCGCGTTCTGCGAGAATGTGGGCTTAATAAAAGGTGTTTTTATGTGAAACATATAACATGTTAAGACACGTTGGATTTCCGCTTAAAACTACTATAATAAAGCAGAAATATGTGTTACGGCGGTGAATTCAGAGGTGATATACAAAAGAATTTTCCCATTTATAACGTCAAGTAGGTATATTTTAAAACGGATATCCTTATACCGCTTATTAATCAAATCACTATGTCATGATTGCTTTAATTTATTTTTGGTTTTCAGTGAACTACAAGCGCTAATGTATTTAATAGCTGGCTTGGTACACGATATGGATCACCGGGGTACAACAAATAGCTTTCAGATATCGGGACGTGAGTACCCACTCTTTATTAACACTACCATCTGTCGATTCTTTCAAAAAAACAGTTGCGTGTTTGCAGGATATCAATGAGTTGCATAGAAAATATATAGAATAACTTTAATTTTTACATATATATTAATTTCAAATGTATGAAATTTAGAAACAACACTAGCAGCGTTATACTCAAGCGAAGGCAGTGTGATGGAGAGGCACCACCTCGCGCAAGCGATGTGTGTACTGAATACTGAAGGCTGCGATATCCTAGAGGCGTTGCCGAGAAGAG
The DNA here is from genome assembly GCA_014595695.2 of Epargyreus clarus clarus. Lineage (NCBI taxonomy): Eukaryota > Metazoa > Arthropoda > Insecta > Lepidoptera > Hesperiidae > Epargyreus > Epargyreus clarus. The sequence goes on from JACTTY020000026.1 coordinate 2,411,951, forward strand.
ATTACGATAGAGCGATCATGTTGCTCCGGGATTATATCTTGGCTACCGATCTGGCTAACTATTTTAAGTACGGTTCATATGTATTTATTTTTTTAACACGAGAGCAGCTTGTAAGTCTGATATACAAAATTCGAGTGAAGTTGGGAATAAGTAAGTTGAAGGTTAGGTACGTAGGTCGTAGAGATATTGTTGTTGTTTTTTGAAGAATATTCGTATAGAGCTAGATAGAGCTTCAAATAAATTCTAATGTAACGTTCATTAATATGATAATATTTAATGAATTCATAACATGTTTGATACCACGAATAAAATATTGGCGATAGCCGATATTAACTTTGACAATTTGTAACCCCTTGAGGACTTTATCAAATAAATTAATTTAATTTATGTACGTTCTTTTTGCTAATTTATTTTATTATATTATTATAATCTATTAGACACATTACATTGATATGTAATAGTCATAATGACTTGTTATAGAAACATGAATGAGTTTAAAATGGTAGCAATGGACTTCCAAAAAGGAAATCGGGTACACGTAGCTGCATTACAGTCCATGTTGATGAACGCAGCAGACCTTAGCGATCAACTCAAAGACTGGGGCAGTGTGAAAAAAACAGCTGTAAGTTTTATACAATGTAACCTTTTTGCAGTATTTGCTCATTAACCATTCATTTTGATAAAACATTGACAAATCGTGCAATACAATATAAAATTAAATGAATTTCCCAAAATTTATTTTGTTTTCATGGCATTTATACTAATAGCGTATATTCAATGGTTTTCGGGATTAATTACCCTTCTGACTATTGACTTTTCATTTAGGCGTCAGTACTGACTGAATTCTTCAAGCAAGGCGAGTTGGAGAAAAGCCGCGGGGAATTACCTCCGATCATCATGGACCGAGACAAATGCTTTATTCCCGATCTTGAGATACAGTTCCTTAATATGACCTGCCTCCCATTATTTGAGTATGTTGCACCTTAATTTATTTTAAGTAAAATAAATTAATTTAAGTAAAATAAATTATTTTAAGTAAAATAAATTATTTTAAAAAATTAGGTAAATTAATTTCACTAGAACTTAAGCTGTTCTAGTGAAATTAATTTATTTTGGATATTGTGTAAAATAATATTTACGTTAAATAATCATACATGAATTAGTTATCTTAATTATTTTAATTATAGTTTACTAGGAAGAATAATTCCAAAAGCGGCCTCGTGTTTGAGAATTATTGAGGGCCACATTGAAAGATGGGATGCAGCGAAGCCAATTTTTGCAGAGGTATTTTAAGCTGTTACTAATAAAACTGCATTTTTAATTGAATTATAAATATTCGACATACATTGCAATTGGTCGTCATGAACTGCAATGATTCGTCACAAAATGTAATTTTCACGATAAAATAATGAATCTGTTTTTACAGAAGGAATTATTATAAAAACTAGAAAACAAACTCTTTAATAATAGCCTATGTTACTCCATCAATTTAGACGAATCCAACGACACCACATAATAAGTTAAAATCAAGTTGTTAGAACTGTAGGGCATGCTAAAGAGTGAGACAAATACAGACAAGTTATGACGAAAATATCTGATTGGTATTACAGGTGCCAATAACAGCTGGCTTATCAGTACTGTTAAGTCCAGAACTAGATAATCTGATAGACCAAAACTTGAAGGAGAAAGAACGACAGCGGTTGGAGGCCGAAGCGGCTGCGGCAGACGAACACATAGACGGTTAGATATTATTAATAATATTTATTTTTTAATTATTTATTTAATATTTTTTACTAACATTGTTTCTTGACGAAATAAATTATTCGTTTTTATATCGTGTTAAAAGTATTGCTATTATTGTACTTATGTGATATTATTGCAGTTGTATGTGAAATATCTTGTCGTAAATTATAAGTCATGGAATAAATAATTATAAATAAAAAATGTTTTTTTTTTACAACTTATACAAATAAAACACAAATCATGTAGTTTAATATTTTATTTTTGTGCAAATATGTTTGTATAGTACATATTACGTAAATGTAACATTTGCTATAAATGCAAAGTAAGTTTTACAATGTTAATGTAAGTTACGAATAAAATTAAGACTATGAGATTGCATTTAAATGGAAATCTACATTTAAGCCTTTTTTGAAAAAAGGTATTTCTTTTACGCGAAATGGCAATGATTAAAAAGAAAATTCAGCTTAAGCGGAATGGCAAATTTTCTTTAATATATAGACCATTGAAATGTTATATTTGGGTTGCCGAGGGACAAGAGTTGTGACCCCACAAACTTAAATCCAAGCTTCACAGAAACCCCCGCTTGACATCCAAAAAGTAAAATGGCGTCCTCTGACTTTTTCACGCTAATTATTATAGTCCGCGACAAATTGCTAGTCCGTTCCGAATATAGAAACGAGGCGCGTCGCAACAGCAAATTGTCGATATTAGCGGGATGAAGATAGCAAAGGCGCCCTGCGCTGCCCGCTCTCGCCCGCCCGGACATACCTGCGTTAGTGTGCCCTTACGTTGCTACGGAGTATATGCTCGTAGTTGTGTTCGACCGCATCTCTGACTGACACCTGCGCGCATTAACTTCAGAGCGGACTTGAAGTTTGGCACGGACTATACCATAAATTGTAAATATTTCAATGGACTATTACTAATTTGTAAGAAGTTTTAAACTTATATATAACACAAATGTATCACAGTACAGTACAGCACTTTGGTGTTACACGAATGTAAACATTTTGGAAAACAATAGTATTTTTCTTAAAAACTACTTGTCATTAAGGTACTATAAAATAAATCATAAGTAGGACTTTGGTGACGTAATAAGTAAAAAATGGTAAAACTAAAACATGATAAATATTTACGTCAATTAAGATTAAAAATTAATAGATTAAGTTTAAAGAATAATTAAAATAAAAGCGCCATAATTAGGTATCTTTAACAGGAACGTTAAAGGGAAAGAGTAGATAGAGCATTTTAAAAATAAATCTAATCTACATACGTGCGAAATTTTCAAAGCACATTTCTAGTATTTCCAAATGAAATAATAAGAAAAGCCAACTAAAGTTTTAATTAAAATTATAGACACAATTGAATAAATAATTTCTTATATTAAATATATGTATAGTGTTGTAAAATTTGGGTTATGGACCATAGAGCCTTAGCTACTTCTATGGAAAAGTGTGACATGTTTTCTATGGCACAAATTATTACAATATTTTTGAAGGTCAAAAATAATAACAGGTGTGTTTGTCGAATAACAATAGTTATTATTTGCAATATAATATAACAGTTATTAATGACAGCTATTTTCGACGATAAATACATAGTAATATGACCTATGCATTGAGCCTTCAGCTATTTTTCACGTATAAATAGAGTAAACTTGCACCAAAATCGTATAGCTTCGGTAGATTAAATACAACCCATGTTACCCCATTAGTCCGTTCAGTTTTGGTTCCAGTAGCTCTTCAATTAATTCTTGCACCATATTCTCAAGTTCAACCTGTTTTACGTCTTGTTCTCTGCAAGAAATGAGAAAAAGTTTTATTAAATTAAAAGTAGAAAGCGATCCTACCTGTATCCCTTGCCACTTATGGACATTTGTAATCAATTGTAGATAGAAATTAATTCCTGTCGGATATTAGCAAGAAATGATTGTTACCCTTGAGGACTAAGTTAGAATGATTCGTAAACATTTCTCCCTTACCACATTCAAATCACAGCACATAGGCGCTTGACAACTACTATTAAAATGCACAAACGGATGTGGCGGCGGTACCTCTGGAATCGAATTAAAAAGGATTTCAGCTCCTTCAGAATTTTACATGCTTACTATCCTTGCGCATATCAATTTAGCGATGAATAGATATTCTAACACGTTCAGAACTCTTTGCTTTAAAAAAATGGGAATATTATAGATCAAATCTATATAAAAATACCTTGGAGATGGTGTCTCTCTAGATTCCTATCTTTGCTTTAAAATAATTTGAGAATATATAGATCAAATAGATATATAAATACCTTGGAGTGGGTGCTTCACAAACCAGCTCGGTGTAGTATTTAAGTTTGGGCTCTGTACCACTGGTCCGCAGCGTGACGCTCAGACCGTTGGCACAACGGAACGCCACCATCTCACCACTCGTGTAGTCCTGGTCTAGTCCTGTGCCTAGGACATCTGGAATTTATTTAATACATATTTATTATTCCTTTATTCATAAAAAAATAAATAGGTAATGCTAGATAAAACAGTTATAATAATTTGTAATTATTATAGAAATCCGAAACCCTCTGTTTGTAATTATAGCCTATGTCACTTACAATTTAGTTGAATTCTTATAAAATCCGTTAAGTCGTTTAAACTGTAGGGCACTGCATTTAAAATGTACTTTAAACTTAATGAGTAGGAGATAATGACTTATTTTCGCCAGGTTGCATTAATTGCGTTTGAAAATCTCTACTTCATTAATTCTAGTTAATTCTCACTAGGTGCTGCCTTGCTATTTTGTACGGGCAATGAAATATCAAGAAATCCTGTCTACATTATAATATGAATCCGTTGTTCAAATTTTATGGTTTCACTTTTAACTTTGGAAGTTTAGCCTTTGCTATATGATTAATCAGTAGAGGGCATCCTTTTGCTTTCATATATACAATTTACATACTTCAAAATACTTACTAAGATGACCTTCCCCATTAGTTGTCTCGGGTATTCTGACTCCAGCGTTGAAGTCGTTCATAAAGACTATTTCACATGAACCAACTTTCTTAGGATACTGAAAAACAAGATGTTTATTTAATGATTACCACATCGTGTTAATGGACTTATTATTATTATTCACATGCAAATTAGGTTACAAAATCCACTGTGTATCCACTTAAAACATATACTTTTATAATTATTTATAATAAGTGCTTAAAGGATGCATCACGAAAGCCAAAGCAAGTAATTAAGATAATCATATAAAAAAGATACAAAAAAGGTTTAGCAATCATTAATATTTGTTTTATAATCCGATGCATGAATGTTTGTCCGATATAAGTTCTACAAGATAAACATTTATATGAAACAGTTTGGAAAGGGAAATCTCCGCCAGGCAAGAAGCTGTGCTCAGATATGTGAGGTATGTATTAAATGTATCTGTTTAGTCTTATAATTGTTTGATCTGTGTAATCATACAACCTATATAACCAGTGTTTATATGAAATAAAGAGTAGTATCATTCGAGCATTCCTAAGTTTCAATTGTCACCTACATCCCACCTTATATGGCGACCCTGCCGAAAAGGCATACACGCGCTCCGCGAATTTGAGACGCTGCGACAATGGGCCGTGTGCAGTATAATGATCGGATTGGCAAAGTAGGCGCCGCGCGTGTCATTCAAATTTACCACGAAAACTACAAAAATGGGAAAACAGCAATCTAAGGAGGAGACCGTCATTGTCCAAAACGCAGCAGCTGGTAATAACTATTCAGAAGAAATCAGATTTCACATGTCAACAACTAACATTCTGTTAACTGTAATCGTGCTAGCAGTTTTATTGGGAGCCCTATATATTATATACCGAATCTATAGAAAATGCCACAGGAGATGGATTACGGAGGAGATAAATAAAACAGCCTTGAGAAGATCTGTTTTTAGACGCCACTTCCAGCAGGAGATCGCGGATACAAAAGAAGATGCCGTATAAAGTGTGTGCGTAAAATGTGTTAAGTGCATATATCCAAAATATAAAGCGTATATCGAAAATATATTATAGGAAAAGTGTGATCAAATAAATAATAATACTCGAAAAAACATTATTAAAAAATATATACTCGTATATACATAGGTACGTAAATAATTAAATAGACCGGATTTATTTCGCGTGTAATCGTATCTAACTATCTACATAGTAAGTGAACAGTGAACATGAACTGGGTTATAAAACGAATTTAGAGACTTACCTTACACGGACGACGCAGTGATTGAAATTTGAACTATTGGTGTTAATTGCGTTTGTTTAGATTAGATGCTGATTAAATGTATACTTATATTTTAATATGAATCACTTACAGGTGCTTAATGTATTTTATTTTACTCTACGTTATGGTGGTAAGTTATGGATATTATTGTAACATTATATGATGATTTAAAGAAAATTAGAGAGTATTTAATAAAGTTAGGACCGAAACGAAGAACAGAGAAAGTATTAGAAAGTAAATTAAAGGAGATAAATGTAATTTATGACCAGTACAATTTGTGGTTAAATGATTTTAAAGATAAGGTTTCGAAAAAACATTTAAGTTCTCAAGATATTATATTAATAGAAAATTATTGTCATAAATTTTTGGAGTTACGTGAGGATATTTTATTATTGTGTCAAAGTGATTCTGATTCGTTTACAAAAATGAATTCATTTGATTTGAAAACTGCCTTAAATCTTTTGCCTGTTATGACAAACGAGGAATCTAACACCAAACAATTAATTGACAATATCGAATATTATAATTCTATATTAAAAGAGAATACTTGTAAGCAAAATTTAATTAATTTTGTTCTGAAAAGTAGACTGTCACAAGAGGCTAAGATAAAGTTAAAATCTAAATATGATACTGTCAGTAATTTAATTGATGATATGAAAAGTGTTTTGTTATGTAAAAAAGCTGCAACGGCAATACAAAATAAATTACAAAAAATTAAACAAAATGAAATGTCAATTGCAGATTATGGGAAAGAGATTACAGAGTTATTTGTGGATTTGACGATTACGCAATCCGACGGTAATGAGCAATGTTACAATATTTTAAAACCAATCAATGAAAAAATGGCTATTAAGCAATTTTCTGACGGTTTGCGCAATCGTAGGTTAAGTACAATTATTTCTGCTCGAAACTACAGCTCTTTAAAGGACGCTGTGCAAGCTGCGCAAGATGAGGAGGTTTCAGCTTCTACTTCAGGAGAAATAATGGGTATGTCGAAAAGACCTTTCACTAATTTTTATAACAGAAACCGTTCTAATAACTTCAGAGGCCAGCGCGGAGGTCGAAACTTCGTAACATATAGAGGACGAGCGCGAGGACACCAGTACACGGATACCAGTACACATTCGTTTACTCGAGGCCAGTGGACTCGAGGAGGAACGAGAGGACGAAGGCCGTACAGAGGTAATTTTTATAATTCTAATAGAGGAAATCAAGGGATACGTAAAGAACGTAATATAAATATTATGAATAACACTGAAAATACTTTAAATTCAGAAACAACGTCCAACAAGTTTTTTCGTGACTAATAGTGACAATTTTATTTTAGCTAGTGATAGTAACTGTTTTGTTTCTTTTTCTTCCGAAACATATCAGAATAAACGACATTATTTTCTAGTAGATTCTGGAGCATCTTTGTCAGCATGTACATATAAACATGTTCTCGAATGTAACATTCCTATCCATAAAGGGAACGTAACAATAAACGGGTTAGGTGGCAAAGTCCAAGCAATAGGATACGTGCATTTACCTTTGACTTTAGGAGATGAAACGATTAGTCAGAAATTTTATGTTTTTAATAACCTACCGATAAAAGCTAATGGAATTTTAGGTCGTGATTTCTTAAATAAATACAAAGCTCAATTAGATTTTAATAAAAATGTTTTAACTTTATTTACTAATACAAAAGCTACGTCTTTGGCATTGTTAAATGCATGTAAAGTTACATTTAACATTCCGGCTCGAAGTGAGTCAATACATTTTATTTATACAAACATTAATGAAGATTGTGTAGTATCATCGCAAGAAATAAAAGATGGTGTTTTTCTAGCAAGTTCTATAGCTACTCCTAAAAATGGTTTGATACCTATTCGAATATTAAACGCTACTGATAAGGATATAGCATTAACGGAAATACAACCTAAAATTGAAAAACTTTGTGAATATGACATTTGTGTGTTTGAAAAATCAAAAAATAATTCAGATAGGGTAAAACAATTGTTTTCTTTAATGAAGTTGCAACATTTAAATGATGAAGAACAAAGAACTATTGAAAATGTTTGCGCGAAATATGCAGATATATTTTACCTCCCTGGAGATAAATTAAGTACTACTGATGTATACACTCATACTATTTCTATAAAACCTAATACTAGTCCTATTTTTTCAAAACAATACAGATTACCATATTCTCAAAAAGATGAAGTTAAAAATCAGATTAAGAAGATGTTAGAGGAAGGTATAATAGAATCTAGCAAAAGCGACTGGTCTAGCCCAATATTATTAGTACCTAAGAAATCAAACTCAACGGAAGCTAAAAAATGGAGATTAGTAGTAGATTATAGAAAACTTAATAATTGTATAGAAGATGACAAATTTCCGTTGCCAGATATTACAGAAATTTTAGAATCATTGGCAGGTAGTATTTATTTTACACATTTAGATTTACACCAAGGCTATTACAACGTAAAGTTAGATGAAAATAGTAGGAAATTCACAGCATTTCATTCGGGTCAGTACCAGATGACGCGTATGCCGATGGGACTGAAAACTAGCCCAAGTTCTTTTTCTAGAATGATAACAATGGCTATGACAGGTTTAAATTATGAAAAGTGCTTAATTTATTTAGACGATTTGATTGTTTTTGGCAGAAATTTAATGGTTCACAATAAGAATTTACAAGATGTATTTAATAGACTACGTACTGTTAACCTAAAATTGAACCCAGCAAAATGTGATTTTCTTAAGAAAGAAATTCTTTATTTAGGACATGTAATATCAGGTAATGGTATTATGCCAGATCCTGCTAAAATAGCTACAGTTAAAAACTATCCTGTTCCTATGACCACAGATGAAGTTAAGAGATACGTTGCTTTTACTAATTACTATAGAAAATTTATTCCAAATTTTGCAAAAATTGCACATCCATTAAATAAATTGACAAGAAAAGGTGTACAATTCGAATGGAATAGTGAATGTCAGCAGTCATTTGAAACTTTAAAACAACGTTTAATAAACCCGCCTTTATTACAATATCCAGATTTTTCCAAACAAAATTGTTTTATTGATCAGACCGATGCGTCGAACAATGCTATAGGAGCTATTTTATCAAATGGAAACGGTAAACCAATAGCGTATGCTAGTAGAAGTTTGAACAAAGGGGAAAAGAATTATCCTGTGATAGAGAAAGAATTGCTTGCAATAGTCTGGGCTGTAAAGTATTTTCGTCCATATTTATATGGCCAACATTTTAAAATACTTACAGACCATAAACCGTTAATATATTTATTTAATATGAAAGATCCTTCTAGTAGACTTATCAAATTCAGAATGGCGTTAGAAGAGTATAATTTTGAAATACAATATATAAAAGGTTCTGACAATGCAGCTGCAGACGCACTGTCTAGAATCACTATACAAGATTTAAGAGAAATGCATGAAAATGTAATAAATGTTATGACGAGAGCACAAGCTCGAAAATTAAATAAACCTGATAGTGTAGATGATATGGTACCCACAGATTTGAGGTCTGATCAACCACAAGTGGTAAATACCTATATCAAACCAAAGGAATCAGTCGAATTAAGATTTATTGATGGCGAGAAGTTAAAAAACTTGAGAAAAAAGGGAATTATAAGTAAAGAAAATAAAATATTATGTTATGTTGAAAGTAAAAGAACTATATATGTAAAATTTCTAAATTCTCAATCGCAAATGGCGCGAGACGAATTTGTGAGAGAGTTAGATAATTTTTGTAATTCATTAAAGATAGAAGAAATATACATATTAAAAAGCAAAGATAATGACATCTTTATTAAAAAACTATTAGCAGAGATAAAGAATAATAAGGTTAGGTCCGGACCGCGTATATGTATTTTAAGTGATGTAAAAAGGATTGAAAATAAGGATGATAGAAAAGTTATTTTGAATGACTTTCATCTCTTACCTAGCAGTGGCCATGCTGGTATGAGGCGGATGTCAAATAATATAAAGAAATATTATTATTGGCCTGGTATTGAAAAAGATGTTAGAGAATTTGTAAAACGGTGTGATAGATGCCAGCGCCAGAAATATTCAATACCTAAAAAAGAACCAATGGTTATAACTAGCACAGCAGATAGTGCATTTGAAAAAATATTTTTAGATCTCGTAGGTCCCTTAGAGACTGATAATGACAATTTTTCTTATGTGTTGACGTTACAATGCGAACTTACAAAGTATGTAGAAGGTTATCCCTTAATTTCTAAAAAATCAGAAGAAGTCGCGAGAGCATTTGTTAATAATTTTATTCTCAGATATGGCGTTCCTAAGGAAATAGCAACAGACAGAGGAAAGGAGTTTCTTTCAGAAGTATTTCAAGAGGTATGTAAGTTGTTAAATATTAAGCAATTAAATTCAGCAGCATACCATCACCAGTCGATAGGAGCTCTAGAAGTTACTCATAAACATTTGAATGCATTTTTACGTATTCAAACAGAAAACCATCCCGAGTTCTGGAGTAAGTGGATTCCTTTTTGGTGTTTTGCTTATAACACAGGAGTGCATGCAGAGACAGGTTTTACACCATATGAGTTAGTATTCGGTAAGAAATGTTCTCTTCCTAGCAATCTGACATCAGAATTAGAACCACTTTATAACTTTGAGAGTTACCCACGTGAGTTAAAATATCGCTTGCAACTTTCGCAGAAAGAGGCTAGAAAAAATTTATTGAAAAGTAAGTTAAATAGAAAAGTAGTGTATGACAAACATGTTAATCCTATTAGCTATAAGGAAAATGACTTAATTTTAGTAAAAAATGATGCACCATGTAGTAAGTTTAATAACATTTATTCAGGTCCTTATAAAGTTGTAAAAGATATACCACCAAATGTAGAAATAATTAATAAATATGGAAAAACCGATATTATTCATAAAAACCGCACAAAACCGTATGTATCTTGATTATATTATTATGTAAAAAAAAAAAAAAAAAAACTGCATTACTATTATTATTATTATTTTTTTTTTTTTTCAATTAGTAGGGTGATGTGAGGGTGTATTAAATGTATCTGTTTAGTCTTATAATTGTTTGATCTGTGTAATCATACAACCTATATAACCAGTGTTTATATGAAATAAAGAGTAGTATCATTCGAGCATTCCTAAGTTTCAATTGTCACCTACATCCCACCTTATAGATAGTTTCAGTTTTCTCAACATTCTGCATATAAACAAGCAGAATGTTGTTTATTAGCAGAATATTGAGAAAACTTTAATAGCATGATTCAGATTCGTGTGGCGCCATCTCTTGACGACCTGTGAAAGTTCACTATTCTGTCAAACTTAGTCTACAGATGCGACTTTAATCCTATTTGGAATTGATTACAAATAGCAGTAGCTATTTACTATAAGACTACAATATTATTTGGGGTAGATTACAGATGGCTTTTTGGCACTGGACATACTGTCAGGTGGAAAGCACTCTTTTTTTCCTTAAAATACATATAAAAAATAATACTTCCAAATACTCACCACACTAGGTCCATGGAAGTTCCTAATCCTGCTGAATATTTTCGAAACAACAGTCGGATCGTTGATGATGTAGTAGCCGTTTTTGGAAACGTGGTACCCATACTCTCTGTATAGAGCCTGCAGTTGCTCTTGTAGAGATGATCCTGATGTGTAGAGCGACGATGCTAGAGACGCCACCTGGTAATGAAATAATATAATTTTACTTTACAATTAGCTTTAAATTAGAATTTTATGATGTAGATTGTAGATGTTATTACATTTATGTCTGCCAATGTTATTTTCATAAGGATAAAACATAGAGACAGTGGAAAAACAGCTTTGTAAATTTATAAATACAAAATAAAATCTGTTTTAGTATTACAATAAGTTAAAAATATTTATTACACATTTTTGTTTTAATTAGCAGACTTGCTGACTTTTAGTTTGATCTGTTATTCAGGTAAGGCCTATTATTAATAATCAATCTATCCAATTTTTTGTTCACCAAAGATCGACTATACTATTATGCTATGCTATTTGAAAATTGAAATAGTTGTGTAAAAAATTTCGCCACGTCTACGTGCAAGTCCCTAAAATATTTTAAATACTTATTTATTTGTTATGTAAATTACGCAGTATTCGTTATTTATTCTTAAATTTTCTCTAAAATGTTTTTATTTGTCAAGAATTAAAAAAGAACATATAACCAATAGCTAACAAATCAGCCTTTTAGTGATTTCATTCAATTTTAAGGCGGCGAAGTATCTTTATTTATGAAAGAATGCGATAGACCTGTACAGCAGCGGTGACGCCATCCTTATCAGGTACTCTGCTGTTGCACATGTAACCGATAGCCTCTTCGAACGCGAATAGAACCCGCTTGCCTTCCTCCTCTAGTATGAGGGTGGCATTTCCTGGAAATTATTCATAAAAATAAGAGCTTGTAATTATGAGGAATTTTATATTTCCTGTCTCCCTGCTGGACACCTGTTTCTCTAAACAACTGACTGACTGAGGCCTACATACATTCGCCCGTTAGTAATAAAATCAATCTTACATTTTTTTCTCAAAGGTATATAATTATATCGGAATATGACAATTATGGCCTAAATAAATTGACAATTTTGAACGTTGAGAGGTAGCCATTTGTTAAGATTGATTAATAAAATTACTCGAGAGTCTGTGACGTTCATCGAATGCTGATTGGTGGAAGGGTACGGGATATTGTACGGGACACCTATTTCTACCTAATAACAGCACTGTTGAGCTTTGCTGTGTTCTGGTTTGAAGAGTGTGGTAAGGTAGATATACTTTTCCGAGGCGTTCCAACTTAGTCCTCAGGGGTAGCGGCGCGTCTGTGGCCGACCTTAGGCAGGAATATCTAATCCTACCTGGGGTTGATTGAATATTTCCATGGGCGGCAGTAGCCACTTACCATCAGGTGGACTGCATGCTCGTCTGCTACTCTTATATTATAAAAAATGAACTCAGGTTTAAAACTCACCCATCCATTTAAACCCAGTGAGTGTCTCCACAAAGTGTCCCTTGCCCTTCACGATGGCAGCCAACATCTTGGAGCTGACGAAGCTGGCCAGCATGTACACCTCGGGGGGTGTGGGGAACTGCTGGAGTAGCCACCAGCCCAGGAGGGAACCCATCTCGTTCCCAGAAAATACCTTCCAAGTACTAGAACTGAAAAGGTATAGGATATATGTATTTTGTACTTTCTACTCTCAACATTTGAGTAAACTAAATGTTTTGTATTTTTTGTCTTGTTAAGAGTACCTAGCCAAAAATATAATCAATTTTATATTATTTTTCAGAAATTCTTATACAAGTGAATACATATATGTATGTAACTCGTATATTCTCATGAGAATGCAGGTATTTCAAATCTCAACTCAAATCAAGAAACATTTTTTAGAAATATATTAATTGACAAGAAAGAAACAGATATGAAAAAAGAATCATTAACTTAATTACAATTTTTTTATATTGTTGTTGTGTGTGTGTATTAGTAAAGATTACTCACTCCTAAAACAAGAAAATGTAACCACTTTTGACAATGTAATTGTTACTGTCATCTATTCTCATGTTTGAAAAGTATTAAAAAAAAATATATTTTTTAGATCATTTACGAATAAAAATCGTTTTACGAAGAAAAATGCGGAGAAATATCGATTTCTCCGCATTTTCCCCTTCGATTTCGTGTTTTTGCACCACTTAACTGCGCATGTCGGCATTGTTCCGCTTAAATTACACCATAACAGCCATTAAATGGCTGACAGAATTGTCAGCCGTTTAAGCCATTTAATGGCTTCCTTCAATTACAAGGTGGTGAGATATCTATACTTATTTACGCTAATCCTTAATTATTGACTTATAATTTAAATCCACTACAACAAACCGACAACGTTGCGACCATCAGCTACATGCTACAGTTGACCAACATCACCCTCACTCCCTATTCCAAGCCAGTTCTTAGCTAAAATCCCAGTCACATACTCACTTCTCATCATACTCAGCCACAGCCAGTCGGTCAGCATCGGGATCGTTGACCAACACCAGCCTGACCCCCTTTCCTTCAGCCAGCTTCTTGCTGAGCTCCAAGCATTCCTTCTCCTCAGGGTTCGGAAAGACCACAGTTGGGAAGTCTGGATCTGGGTTCTGTTGCTCCTGAACGCTTATTGGGGTCTTGAAACAAAATTTGTAATAATCAGTTATTTTTTTGAGTTGAAATACAAGTTATTTTCAAGATTGCACCTAAATTTACATTCTCCTACCTACATATATATTTCTACTTAATTAAAGCTGTGTTAAGCGCTACTGTATTCTAGTTTAAAGATTATGGGAAGAAAAAGAGAGACAATGAATTCCAACTTATTCAGGGATAGGACACATCTGTAGCCTCAAGATACAAAGTACTTTAACTATATCTGGTTTTGATCACAGATGTCTATGGGCAGCAGTTGCCGTAAATCCTCAGATGGACTACATAATATTACTTGAACTTTATGAACAAAATAATACCAGAAAACTAAGAATAAAAAGGTTCTAACAAAAGTTAATTTCGCTCATAATTATTCCTCAATGGGTCAAATACTTTAAAACTCACCTTCAGCCCAGCTGCCTCAAAAGCCCTCACAACACTCTCATAGCCGACTCCATGCATCGCGCTATACACAGTATCAATATTCGCGCGTCTGTTCCGTTCCACTGTATCATCGCTGAGACAGTCGCGTACGTACTCTGTGTATTTCTTCGTTATTTCCACTTGGCAGTCCTTAATGAGCTCGTGTGAACGAATCTCCGCTATGTGCCAATGGTCATCTGGAATACTGTAAGGTGAAAGCCTATTATGGAATACGGTATGGTAAAGATATTTTCATCTTCTAATTTGGTGATTGGTATGACAGAGAATGCCCTAAAAACGTGTATGTAATTATATATGTACGTAAGAAGTTATACTTCTATACTACGTAAAAAATGATGTATTAATACAATTAGACGTACAATAAGTGAAACTGTAATAAAACAAAAAAATACAAAATTATTCGTACCAAGGGACACTACACAGACTAGTCGTAACGTACCTATCTAGTATTTTTTCGCAAAGCTTGCTTATGTCTATTTTTTATTTGTTTGATTTCCGAAAAAATCCGGTCTTCTTCTTTCCCAAGCCTATAGCCTATAGGGTAAAACCTATAGGTCGGTTTTGTAAAAAAAAATCCTCTCACCATTTTACGCAAACCACTTGAAAGACACCACCTAGTCGATTTAATAATCGATTTTTTCACTCATTATAACTTTCTTAAAGTGTTTTGTTTATGACAGGTGGGCAAATAACACTTACTCCAAACAGCTCCAGATCTCATCGAGGATGTTATCATCATGTGGCGATATGACCTGGGACCCATTGCTCCAGTACACCTTGTACCCATTGTCCTCTTTCGGGTTATGGGACGCGGTGACCATGACCCCAGCAGCAGCACCATAGTGTATGGTCGCGAAGGACACCAGTGGTGTGGGGCAAACCTCGGAGAACAGGTGTACTGGTATTGATGCCGAGATGAATACCTTGGCTGTTAGTTCTGCGAACCTGGGAATAGACAACAATATTTAAAATGTTAAAATGATGAAAGGACATCCGTAACGTATCCGAACTCCATACAGTACCCTTACCATGAGTATTACGTTTTGACAAATATGACTGTTTTGGTATTTGTTTACGTATTGGCCCATACAATTTCGAAGTTCTGACACAATCCGCTAGGGGCGCTGATTGGCAATTGTATGGGCAAATACGTACCTAAACAAATACCAAAACAATCATATTTGTCAAAACGTAAAAACTCATGGTAAGGGTACAGAACAGGGTCCCACCAGAAGCCAATTTATTTTTCACATGAACACAACACATGTTTATTGACTGCTGTATCTATAATGTAAAATGTAAATACATTTTTGGTTGTTGCTTTCATATTAAGTATGTCGGAACAGGATGGCCGAATTAGTTAATTTTTGTATGTGTTCCCGAACCGACATCTTTGATACTTCATATTTGTCAGGATAATTATGATACAGGTATCACGTATATAGTCACAGATATTCTTATCACTAGCTTATGTCTCTTAACTCAATCACTGGCAATACTTTAAATAGTCCCTAAATAACTTTACTAAGAATATTCTAATTAATACAACTACAACTAAATGGACACTATCAAAACGGAGACAGTTCCTCGGTGCGCGCAAGTCAACTTCACTCGTCAGTTCCCAAGTCGCTCTGTATGCGTTCGTCCCTTACGACCGCCGCACCGAGACTCTGTCGAAGCTCCACCAAGTGCTTTAGGTGTAGCTTGTGTTCTGAAGTACCCATTTGATGACGTCACAGGTGACCACTCCGACACGGCCATCCTGCGAGACACACGTCCTCGTGTGTTTACTCTGTATTGCAAATTTTCAAATAATATCATCCGCTCGGCCAACTCTGACCGTTTCTTAAGTCTTTGACAAGTCTCAATTACACAAAGTATGATTCTCAACTTTACACAATGCAAGCTTTCAATTCTTTTGGTAAACAGTAATCTAAACTAAACACACTCAACTCAACTCAATAAATTTAAGCTTTATAAACAAAATCTTTGAACAAGGAAGCATTGATGAACAATCGAACCTCAGTTCACATTAACTCTGCTCTTTGTTTAACTCTCAAGTAACATAAACATAGCGCAACAATAGCTCTGCATTATTTAACTCAAGTGTTCGCGGCCTCAAGCCCAGGAATGTTCCTCAATGGTTTCCTCGAAACCAAACTCCACCAGGATAACCGCTCCAGGGCGGATACCCAGTGCAAACCCCACCAGTGCAACCGCAAACGTTGCGGAAACCCAGTGCAAACTTAGCCTTTAGGCCCAGGAACCATTCCTCTCTGGTTTCCTCGAAACCAATCTCTACCAGGATAACCGATCCAGGGCGGATACCCAGTACAAACTTAGCCTTTAGGCCCAGGAACCATTCCTCTTTGGTTTCCTCGAAACCAATCTCCACCAAGGTAACCGCACTCCGCCCAGGCACGCCCTACGTAAAGTAGATACCGATTTCAATTACCCTACGGCTACGGAAACCGTTGGTGCCAACTTTTCACTCATATGTTAACGAACGCAAGCTATTTTCGCTACTCCACCTCTTCTAAACTTAAAACTTTCCTTTTCAATTTTAAACTGTTCAATGTTTCCTTGATCACTAACCATTTTTTTTTTGTGTGCAAATTTATCATTACACCTTCAAATTCATAATTCAATCGCTTGCATGTGAACTATTGATCATCATTAAATATTTCATTCCTTTTTTTTTCCGAAATATGGGATTTCAGTTTGTTTGATCCCCTTTTTCATTTCTATCAGAACAAATTTTCAAAATAAATTCATTATATCATTACACAGAGAATTTATTCAACTCTTGTCTTTGTTTCCATCGTTTTTTTATCATTTTAATTTAATTTAATTTATCATTCTATTAATTTTACATAGCATCTCATCTATATTCGATAGTAAATATTTCAACTTCCATAGTTAGTTTTCATGTCATTAAAGATATTGCACGCGCATTTTTTTTTTCTATCGTTACCTCTAAATCTTTCCCTTTTATAATAGGATTATTAGTGCTGTTTATTGCCACCTAAAATTGGCCTAAGTATTTCGTATCTTGTAACGATTTATTGTCGGGCGTCCCTACCTTAGTGAGCATAGATTTTGAGACACTCATTACTCGGTATACTTGTCAACTCATTTACACAAAAGTCTTTAAATAATAATGTAGTACAAAATCAAGTTTATTTCATTTAGCAAGAATCCTCGATGGACTACCAGATACTTCAATACTTTTCTTGTTAGCTATAATACTCCTCTCGGTATCAATATTCAAATGTGTCATTATTACACGAAATTGGTAAATGCGTCTATTAAAACAAACTGTTCCCCTTTTTTATTCTTTCTCTTTTTTTTTACAAGAACATTTTTGTGTAATACAGTACAAAAGTGTTAAAATCATATAATAGCGTTAACAACATTGAGACTTTCAAGTTCATAAAATTATATTTTGACTCTGCCGATAAAGTTCATTTACTAGGTCTTATTTCGTTTGCCTGAACCTAGTGGCATTCCCAGGTCTTTACGGTAGTTTTTAAAAAAGCGAATGTTTTAAGGTTTATAAAGAACTCTTCTTTATTCAATGTTTCATAAACTATTCTTAAACTTTCTATAATTTCCATAATCAATTTCGATACAATGAAAACGTCACCAGCGTAAACAACCACGTGAGTATAATCTTAGCGATATTCGGGCTTTAATAATTACTCGTTAGAATAAAAATAGTATGCAGTAACTAAAACGTTATGCCTAGATTTACATACAACCCACCTGCCGCTATAAATGCAGTCCGTTCTAGGTTTGTTATCTTTTACCGGAATCAAATAAAAACCACTAGCAAAGTCTTACACTGTAAAGAAACGATCGTTTCATGATCGCGAATTTCGATCTATAGTTATTGGTAACTTTACGATAATCTATTCACATAGTATCGCCTTTCGATTTAGTTTCTGCATCTGCATTTTCGTTATTAAAATAGATTAAGCCTAATAATATTAAGTCGGGATATCTCATTAGCCCTATTCCTTTGAATCATTTCACATTCGTCTGCAGTGTCTGCATTGAGTCTCTATTATTAATCGTTTGTTGTCTTTATAAATTTTTTTTTTCGTTTTATTATTGTATTGTATTAACTTTGCATTAATCACAAAAAGTACTCTTTGAACAATCTGTCCACTTGTAAACATTTCTCCACACTTGAGAACTCTGACGCCGACCGCTCCAAAACCCTAATTTATAAAATTGTCGGCTCAACGTTAAGTTGCTATTCACATAAACTATGGCAAGACACAAAATAAAATCGCTATAGGGTATTCACATCCCCCTTCATAACAACAAAATCTGCGTGGTACTGAATACTGTTGCTTGAACAACACCCATTTATGAAATCGTATTAAGATTTCGTTTTCCAGATAAGTTTTTACTGTCATAGCCTTTATCTACCTAGTATTCAGCACCCGCATCAACATGAAAACAACACACCTGATTTACTTTTCCGGTAGGCGGTTTCACCGCGCATACGTTTAGGCGCCACGCCGTCCGCCCCGCGGGAACACAGGCAGCGCCCGCCCTGCGCCAGCACATGCTGCACCACCGGCACCGATGCGCTTCTGGTCGGCCTCCTGCGAGACCAAGTGTCCCGCTGCGTTGCACCCGTAGCCCGTACGACGCTCGTAGATGTGTTCTCCGGGTTATCATGCTTAGCTGATCCCGGTGTCGTAGATGCTGACATCTTCCTCTTTATCATAACCATAGTCGTTAGTCAGCACTTTCTCATCTTATGTTCTTTTAGCTCAGAGTTAACATCCTTTTTTTCTTTGTTTAAATGTTCAGTACACATTTGGTATTACCATTTCTTCAGTGCTTATGTTTTTCTATAGGTTCATTAGAGAACAAGTGGCTCGCATAAGCAACACATGTTTCACCCTCATAAGTTTTATCAGTGCTCAGGGTTATTAACGTAGTGATAATTGTTTCAGTAGCTCCTATTCACAAAATCTCTTGAAATTTCTTCTATATTGTGCCAGGGTAAGTGGCACGAGCGAACCATGTAGATGCCGTCGGATTTTTACGTTATCTTACTTTAAGTTTGCTCTTTTCAAGTGGGTGATCGGCGGGACATAAATCAGCGGTAATTCACGCGCTTGTGCACCAGCATCTTATTTATCTGGATCCAATTCAATTAAAACAACATCCGACGTTTTAGCGTTTGTATTACAGCACGCATTTTTCTTGTTCTTCATATCAAACATTATCTTCCACTGGGATCCACTAAGGTTATCGTAATTACTCACATTATCTCGTTCAGATCCCACTTCTGATGTCGGAACAGGATGGCCGAATTAGTTAATTTTTGTATGTGTTCCCGAACCGACATCTTTGATACTTCATATTTGTCAGGATAATTATGATACAGGTATCACGTATATAGTCACAGATATTCTTATCACTAGCTTATGTCTCTTAACTCAATCACTGGCAATACTTTAAATAGTCCCTAAATAACTTTACTAAGAATATTCTAATTAATACAACTACAACTAAATGGACACTATCAAAACGGAGACAGTTCCTCGGTGCGCGCAAGTCAACTTCACTCGTCAGTTCCCAAGTCGCTCTGTATGCGTTCGTCCCTTACGACCGCCGCACCGAGACTCTGTCGAAGCTCCACCAAGTGCTTTAGGTGTAGCTTGTGTTCTGAAGTACCCATTTGATGACGTCACAGGTGACCACTCCGACAAGTATTACATATAACTTACATAATAAATAAATATAATGTAGAGTAGCAGACGAGCAGTCCATGGTAAGTGGTTACTGCTGCTTATGGACATCTGTAATCAACCCCAGATAAGATTAAGTTCGTACCTGAGGTCGCCCACAGATGTGCGAAAGTATGTCTCCATTATCACACCCTTCAAACCAGAACACAGCAGCACTTAACACTGCTGGCAGAAATAGGTGTAGCAGTGGTGCCGCCGGAGCCGAACCACAGAGGGTTCTGCAAACTTATTATAACTTCATACTTCGTAAATGAAAGTAATTCTTAAATTCAAGTATTTGAGTTATTCAAGTAATTCAAGTATTTGATACCTCAGGGCCCAAAGGGCGTGCCGGTTTTGAGCGTAAGGACACTTTTTACATTATAATAAATACCTTTACGCCCTTTGAGCACCCAAGTACATAATGCAAGTACAAGTAAACAGTAAATAGCCTTCGCAGTCAATACCCATAAAATAGTTTAAATTGGCTTCTGTATACGAGTACCTACTGAATGATGTTAATAGATATTCACGATTTATTTATCAGTTAGAAGAATGACGTCATACTTGAGAAATATATGATAATTTTTATATGACATTTCTGTCAATGCATTTGATTTTATATGCAAATCATCTTTGGTTTTAAACGAGTATGCACTAGGTTTGAAGTGGTTACTGCCGCCCATGGATATCTACTATCAACATAAAATGTAACAGAACTATCTGAACTATTTGATATTGATTACACTGCTACTTAAGAGCAGACATAAAGCATTGGCATACTACGCCAACCTGGTTCAATGGAGTTCTTATGTAATATAACGTTTACTAATATCTTTTCTTAGATCGAACAGACATACAAAAATACTTTACTTTTGCTATTGATAAAAAATTAGGTTTTTAATGTGTTCCTCTATTTTGTTTTTGTTACAGATTTGATATGAAATTGAAAATTTTCATTTCAACACGTTCATTTTCGATAGCATTCCTTATTGGGACAAGTTGTCTTATTATGTATGTAGATTGTAGTTTTTAGCGCAGTATTCGAGACATTCACTTTATTAAAGGTCTTGATTTATTGTATTTGGACAAAAAACAGACCCCGGAACTGTCTACTTAGTACAAAAGGTGAAGTTTTTATGGTTCGACTTCGAAGAAATCATCACTATATCTTTTAGCTGTGTTCTGGTTTGAAGAGCGAAGTACGATATATACATTTACAGGAGGCATTTCAACTTATTAGTCAGGCATCAGGCAGGAATGTCTAATTCTATCTGGGGTTGATTACAGATGTCCATGGGCGCCAGTAGCCACTTATCATCAGGTGGAGTGCAAGCTCGTCTGCTACTCCTATATTATATTTTAAAAAGTCTGTGATAGATCTTAGGAAAGACTTCAGTTTGGGGAAGCAGCAGTGACCATTCATGATGCCACATAGTGTAGATAACTCGACATGTATAAACTTAATAATAATTTATCCGTTCAATTACATACCTTTTACTGTTATAACGGCCATCAAAACCCACGACGATGCCGTTGTGAAGTTGGTCCTGATTGGCCACCTTTTGTACGTAGGCACATAAACCCTGCAAATAAATAGTGAATAATGAGTGAAGCGTTTCTTCTGTCTATGGAGAAATTGATTTGGTTTAGACATAGAAAACGTCGATTCCGCCGTAAACGTAAAAAAATAAGCAAGAAAATGCCTCTAAGCACGTCCCTTTATATGTTAAGCCGATTTATATAAAAATTTCCTGACATTGTTACAAAGTGTACACCCAGAGGCAATCCTCCAAGACCAGAGAAATCCAAATGGCTCTTCGGGTATCAATCCTGGAACCGCGAGCATGGCACATTAGTTTAATGATCATTGCATCATGAGACTCATATAAAATGGTAATAATTGTCAACATGAGAACATTAACATTGTCTACTTCAAAAATGACCTTCAATCTCTCTGTACCTACTGACGTTAGAAATATATTCGAAGCAGTCATGCGTTAAAATTTAATTACGTTATCACTCGAATAAGTTCATGGTCGAACTACTCGCTGATAAAAAATAATAAACAGTTTCTTCAGATGACGACATTGCTGTTATTGTTGACACTTGCCATAGCTGTTCGGCTGGTTCCAAAAAGAATTGACTTTGAGAAGGGAGGGAGAAGGGAAGAGTGAGGGGAGGGGAGATACAAGAGGGGGAATAAAATTTAGAACAAGAGAAGATGGTGAGAGAAGAAGTAATGTACGACAATTAATTCTGGATAGGATGAAAGTGCTACTTAAGGTCGGCCAATGGATCATTATACTCCTGAGGACTGAGGTGGTTGTCTTCTGAACTGCTCCCTTACTAGAACCAAACCTTCTACCCAGGACACACGGCTAATCACTGCCATATTAGACGTAGTGGTGGTATTTCTTGCAGGGTCAAATCATAAAAGGTTCTATAACCTTTAAAAACGTCACAAATGAACCACACAGATAAATAGACGTAGTGGTAGGTCGCCTAGGTTCGAACCATGAAGGGCCCTTTCAGCTTTGAAAATGTTATAAACTTTAGTTCATTAAACCACAGAAGATCCTACCACGTTGAAAATGGGTTTAGTAAATTGTGAGTGGCGAGTGATGGTGGGTTAGGTAACTTACGAGTTTTAGTTCATACCTGCGCTGTTTGTAGTACCACCACATCGTTCATGCACATGTATCCGGCGCCCATGCGCCCGCGCAGGCCGGCCGTGCCGAACTTCTGCCGTTTCAACATCGTCGACCTCAACTTGTCCCATCGCGAGTTAGATATGTCGTCGATCACCTCTTGACGAGTTAATGGGTTCTGTTGAAAGCAAATTAGATAAACGTATAAATTAAAAAAAGCGTGTAAATAAGTGTAAGTGGAACTCGCACATGGAGGGTTCCATACCACAAAAATTTTGATTGTTTTTTATTTTTAGTATTTGTAATCATAGCAGTCATTGAAGTACAAGCATCGCGAAAATTTTAACTGCCTATTACGGTTTAATAGGTAACGCGAAAAATGTTGAAAAAATAGCTGTATGGTGACCCCCATTTATTTTCAATCTTTTTTATTTTTTTGTATTTGTTGTAGCGGCCACCTAATGCAGCAATATTTAGAGTATACTCTTCTAATAGTAACCAAGACCGTATAGAAGAGAAGTTCTATGTAAAGCCAATCGTCGATACATGTCCACTTAGAATTGATGACTAAGATGATAATAGCAAAGACATGCTGGAGTGTTTGGTTGAGGTGTGGATGACATATGAATTTCATATGAGACAATCATCTAAGTCAATGGCAATGATTCTGTGATTATCCTCAGGCAGAACCTGTTTATATATAGAGTTGGTAACAGATGACCATGGGTGGCAGTGACCTCTTATCATAAGATGGATTTTAACCTTTAAAAAAAATGATAACAAATTATTGTGATAGGTCTATTCATAAACTTATGATATGCAACATAAGTACAGTTAATAATAACACAGATAACTTCTACGCTACATTAGAAACTTATATAACAAGTGTAACACACTTTACCAACATTATAAAGTACATTTTATCTTCTATACATATGATTATGATAAACTTTAATATACTTGTGTATTCATAAAATTATCTTTTTGATTTGTAGACTTCTTACACTAACTTATTTTAAGCCTAAGATTTAATTAGATACTGCTGCCCATGTTATATGTTATATGGAATAGCCATATTGAACATGCATTCTACTTGAAGCCAATCACAAATGCATTGCCACAGATGACTAAGATTCATGTCATGTGTAATACAGCCAATATCCACCTTTGTGAAATAGTTCACACTAGAAATAGGTGTGATGGTGATTGGTACAGTCCACGCCAAACTGCTAGTTCGCTCTGAAGTTGTTGCACGGAGATTTAGTTAGCATATACTCCATAACGTAGGGGTGCACTAATGCAGTTTTGTACCCGTGGGTGAGAGCGAGCAGCGGACTGGTTCAGCAGAACCAGCAAATCAACAAAGCAGCATAGCAAATTGCAGATATTAGCAAATCATGCTAATATCTGCAATTTGCTATTGTGATGCACCGTTTCTATATTCAGAAAGGACTAGCAGTTTAGTGCGGACTATACCGCCCTATTTGAAACATACCAATTCTACATTATAATATACCACTATATTATATACCAATTCTACATAAAAATATGTAACACATGTTAATGTGAATAATTGTTCCATTCTTTCCATCAAGGTTAACAACTTTATAAAGTTTCTTTAAAGAAACCATTCCTTTACTGAATTCAATAATCAATATATTATCGTGAAACAACCTTTACAGCTGCACAAACATTGTATACTTAGATATATAAACTTAATATATGAAGGGCATATAAACTTAAATATATAAAAACCCAGAGGTTGCTATAATCTAAACAATTTTATATTTGCACAGTCAGGAATCAAATCCAAAATCTTTTCCATTATAAGCACTAACACTATAGTATAGTGATAATATAGTATACCATTAGGCCAAATTGTTGACTACAGCTTTATTTAAGAAGTATGCAGACTGTTGTGGAATTGCACGCTTTTTTGGTAACTTACTTTATAAATTGATATTGAAATTGCCTTTTTTACATTAAATAATAATAATATTCTGACTTGAAGTGTATTAAACATTTGATTATAGTTTTTTCTTTCATATTTCACTAACATGCTATTGTGATGTCATGCTCAGGTCTTAAGTTATTACGCATGGACTTTAACATAATAAAAGCGTAAAGACATGCATGTATTGAAATTCATGTTGCCTTTTTAAATTCTAAAAATAGATGTGACTGAACATTACAAGGTCTTAAATTAATTTATGACTGAAAATTATTAAGCAATTTAGATCAATCATCAATTACGATCTTCTATTATTAATACATACTTGAAATGACTGGAACTGAACTCAATTAAACCGAATCAGTGCGGCTGAATACTTAATTCACCTTTTTATTATATAAAACTGAAAGTACGAAGTTATGGAATATTTTTCAAATAAAGAACACTTACTTTATCATGTTTCAACCAGCTTTCCACAGCCGAATCTAATTTCGAGTCTCCGCTATTGCACT
This sequence comes from Epargyreus clarus clarus, assembly GCA_014595695.2. NCBI lineage: Eukaryota > Metazoa > Arthropoda > Insecta > Lepidoptera > Hesperiidae > Epargyreus > Epargyreus clarus. Next base: position 2,437,439 of record JACTTY020000026.1, read on the forward strand.
TACTCATATTTTTCGGCGTTTTTCACTGTATTATGAAAAAAAAACTTCACACAATCTCTTAAGCAAGTCAACTATGTATAAGGATTACTTTGTCCGCTCGTAGACTGAATTCTGCGATGATACAATATGAGCTAATTTGCACAATTATTTCAATATGTTGACCCGGCTACGGTGACAAGAATCAGCCGGTAATGTAAAGATATGAATACAAATTGTTCTCTTTGTAATGCAGTCTTAGATTATCAGTTGCCGTACTTAAAGCAAAACATCGCTTCAGTAGAACTATTAAGGTATATATTTCGATAATATAAGCTGACAAAGTTGAGTTGTCTTATTGACGTATAGAATCAATGACAAAACAGATTGACAATGACATAAGGTTAGTCAAAATAGAGTTTGACAATTGGACGGAAATGCGTTCAGTCTCGCGTTGTACTTTTTTCAATTTAATTTAATTTAATAAACTTAAATTAATTTTATTTTTGAATGTTAATACTAAAAATAATGAATTTAGTACAATAATAAATTAATTATAGATAAACATTTTTTGATTTTTTAGTAGAGACGGCAATAATACAAAACTCCTGCGGAATAACTACGGGCAACCAAATAGAAGGAGACGTAAACAAATGTCATTGGTATTATTACAATTTAGTTTCAACAGGAGTAATAAAAATGTTTATAGGTATATAGACAATGTTCAATTGAAATTATTGTAAGAATTAAGACTAAACATGTATAAGATCATTTATTAAAAAAATAACATTTAATCGCGACTGACAATGCTTAATTTTGTAGATTAAGTGAGATCGACATTTAAAAATCAGGGATTTATGCGTTTTATAAAGCTTAAGTTATTACAATAGCAAAAATCGGCTACACTATGGGATTCAACTATCAATTAATGTAATTATACTCCAATTAACTTCTCTAAACGTTGTTGGTAGAAGTACAACTACGATCATGAGTTTAGGGGTCAGCTACGGGTCGGCTAGCTAACCGAGCCTAGCTGCCCCCTGCGTACGAGCCCCTGCAGCCAGCTTGCTGCAGCGGCGGCTATCAGGATTGCAGGTACCAAGGAGAAGTAGATTTTTTTTATAATATAGAAGTAGCAAACGAGCATCAAGACCTCGTGATGTTAAGTAGCCCCTGCGACTCATGGACATCCGTAATTAATGCCAGATAAGAGTCTCTAGCGAACTAAGGTTGCGGAAGAAGCGGTCCGCCCTGGGTCTCCGACCCTGGGTGGACCCCAAACACAGTTGCTAAAAAGGTCGTAAGAACCAACCAATCTGAAAAATGTGTATAAGTCAGTGAAAAAAAAGGTCACCGGAATCATATGTATATCATATTTTTCGGCGAATAAGCCTATGATATTTGTAAAACTTTTTACACTGGGGTCCTCCATTCAACTTTCCGCCCCGGGCCTGCGACGACCTTAGTCCGCCACTGAAGAGAGTCCCACCTGAGGTCCAATATAGATGCTTTGCTACCCTTAAAGACTAAGTTGGAACATTTTGGATAAGAATGTCTCTATTACCGCTATTTTTAAATCATATATCGCAGTAACACTTAACACTATTGTTATAAGCAGATATTGATGCAGATGCAGATATGATGGTGTGGGCATACACTTAGATTTTTTAGGCTACAACATTTATGCCTCATATCAGAGAAAATTACGACGTTACTAACGTCTTACTAAAGTGAGAATTTACTAATATAACTACAGTACGTACCTCTGCTTATACCTTAATAGGTATAAGCAGGGGTAGATAGCGATAATATACCTCAGTAGGTGAGTAGAGGATAGATAATTATATCTATACTAGTTTTAGAGTAGCGGTCGAACATAATTGTAATAAAAAAAATCTGTTACTGCCAAGCCAAAAGTTACAAAGCGGTTTTGTCTTTCCCTATTTACATTTTCGAGTCACCCAGTGGTAAAAATTCACTCATTTTAAATTTCCAATAGGTATTTATTTTCCAAACCATTGATAGTAATAAAGTTCAACATAATTAGGTACCAAACAGGACAGAAAAAGATACGAGAAATAGTTTATTGAATAACCGTTTGTCTTAATCTTTTTACCTATACTAAATGATGATCATAATGATGATTAGTTAAAATATGCCCAATGTCATAATTAGCGATAATCTGCGGCCGTCCTAACTGAACCGGGAATCACCTTCACCTGAGCGGGTAACGTCACCGCACTTGATTAGGAAGCCGATTTTCCAATCAGTGGCCAATCACATAATTGTAATTGCTACGGAACCGACCACTCCACGCCCCTGGCCCGCCCGCGTCCGGCCGTAGCCGCGTTTAATTCGTTTGTGTGCGTTGCACCTTTTAGTTTTAAGACTATTGTCGCATTAACTGCGAGTTGGCTGTATGTTTGAGGCTAGGATGTAAACGGTTTGCAATATTTTCGTGTTGTTTTTAGTGCACAGATAATCGTATGCAGTTGGTGTAATAGGCTATGGTCAGAAAACATTTTTAATCCTGAATAATTGGAAAAAATTGCTGTCCGAGTAATTATTTTGCTTGCCAAATTTTATAACGGTTAATCATTATTTAGGTGTCTATTTAATGGCATGTTTACGAGCATATTTGATTAACAATGGTAACTTTTTATCAGTGAACAATAAATGAATGTTTATTACTTTTTTATTATGTGCAAGTAGGTTTTTTTTATAACATTAGTGTAGCAGACGAGCATGCAGTCGGCCTGAAGATAAGTGTCCACTGCCGCCCTCAGAGTTCTACCCGAGGTCGACCACAGATGCGCCTCTACCCATGAGGTCTAAGCTGGAATGCCTCGAAAAAGTATATCCCTTACCACACCCTTCAAACCACAACACAACAGCGTTTAACACTGCTGTTACAATAAATAGGTGCGGTAGTAATAGGTGTGGCGGTAGTGCAGCCTTAGCAGCATGCAGCGTCTCCAGTTTCTCTCTCGTGATCAGCATTGAGACAAGTACCTTAAATCAATGTTGTAAGTATAACCACTGGCCTTTTCGTAATTGGTAACTTTGTAGTACGGTAATAGTTTAGTGAGTCCTTTTGTAGTGCATAGGCACTCGCTATACAGTTAAGCCATTTGAATATGTTAGAATAATAATTGATAAATAAACATTGAATTTATTATCTGTTACTCTGTTTATATCACTGTTCTTATGTTTTGGCAGTATCGATTTTTAATTAAATGTAATCTGGTTTACCAAGCTGTATTATTTGCACAATTTCCTACAGTTCTCTCATGCCAATAAAACATGTAGAGAAAACTACTTTTTTACCAATTATCAAAAATTTCTCATGTCAAGTAGTTACTGATGCCCAGGGTCGAATTTTGAGTGAACTAGAATACGACAGTAAATTGATCATAAATAGATGCGTTGCTACCCCTAAATTAGAATACCTTTCTATAGAAGTGCAAGGGTAGAAATAAACTTGAAGTGAAACACAAATCTCTACATTGTAGAAATAAGTATGACAATGGTGTCACTACGGTGGAACTACGACAAGATTTCTTTTTACTTAATTTTCCCCCGCTTTATTTAGTTTGATATCCGACCCAAGTTATTTAAAAATAATGATACCTAATTACTAATTAATTTGTTGATTGAACTCTACCGAAATAGAAAAAAAAAACAAATCGATTTAAATTCTTACATCAAAGCGTAAACAATTTCGCCCAATCGTACATTAGCCTTAAGCATCAATAGATCACGTGAATCGCAATTCTGTATCCATTAGTCGATTTTACGATTGTAATTCGAAAACCACTTGAACGTAAGTATATAAATAACATGTTGTAAATAACGATAAACTGGGACGCCTCCCGTGCCATTGGCACTAGGGCGGGCGGCAGTCCGTTGCCAGATAGGGCGCGTAAATGTATTAGAATTACGCAAACGTACTGAAAAAAATATTGTAAATTGTTTTTTTAATTTCTATTGTCTGTGGTTGTGTTCCGTGTTTGAAATGGGTGCGGAGGACTCTATGGATGCTAACACGTTGGCGTCGGTTGAATTCGAAGTGTATGGCCAGGTGCAAGGTTTGTTTTTTATAATATAAGAAGAAAGAAAATTATAAGTTTATATATTAAATAAGTAGGTAATATTACATAAAACAAAGCACATTTCGAAATTACTTTATTGCTGGAAATTATTTATTCGAAATTTATTATAACTGCCCTATAAAGAGGAAGATTTATATTGGAAATGTACCGTTTTAAAGATTTATTTTATCTGATTTTCCAAAAATTCCTTTTCGGTAGTTTACACTGTATATAATTGTAGAAACCTACAACAGCCCCTTAAATATTCCATTTAGTATATTACCTGAATTCCTGAAAATACATGACAGTATTTTCAGGAATTCAGGTAATCCTAGTGTAACTTAAACCCTAGCTTTGCGTTATTTGTATGTATATAATTGGAAATGCCTGTTAAGTCATTGCTACGTACTTTTTTGGTTTGAATTTTAGCTACCATTCCTCTATTCGTACACAGGTTCGCACACACCAATAGGTACTATGAAGTTCTGATTCCCGAGTTCCACCGTTCCACGACTAGTTCCATAAATTTAAGGATCACAGTATTATTTCTATTTTTTCACACTGAAGTAGTTTGCATATTTATTAAAAACAATGTACATAATAATTTACTTGTTTAAATTTCACGATTATTAACCCAATGTTTGTGATATCTTGATGCACAATTATCACAAGTTAAAATCAAGTTACTTTTTGTGACGTACATACTGCAAAAGTAATTAATTTCGATAAAATAGTACCTAATATGCAACAGTGCAATACTAGAAGATGTATTTTTGAGATTTTTATACACTTTACATAATAGTTACCTAGTGGTATGAACTTGGGGTATGAGGTGACCCGGGTTCGAACTCCAGGTTCAGTAAACCTGAATAAAAACTCTAATTTATATAAATATACATTTTCAAAGGTGTTGCATGCTCGATTGCTACATCTATATTATAATAAAGCCACGCAATCCAAGTCCTACTAAGCCAAGTGGATTACCTCCGGCATTCACATTGACTTATTATGGATTTAAGAGATTTCATTTACCTCTAAGAATCTTATGAAGAATTGTTCCTTAAATTGTTTCTTAAATTGTTGTTATAATAAAGTTAATAATGACCCATGTTTTTGAAAAATATTAGGTACGTAGGTAGTGTTCTTAGGGAGGTTGAGGAACATTGAAAAGAGAAGTTGTAATAGTTGAAATACCAGTGACTTTTATTTGAAATCATGAACATAATATATCAAATTAATCAGTAGCTTTTCAAATTTACGTACTAATTTGTCAATCTTATTATCAAAGCAATTAATGCGGATTAGTCATTATTCATTGCAGATTACTTACATTTTATTTATGGTGGTATTAAAATAAAGTGTAGTTCGAGACGTCGGTTTATTTTATGAGATAGAACAGTGATGTCATTTTTACGTAAAATGTACACGACAAATGATATCGATTCGTTACGATTATGAGGGATCAGTCGATATTTAAACAGTGATGTCATTTTTATGCCAAAAGTAAAATAAACGTAACTTAGCTTTTAAACTATTGTCGTCGAAATTGGATAAATAGTTATGATATTTTTTAATTAAACTTTACTAACTCAACTGAATCTTTAGCACTGTATTGTAATTACAAAAAAAAAATATACTTGCTAACAGAAACTAGCACAAACATCTACAAACGATAGATTTACTTCTGCTGTGCGTAAACTAAACTTATAGTTACTACGTAGTTGGTGTAGCTCCCAAACAAAAAAGTAAATCGCTTAACTAACAAAAGGCAACTAGAAAGTATTATAAGAACAAATCCCGACTGTTTAAAAATTTAGCGTATGTAACTCCTAAATTTTTGAAGAATCTAACGGCATCTCATATTTTAAAATCTGTCAAATCGTTTGGGCTTTATAAGCTTTTTAGTAATATATAAGACATAATTATGTACCTACATATAAACGCTCGGAAAACATTATCTTGCGCGGTTGTTTATTTGAGTATAAGTGTACGATATGCAACCGTGTGATTTGTATCTCCATTTTAATCATAATGCACATTTGTTGATAAGCAGGAATAGGGTTACGTGGAATCCTATCAGAGTATTGCCGGAAGACGTATCTGATTGTCTAACTGACTTTATCTTTATTTGTCTTATTTCTAATCATGTTTTGATCATTTCTTATGTATTCTCTGGTCTATTTTAAGGTCTGATTCGTTTATTTGTTTAACAATTTCTTAACAGTAAATAAAGTTTACTTAGTATTTTTTCTGTTCGTCAATAAATGTTTGCAACATACTCGTATATTAATTACAAAAAGTTGTACCAGAAGTACTTAATATATGTATAAAGCTTTAAAAATAAATAGCGTTCATTTTCTTGTGTTTTTTGACGTGTTATATCAATCTATCCGCAAGATACGTATTATAAGAATCGCTTGTTTAATCGCTTGTGTTCTTTGTGGTATTATATGGTGAATGTGTGTGTGTTCCGTGAATTATATCCTCTTTTTGGTGAAGTTTTATTGCACTTATAGAGTCATGTAGTTATCTATAACTTGATAGAAGGCACTGTAGTCGATGTCAAGGTTTTATTAATTTCCACTTCTAACTTCTAACCACATTTGATTATAAACTATTCGATTCTACAATTTCTATTCGATTTCTCATATAAAACAACTAAGTCTCAAATGTTTAGCTGGTCTGCTAGTTTCATAACTAGATGTAAAGTCATTCAGAAAATCTTTACATCCTTCTGAAACGCACTGTTTTTCAAATCGGTTATTTTAGTAACTATGTAACATTACATAATATTACTTTCAGAAAGTCTAGACTAGACTTGAAAATAGTTCTCAATGCCGTCCAGTCATCTACTTTCGCATACATAGGTGAAATCACATGCATCGCTTGGCACAGACTCCGGACGCTAATGACTATCTAATATGAAAGATAGCTACCTAAAATTTGTCGATAGACATGTTTGTGTTTTGATCTTTTATAATTTGTATTAGTTTTTTTTCTTGCTCACTCTGGCATTTTTACCTGGGATACTATGAAATAAAAGGTGCGGGAAAACATTCATTTAAGTATTGATTTTCGATTAGATTTAGTATTTCCAAACAGTGACCTTTGTCAGCTCAGATCCAAAGATGCTTTTTAATGTTACAAAGCTATACTTAAATATCCAGCAATAGCTTGTAGGTAGGTTCTAAGGTCGAGAAAAATTGCTAAGAAGTAAGTGTAAAAGCTCTCCTCTACCAAACTTTAGACCCTGTTATTTTAAGGCAGGCAACCGTGTGGCCACCACCGGCGCTGAAGTTTTTTTTTTTCGCAGACGAGCATGCAGTCCACCTGATGTTAAGTGGCTACTGCCGCCCATGGACATCTGTAATCAACCCCAGATAGAGATATTTCTACCTGAGGTCGGCCACAGATGCACTGCTACCCCTGAGGACTAAGCTGAAATGCCTCGGAAAAGTATGTCTCCCTTACCACACCCTTCAAAACGGAACATAGCAGCGCCTAACACTGCTGTTATTAGGCAGAAATAGGTGTGGCGGTGGTGCCGACGGAGTCGAACCACAAAGGGTTCTACCACCTTCAAACCTTCCTTGTTTCTTCCACGACGTAAAAACAAAAGCAATGCAATTAGGCAACGGGTGTCGGTGATCGAGTTGAGACGTGCGATATATTTAGCTGATACCGATACTAATTGGGTCGTTGTCAATGAGCGATTTGGGCGTGACACAAGGTTATGGTTGATGGACTCAACATTAATTAGGTTCTTTTTTAGATGACCTTAGGCGGTTCACACGGCAATTTGCCGTGGATGACGTAGAAGACGGTTGAGGAATTTGATTCAGGCTTTTGGTGTAATAAACTGCCGTAAAGACACTACTGCCCTGGGAGATCTGTTATAAACACAATAGAGATTAGGAGTCGTATTTGATGCCAATATTTTATAAATAATAGAGAAGTTGCTAATAAACATTAGTCCACTGGATTCTAGAGTGCTACTGTCGCTCATGGACATTTGAAACCAATTCTACATAAGATTAGTCCTATGAGGTCGACCATAAATGCGTTGCTATTCGTATTGCGTCGAGAACTAAGCTGAAATGTCACGGATAAGTACTTATGTCTCCATTCATTTCCTTTATGTCATCCTTCAATCCAGAACACGCAGCGCTTGTTGTAGAACATACACTATTACATACGCTATTTACTTGCGCGCTAACATCAAGTATAAAGTTATTTCTGCATCGCCTTCATATTACAATGCATCCCCCGAGTTTCTGTGCATTGAAATTGATGTCATGGGCACTAGGGCGGCTCTGGGTGTAGTATACTGTCCTCCCTCCATCGACATTTCTGACTCTTTAGAGTCAGTTTTTGAGACTTTAGGGTCTGAGTACACACACTGCTTAATAATGGGAGACTTTAACACTGATATGTTAAAATGCACTCCACGATCTCTAAAACTCAAATCCTTAGTTGAGTCTGTAAATTTCACACTTCTTGCTTTATCGGCCACTCATCATAATTTCGACACTGATGACTCATGGATTGATCTTATCATTGTAGCTTCTTCTGAGTGCATTGAAACCCATGGACAACTTTCCGCTCCCGGGTTCTCACGGCATGATCTCATTTATTCTTCATATAAGATCAAGCCTCCCAAACATAAACCTGCTGTTTTAGACCTGCGAAACTTTGCAAAGATTGACTTAAACAAACTGAAGAGTGACGCCTCCCTTATAGACTTTGCTCCACTAATTGATGCACCAACTGTGGATGACAAAATCTCTTTTTTCAATAAATCAGTTTTATCCCTCTATGATGCTCATGCCCCGGTGCACAAGGTGAAGTTGAGGCGTCCTCCTGCCCCTTGGTTTAATAATGATATTAGAGTGGCGATGACCAGACGGGATCGTGCCTTCCGGAAATTTAAAAAGGAGCGTACTGAATTTAATTGGTCCGCATACAAAGTTGCGCGAAATCGATGTAACCAGATGGTACGAATAGCCAAACGCCGATATATCCATTCTATTATTTCTCTTTCATCTGCCGCCGATATGTGGAAATTTCTTAGGTCTCTCGGTGTGGGCAAACCTTCATCGTTGGATTGCAGTTCTTCTCTATCTGTGAATGACTTAAACCGTCATTTTATTTCCACGTCTCCCCTGAACAATGCAATCCGTCCTCTCACTATAGCTTCCATTGCTTCAATGCAATCTTGTCCTTGCCCAACATTCGACTTCTCCTCCGTTAGTCAGGAAGAGATCAAAAAGATTATTCTTAGTATCCAATCCAAGGCTGTAGGATGTGATGAAATAAGTAGGGTCATGATTCTCAACGTCATCGATAGCTTTCTTCCAGTTATTACGCATATTATTAACTTTTCTCTAAGGTCTGGACATTACCCCACTATCTGGAAGAATGCTTTTGTTTGTCCACTTCCCAAAGTACCCCATCCTGTGCTGGCTAACGAATATCGGCCCATATCTATTCTTCCGTTCCTCTCTAAGATTCTGGAAGCCTGTGTACATAAGCAAGTCTCCTCTCATATATCAAAATATAACCTGCTGAGTGTATATCAGTCCGGGTTCCGTTCTGGTCACAGCACCACCACTGCTCTAATACGGGTATGTGATGACATCAGACAAGGAATGGATGATAGAAGGCTCACGGTGATGGTGCTTGTTGACTTTTCCAATGCTTTTAACACGGTCGACCACGATATTCTCCTTGCCTACCTTTCCCATCTCCAATTCTCCACCTCTGTCTTGGATTGGTTCTCTTCTTATCTTCGCGGACGCCAGCAATCCATCCGTATGGGCAATAGCACCTCGGATTGGGCTCATTTAGAGACTGGCGTGCCGCAAGGCGGTATTCTCTCACCACTACTATTTTCTCTATTTATTGACTCCATAACTTCTGTTCTCAACTGTTCGTATCATCTGTATGCAGATGACTTGCAACTTTACGCTCAAGCAGATTTGAATAATCTCCATGGCGCAATTGATACAATTAATCTTAACTTAAGTGCCATTTATAACTGGTCATTGCGCCATGGGATTTCAGTCAACCCTGCCAAATGTCAAGCGATCGTCATGGGTAGTTCAAGGTTGCTGACAAAGGTAGATTATAGCTCCCTACCACCTATCTTATACAACTGCTCTCAAATTCAGATCGCTCAAACAGTGAAAAATCTTGGGCTTTATATCGACAACTCTTTGACTTGGTATCCGCAAGTTGTGGAAGTATGCCGGAAGGTCAACGCCACTCTGCGCTCACTATATCGTCTAAAACACTTTCTTCCTACTAAGACCAAGCTTATGCTTGTCAACACTCTTATTCTGCCTATTATTGACTATGCAGACGTGTGCTACCCAGATCTGACCGAAGCTCTTCTTAATAAACTAGAGCGCCTTCTCAATAATTCTATTCGATTCATATTTGGTCTCCGAAAATATGATCACGTTTCTCTATTTCGTCGCCAACTTAAATGGCTTACTATTCGTCAGAGGCGTAACTCTAGGGTTCTCTTCCTTCTTTATTCTATCCTTTATGATACGAATACTCCTTCTTATCTGAAGGATTCTTTCCAGTACCGGCACTTAACTCACGATAAAATGCTTCGGTCATCTCATAATTTAAAAGCAGATATTCCATCACATAATAGTGGCTTCTTCCATTTTTCCTTTACTGTTCAGGCAGTTCTGCTCTGGAACGCCCTGCCCGTGCACATAAGAAAAGCTCCAAGCAAAGCGATATTTAAAAAACTTGTCCGAGAGTATCTAAGCTCCTCATCTGACATATAAAGCATTTTTTATCTCTTTTCTCTTCACCTATATTATATGTATATATATATATATATATATATATATATTTATTTATAATATTTTATTATTATTTTTTAGATATATGTGTGTATGTATATATTTGGATATGTATTTATATATGTAGTAAGTATTACAATATTTATGTATTTTGACACCTGCCGCAAATTCTCTCCACTCACCAAGGGTTGACTGGTAGAGAATGCCATCAGGCATTAAGTTTGCCCTGTTGTACCTTAACCGTGTGTTTGTGTTACAATAAATATATAAATAAATAAATAAATACACAGGTGGAACGGTGGTGCCTCTGGAATCGAACTAAGAATGGTTCTATTACCTTCTGGAACTGGAAGAGAACTGGTAATTGGTAACTGATGAAAGTATTTTTTTTATTTCTAGGTTGTTACTTCACAAAGTACTGCAAGGAGGTAGCAGAGACACTGGGCATTGGGGGATGGGTCAAGAATTCCAAGAAGGGCACCATTGTCGGCAAACTGGAGGGCATCAAGTCACAATTGGATCAGATGTCAGTATTTTATTAAGTTTTCTTGTCAATTGTTATCTTGTTGTTGCAATTGTTGTCAATAAACATTGAACACATTTTGATGCGGCTGAGGGCCGAGTAGGTAAAGAACTTTATACAGAATAATATATGCTCTTTAGCAGGGTTGCCCCGATTTTTTGAAGCAAAATGTATTTTTTTGTAAACAATTGCAAACCTATGTCCTTTTGAATTATGAAGGGAAAAACACGCACTGCTTATCTATAATCTCGGGAAAATGGTATCTTAAGTCATTATATAATGTGAATTAGCGACGAAAAATAGTATTTTGCTTAGTCAAATATTTTTATTTAATATACATAAAATAATAATTATTATTCACTACTCTGGAAGTTCGTCAAAAATAAAGGTAAAAAGTCTCTATTGTGCATAAATTGAGTGCCTATTTAGTTAAACTAAAAGCCTTAACTAGAACCATTACAGTCTTTATATTGACAGATTTTAAATACCTACTACCTTTATCGATTAGTTCCGGAATGGACTCTACTTTGTTGGAATAATTGATTTTCAATTCATTGTCAATGACCCAAAGGAATAATAGTCAAGTAAAAAATGTATTCAATCACTTTATTTGGTTAATTGTTTCTTTAAATTTCGATAAATTTGTCGGTAGTTATTTTTTATTTCTTATTTCAAAGACATTCCTAAACATCTTTATAAATATAAAGGCAATCTTAATTATTTAAGAAAAATGCACCTAATAATTGTTGAACCAAATTGAGTGGTAAGGGAGCAATACATATTCAAGGCGTTCCAGCTTAGTCCTCAGGAGTAGCGGCGCATCTGTGGCCCCCTCATGTAGGAATATGTAATCCTATCACATCTACAGATGTCCATGGGCGGCAGTATCCACTTACCATATCAGGTGGTGCATGCTTTTTTTGCAAAACTTTTTTTAATATACAAGTAGCAGATCTCCCATATTAAAAATGTTTTGCAATATACATTTAATGTTGATGATAATGCATGATAAGATTAGTGACGTACAAGCATTTGTCTCAAAGCTCGTTATCAAACGCTTTACAAACGCTTTCTACACTCACAGCCCCACACTAGGATTCCCTGTATCGTGGGTGCCATGGACACACACATAGACAAATACACAAACACCCAGACCCAGAAACAGAAATCTAAATTCATCATTCAGATATCTGTCTGGCCGGGGATCGAACCCGGGACCCTTTGCGCGTCAGACCGGTATAGTCACCGCTCCGCCACGCGGGTCGTCATCAGTTCGTTATCAGGTTACTCATCTGCATATCAAATGAAATTCCAAATAAATTGCTACCTCAAGTCAAGATTAGATTTACGGATTAAGAGATCTAGACGCTAAGTGGATTTACTTGATGACATTGGGATAAAAATAAAAATTACCAAATCTAAAGTCTGGGTCTAAGTGGCATTAACATTCACCATAATCTTATCACATCATAATGTCAAAAACTTATTACCCTCCGCGGACAGGTAAAAAAGAACAAGCATATTAATGTAAAGTAAGTTGTGAATAGAAATGATACTACTTGTTGTGGTAACTACAAAAACGTTTGAAGGTGGTAGAGCTCTTTGTGGTTCGACCCCGCTTAACTCCGGTAGGACTACCGTCAAAAGGGGGGCTTTGCCTAAAAGAGGGGTTGATTATAGATGTCGATAAGCGGCAGTAGCCGTTTTTCATCGGCAGGACAGCATGCTCGATTGGTACTTCTGTTATAAAGATGCAATAGAATAATGGACCTCGTACGCATCATCCCCTCTAATTGCATTGTAGTTGCAATGAAGTCAGTATTGTCCACATTTTTGATTTAGTTGGCAAAATGTGGAATATTCCGGCAAATTTTAAACGTGGTATAATCATCTATGGTTTGACTCCTGCTGCACCACTGCCACACCTATTCAGCCTTATAATAGCAGTGTTAAACGCTGCTGTGTTCTGGTTAGAAGGGTGTGGTAAGGAAGACATCCTTTTTCGAGGCATTCCAGTTTAGTCATCAGGGGTAGCGGCGCATCTGTGGCCAACCTCAGGTAGGAATCTAATTTTATCTGGGGTAGACCACAGATATCGATGGGTGGCAGTAGCCACTTCCCATCAGGTGGACTGCATGCTCGTCTGCTACTCCTATATTATAAAAAAATAGTGTGAATAAAAATATGCATATTCATATGCACCTGCCCACGCAGTTATCATTGTGACGTCATTACAGTACGTCAAAAAATTTCTAAGTATATCGACATATAAAAAAGGTAACACAGTAATATAAAAGCAGCAGTATCAAATGAGGGCGAACTTACGTCGCAGACTGTACGGTACTTTTTTGGATGTCAAGTATTGATATGGTGTCGTAATCCACGTAAATCTAAATGGAATACAACTGATTATCGTGGCGGATATAAATCAGATTTGCATTTTCCTGTTTTTGTATTCACTAATTAAATAAATTTGACTTTTACCTAGAATTTCTAGAGATATTATATATATTTAATATTATTTATAGCTGGCAAAGTACCATGTAAATATCTAAATGGATACTCCTGCTTCCATTTCTAACTGCAGATAGGATTAGCCCTTGTGGACTGAATAGGTGTCTCTTATCAAATCCTTCCAATATAAATACAGCAGCACTTAACATTTTGTTATTAGGCAAAAATACCATAGGTGAAGTGCTTTTGGTATCATGGTATTTTATTAAATGACATAGACAATGCAATATTTTCATCCACACTAATATTATAAAGAGGAAAAGTTTTTTTGTTTGTTTGGTTGTAATGAATATGCTCAAAAATTACTGGACCGATTTTAAAAATTCTTTCACCATTCGAAAGCTACATTATCTACGAATAACATAGGCCATATTTTATATAAAATATATTTGATAAATAGATTTTGAGGAGGTACAAAGTTTGCCGGGTCAGCTAGTTTATTATAAAGGCTAACGAACCATGGTAATGTTGGCCAAAACAAATGAAAACAGTCGATAAATTAAATAAAGCTGTTAGCCAGATATAGATCTCAACCGCTCAAAGTTAAGCAACGTTGGCCGAGGTCGGGAACTGATGGGTGACCAACAGTAGATATTTTTTTCTTGAATAATGTTGTAACTGATATAATATTACGGGCATTAAGATGTGTACAATATGTCTTTTCTAATAAAAACGAGCGAAGCCACTTACAAATTAGATTAGAACTTCTATCACACATAATCAATCAAGGAGTGTTGATATTATGCATGGATAAAAATAGCCAGACTAATTGAAGTGATATATTGGTACGTAAATAAAGTTCTTATCAATTCATTTTAATATGGATTATAAATTTCGTTTCGATAAGTTTTTTATTGAGTGTCAGTCTACGAATTTCATATAACATCCGTCATATAGATATCCTATCGTTTTGTTATGTTATATACCTCTATCAGAATCCTGCTTATTTTTTTAAATTTAGGGTTCCGTACCCAAAGGCTAAAAACGGCTCTGTCAAGGGCTCTATCTCTTGAACCGTTATAGATAGACACATTTTTTTCAGATGAACAAAAAAATATAAATAATGAGAGGTTTCCCTATGTACGGAACGCAGACTGAAATGAATGCATTTCTATAGCTAATACCAAGAAAACAAAATAGTGATACGGAATACTCCATGTCAGTGTTCGACTCACACTTGGATAATTATTAAATACGATCGAATACTCATGTAGATATTAAATCATGTTAAGTACTACTTGAGAGACATTTTTATAAAAGCCAATGAGAAATGGATATGTGGTTTATCTGATGGTAAGTGGTCATTGCCACATTTAGTGTAATAAACTCTACCACGGAATCAAAAGATGGCAGAACCCTTTGTGGTTCGACTCCGGTGGCACAACCGCCATACATATTTCTGCTTAATAACAGTGAAAAGCGCTGCTGTGTTCTGGTTTGAAGGGTGTGGTAAGGGAGATATACTTTTCTAAGGCGTTCCAGCTTAGTCCTTACGGATAACGGCACATCGTGGCCAACCTCAGCTAGGATTATCTAATCCTATCTGGGGTTGTTTACAGTACCCTTACCAGGAGTTTTTACGTTTCGACAAATATGACTGTTTTCGTATTTGTTTACCTATTTGCCCTGTGGCCGACCTCAAAACCTTTTAATCAATTTGTAACTTTAATCCTTTTGGGGTTGATTTAATTTTGATGGTTGATTAGTGGCGACAATGGCTACCTACAAGTGGCTGACTGACTCACTCCATGCTCGTTTTCCGATTCTTTAAAAACGTATTCTTTATTGTATTAAAAATGTTATTTGTAAAAAAATGTTTAAAAACGTGTTCTTCCAGGATTGACTGGCTGAGTACCACTGGCTCCCCAGGATGCAAAATCGAGAAGTGTGATCTGACCAACTGGGCGTATACCACCAGGATAGCCTACACCAACTTTAGCATACGATTCTGAACCTAGCTGTGACGTGAAATAAACATTTTTACGATTTCACATTTTTGTTTTATTTTGATGTTATGAATAGATGCATTTGGTGGACTTTAGGTTTAGTAGTAGATAATGCAGTCTAACTAATGCTACGTGCAGTTAAGTGGCCAATGTAGTTCATAGATAGCACGCTTAAAAGTTAGCTTACATTTCGTTCGTTTAGAAGCCTTGCTAGACATAAATAGTCTATTAAAATACCTTATATATAGTTTTGGAAGACGCAAGAAAACTATATGAGCTTTAATTATTTTTTCCTTATTTAACGTAACGTATTTGACGTGCCTTATACGTCGAAACATATTAAACAGATTAAGCTGCTACGAGTCTGAATAAGGTGAAGCGCTACTTGTAGCTGTAGGGGATAGGATATATTTTAAAATTTATTTCTTTAAATTTACTGCTTTCTTTAAATTTAGGAATAATCCTACTGCTTTCTTTAAATTTAGGAAAGTCGGCAAGGACATTCGGGCCTTTTTATTTTTTTGTTTACGAGGGGGAACCTTCAGAAGGTACCGGGTGCCGTGGGAACGATGCAGGGTTATGTGGGATACTTACCGCACTAAACAAGTATCCATCCTGCGCTGCGTAGAGGGCTTCGGGATCTCCAAAGGAACGCAACAAATGTCCTCTAAGCGCGTTGCTCCGTCTGGCTCCGCCCAGGTGAGCTTGACGCTCGCCACACCGTCTGTTTTGAATGAGCTTATTAATTAATGACAATATGTTATGTAATGATATATGTAAGTATTAAAGACGCTCTATTATTTCAGTTTGGAAGAGGGACTCTAAACTTGGAAGAGGCCTTTACCTGCAGAGGGGTTCTTATAGAATAATTATACTAAAATTGTAATGTATCTTAAATCGAATGATTTTTAAATTATTTTTTATGAAACTGTAACTATTAAACTAGCAAAAAGCGCAGCTTTATAAGGGCTCGCGTATCGTGAATGGTATATTCAGTTTAAGATCCTATATCAAAGACGATGTGGTCACTTATTAATTAACAATAAATTATTAAATCTACCTTTCGTCAGAAGACCTACGAAGAGCAAAGCTACCTTTGATCCAGAACCAGAACCACTTTAAATGCTTGTGGTGGATAACTTATATTAGATCCATTTTTTAGGATTGTAATTTTTTTGCGATTTATCCTTGGTATCTTTTTACTCTTGAATTTAAACTCCGCCATACTTATAAAATTATTGCGTCTGATTTGCAAAAAATATTTTTTAAGTGTATAGGTATAAGCTATTGTGGATGTCTGAAACGCAGTACATTATAAGCTAATCTGGGGTCTGTTACGAATCAACAAGATGGTGAATGACCTTTATTATTCTCTTCATGTCGATTTAGGTCATTTATCAGTGAATGTTGAATTCACCACGACTTCTTTAATTTACTAAAGCTCCGAGGGATACATTCCGTAAAGCTGCGAATGAGCTACTAATTAATTCTATTAAATAACATTTTTATCAATTGTTAAATTAACTATTAAATTTATGAATTAAATTAATGAATTATGTGTGTGGCCTGCTCAATTAGTTTTGTATTTTCTTTTATGTTTTTACCTAACATAACCAATTCTATACAATACAGGAACGAATTTCCGTAAAACACAATGTGATAGTCGCTAAATTGTAAATTTGTCACTGGGCTTTTTGTCACAAACAAAGTATTTTTTGACGATGGAAATGAAATTTTCAGATGGATTCTAAACGGGTAGTAGTTAAACGAGTGACTGCAAATAAAAGTTTTGAATGACAAAAATAATGAATTTTGGTTATAGTATTACTAAGGGAGCAACTGGCTGCGAGTGACGAGAAATCAACAGAACAGCAACTTACAAACATTAATTTGAGCGACCTAATATTTTTCTAAGTGTAAACATTACGTCCTGCGTTTTATTCAATATTTAGCAAATGTTTTTTTTTAATACTGAGCAGCATTTTATTTTAAATGAATTGTTTCGAATACAAAAATCACTTTGAAAAATACTATAGTAAGTAGAATATTGTGTGCTCATGTCATTGATCATGAATAAAGGTAAGGTCCGAATTCATACAGATTGGGCCCACCCGCTCGCTGGGCGCTGTCGCGCCCTGCTTGCTTCGATTTATATTGTCTTATATGTTCCAACCTAACCTAACCAATTCAATTACAAAAACCTAATCTATCTTAATACTAAAGTTGCCTCTCTATATTTCCAGTCGCTCACTTAGTAATGTAGTCGCGCAAGTTATTAACACAGTATGTCATTATCAGTCGCTAAGTTTTTTTTTTATTTGATCGTTTTATAATTTCCCACTGTAAACAAAAACTTAGATTAATCGGATATGTGGAGTTTTTGAAACTGCACTGCGTCAAAACATTTATAATATCCAACGAATATTATAAAGGCGAAAGTTTGTGAGTATGGATGGATGTTTGTGCCTTATATTAATCGGATTTGAATGAAACTTTACAGTATTACAGTCTATAAGTACACCAGTATAACCTGGAGAATACAATTCATAAAGATATGGCTATACTATACTTAGTTGTCAGAGCTATATTGATGTACCTACCATGATGATATACGATGATGATGATACGTAAATTTTATATGAATGGATTAATAGTAATTAATTAGATACATTTTCGGTACGCATATTGTAAATAGATTAACTTTTTCTTTGACACTAAATAAATCGGACGGATAGTTTAAATTAAGGTGGTAGAACCCTATGTGGTTCGACTCCGGCGGCACCACCGCCACACCTAGTTCTGCCTCATAACAGCAGCGCTGTGTTCTGGTTCGAAAAGTGTGGTAAGGGAAACATGGTTTTTCGAGGCGTTCCAGCTTAGTCCAGTTTAGTCCAGGGGTAACGGCGCATCTGTGGCCGACCTCAGGTAGGAATATGTAATCCTATCTGGGTTTGATTGCAGATGTCCATGGACGGCTGTAGCCACTTACTACAGGTGGACTGCATGCTCGTCTGCTACTCATATATTATTAAAAAAAAATATCTGAGACGTTCCAGTTAAGTCCTCAAGGGAGCGGCGCTTCTGTGGCCGACCTTTGTTAATTACAGATGTCCACGGGCGGCAGTAGCCACTTACCATCATATGGACTGTATGCTCGTCGGCTACTCCTATATTATAAAACAAAGAAAAACTTGAAACAAAACGCTTTTAAAATACACCGGTGAAACCTCGGTGAAACGCTGCCACGTTAGCATTTTCATATTTTTGATTGACATAAATATGTCATAAATGTCTGCATTCATCATGACGTTTTTTTATTCTGCCATTATTTAAACAAAAATAATCCAAGTCATACAGCCATCAATGTTACACTAAATTTAAATTTGATAAAAAGTGTTTTTTTTTTGTGTACAAAACCTTATTTCAATCGTGTTGGTCCAATCTAGACATGACCTTAAGTAACTATGTTAAGTTTCAAATTTATAAACCCTGTAGTTTTTTCAAAAAAGGGATGGAAAGCTTGCAAGATTTTCGAATTATAGAGGACTCGCTTCGCTCGCCCTAATAATAAACTAATAACTTTTCGATACTAACAAAAAAAAAAACTAACTTAGTAAACTTTCACTTTCTGGAAAAACATATAAGGATTTTTATTTTTATTTATTTATTTATTATTATTTCAGTTATTCAGCGGGATTCCATTTGAATCTATTTTGAATGACAATAATATAAACAACAATAATGCTGTAGGCATACCAAGTGATTCAATTAACAGTGTAATCTGCATTGTATGATTTAACTGCAACAGTGACGCCATGCTGAGATAAGACCGTTATAAACAATATCGAGAAACAATTTACAATTTACGACAAGTCTGCGATGTGGTAGGTATTCCGTATATATGAACGCGCTTATACCTTCCTGTAGTCCTTCAAAGTCTCTGTTTATTTTAAAGATTTTTCACATATCTACACCTGTGTCTGCCTCATAACAGCAGTGTCTCTACAGTGATCAGAAGGTCGTGGTAAGGAAGAGTCAGTGAAACAAGGCATCCTAATTAAATCTTCAAGAGCAAGATCGCGTCTGTGGCCAACCATTTAGGTTTCCAATTTAGTTTAGACTACATACTCATATGTCCATGGACGGTAGTCATAACTTACCATCAGATAAAATTATAAAATTTTCTACTTCTATTTCAAAAACTATACTAATTTGGAACAACTCCTCTAACTGTCTATCTGCTAAGAGCCTGCTCTTTTCTGCCCTTTTATTGGATTTTATTCTTTCTCTCATATAAACTCTTCTAGATATCCAAAGGATATCACTATAATTGTTGCTAATCGATGCACCAAGGATTAAAAAGCAGCTATAAATAACAATTTGATAATTCTGATTGATTGTATGTCAAAAATAAATCCGCAGACAAGTAAATCCTGTAACAACACCCATACCCTCTTTAGTGCAAGATAACGCACGTAACTCAAGATATATTGTCAATAGCATTCTCAATGAACTGACAAATTTATGAGAACTAACCCTGTTGAACCAACTTCAACCCTAACTTAACTTTATAAGGACGTCGGAGTTATCAACAATTTCGTCTCAACACTCCTTCCAGGCCATAGAACTCCGGTTTTCTTCCATTCGTCTATAATTAGGTTTTATTCTTAGAAAGGATTTATCATTTGGGTAGTTTATCAATAATAGACGTGTATGTAAACAATGTGGAAACACTGCGAATGATTCTAAAATTCTACATTTATAGGTAAAGCTAACTCTACTGGTGATGTCAAACCATACTTTTAATTCAACTTTTAATTTTAGCTTTGAATTTTTTTATGAGTATTAGCAAGGATCTAGTGTCAATAATAATAGTTACAAATAAAGCGCGTTCTTAATAGTAAAAAATTATATAAAGATTATTTAAAATACAACAAGAATGCGCATTAATGGGCGTTAATGAGTTCATAAATTGATAAAGCTCTTCGCGGTTTGACTTCAGCGGCACTTTTGCTACACTTAAATCCACAATTTGAAGGTGGTAGAACCTTTTGTGGTTCGACTCCGGCGGCACCAGCGCCACATCTATTTCTACCTAATAACAGCAGTGTTAGGCGCTGCTGTGTTCCGGTTTGAAGGGTGTGGTAAGGGAGATATACTTTTCCGAGGCGTTCCAGCTTAGTCCTCAGGGGTAGCGGCGCATCTGTGGCCGACCTCAGGTAGGAATATCTAATCCTATCTGGGGTTGATTACAGATGTCCATGCGGGGCAGTAGCCACTTACCATCAGGTGGACTGCACGCTCGTCTGCTACTCCTAAATTATTAAAAAAAAAAAACTAAAATCTGTTAGTAAAAACTATGTTTTGGGGGCATTTCACCTAAATCACATCATCTCATCTTATCTCATGAGTTGGCTGGTAAGAGTCCAATCTTATCTAGGATTAATTCCAGATGTCTTTAGGCGGCGGGACAACTTATCATCAGACGGATGACTTGCGAAATATGTATGGAATCTGGGCAAAAGTCCCGAATTTAGATGATCGTCAATCATATTCCATCAGGTGGCCCCGTCTACCTTGTATTCGCGTTATATCCATATAAAAATAAGATAAAGTATCAGCTAGACGGTGCGAATACGTGGAGATAAGGGTGATATAAGTATTGTGACATAATTTGTTATGACTGGAAATTCGGTGCAATAGAGATTATCGAAAATCGTGTACGAATTCGTCTTGTGTTCAATATCATATGAATTAATACAAGTTTATATAATGCAAACAGCTTCCAAAATGTATCTATCTGTATGGGCGTAGCTGTAGGTCCAGTCCATCTTCTATCAGCGGTTGGAGGTTCATTGCTGAACATAGGTGCCCCTTAATTAGTGCTACCTCTAACTGGTCCTGATTCCAGCTGTCTCATTCAGGGAATCTGTTCACCTGACTAAGACCTTTTTTTTTTTTTTTTCTCGAGGGGGAAACCTTCAAAAGGTACCCGACGACGTGGGAGCGACGCCGGGTTATGTGGGATTTTTACCGCACTAAAACCCCCCCGGTGGCCGTCCTCAACGCTTGTTGGAGAACTCCGGGATCTCCAACGGAACACAACCGGAGCCCTCCAAGCGCGATGCCCAACGGGCTCTACCCTGGGGAGCAGTCTTCGCTCCTCCCACACCATGTATGTTTACGACGGTATGCGACCACACATACCGCCGTCCTTCCCGGGGTCGCTTGCTGGACGGTTCGAGCTCCCACTCTTGCCGTTCGCAACCCCGAAGCCCCCTTTTAGTCGCCTCCTACGACAGGCAGGGGATACCGTAGCCCTATTCTAGTCCCGGAACTACAGGGACTCACCTGACTAAGACCTGGGCTCGTTTTACCTAACGTAGTCATTCGAGTAACTTTCCCCAAGTTTTTTTTCTAATACTATTACAAAAATTCCTCCTGGAAAATATACAGGATTAGTCCTACCGTGTTCTTTCTAGAAAAGTATAAAATATATAAGTTTTATAATTACTTATGTAAGAAACGATTATACGATGATTACTTTTACGTTATCTTGATGTCGTCAACAGATTATAAGCGCTCCTCGTGACCATCACGGCATCAACATAACGTATCATTCTTATTATACAAACGGTGTTGTCTGTTTACAAAAGTTTTCTAATTTGTAAAATAAAAAAGACGCCTTCTACACTCACAGCCCCACACTAGGATTCCCTGTGTCATGAGTGCCATGAACACATACATAGACAAATACACAAACACCCAGACCCTAAAACAGAAATATGAATTCATCGTTTCGATACCTGTCTGGCCGGGGATGAAACCTGGGACCCTTTTCCCGTCGGACCCGTATGGAGATACCGCTCCGCTACGCAGGTCGTCAAAAATATTAAAGACAAAATTAGATGCGTCAATCTTATTAATTTTACTATTTAAACTAAGGCCATCTGATGAACGATAAAATCCCTCGACTATTAAAACGATAGTATTTCTTTTAAAATGTTTTATTAAATTAGAGTGATTGGAAAATGGAGATAAAATCTATAATAATCCTATTACACATACGCGTGTTTAGGAAATCTTGATAAAGAAATTACTAGCTTTTACTACCATTAGGTACTAATTGAACTAATTGAATTTTGAAGGTGGTAGAACCCTTTGTGGTTCGACTCCGGCGGCATCACTGCCACACCTATTTCTACCTAATAACAGCAGTGTTAGGCGCTGCTGTGTTCCGGTTTGAAGGGTGTGGTAAGGGCGACAGACTTTTCCGAGGCGTTCCAGCTTAGTCCTCAGGGGTAGCGGCGCATGTGGCCGACCTCAGGTAGGAATATCTAATCCTACCTGGAGTTGATTGCAGATGTCCATGGGCGACAGTAGCCACTTATCATCAGGTGGACTGCATCCTCGTCTGCTACTCCTATATTATAAAAAAAAAAAAAAATCAGTTACTCGTGGTAAATTTACAAAAAAATCACGTAATTTCTATAAATAATATTTATATGAACTAGTTTTTATTAGTCTTATTTTAAAAATGCTGATAAACTGTCTGTACAATATTCTAGCTTGTTGATTAATGGCAAACTCGTATTAAATTTTGTATTGGTGTCTATAAGGCCTTCTGAACTATTTGCCGACTGATGACTGATTCAAAGACAAATGAAGGCGGTAGTTAAGTGTGCCCTCATTTTTTTTATAATATAAGAGTAGCAGACGAGCATGCAGTCCACCTGATGGTAAGTGGCTAGTGCCGCCCATGGACATCTGTAATCAACCCCAGATAGGATTAGATATTCCTATCTGAGATCGGCCACAGATGCACCGCTACCCCTGAGGACTAAGCTGGAACGCCTCGGAAAAGTACGTCTCCCTTACCACACCCTTCAAACCGGAACACAGCAGCGCCTAGCACTGCTGTTATTAGGTAGAAATAGGTGTGGCGGTGGTGCTGGAGTCAGAGGAAAGAAGTCAGAAATTTAGCCACCCATCCGACTCCCGATCGCGCTAAGCATTGCTTTACTTTGTAGGCCAGTTACGATGCAAGTAGTTAGTTAGATAGAAACATTTAACTAAAATGATCTGAAAAATAGGAGTCTTCTAGTAGTGACGAAACATCTGGAACTTACTAGACATTAACTGGGTTCTTCTATCAGGCACGCTTTGTTTTGAAGATATAACTATGTTTCATTAAGATAAGGTGCTATCTTAAATAATTATTGGTATCTATTGAAGGATATTATCGTTTCGATTTTCGCGGTTCTTTACCCCGTGCCACGGTCAAGGCCTATGTAGATACCTAGATTAGCGCTAAATTTAAAGGTGCTATATAAAAAGCACTGATAGCCTAGTGGTTAACTCGGCCTCTTGGTCGAGGTGTCTGAGTTTCAAATCCCAGGTATTATTAGGAATTCATTATCAATTGCTAAAACGGTGAAGGAAAACATCGTGAGGAAACCTGCAGAGCTGAGAAATCTTAAAAGACCTGTGCCCAGAAGTGGGACAGTAATGGGTTAATGATGAGACCTTTCCCTAGTTCAGGGCTACGGCTGTAACAACGCTATTATAAGTTAAGAATAATATAATTATTCTATATCTTATATTACGAAAAGAGCAGCAACAATGTGCAGCAACGCCACTGTACTATTTGGGATCGATTACAGATGTTCATAGACTATTCTTTCTTTATAAAAAAATGTAGTGACTATATTAAGAACATAGGAAAAAAATAGGTATGTTTTTTTAAATATTCAAAATGATATTATTGGTGCAGCTTCTGGCAAAATTTCATGCGTACTTCCGTGCTTCAGGGGACGGTCTACCTCAGTTATCATCAGTATAAATTAGTTAAACCTTTACCTTGATTGGCATTGAAGTGTGTTGGGTTCTAGCCGCCAGGGATGGATTGATCGACAGACAATTATAGTCCTCCTATTTATGAAATATTTTGTCTCTAAACACACTTTCTGGTGGGGTAAGTAGATTTTTCCTCCCAGTAAATAAGAAAAAAATGTATAACACGAACGCTGTATAAAAAAATTTAAAAAGTGCCAACCGGGGCTTCAAAGGGAACCGCGTGTCGCTTATCATTTTCAATTACATATATATCCAAGATGTTTTTATCACAATCTACATCGTCTGGAAATAAACTAATGAGACAATACATTTACGATTAACTAGAAATAGAAAATTATCAATAATCTTCGAATTCCATTAACGTGTTAATCAGATCAGACACGGAAGGGAATACCCTGATCCTTGGACTTGCACCGATTTCCGGACGATACGAGGGGAATAACATTATCATCCGATTATCAGTGTGATTGTCATCGCTCTCACGCCAAGATATTGATTCCTTGATAGGAAGACAAGGCTTGTGCCACTATGAATGATATACGAAAGGTATGTAGGTAAAAATAAATATATACGACAAATAGGTGTTTGGGAAGTCGGTTAATGAATACGCAGTACGTCTGATGTTACTACTGACTACATCACTGTCACTAAAATAGAACTTGATTAGCTTAGAAATAATTATAGTTTAAAAACTAAAAACCACGCTAAAATCGCACAAGGAATCGTTAATCCTGATTCCTGATGATCCTGATGGGGAGAGTGGGTTAAAATTATTTAAATCGTGTATTGTCACCGGTTCTTGATAATTGTTCAAAAATTTAAATTAATCGGACCGTTCAAAGTGGGTAAAATCGAGTTCAACGATTCTGTTACATACAAAGATACATACCTACATACATACATAGATACAACCCAAGCTAATAATAAAAAAAATAGACGATCATTGAAATAGATCTTACGTTTTTATGTGCTTGAAGCAAACGAATATCCAGTTCTTCTGACAGTGTGTGGCTCCTTGCGTCCATGAACATCAGGAATCAATCCCAGATAATGTTGAACGCCTCGTATAAGTATGTCTCCATTGTCACATCTTTCAAATTAGAACTCAGCAGCGAGTAACCCTGCCAACCTGTCCTGGTGTGGCAGTGGTGCAGCCGGAGTCTAACTACAAAGGGTTAAATTGCATTCAAACGGTATAAGAATTGATGATAATTAAAATAGACGTTACGTTACATATAAGGTTTAGCACGTATCGACTCAGCATCCAGTCCAAAAATAGGTATATAAGTTGATACACTTTTTAAGTGTGCCTAAATTATAGGTGATACGTGTTAGATGACCATTTTTTATGATCATGCGACATTTCATTAACAATGACCATAAGATACTATTTGATTTCGAGTGAAATACTAAGAAGGCATAATCTACTGAAACATGTCATCTTATTTTTAAAACAATGTCATTCTTTTTTGTTTCTAAAGTTTCTACGTAAAAGAAATATTCACTAATACGTAGTAACTATTTATTAATCTGTGCTAATACTCCGGCAGTAACTATCATAAATTAATTATTTTATATTTAAATAAATTAAATAATGTAAGGAACCTTATATTATTAATGTTATCGTTCTTAATCAACTAGTGTTGATATCTAACATTTCTTAAGTGACAACATAAGAACTTTTCACGGGCACGCGCTGTCCTTTAAGTGGATTTGCGGTGTAATCAGCGGATTTAGATAAGTGGCCACCAAGTAATTCCCAAGAATTTATTTGAATCAAGAATCAAATGATCAAGGGTCGAATACGAATATATATGTGAGATATACACTTTTATGCGATTTATATGTGATGCAGTACATCAATGTAGGAATATCAATATTCCTAGAGGTCCGTATAGAGTAGATATAGAATCCCTAGAGGGTTCTTTGAAGGTAGTCCATTGAAATGTTACATTTTTAGGCCTAACCTTGCGTTTTTTAGAGGACGCAATTTTATTTTTTTGAAGTGTAGGGGAAGTCAGTGTAAAGCTAAAACCAAGTTTGTGGAGTCGCCACCCTTGTCCCACGGCCGCCATCTTGAAAATAGGGGTTGAAATGGTTTTTACGACATATCTCTTAAACTATTTATCAGATAAAAAAAATTATAAGCATTCTTTGTTGCAAATTAAATTGTCTACAATTTTGGTCCAGTAACTTTTTGTCGTAGAACTATAAATAAAAAAGTTATAAGTGAAAGCGTCAAGAAATTTTAGAAAAGAAATTATATTTTTCGATATAACTTTATTTTTGATCATTTTACGAAAAAATGACTTCAGACTATTTTTGTAGCTAGTTTTTGGAAGAACAACTTTTATAATCAACATTTTTTTATTAAGTCAATAGCTAAGGTTTTACAGCGCTCTGAAGTGACTACTATTTGTCAGCACTCTTAACTATACATATATTATACGTGTGTACTAATAATGTGTCATCAGTTATTTTTTTATTTTGTTATTATATTTTTTTTAATTATTAATTTGGCAATATTGTAATAATTAATTAATAATTAAATAATAATAAATAATTAATTTGATATCTACCTTTGTTCCTCTGGGATAACGGCATATATGTGACCAACCCTATAGTCCGATTCATAATTAGGTGTCCAAAATGTGAACAAAGGTGTTGACCTATCAAGAAAATATGTGTCAAATGGCAGTTTCTTATTTTTGACAATATTAAATGAATACATCGATAATAAAATAATAATCTAAATAAATTAAAATCAATTCACATTTTCCAATATTTATATTAACTCAATTTTATTTCATACAGTAATAATAATAAAAAACAAGATTTATGAGAGAAAATTAAATTGTGATAATGGTCACACAATCAGCATCCAAAACATTTTTTGTGCCGCCATTTTTAAGTTTCGTGATATTATTCATTTTTGTTATCGTGATCGAACTCGAATTTTTTCTAGTTTTCTTAGCTCCTTTTTTTAGATTGCGTGCAGTTATTAAGTTTTTGTTTTATGTTGAATTTTGTGAAATTTTTCGTTTCTTGTTTTGTTAAGGTTTGCAATGCCTGTAATCGAATTTTGACAATGACATTTCTTTGTTTACATTTTGGACACCTAATTATGAATCAGACTATAGGTAGTAACCTAATTTTGTAAGGGGTTCATTACACATGTTCATGGGTGGCAGCAGCCACTTACTATGAGGCGGACTGCATGCTCATGAACTTAGTTGTATTATTGTAAACATATGGGTAACTAAGTATAGCTCTGAACTAACCTGTTGAATATTGTGTAGGGTACAAATAAATAAGTTTTCTAATGTATCGTATTGTTTTGTCGAAATAGGTACGTGCTTAATGGTTATTTACTTTTGTGTAATAATTATTCATAGAAATGAGAAAGCATTAGTATCCTGGATCACTTTCTTTGTTATGTTTGAGCATAAATTTAACACTGGTGGTGGTTTTAATTTTATGATAATATCTTAAATTGGACATAATTAATGTAACATATATAATAAACCTTATTATATTTTAGGTAAGTTCCCAAGTACGCACATAACACTAGACATATTTACTATACGTACAAAATTTAATCTGTAATAATGTAATCTGTGTGATTCTTAATTGTAAAACACAATTCGTGACAAACTGCGATATTTTTATAAAATTCTTGCAACTTCATTAAAAATAAATCAATAAATCTTTGCATTAAATTTATCCAAAATAAATCATGATAATTTGTTACGTAAGCAACATAAAGTTATGACAAAAGTAGAATGTTCCAGTGAACCAAATACTTTTGTATATTACCTAACATGCATTCATAAAAAATAACGGAAATCTATAATTAAAAATCATAATATAATTGTGTTAATTATTATCTGTATACTTTGCTATCTGTAGCGCCCGGTGTGCTAGTAGCGCCAACGTATGTTTGAGGCAACTTTTTATATTGGTAGATTTTTTATATTATTTTTAAGTTTGGCTTTATGAGCTGATTGCTTAAAATTAGGCAGGACATAGTTTTTTTCATTCGTGGGTGGGAAATTAATACTTCATGTTTATGGTAAAATTGTTTTATTGCATAATGGTACTTCCGACGTCTTTACAACAAGAAATAGACAATATTTACATAAACTTACGAACTACTGTTCTATACAAGATGCGGAATGAAGGCGAAGTTTGACTTAGATTTCATTACCTACTCAAACTTAAATTAAATGGACAACAAAAATCAAGATTGAAACAAAAACTATAAATACCGGACAATTTTCTCCGAATCCGTTTCACAAAAAATATTTTTAATCTGTTAGAACTGTAAACGGAACATTTGAGAGCTCCAAAAAATTTAAATTAAAAGAATACATTACAAAAATAAACATGGAGGTATCGCTCATTACTTGCTAATAAAAAGTAACAAACACTGCTTCAAAACTACCAATACGGAACATAATGAACAAAGTTTTCGAGAAGAAGAAATATGAAATTGAATTTATGTTACTCTAATGTGTCAATGTTAATTTACATAATGGTGTAGGTGTTAGTAATAACACTTTATAAAAAACTTATAATACCACCAATACTGATAGAATTAATAAATATTAAGCATACTTATATAGTATGTTAAAGTAGGCAAGGATTTTCAAAAACAACAGAAAGTTAACGGTAACATTTTTATTCAAATTTCGCATATAAAAAATATTTACAACATGTCACTATGTCTAAGGTACGATTCCTATTTGAAATATAGATTTTGCGAAATAAAAACAATAAATAAAATTGGATACCGAAACAGTGGAATTTTAAAGATAAAATTTCATTTATAATCTCGTTTCTTTTTGGCATTTATCTTAGAAGCAATTTCAACACATTTTATCTTTACAACATTGTTCACAGATTCTTACTACAAACAACAAAACAATAAAAGGTAGTCCATTTATCCTCCATTTTATGGTGAATATCATCATTCAAATCATAAAGTAATAAAAGCAATCTTGAATGTGGTATAAAATATTTATGGGCTTAGAATGGAGCCCTGTAACGCCCTTCAATCTTTGCCGTAGCTATATCGTTCATGATTTGGTAATTTTCTCTGTTCTTTAATATTAAACATCATTTATTATCTATAACATTTCGTAAAAGATAAAAACACTTAATTCATTACACTTAGACATGATAATCATGCATCACGCACGACTGCATCACATTGAACGAAAATTGTAAATCAAGAACATCATAATAAACACACGACCGGCAATTAAAAGATCACTGGTTTTAAAGAACATCTCTGACTTGTTTATCCTTATTAAAAACATGTATATTATGTATAGCAGTTGAATTGAATGACGCACTGATTGATAGAATCTTAAGCTGCGTAAACGGCCATCGAAATGACATTCGGACACCAAATTCAATGCTCTGAAGCTCATATTCATTGGCGGGAGCGGGAGATATTAAACCAAAACTTAGTTCGTATTTGTACAATGTTGTTTAAGATTAATTCCCTTTAAACTTTCTCTTCCGGGATTTGTAACGGGACGCTGGCTTCCTCTGTCTTCCTGGTAGCAGCAGCGGCGGCGACTAGAGCCCTTTTGTGTCTCTTCTTAGTTCTCTCTTTGTGGAAGAATAGTCGTAGGTAGTGGCAGGGGAACACGACGCAGTCGCCAGCGGGCTCCTCTGCGTCGATGTAGACTCCTCGCACCAGGACCGAGTTGGAGCAGTTGAGGAGTATCAGTAACGCGAGGCTGATGATGTGTGAGCACCAGTTGCTGAGTTTTGGTGTATCTGTGATGTAAGAAAATCTATATTTAATATCGATGAATTCTAAAATGAGAAATTCTTTTAAGAAAGTGAAATGTTATTTTAAAATCTTGTAAAATACTATTATTATAAATGGTAAGGAACTTTATTTTCCTTACACATTTGTCTTGTTGTCTAATATTGATTTGGTCTACTTTTATTTAATTGAAACAGGAGATATATTTTCGACATAATAACTTTATTAACTAATTAAATGTAGATATTTAAAAGCATGATTGGGTTTAAAAATATGGAAAGAAGGGATTCAGGAAACATCTCAATCATTGCTAGAAGTATTAAAACACGAGTCCCTATTTTTAGTCGCGTACATACCTGGAAAGAAGTATATATCCAGCAAGCCCCACACGCCTCGCCACACGTTCACGGTGGCTATGAAGGAGACGAAGTGGTACACGTCAGCTAGGAGCAGCCTCGCAGCGCCCTGCAGTCGCGCTGCCGCCCACCGCATCGGGGCTTGGAGCGCGAATGTGAACACCACCAAAGCGTAGCCCACTATCTGTTGAAGAAAGTAAATAATTTAATTTTTGTTTTTAAATAACCACCGTTTACTAGCAAATTTTGTTATAAATTTGCTAATAAACGAGCGTTGTCAATTTTTAAAATGGATGTTTTATTTAATCTTCCACTAAAGTCAATTTTTTTTAATTTATGATCAATACTCTTGAAAGTGGTTGAAGGATTCTATATGTCTAATAAAATAATCTACACGACTGGCATAGTCATACAAAATCTATCGAATATAGAAAACTTCGCACTTAAGGAAAGAAAGAAGTTAATCTTCGTAAAATACCTAAAGACCCATTCGCATCAGAAAACATAAACAAATCGACAGACGGGTTCGCGTTACGGCGCCGCTGGCAATCCTTACACAAACGTGCGACTTCCTTATCTTTATTTCTTTATTAACACACGGATGAAGCGTAAGCCCCTCAATAATTGGCCTTACTACTTAAAATCTTAATGGTACAGCTTAGGAAGTAATCACTTGTAAACATGTTTAAATATAGCTGTTGTTTGACGAGTTGTGGAAAGCACCATCCAAAGATATGATTTGTAAACAACGACTGTTTATAAATAGTCGTATACCACTTGAATTACTAGATGTCTTAGCAAACTCAGATTATGTGTAGGAATTAGTTTAATTTTTTTTTTTTATATAATATAAGAGTAGCAGATGAGCATGCAGTCCACCTGATGGTAAGTGGCTACTGCCGCCCATGGACATCTGTAATCAACTCCAGATAGGATTAGATATTCCTACCTGAGGTCGGCCACATATGCGCCGCTACCCCTGAGGACTAAGCTGGAACGCCTCGGAAAAGTCTGTCTCCCTTACCACACCCTTCAAACCGGAACACAGCAGCGCCTAACACTGCTGTTATTAGGTAGAAATAGGTGTGGCGGTGGTGCCGCCGGAGTCGAACCACAAAGGGTTCTACCACCTTTACAAGTCACAGTCCACCACCTTTAATACTATAAGTAGGAGATTTCGTGTCATACTTTTTCGAAGAGACAAGTTGACGTAACTGAGCGCTGTGCAAATATGATGTTTTTGGTGTGCAAAGTTTTAAGAACCTACACAAAGATAAATCTCGTTAGATTAATTTAGGAGCTATTCTTTTGAAGTTCGCGCCTTTCTTTTTGCCTACGTGAGTAAAATACAACATAAATAATAACGTCATTTTGTTTATAAATAAGTTAACTCGTATTTACTTAAGCCACGTTATATTAGTATTATATTTTTGCGCCAAAAATATTTGTTTAAAGATCATGTAATTAAATATAGTTGTAAATATTTTTATTACGGAAATATCTAATAGGTAAGACGATGGCCTGTTAATAGATAAATGAAGCCATCTATACAACAACTCTTGCAATTTCACTATAATACAAGCCTTGCCTAGAAAACTCGTATTTAAATATTCAAGTTGAGGCCTATTTTTTGAATTTAGGGCCTGTTTACTCGTATAAGAGAGGTTTTATTATTCTATATGGCACGTAACACTGCAGTTCATCTCCTATTTATTTGTTACAGTTTAGAACTTAAAATACTACACTTTCTACTACAATTTCTACTACAAATTACCAACATCCATCTAGGGTTGATCAACAATTAATTTTACTACCCATTACTAGTCTGGCCTTTAGAAAAATATTTAACTATAGGCATCTCATATATATAGGCATCTCAGTCAATGATCATCGGTCATTATCAAAATAGAGTAACTGTGACTGAGTAGCACTGTGGAAGCAATTTTGAAAAGGCGAAATATGAAGAGTTTAACTACCTTCCGCTCATTGTGCAGCTAACAACGTCCTAGATAGATTAAATCTCGGAACACAACTAAAGTTTCCGTACAGCAAAATGTAATTAACGAGTAGATAAGTGATTGTAAACAATTGGTTCATTGAACTGCTCGCCAATAATCAATTATGAGAGGGTTTCCATATAACTGGTAATCTATTTTGAAATTGGTGCTTCTTCATCAATATTTGTTTTTGCCTCAGTATATGTTTCTAGGAAAAGGTGCTTATTTGGTTCTTGAAATTGATGAAATCGATGAGACTAAACAGCATGTACATGAATACGGCAATAGCCTTGTGGTTAAAAGTCGTCCTCTTAATCGAGGGGCCTGAAGTTCGAATCTTACCACAGATTTTTCAAAATTATATGAGTTTTTTTTTATAATATTGAAGTAACAGACGAGCATGCAGTCCTCCTGATGATAAGTGGTTACTGCCGCACATGGACATCTGTAATCAACCCCAGATAGGATCAGATATTCCTACCTGAGGTCGGCCACAGATGCGCCGCTACCCCTGAGGACTAAGCTGGAACGCCTCGGAAAAGTATGTCTCCCTTACTACACCCATCAAAACGGAACACAGCAGCGCCTAATACTGCTGTTATTATGCAGAAATAAGTGTGGCGGTGGTGCCGCCGGAGTCGAACCACAAAGGGTTCTACCACTTTCACCTTCATGAGTAGTAGAAATTAGATGTTATTTACACCATAACGGTAAAGGAAAACATAGCGAGCAAAAAAAATTCACATATGTGTGAAATCTTGACCAAATAGGAGCATCATGGCTTATAACTCTAATAAATTATCCGAAAGGTATATACAATATGAGCCCATTAGGAAGAAAAACAGGATGCTCTACAAAATGCAGAAAAAGAGCTTTCCTTTAAATTCGACTCTACATTATCAACTCCTCTAATGTTGCAAATATCTAAAGGCGACTCTGACTACTTTTCCTTAGGTAGTACGTCTTATCAGTACGTTTATTTAAATATTTTAAATTTAATTAAAGAAACTTTGAGCATCGTCATCCTATTGCACTGGACTCCAAGTAGCTCTATTATCAATCAATTTGCATACAACGTTATCGTAAATTTCAATATTCTATTATCGTCAGAGAAATATAAACACTATGAACTAGTTCCCTTGACTATATTTTATTAGTCAATTGTCTTTAAATATAATTCTTATTTGAAATATCTTCTAATATAACGTACTGAAGAAATTACTAATAACTTGTTTTAAAAAACGAAAAAATCCAATTGCGTAAATAAGTCCCACATGCGCCAAAAAAAATTAAACACTCCATTTTGAATTTTAGTAATTTTTATGTACTCGATTGCCAAGTCGATCTAACGACTCCTCCATAATATGTTAAAATTCATTACGCCGTTTCTGTAGAGCGTACCGAAGAATTGGACATACCTACATTCGGAAAACATGGGCAATGTTGGTCCTTGCAGCCGGGTAAACATTGACAAAGAAAAACACTGATATTATACACACACGCATCACATCACACACACTATGATGAAATTATGATTAGATGATTATCAAAAAATGATTTATTTGTTTTATTATTTATTGAATGCACCTAGCTATAACTTGCAATCAAAAGAGTAGGTGAAAGCTAATTTTAAATTATTATCAATTAAGACTTTTACACTATCAAATTATCACTATTTTGGCCCTACAAATCAATCACATTACATTACAATGATTACATTAATTAGCTTTATATCATTTATATTAATTTGGGCAGTGATTTATAGCTTAAGAGTTTGTAAGGGTAAATTTCGTATCATCATCATCATCATCATATTTCTGACAGATCTCATATCTTGGCTCTATATCTCTTATATCTCTATCTTTAATAGATAGATCTAAGGGCTATGAAAGAATTTCTCATGTGTCCTTAACACACCCCTCAAAGCCACACAGAAGCGCTTTACACTACCATTGTAAACTTCGTAGATATAAGGATAATGAAGTACGAAGTTGGTAACAGGCGCTGGAGATATAAATAAAGTTGCAGTAAATCCTTGTTAAGGTCAGCGTCAGCTATACAATCGCGTTCAAAGGCCACTAATGCCAGTCAATTGAACCAAACATAATAGTTGTTGGATATTTTCCATATCTTGGAGTTGGATTCTGTTCAAAATATATTGAACGTCAATATTCTAGCATGGTTTCGCAAGGCATTTCGTTTATGAATTAGAAGCAGCGAAAGAAACTTTATTTACTAATGGTTAATTGTTAAATTTACTTATATTGAATTATAAATTATGACGTTCAAATTTCTTTCGGTAACAAATGTTGCGGTAAATGCTGTACTTTGGTAATATGATGGATAATGTGATGGATGGTATCTTTGCTAGATCTAGAAATTTTTACATTGATAATATTTGTAACAATGATCATCGAAACTGGAAAGATGGAATCGGAACGGAATAAGGAGCATAAAAAAATGTTATGTTTGCGAAAGTAAAAACATTCGAATATGACGCAATCCTAAAAGTTTAAGAAAAACAACATAAACGCAATAGTAGCGTAGAGGAAAACGAAGATCTTAGCAATGTTTAGCTACAAAAAGCACATGATCAAATTATCTCAAATTAAGTTAGATTCCGCGAAAACGATTCATCACTCTAACAATAGCCACAGATTATCTAATTCACCGCATGTTTGAGGAACTTGGCTAATAGAGTAAACGGTAGTTACGGCAGCTCGGCTACTTATATTTCTGTCAACCTACGGCATTCGCTTCAATGTCATCCTTTGATATTGAACGTGAGACTACGGTGGAAGTAACAGATTGTAGCGATTACGTTAAGTACTGTAATATTCTATGTAAATCTAGCTCTTATTCACGAGTTCTCACCTCAAATACATTTTGAAAATCTTAATATAAATCTAATGAGGGTAGAGATTGAGATGACGATTTTATTATTATTTATTTCATAGTTTTGTTTTCAGAATATACATTAAAAAACGCAAAATTCTCCAAATGTTTAACTATGTCAGAAACGACTGAATAGAAAGAATTTCTGACTAAATTTATTTGTTAAGCGCAATAACAGATGTCTTTGCACTAAATTTTAGATATAAGCTCTCTTTTGTATTGTATTTTTGTGTGCCTAAATAAATAGATGGCGTTGCTTTCAGTCGTCAGTACTATTAGACACTAGTGTGTAAATATTAGGATATTATATATATATATAGGATATTAAGATTGACTGTAACTAATGTATAACAGCTGTTAACTAGATACAAGCAGATATTATCCTCATATTACAATTACAAATTCCACCGGCGTCATTACTTATTGTGTGGGATTGTACTCAAGAACTAGCTTATAAAGATAATTAAATTTACTTTATTACGTCAAGAAATAGATACAAGAATATAGACATTTAAGCCAACAGGTTGCGTATTGAATTACCTTTACATATTTGTAATCAAATAACTCTGATAATAAATATATTATCTAACAACTTTGTAGCGAATATTCAAAAGTCCGCAATAAGTAAAATTTTCAATACGTCTGTGGTCATTAGAATATAATTATAGGAAGAGATTTTGAAAGAACACTCCTGTTATTAGGCAGAAACAGGTGTGGCGGTGGTGCCGCCGGAGTCGAACCACAAAGGGTTCTACCACCTTAAATATCTAATTGTAGCGATATGTTTAATACTACTACTATGTGGAGCGGCTCTTATTACATTATGATGTCAAGATATCCTAAATTTTTTTTTTGTTTTAGAAACTGCCGAGGATGATTTTTATGACAGTAATATTGGAAGTGATATTCTGAGCGTAATTTTCAGATATTTTTATCATATCATATAAAAGGTTGTATGTATCGAACATTTTCATAAATAAATACTTCACTCGTAACCAATAACAAAACTTACAGCCAATGGTATCCTTTAATGTATAATATTATTTAGTATCCCACAATATTACAAAATTAGAGACATTTAAACATAATACTGTTTGTTCAAATTTAAATCATGTAGCTTCCGATGCTACCACGTGGCAACTGAACATGTGTGGGTGTAGCGGTAGTGCAACGCAGTGTGTGTGTGTGTGTGTGTGTGTGTGTGTGTGTGTGTGTGGGTGAGATAATTCAACAGCTGAGATCAGACTCACCTGCATTTTCAATTGCCGTATTGTACTTTAAATGTTATGGATCAAAATGTTATGAAATTTTAGAAAACTTTAGTCTATTTGTATCCTTAAGATACAAGGCTAATAATTATTGATAATATTCATAAGGATTTATTAACTCATCCTAGATATTATAGTAAATATATAGTGTTGTGAAGTTGTATGATTTTTCTATCATCAATATAGAAAAATCATTTTGAAATTGTGAAATATAATTAATAGATTGATCTTAAATACTCATTACTCATTATTATTGGAAATCTTACGGCCAATAAGGCACACTACGTACAAACAATCTTCACAACATTTATCGAGAATCGAAAACATAATTGACCTTAAAAATCAGAACTCGGTTAGAGCATAATAAATATGATCGTACTACTGACGGGGGACAAGATAGTCGGGAGGAAGAGCCAATTGCGGTGAGCTAAGTGGTAAGTGGTCACTGACTCAGTGGCGAATACATGACCCATATGCGGAAAAAATATTTCTATCAAATAAACATTTAAAGAAACCCTTGTGGTTTGACTCCGGCGACACAATCGTCACATCTATTTCTACTTAATTAAAACCAGAGCACAACAGCAGTGTTAAGCGCTTTTGTGCTCTGGTTTGAAGCGTGTGGTAAAGAAGATTACTTTTCCGAGGTGTTCTGGCTTAGTCTTCAGATGTAGCGGCGCATCTGTGGCCGACCACAGGCAGGAATGTAATCCTATCTGGGGTTGATTACAGGTGTCCATGGGCGGCAGTAGTCATATACCATCAGGTGGACTGTATGCTTGTCAACGTAAAATCATAATGATAATATTTCATTGTTATAATCATCATCATCCGAAACTTTTAGATGTGTAGGTGTGACGATGTTTTCATTCGACGTTGAAGCAAGTGATAATTATTTTTTAAGACGCTGATAACGTTTTTGAAAAATCTAATATCAATTTTGTATTTGTATTACTATCACTGGTTTATGAATTAAATGTTGTTCGATAACGAAATTTAAGATCAGATAAAATCTGTGTTATGGCTCATTAGTTTATCCAATTATCGGAAATTGAAATCACACCTATCTAAGGATCTTACTTGTGAAGTTGTAATAATGATACTTCTTCCACTTCAGTATCATTATAGATAGATGAAACGAGGATTTAATAAGTAAAGAAATCGTACATCGATGTCGTACGTGAAGTCATTAGATCTAAAGATATGGATTTAAACAAGATTCTATTTGTGAATTTATACTCGTTGTGTTATAGCTAATTGTTAGAACTTATAAACAGATTTAGTTAAGGTCTGTTTACAAAGTACTTACTATCAACAAAATAAAGGACTTTAAGGATAAGTAAGCAATATATATTAAAATGTTGATGTTGTTGATGTATGTAAAGAAAGTTAAAGTATTTTTAATAATTATAATTTTAATTTAAACTGTTTAAACCCAAGTTTAGCGTGAAATTCTGTAAACAAAAAAATGTACAATAGGGAATATGTATTATGTACTTTAGAACAAAATGACACAAATACAAGAATAGCTTTATCTACATGATTAGTAATTTACAGTCACGTCTTAAAATAATGATATAATTTATATTAA
Source organism: Epargyreus clarus clarus (assembly GCA_014595695.2). Classification (NCBI taxonomy): domain Eukaryota; kingdom Metazoa; phylum Arthropoda; class Insecta; order Lepidoptera; family Hesperiidae; genus Epargyreus; species Epargyreus clarus. Next base: position 2,476,055 of record JACTTY020000026.1, read on the forward strand.
TAACTAACATTGTACTTATCTTAATTTTATCTAATAGATTATTTAAGGACTAAATGATTTGCTCAGGACAACGGCTTTTACGCAGGACAATGATATCGGCTTTTATCAAAATTTATTAGTATTGATTAGACCGTAATGATTAAATATCCTTAATTTACAACCTGATTTTTCCCAAGATAAGTCTTTGATTAAAATATAAATTATCGGATTTTTTATCTATCCTTATTATTCACCGAAAGGAGATTATAGAAAATTTTATTTATCATACAGGATCCTTGATCAAGGATCAAAAATTATCATTATCAAGGATCATAATTCTTGTGACATTATAATACTTATCATCATTAAGGACTAATTATACTCGATAATAATATTTTTTGATCCTTGTTTTCATTAATAAGTTTGTTTGTCACAAAATTTATCATTATCAAGGATCATAATCCTTGTGACGTTACAAGAATTATCATCATCAAGGATTAATAATGCTCAATAATAATATAATTTTGATCCTTATTCCTATTAATAAGTATGTTTGTTACAAGGATTAACATTCCAATTAATAAATTTGTCTGTCACAAGGATTATCATAATCAAGGATTTATAATCCTCCATAAATATATTTTTGATCCTTTATCCTTTAAGTTAAGTATTTTTATTTTGGTTTGGTTTGGTTTATAATGCTTTACCTATAATTCGGCATTTCTACCTCTATGAAGTTCGAATCTAAGGGACGTGGTCCCTGATTTTTTGAGTCACGCGCATTACGATTAAGGAAAGTATCGCGAAGAGACCTACAACCCTCTTTAAAAAAGTTTTGAAACGTTTATGAAGTCTACCAATTTGCATTTGGTCAGCATGGTGGACTGTGACCTGAACCTTTTTTACTGTGACAGGAGACCGGTGTCTTAGTGTGTAGGACAGCAATGGGCTAAGGCCGAATTACTTATCATATTTCGGAGTTCGGAAGCATACTTATCCTTAACTATCATTAAGCATGTTACAAAAGATTTAAGTCTCGTATTTAACTGGATAATATTGTATACCCGTGTCTTAGAACGAGAATGTACATTGAAAGCTTATGAAAATATAGTTTAGTTCAACGAATTTAGAACGAAGTTTAGTCAAACGAATTTTGATACACCAAAAGCATCTAACTATTGCAGGGAGAATTTGTCAAGTGTGTGTTGATTACGTTCAAATCTATAAGGAATAACGAAAAATACTCAAAGGTCTTATAAAGTCGACTAGTAAAATCTAAAGCTGTTTAATTTACATTCTCAAAAAACTATTTTATTATCCTCGAACAAATTCAATCAAGCTCTTGGAAATAAATGACCGTTACTACTACATCATCATTTTTTTCATTGATACCATGATTCAATTTTATTTTTAAAATAATTTAAAGTATTAAAGTTTAAACTTAATAAAGACTCACCAATGAAGTCCAGCAGGACTTGACTTGGTCATCAGGGAAGAGGAAGATGTCCAACAGCGCCCAGGATCCCCTCCACACGAACACCACCAGGGATCCCACCACCGTGACGGAGAATATGCAGTCAAGTATATACAGCACCGTCTCTCTACTGCTCTGTAAGGAAACAGGAGTTGTTATGTAAAGTCATAGTAAAGATACTTCGCCGCCTTGAAATTGAATGAAGCCACAAACGGCTTGTTTGTAAGTTCTTTTTTTTAATTCTTGACAAATAAAAACATTTTTAGAGAAAATTTACGAATAAATAACCAATACTGCCTAATTTATATAAAAAATAAATAATTATTTCAAATATTTTAGGGACATTTTAGCACGGAGACGTGGCAAAACTTTTTTACGCAACTATTTCAATTGTCAAAACTGGTTACGTTCTTGTTAGGAGTGAGTAATCTTTACTAATCTATGTGTAAAGTGGATAACATATATTTTAAAGTGAAATCTTCCTTAGCGGCGTTGTGCACTTTTGTGATGGGTAAAAAATGACTCTCGTTAGAACACGTGACCTAATCGAAAATTCGTAAGACTGTCATGTTTGTGTACGATAGCGCAATAAATGAATATTATATTTTACCACATAAATGATAGTACTTTTGTAGATTTTGTTAGAGATTCCGGTTCCTCTACAAAGCTCCAAACATCGAAGGAGTTTTAGTGAGGTAAAAGTCCCACATAACTCCGTGCTCCTAATTCAATTTCACAAGAAAAAATAAATTGGTAGAAAAAAATGGCTGCCTTTAATATTTATGAATGTTGTGACTCAATTACCAGGGAATACTATAACTGTATTAGATAAATACTGGATGAGGTGACATGGTAACAGGATAATGATCAGCTGTACATAGTACTGATGGAGGAAATTACATGAGACGAAGAACTGACTTTCATTATCTTAAATTTTACCATTGCATTTTTTGACAAATGTATATAAAAAATGATCAAATTATCTACCCCGGAATATATAATTTTATCAGTATTTTATCTCTACATAAGCGAATATTATCATAATTTGTACAGACAGTGATTATAATAAGTAATTAACGTCAATAAAGAGTATTTATCTGTTCTGGCGGCATCTTGCTCTTCACTATTAAAGGTACTATCGTCGAAGAATTTTAATCTGATATAAATTTAGAGCCATATATCAATCTAATTGAACTTGTCAAAACTGAAAATTGTAGAAATTTTTGTGGTTTCCAATTTTTAAATCGAAATTTCTTTAGTTTCAAGTATAACAACGTACCCGTGATCGTCTTTATATAAATCTTACTTTATTTGGATTATTTTATTGATATTCATGAGAGGCAGTGACTCTCAACTTTTGTTAGTTTTTTTGTACTAAATACTGGATATTTTTTACTTATTCGTCTTATGAAGAGCACTAAATGATAAATAATTTACTTACAATACTATTGAAGTCCTGTTTGAGATCGACCAAAGAATTATGTATCATGCCCCCTCAAACTATAGCACAGCAGTGATTCACACTGCGATTTAGACATTATCTATTAAAATAACATCATTTTAGATACAAATGCGTATTTTATTTATATTATGATCAAATTAAGTGATAAGTTGATAGAATATACAAAGATACGAATCTGATATCGGTAGTAAGTCCTACGTTGTAGCCACTAAGCCACTAAGGATTTACTTAGTTTGACGTAAATTAACATGTCGATTACATCAAATTAATACTGATATTGGTGACTCACTAACGATAAATATAGGGCACGCTTCACAGCTTAAAAGTTGCCCTACATTTATTTCAAAAGATTATAACGATATAACAAAGCATATGATATTAACCTATCTTAGTGCTACAATGTTTTGGATAAACCATGCAAATATCGCACATTTTTACAAGATGAATAGTTTATATGTATATGAATTTATTTTTAAATTTTTAAATGTTTTCAACCTCAACTAAATTCAACATTTACATATTTTGTCCTTTATCTAAAATAGAAACTTAATTTACTTTTAAAACATAGCCCGCAGCGAAAAAATCTGTTTATGAACGAACGTTCTTCTGGCATTTCCGCTAGGTGGCGCGGTATATTTTATTTATTAATTTAATTTAGAGTTTTGGTTAAGATGGAGAAAATGTACATTTGAATTTATTAGTAGCTCGACCATATTACGATTGAATCTAAATTTTGTAAGCTCATTTTATCCTAATATACTTTAATATATTTCAGTTGATCCATGCATCCATTTATCACGTACTCCCTACCCCACGTAACCTTTGAGAATCAGTGGGTAAAGTTGTTCAGAATATGTACAACTGCTACACCAAGTGTTCTATATAAAGATGATACCTAAAGATAATAAAAGGAAAGGTAGGTATGTCAACTTTCAGTATATCAAACAAGGAAAAGTGTTCTACGTAATTATGACGTTTACAAAGGATTAACTATTATCACAAGAGATTAAAAATGTCTCAGTTACCTAAATTACAATATATATATTACCATTATATAAGAAAAGTTCATATACTGATGATACCGATTTGTTTATAATTAAAGTGCAATTTTACGATATAAAGTGAAATGGCAACAGTTGCAAGAATACCAAAATGCCGGATTTTGTTTTCTTAACTTAGATCGATTATAGAAAAATAGATTACGTAATGAATGATAAGATCAGGATACGATAACATCTTATAATTTCGATTAAAACTGGGCACGTAAGTATTTAATTGATCGAAAGATGTATTAATTTTCAATTAATTTGTCTTATGGCAACTCATTGTGTGCGTAATGACGCAAACTGAAACAAAGAAATTTTAAATAGGTCACATGTAACCGAATTTAGTTTTTATTCAATATCGGAACAGAAATATTGAATCGGAAATTAATGGAAATAATGTTTATTTTACTCAATAGACTGATAAAATTTACTTAATTGATTTTACATCTTCGATTTTGTTTTATTTAAATCAATTATTCTAAAACGATTTTATTTTCATATTATGTAATTTCAAAGAGTATTGGCAGATTTTTTGCATTATAATAATGGTGATGTCCTACTAAATGCTACCACGTTAGACAAATATACAATACAAAAAAAATGAAATGCTCATGGCTTGAAAAGAAACCTAAAAAAAATAACAGCCGATCAAAGACTAATAAAAGTGATGGAAAGAAGGAGAAAATATATTTTTAAATAATTACATTTCACGGAAAATAAAGAAAGAGCGTATTAAACCTGTTATAGAGAAATAAGGAAGGCTCGTGTGATATAAAATGTAAGTAAAATAATTTACATCTTTAACGTTCAATAACCAAAGTAGGTAGATCCGAAGTTAAGTGAATCATATTAATGGTAGCTAAGTAAATTCCAACAAAACAATTCATGATCCATCAACAAAAAATCGACATTTACTTAAAATTATAATTAATATTTATTATAAGATTGTATGGATTTTTAATCAGCCTTGTTTTCCATAACTTAATAATTGTTTTTTTTTAAGACAGCCAGACAGACAACAGAAAGATGTGAAGACAACCACAATATTATTAAGCAACACACCTGTTTATAGAATGTCGGCGCGTCAAAGTACCCTTCAGGAGAGTCCACGACGACACAGTAGGGTGCCGAGGTAACGTTCCGAAATCCTCTCAAAGACATCAATGTCAGCGTGGAGACCACAGTGGTCAAGACAACGAGGTCTGGGTCGTATATCGTTATGTCTAAAATGTTCCAAACTCCTCTACAGGCCCCGATGTTGACAACGCCCGCCAGACACGTATAGAGCCTCGTGAATACATAGTACTTCCACCCAATCTCAGGAGTCAGCCATTTATCGAAGTAATCTTGGAACACACACAGCAACAGTCCAACACAGAGTCCCGCGACGGCGGTGACCACCGCGCTCCAAAATGGATGATCAGGCAAAATGTGCAAGTCCATCAGAACCCATGCCGATTTCCAGTAAATCATCACGAGGGGCCCGATGACAAATGCCGAAAACAGCGTGTCAATCAACTCCAAAAGAGCCTCTAGAGCCCGTGGGCCCTTTACGATTTGTCCCAAAAGTTCGAACGCGCTTCCACGCATGTTCAGACGAGGTCGATTGAGATCTGCCTGACAAGTCTAAATTGGTCCGTATATATGTATTATTATCGCGAAGAATTTATTACTGTATTACTCTATCTCAGATTTTAAAAATGAAGATATCGATCCTCCCCAAATTATATTATTCAAGTGGAATGTCGTTTCAAGACACTCCGCTGTAGTCAGTCTATGGTCAAGCGGACGCGAAGACGCCGTCTAGTGTGAATGGGTTGACGATTTTAAAAACTAAAATGTCAAATATTTCTTTATTGGTTACGGTACACGAACTCGCCATTCACAAATAAGAGATTCAACGTGGTTCTAAAAGGTTTGCTGAGAACGATTCTTATACATCAAACGGCTTTAAGAAGCAACGCGCACTAGCGACATAAAAATATAAATAAAAAAGTAAAAAAATATGTAAAAATATTTAAGTTGCGCGCACGGTAGCTCACAGTCGGACACTGAAAGTATTGAAACACTAGCCGACCCGAACGAAAGCCAAGGGATTCCCCAATGTAAAGATTTGGACACGAATATCGTTTATATATGCAGAAAATGATAGATATCGCGATATCGCTACCTGTTTTATCCATGCGACAAATCCAAACCTTTTAAAATGAATCACTGCTAAATTATGTCGAAGATAATAAAAAATATTGTTTATATTATATTGACTGAAATATCTGGAGCGTTTAGTTGTAGACACAGCAGGAACTTATGAACTCCAGAAAACCTGAAACAATTTGAACGTAGCAATATATTTAACCGTGCTCCACGGTTTCACGCATATTGAAATATCCAACATTACATAAACTATCTCCATCTAGAATGTACTTTTTATTAGAGAAATAATTTAAAATAGGTCAAGAATAAATAAAAAGGTTTTTTCGAAAATAAGTAAAGTTAAGACTTATTACGCAGATTTCGGGACATTTTTGTACCCCACTTCTTCAGAATGGGCGGAGCGTCACTATCAATAAAATCAATTAGTCATCAGTTGCTGACAGTACGTATATAAAACGCGGATAAATTTGCGCAATTACAATTAGGTATATTTTCTATAGTCGGTAGTACTCAATACTCAATACTCAGTACTCAATATTACTAAAGTATAGTTTGCTATCGATATTTTTTTTAACAAAGGTGAGCAATTTTTGTGCAGATATACGAGTATTTAATCCTATAGAGTTAAATTGTATCAAGTAAACTCCGCTTCGTTGTAACATTTTATTTTCGCGTGGAATATCCTTATTTTAAATTCATGTTATAATGCTTGTTTTAATGTTCAGAACATACATCCTGATCTTTCACTGTAAGTAGGCCTTATTTTAAAACGTATTCATTAGCGGGTTTTAATGAGAGAAACGCATTTTGAATGTCGTTGTGTAAAAGAGAAAGAAATTGTGAGTTTTGTAGATAATGAAAATTACGAGTATATTTTTCAAAATAATAAAGTTTGGAATGGGTAAATCACATAGCAGGAGCTCAAAATTGACGAGAAACATAGCTTTTTGGTATAAATATTCAATGAGTACAGTGTATATTTATACCATACCATTTTAAAATACCTATAAGTACTTGTTACAAAAGATGTAATTAATATATATATTTTAATTATTGAAAAAAAAACAAGAACAAAAATGACATGAATAAATTTACACATGCCGTCATGGTTTAACGCTGCTAAAATAACCCTATTTTTATATTTTCCTTTGATTTCTTGAAAGCAGTAAAAGAATACAACTACAAACATAGAAGCAGAATAGAAGAAAGATAATTATGAATAGATAGTTAGAAATTTACGCCACTCTTGGAAGCATTGCATACGTAAAGACTTTGGTCATATAACCTGAATAAACACCTTCGAAAAGCTATTGGTCCTGTCACTAATAGCCTTTCTAATTTAAGAATACCATTGTAAATAACTTTTATTTATTTAAAGATGTGTATTATGAAGTTTCTTTCGTCGCTTCTTCTTCATAAGTGCATGTAGGTTTATTGACGTTCAAAAAGAGTTCTGTATAGAATCTATTTTGAATTCTGGATTTGAGTTAAATTGCCTGAGCAAAGAAGAAGGCGGGAGATAACAAGGACGCAATCTAAACGAAGAATAGACCAAGTATCACAACATTTGGAAATACCATACAGCAAAGGACTCATGATCCTTAGCACTGAGGCACCGACTGAAGAGAGAGAGAGAGCGAGAAAGTTGAAATAGAAAAGTAGTGCAGAAAATTAATAGAGTTGAATTTAACCGTAATTTGACATTCGATTTAGAAACTTTTGAAACTACTAAAGAGTTTTAGGTGAAAATTTTAGAACTCGATTTTAAAGATGGACGAAATGACTACTTTAAAATATTTATAGTTACTGTGTTAAAATTAAAAGACAGCTTTCATGGGAAAGCAAGGAATGTTTGTGAATAGTGAAATTAAAAGTTTTTCAGAATTCAGAATTCAGAAGCTCACATAATTTATAATTATTTTTATTTTTATGATCAGAGTTTAATAATAACGGAAAAAGTGTTAAATAATTTGATGAATACTGAATGTCCTTCATTTTTCGCTTTTGATTACTAAGTAAGAAAATATTGTAATTGACAATTTGTAAGTGCCGCCGTTGGCCTATACAAAATAAATATATTTCATTTCATTTCATTTCATTTCTTTTCATTTCATTTCATTTCATTTCATTTAAGTCATTGAGTGAAATATAAGCCACCACCAAAATAAAGATCTCAAACCATGTTTTCAAATAACACACCTGTTTATAGAATGTTGGCGCATCGAAGTATCCTTCAGGAGAGTCCACGACGATACAGTAGGGGGCCGAGGTAATGTTACGAAATCCCCTCAAGGACATTAAAGTCAGCGTGGAGACCACGGTGGTCAGCACAATGAGGTCAGGGTCATATATCGAGATGTCCAAAATGTTCCAAACGCCTCTACAGGCTCCAACGTTGATAACACCGGCCAGACATGTATAGAGCCTCGTTAAGATGTAGTACATCCACCCAATCTCAGGAGTCAGCCATTTATCGAAGTGATCTTGGAACACACACAGCAACAGTCCAACACAAAGTCCCCCAACAGCGGTGATGACCGCGCTCCAAAATGGGTGATCAGGCAAAATGCACAAGTCCATTAAACTCCACGCTGATTTCCAGTAAATCATCACGAGGGGCCCGATGATGAATACCGAAAACAGCGTATCGATTAACTCCAGAAGAGCCTCTTGAGCCCGCGGACCGCTGACTACTTGTCCCAAAAGTTTAAAAGCACTTCCACGCATATTCAGATGAGGTCGGTTGGGATACTTTCTTCTAGTAAAACTTGGTCTATATTTATTACTGTACTAAGTATTTGAGATTTAAAAAATGATCATTCGAGTAGAATGTCGTTTCAAAACACTCTGCTGGAGGCAGTCTTTCGTCAGGTAGACGCGAACACGTAGTCTACTGAGGCGGTATCATCGCATTTGGAGACCAAAATGTCGAATATGTCCTTATTGGTCACTATACACGAACTAGCCATTCACAAAAAGGAGATTCAATTGGATTTTAGAAAATGACCTAATTAAACAAGCCGATAACGTCAATGTGACTTTAGAGTGTGACCTAATAAAACTACCCGATTTAGAAAAAAAGCAAATTCGCGCACTGACACTGTCGTCAAATAAATACTAGCTGACCCGATCGAAAATAATGTTTTTTCTTCAATGTAGAGATTTAGGCATGAAAGTCCTTTATATATTCGAGAACGTAGATATCGCGATATCGCTAACTGTTTTATCCTTGCGACAAATTCGATCTTATAAAATGAATCGCGAAAATGATATCGATGATAATGAAAATTATAATATTATTGATTGAAATGTTACTATTTGGTGATGTAAATGTAAGTATTAATAAATGTAAATAATTAATGGTGGTAAAAAAAGCGATGAAAATAATATATTGCAGGAATCTAATAAAAATTCATTTTGTTTCTTATTTTCTAATAGTAAAAAGGATGCAAAACATATTTCACGTTAATGTACGCGAAATTTTATTATTGAAATTATTTTATTATCAATTAAGGAAATTACAAATAGTAAATATCTACTTCTATAAACTTAAAAAAATCTACTAAAAAATTTACTTGAACAACCCCAATAAATTTTGTTACCTCTCGATTATTGGTATATGACATGGCATTGACACCTTTTACCTTAAGTTTTTACGTTTTGACAAATATGACTGTTTTGGTATTTGTTTACGTATTTGCCCATACTATTTCCAATCAGCGCCCCTAGCGGATTGTGTCAGAACTAGGAAATTGTATGTATAGTAATAAGGGTACTGAATAGTTCGACTGGGAAGGCACTGCCGCCTGTAAATCTAACGTAAAGCACTTCTGCGTTTCGGTGGAAGGATGTGGTTGCTGGCTTGTTTACATAATATGAAGTGGCCATCTTATTCCACGATACTCAGATAAAACCATATGGAGTTCTACATGGACATGGTTACATATGTCCACGGATGGCTGTGAGCACTTACCACCAGATGGACTGCTTGCTACTCCAAATGCGTACAAAAAGCAAATGCGCTTTGTGCTACTATCCGTAATAAAATTAGCAAGATTTTATTAGAATTATCTATGTTTTTATTGGACAATTCACAAACTAAGCGCATGAATCCTGCGCTAAGCATACGTTTTGGGCGGAGCCTTATAGTGATGTCAGCTTTGCCTTCAACCAATCAAAATTGGTCGATATCAAGTATTTTTCGCTCAAATATTCATTTAAAATTTCGATATCCTTATCTCTATTTGTTTAATCCTTAAAGATTGATTTACATATGTGATTAAAAATATTTAAAAGGCAGTTCCTGTAATAATTTTAATCTATTTTATTTAACAAGCGCAAAGAGATTAAAGATAAACAGCTATAGAAGAGATATTGAAGGACTTTCTACGATCATCTTCGTTGATGGATTGACGTTTGACATGTTTTTCCGAATACTTATTACCGATAAGTAATGACTTGTGGTTGACCCTTTTCCTTCCCATGCCTATCTAATGCTCTTGTTCCCATCTATTAGTTAGTTTTTTCCTACTGAAAGGTACAGGGTATAGCTAGTAATAGCTAGTAAGCTATAGTATAAACACTTGCTTACCAATATAAATCAACGAAGTCTATAAATAGTTAGTATTATTAAAACAAGACCCGAATATAATCTATATAATCGACTGTAAAGGGAAGTTATAACGATTACACGAATCAACGATACCGCATTTGGTAAAATCGGTCAAGCCGTTTGGGCTGAAGAAGGAGCTAAAGAATAATTAATAGGTACTTACATCCATACTCTCGAAAAACTTTACCCTCCACAGATATAAATAAAAAACATGGTAACTTCATTTTTACATAAATACTTTATGTTAAATATAACTTAAATAGGTATAATATTGACCGTTCTACATTTATCCTTTTCAACGTATCTTTATTACGCGTACTGATTTATGTCAGAGATTATTTATTTTTTCTAGAAATCAAGTGATACGTAAAGTTGTGAAATAACAAACATGAGCAAATAAACAATTATTTCATATAAAATATTTTTTCTTATCATTATTAGAATTTTAAACCACGTTTACTGTTAATTTTATTTAACTTTGAATAATTTAAGGACATTTAGACCGTCGTTCGTACTCGTATTAAGCCAGATTTGGCTTAGTACAATAGTACAATTAATATTTGAACGTGGTAGAACCCTCTGTGATTCGACTCCGGCGGCATCAGCGTCTATATCTGCCTAATAACGGCAGTGTTAAGCGCTGTTGTGTTCTGGTTTGAAGGGTAAGGGAGACATACTTTTCCGAGGTATTCCAGCGTAGTCCTCAGGGGTAGCGCATCTGTCTTGTCCATTTAATCTTATCTGGGGTTGATTACAGATATCCATGGGCAGCAGTTGCCACTTATAATCCGATGAACTGTATGCTCGTCTGCCACTCCTATATTATAGACAAATAAAAAAGATAAGCGTTGCTGTGTCTAGTTTGAAGAATAAGTATAGTATAACTTATAAGAGCCGTGACTGTCACTGTCATCAACCCATTACTGTCCCACTGCTGGGTACGGGTCTCCTCTCAGAATGAGAAGGATAAGGCCATTGTCCACCGCGCTGGCCAAGTGCGTATTGGTAGACTTCACATACCTTTAAGATTGTTTTTTTATAAATCTCTCAGGTATGTAGGTTTCCTCTCGATGTTTTCCTTCACCGTTTAAGCAAGTGATAATTAATTTCTAATACGCACATAAATTTGAAAATCAGAGGTGCGTGCCTGGGATTTGAACCTAGGACCCCTCGATCGAGAGGCCGCGTTTCTTAACCACTAGGCTATCACTGCTCTTATATAAGAGCCGTAGCAACATAGTATTCTGGGGTAGCAACGTATCTGGGTATTTCGGGTAAGACTTATCGTATCCGGGTATTGATTACAGAGGTCCGTGGGCCCCACTTATCACTTATCATCAGGTGGACTGCATGCTCGTTTATTTTTTCACAATGCCACAATTTTCAAATTTGTTTGTGTTGTCAAACATTCAATAAGATTGCGAGCAGCGCCATGTGGTATACCTATTGTAACCGTTGTTTAAAGTTGGATGGTTAACCACTAGTAGTAAAACCTTATACGTGCTTAATACGCACGGACAAATGTATGTTACGTTTCTGAGGGCCGACACACAACATCGGTGTGGTAGTGAGAAGATAATACCGACAAACTGCAACGCTCAACGCTTTTATATGTGTCGGAACTTATCTTCACCGATTAATATCAAATTATCGATTGTATAATGTTGTGAAAATGATATCCTGTGAAGACTTTTGAATTTTAATCCGTCAAGCGGTTTGGGCGGTAGGACGTGCCAAAGAATGAGACATACATACATACATACATACATACATACATACATACATACATACATACATACATACTTACATACATACATACAAAAAATGTTATCCTTCGCAATCGAGTAAACATTGGCCAAGTGCAAGTCGAACTCGCTCATGGAGGGTTCCGTGCTACCAACATTTTTTTATATTTTTAGCATTTGTTATTATAGCAGCAATTGAATTAAATCCATTGTGAAAATTTGAATCTATTACAGTTCAATAGATAAAGCGAAATTCGTCGAAAAATAGCGGTTTCTTGTATGACAACCCCCACTTATTTTCAACTTTTTTATTTATTTTTATGTATTTCTTGTTATAAAGACCACAGTTACCTTGTTATACGAGTACATACTGTGTAAAAATATTAAGTGTCTATCTATTACGGTTCAGACAAATAGAGCCCTGTGACAGACGGTCCGAGCGGGAGCTTAGTAACAGGGTTGCATTTTTGCCCTTTGTGTACGGAACCCTAAAAAGTAACTATATATCGATACCTTAATTGTCTCCATACAGCAAATTTATCTGGAGACACTTAAACACTATTATATTTATTATGGATTATCTATTGAACATTGTAAAATACCGTTGGCAGATAAATAAATAGGACTAAACTATTCTGGTTCAACTGTAATGCTTATTTATTAATATCGATGACCGACAAAGACGCGCTCTTGAACGTAGTGTAATCCGGTATTGACCTAAACAGGGTTGTTACTACCCTTACAGTTTTTTTTATCAACTAACGGGCACGCGGTTTGCTTTATAATAATAAATGGACAATAATATAATGTTAGTAATTAACGAAATCTAATTTTTTTACTTAATCTCGTCCTGAGACGGTTTTGTTTGGTCGCATATCGCTGTAATCACCAGGGGATGTGAGAGGAGCGTAAATTGCTCCCCCCAGGGCAGAGCCTAATAGAAGGGCATCGCGTTAGGAGGACTCCGGTTGTGTTCCGTTGGAGATCCCGGAGTTCTCCACCAAACGCTGAGGACGGCCACCGGGGGGGTTTTAGTGTAGGTCTATCTGGCTGGATCGAACCCGGGACCCTCTACGCGTCAGACCGGTATTGTGACCGCTCCGCCACGCGGGTCGTCAAACGCGGTTATAAATCAGGAGTAACGTTTTCGCACACGCAATTATATACACTGGGACTCTTTGTTCACTACAAACTATAAAAATATTTATATTTACTCTTACAATCACCCAGATACGGGTAGTGATCCTTAAGATTTAGGACACATTTATATCACCACATGCTGAATGTACCCGACAAGCGCCCTGACAGACAATACCATATTTATCTTTACAATACTTTGATAGGCATGGCCCGACAGCTTCACATGTATCTACAGACGTCAAAATTCACTGACGTATCATATCAATCTCTACATAATAGAGTATTGACTTATTGACACGGAATTTTCAGCATCCCAAACTTTAGGATATTTTCCTTATTCTCACACTAACTGAACCGGCAAACGTTGTGTTGCCATATAAATAAAATAATGTTAAGGGTGAACAACTCTTATCACTCAGGGGTATGATGTCTATGATTTTTTTTATGGAATAGTTAATACTGTTAACTGTTTTTTAATTAGGGATGACTGAGAGTGTTATAAACGTAAGAGTAGACAAATATAATCAGAAAGCTTCGAACTGCTAAGCTATCGGGAGTTACACGTGTTATTGTGAGTCAACCATAAAAGATAGACATATGCTGTCGTGGGATATGTTTTATATAATTTTAAAGAGAATATTTCCGTCATAAATGATTTCTATGTAGCTTTAACCATTGAGGTTGCACACGCGACGGAATCTTAAAGAATGGAGTAACTTCTCCCGTTTTCCCAACATTTCCCTTCACTGCTCTGCTCCTACTGATTGTAACGTGCTTAAAAGTATACTATAACCAGCTCAGAAGTGTGAAAAATAATTGTACCAAGTTTCGTTAAAATCCGTCGAGTAGTTTTTGTTTCTATAACGGTTATACAGACAGACAGACAGACGGACAGACAGATAGATAGACAAAAATTTTACTGATTGCCTTTTTGGCATCAGTATCGATCCCTAATCACCCCCTGATAGTTATATTGGAAATATATTTCACGTACAAAATTGACCTCTCTACAGATTTATTATAAGTATAGAAGATAAAGATATCAAGAACTACTAAAAATAATCACGGGTACCACGCGGAAATATACATAATACACGTATGTATTCTTATACAATCAAAAATCTGTCATTTGTCTATTTGTTTGAGTGTCACGCAAATACTACGTGTCTGATTTAGGTTAGTTTCGCGTTCAAAAGCTTATGATTATATTTAGAATATGGTAAATATTTTATCTTGCTACGATAACGAGCCAGAGATATAAGAAAACTGTATTTTTATGTAATTTCGTGTTAAAACAAGAGGTTAGGTTTGACTACCACTGGATGCTATGCACTACGATGTGCAATTAAAATTACATAAAGATATGAAAGAAAAATAAATATGATAATAATATTTTTTTACATTTAAGTAGTAAATAAGCAAGTAAATACCTGATGGTAAATGGTTACTGCGTGGTTATTTGTAATCAACCCCAAATAAGGTAACAGTACCCTTACCAGGAGTTTTTACGTTTCGACAAATATGACTGTTTTGGTATTTGTTTACGTATTTGCCCATACAAATTCCAATCAGCGCCCCTAGCGGATTGTGTCAGAACTACAAAATTGTATTGGCCCATACGTAAACAAATACCAAAACAGTCATATTTGTTGAAACGTAAAAACTCCTGGTAAGGGTACAGTTCTTTCTGAAGTCGGCCATAGATGCGTTGCTATATTGCTATATGTAAAACAAAAAAATAGTAAACAATTCCAAAGGCATAACCTAGTTAGTTATATTTTTGTTAACCTTAACTTAAACCTTTAGCGGAAATGACTCCGAGTAAGAAGAAAAACATTGAAAGTGGAATGCACCGGTCTGATCAGAAAACTATAGATCTGCAAACGTTAAATCTGCTCAAATAACCGAGAAAACGTTATGCGTACTACGTTAAGGAAATAATCCACTTCTTGTGGCTTGTTGCCTAACCAATCTAAATTAATTGCATCATATTTTTGGAAAGGTCAAAAAGAAAAATAGGTTAACTTTTAATATTTAGGTAAAGTTATTTGTTTAAAGTAAGGTTTTTTAAATTTCCTTGGGGTTTTTACACCCCCAGTTACCAACCTTTATTGTGGTATTTTCTATTATTACACTCTTCTAGATAAGAACGACACGACATCAGTAACTATTCCTACATTTTGGTAGATATTGACACATTGATTTTATTATTTGTATTCTAATAATTTAGTTAATTTTATGACATATTGAGACAACCTGAATGACAGGATAAATTAGCAAGTGAAGGATGAAATATATGTCCACAAGTGTCCGCAGACAGAAGCTTACGTGTGTATTAGTACAATTTCTTATGCGCATTAGAAGTTCATAGAATTATGTATCCACTGATATCGTTGCTATTGTCGTGACGGTGTCGTTACGCCCAATTTAAGAACAGTCCATTGCCCTACAGTAGAATTCTTTGGCATGAGTGTAATGGGAATACAACGACAAGTATGGAAGCACTAACACAGTTTGGTAGTCACTTTCGGTTCAAATCTGGTACCTGCGTCTCAGATCGATATTATTACCGCTACATCATCGTGATCATCCATATTCATGTTTAAAATATTTTAAGCAAGTCACATTATATATTTTTATACCTATGATTGTTTGATAAGGTTTTTTTGGTATTTCCAAATATTTATTAAACGAAAATTCTAATTCTTTGTAGCAGCTCTACGGATATCCGAGGCGGAGTGCTACGATTTCATTCTACGTAGAGTTTTTAAAGAGAGCGTAGAACCATGTATGAAAAATAAAGTACCTACACTATATTTTTCATATTCATATTAATATTCATTTATTTGCTTTAAATGTGGTACAATCTGGGTTGGCAGGAATATTAACAATTTTTCTCACACTTAGCTTCAGGGAAGCATGCAAAATTTTAAAATTACATTATAATTATATTAATAATGATTACATTACATTAAGTGATTCTAGTTGATTTTTTTCTACTCTTTTATATTAAATAACCTCAAAAGGGTTTTAATAAATAAGGTAATTTATATAAAGGCACTTTATTTTATGCTGTCGAATCTTACGCTGGCAATATGATCTAACAAATATTACAAAATAAAATATTAGCTTATTAATAAACTTATTATATATAGCTTATTGGTATGAATGTATACTTAGTATGAATACTATAATTATTTGAAACGTGTATTTATAAATATCGATATAATCTAATAACTGACAATTTTGCACACGTTCAAAATAACAACTAGATATTAGATCAGAATGTATAGCTATAAGCGGAACGACAATCCATGATTACGATGATTCGAATCATCTATAGAAGATGACCAAATTCATTTTTCAATTTTAAAATTTTATCTCGCTGAGATTGAACCCAGAACACTGCGTGTCGGGGTTGGCTCGTACTTCGCTTGCCGTCTGAAGAAGTAGGGTCATTTTTCAAGAAAGTAATCAATTGAGGATTGATAAAATATGATAACTTTAAACGCCCTAGATACTTATAAGGGTTTTCACAATATATTCCTTTATCATTATATTTTTAATAATGCAATATAATAAAATCTTAAATTAATTTTCGGGATTCAAACCTAAACCTATTACTAAACAATTCCTATTCGCTACCCTATTAAGTTACATACAAACCTACCTAAATAGGAATAAAAATAAATAAGCACATCTTACCTTAGAAAACGAAAAAAACAAAAACACTCATTTGCTTATTAATCTTCATATTGAAACTTGGTTATTAACCGAAACATTTTCGCCACTATACCTACAGATTGAAATAATCTTAACGTTACTGTAATACTAATATAGTATTACGGAACTTATCACTTTTATAGTCACACGTTTACTATAGAGATCTGGTTTAAAGCCGCAAATTGCCTAGTTCCGCTTCAAACAAACAAACAATCTCTACCAAACGTCGGGAGGCCTTAGTTCATATCAGCTTCGATGCAAGCGTTGCATGTTAGAAATTACAAGAAAAATATCGTTAATAGTTTTTTAAAGTACTGGAGATATAAAATAGGTATTTTAAAAACAATAGTAGTTTACAACAAAGAGTTAGGATTCAGTGAAATCCGGAATCGTTATCATAATACATCGTCATCATATTTTTATAGGATTTCTGTGGGATCATACTCTCATAGATAAAAGATAACTCTACTAAAATCCTTTAATGTGCTCACGTGTGTAAAAATTACGCGTTTCATTGGAAATATTACCTACAGTAGGTATGTGTTCCTATATGAATGTGATATCTGATTTATAACTGCAACTCCACGCATTCCACTTTAACTTTCCATAAGCTTTTATTTTTTTGGGAATAAGTGCTCTTTGCTTGTTTGTTCAATACCTACTGTGGTTCAAAATAGGCAGATTGCATCATTTGAAAGCAGGTCGTTAGGTTAGTAAAGCAATGTTCAACTTTCAACTTGTAAGGAATGATCAGCGAAGTGCACCAACCGTTCTGAACATTGTGGGGACCTCGAAGTAGTCCTGCGGCGCGTCCACCGCCACCGCGAACGGCGCTGCACAAATATTCCTCAAGGTCCGCAGCGCCGCCAGCGACAGCGTGGCGGCCGCTGTCGTGGACAGCAGAGTCCTGGCGCTATCGCCCGTACACTCATTCAGCAGATTCCAAACACCCCGCCACGCCCCGACACAAGCCACCCCCGCCAGACACGTGTACAACCTCGAGAACACGTAGTAAGTCAATCTGCCGCGATCCGGCCTCAGGTACTCGCTCAACTGTGTCTGAAACACGCACAACAACAGGTCACAGCACAGGCCGAAGGCGGCACACGCGGCCGCGCTGCTCACTTGCTGGTCCGTGAGCACGTACAAGTCCATGAGCGACCAGGTCGACTTCCAGTAGGTGACGACGGCGGGGCCGACGACCACGCTCGCGAACACCACATCCGCGAACTCGAGGAGTGCCGCGTGCGCGCGCGAGCCGCTCGCGAGAGTGTCGGCCAGCCCGGCGGTGCTTCCACGCATGTCTGATGTGCGAGTGCCCAGCCACGGGTTCAGTACGCGACTACAGATTACGGCTTGTATATAATTGCATTATCATCGCGTCCCGCGCCGTGCGCCGTGACGTACCGACGTTGTTTGTTGGGATGTAGTCTCCCTATCGTGCTTCGGAGGCGCCGTTCGCTTTCTCCTTGTTTGTTGATGCCTCAGCTTGCCGATGTTTGATAACGACGCGGCTGAGTATTCGGGTGAACACCCTTGGTGTTAATGAATCTGGAAGGTGAGTTGTCTGGATGGAACCGGCGTAAAGGCAGATTGTGTGAGAGGTGTCTGCTCCGTTAGATAAGAGAGCTTAGTGGAGCGATAACAGAAAAAGCACACAACGGGAGTTTATCACCATCGATTGTAATTGTCAATTTTATTTAGTCGTCGGGTATGAGGACTAGAGTCAGTAGTGTTGATATGATTCTGTGTAGATCACGGGGCACATAATCTTCTTGAATAATGTATTGTAGAGCGCTAAATCACTCTATCACAAAGTCGGTTGCGGGTTCAATCCGTGTTCTAACGAGGATATTGAATAAAATTGATAGTTTTTGGGTATGAGTGAATACTCCTGTAGTTATTTCTTTTTAAATATACATAAGACCAATTCCGGCACACAAATTATATATGTAGTATACTGGTTGGCTATGACTCTCATCGTCTCACTACATGTCTACATAAAGATCCATGGTGACTCGTAAATGTTCAATTCAGGTAAGAGTTGCAATAATTATTAAAATAGATATGACTTGCTGTATCGAACTTCAATTAAAATACTATCAGTTGTTTAGTACTTAGAACAAATCAGTGCTACCACGGATGGTACCGAACATATTATTTAGAAGTTACAAAGTAGCAGTAAGTAGTACGCAAAAGAATGTGGAATAATTTAGGGACCATACATGCAAGAAACTAGTGCCTTTCATTTGAGATCCCGGAATTTCTTTATATTCAAAATGCTATAAAAGGATTGTAGTAAGTTAAAATAATATTTCGACCTCTCCAAAAGGTTAGGTATTTAAAAATATGTCTTTTATCTAAAAGGTCAAATACCTAATTTACTATTTTCTCTGGTTGGACCTATCTTTGTCAATACAAAACAATCCTCCTAATTGTAAATGGCCACGGTTGCCTATGGACATTTGTAGTCAACATGATAAGATTATTCCTACCTGAGGTCATCCACATATGCGTGCCTACCCCTAAGGACTAAGTTGGAAAGCCTCGAATAAGTTTGTCTCCCTTACAAACCAAAACACAGCAGCGCTAACACTTTTAATAGTCAGAAATAGGTATAACTTTCCACCTTCGTATACCTTTTATAAATTTGAGCCTAAGGATAAAGCAGACGTGCTACCCGATGGAAAGTCAACGCCTATGGACATTTGCAACACCAGAGGAGTTACCAATGCAATGCCGACTTTGAAGGAGATCTCTTTCTGCATCTTTTTTGAAGAACCCCATGTCACAGCGCTCTGGGAATACCTCTTACTTAACATTACACTAAATCACCTAGCAAACATTACATTACAAAGGTCCTGTACGGGCGACCTCGTAATGTAATGGCCAGTACAAATCATAGCGCCGACGTTCCCTACGTCGCTTCCTCGCGCACAACGTATTACGCCTTGACCCTGATCGATGCCCTCATCCTTGCAGCTAAGGAATTATTTTAAAAGTTGTAATATATTTACAACATTTATATATTTACAAAGTTTGATATGCAATGATTGATTAGTGGTAGGTTGTAATACATTTTACAACATTTATATATTTAAAACGTTTTATATGCAGTGATTGATTAGTGATAGGTTGTAATATATTTTACAACATTTAAATATTTACAACGATAAATATGTAGTGATGTAGATTGGTGGATAGAAACTCGGTCCCTCAACCCGGGATCCGTGGTTTGATTCCCAGGCACGTACCTCTAATTTTTCAAAGTAATGTGCATATTAGAAAATGGAAATTAAGTATCGTACAAATATGTATCATCTACACTCTCTAAACCGGTAACTTTGAAAAAATCAGAAGTGCGTGCCTCGGATTTGAACCTCGGACTCCTTGATGGTGAGGCCGAGTTTCTTAACCACTAGGCTATCACTGCCTATACAACAATTATAGCAGTGATAAATTAGTAGTCAGAAACTTGGCCTCTCCACCTGGGGTCCAAGGTTTGAATCCCAGGCACATCTGATTTTAAGGGTTCCGTACCCAAAGGGTAAAAACGAAACCCTATCACTAAGACTTCGCTGCCTGTCCGTCTGTCTGTTTGTCACAGGGCTCTATCTCTGGAGCCCTGGCGCTCTGGAGTCCTTTTTACTGAGGATGTATAACGGTGGCCGCTAACAACAAATACTTAAAATAAAAAAAAGTTGAATACAAAAATGGTTCATACAGTTAAAATTTTCACAATGTGTGTAGGTACTTCAATGGCTGCTATAATAATAAATACTATAAATTAAAAAAAAAAAAAAATGTTGTACGGAACCCTCCAGGTGCGGGTTTCACTTGCACTTGGCCAATTTTTAAAAGTAATGTGCATATCAGAAATTAATTATCCGACAAATTCGTATCACCTACACTCTCCAAGCCAGAACATAGTACCATAGTAGAATTCTGATCTTCATTGGTAGGGGCATCACTGTCACATTAGTACATATATCTCTGGCTAATACAGTTGGTTTTGCTTATTTCAAGGGCGATTGATTACCTTAAAATCATAAGTTATTATGTTGTCGCAGTCCTATAACAATCTAAATTTATTGTTTAGTAATACGGTTTATTTTTCGTAACAAAAGTTAGAAAATATTATTTCATATTTCTTAACTCAAATCAAGTTAATTTAAAATTCCAATTTTGCTTAGTACCTACACTTAAACTCTATTTCCTACTCGTATCTACAATTCGCACATTACAAAAAATCTGCACTGCGTATGGAAAGCTGTATTTCATACAAGGTGGTCTCATCTCCCTGTAGTTCCGGGACCAGAATAGGGCTACGGTATCCCCTGCCTGTCGTAAGAGGCGACTATAAAGGGCTTCCGGGGTTACGGGCGGCAAGAGTGGGAGCTCGAACCGCCCGGCTAGCGACTCCGGGAAGGACGACGGTATGTGTGGTCGCATTCCGTCGTATACACCAGACGGTGTGGTGACACAAAGTCACCTGGGCGGAGCCCGACGGGGCAGTGCGCTGAGAGGACTCCGGTCGCGTTCCTTTGGAGATCCCGGAGTCCTCTACGCAGCGCCGAGGACGGCCACCGGGGGAGTTTTAGTGCGGTAAAAGTCCCACATAACCCCGTGTCGCTCCCACGGCACCGGGGTACCTTTTGAAGGTTTCCCCCTCGAGAAGAAAAAAAAAAAAGGTGGTTTCATATCACGTCAGGGTCACCACTTTGGCAAAGGGAGATCTCCGTCGGGCTGTGCTCCAACAGTCTCAGTTCGGAGTTTGTATATATGCAAGATGTTTAGAAAACTTCGTTAGCGTGATTCAACAGCGCCATCTGTTGACGAGTAGCGGGAAGTCGCTACACCAGGCGATCATAGATAATCTCTCAAAAAATATCTCACCTTTTTCTGGAATCTAGTAGTGAAGATGTACGTGGGTTCCTTTCCATCGGTGACCAGGAAATAAGGTGAAGCGAGGATATTCTTCGAAGACCGGAGCGCGGTGCTGCTGAAGTAGAATATGAGCGTGAGCCCCGCTATGAGGACTGGCCTGGTAAAAAAAAATATTTTATTGCTCTTGTTGAAAAACAAAAAAAGACCAGGAGGCACCACCGCTAAAGCTTACTTTAAAACCGCTAGCTCTATTTCTGCCTAATAAACGCAGTGTTAAACACTGATGCATTCTGGTTTGAAGGGTGCGGTAAGGGAGACCCTTACCCGAGGCTTTCCAACTTAGTCTCCAGGGCAACGCATATTGGGACGACCTCACCATCAACCCATTATTGTCCCACTGCTGGGCACGGGTCTCCTCTCATAATGAGAAGGATTAGACCATGGTCTACCGCGCTGGCCAAGTGCGTTAGACCATTGGTGAACTTCACATACCTTTGATTTTTTTTTATAAATCTCTCAAGTATGCAGGTTTCCTCACGATGTTTTCCTTCACAGTTTAGCAAGTGATAATTAATTTCTCATACGCGCATATTTTTTGAAAAATCAGAAGGTGCGTGCCTGGGATTTGAACCTCGGACCCCTCGATCGAGAGGCCGAGTTTCTTAACCACTAGGCTATCACTGCTATACCGACGACCTCAGGTAGGACTAATTTTATCTGGGGCTAATTATAGATGTCTATTGATTGCTTACGTGTTTGCAAATACCCGGTTAGAAATTAATCATCGCACACTTGAACGGTGATGAAAAACATCATGACAAAACATCCGAATTTAATTCGGAACGACGGACGGAATTCGGAGCGACTGAATTACCAGCCACTTCAAATAAAACGTATTATAAACAATGTTAGTACCTATGAGGATCCTTATCATTCGGCAGTAGGGCTGCCACCAGCATGTCAAAAAGTCCGAAGCCGCCCCGCCAGTGCAGGATGCAGGCCAGGATGAAGATGTAGGTGTACACACGGGATAAAACTCGCTCTCGAAGCCATCGCCCCGCTTTGCCGTCTTCCCCCCACGCACCCTTTGAGCGGGATAGGAGCTGGGCTCTGAAAAAAACATTATTATAAATCAACTAGCTGACCCGGAGACGTTGTGTTGCCATATAAATAAAAAAAAGGTTTAGGGTGAACAACCCCTATCACTTAGGGGTATAAAAATAGATAGTAGCCGATTCTTGGACCTACTGAATATGCATATAACATTTGGTGAAAATCGGTAAAGCCGTTTCGGAGGAGTACGGTAACTAACATTTTTATATATAAGACTTACCTATAAAAAAGTTTTTGTGAGAAGCTCTACTTTTATAAAGCGTACCTAATACAAATCTAGTTAAGGTACTTTTTTGCCAACCTAAAGTAAATAAATTTCAAGATTTCATCTATAATATTAAATTAAGTTTTTTTTACGAAATTTAAGTAGCAAACAATGAAGTCTAACTAAGTTAGTGGCCATTGCCGCTCATGGATATCTGTATTCCAAATGAAGTTGGCCTCAGATACGTTGCTACTTTTGAAGGCTTAGTAAAAACGTACAATATGATCTCTCCTTTCCTCCACCTTTCAAACCAGAACACAGCAGCGCTTGACACTTCTATCATAAGGTAGAAATCGAAACATACCACCATTACCACAACCACTTTTATATTGTTTTGTTGTACGTACCTTATTAACGCAAAAGACACGTGTATAACGATGCCCAAAATGTAACTTTGTGCGTAGGGGAAGAAATGTTTGTTCATGTCCATTATGCCCCACGTGCCCCGCCACACGCTCACCACCTGTGGCGCCACCACGAAGCTGGTGAACACGGCATCACCTGGAATTAAGAATATCATGAGGCAAAGTAGATATTTATTAAGAAGATAGTTCATTTTGTGAATGATATTGAAGGTGGTAGAACCCTTTGTGGTTCGACTCCGGCGGCACCACCGCCACACCTATTTCTACCTAATAACAGCAGTGTTATGCGCTGCTGTGTTCCGGTTTGAAGGGTGTGGTAAGGGAGACAGACTTTTCCGAGGCGTTCCAGCTTAGTCCTCAGGGGTAGCGGCGCATCTGTGGCCGACCTCAGGTAGGAATATCTAATCCTATCTGGGGCTGATTACAGATGTCCATGGGCGGCAGTAGCCACTCACCATCAGGTGGACCGCATGCTCGTCTGCTACTCTTATATTATAAAAAAAAAAAAAAAAATTGAGATAAAAATATTATAAAAAATATTTTCTAAAATACCCTTACACGACAACTTAATAAATGCCTAAAATAGGGTAAATCAAGTTAATACTAATAATACATAATGTTTTTAACTTTGTTATGTTAGTAGAACGAAATAAGTTAAAATTTAAATAAATTGTACTTAAATTATGTTTGCTGAGAATCGAACCTGGAACTCTCTGCGCAGTGGCAGAATGTGTTTGGTACCGCTCTAGAACGAAAGTCGTATAAGCTAAGAAGATTGAGCAGATATTTTTAATTTGTACATATTTGTCACCTGCGCCATAAGCTAGTTCGCCTCGATTGCATTCCGTCGTCTCCACTTCCGTTTCGTCGTAGTCCACTGTAACGGAAGTCTTCTCCACCTTAACGTGGGTTACCTCTGGCAGTAACTCTTCTGTTGCGTTTGGAGGCATCTGTGAACATATTCTTCTGTAAGGCACTTTCAAAGACCAGCAACAATAGGCTTTTAAAAGAAGCTAAAAACCATTTAAAATTATTTCCTAACCAAAGAAATATAATTTCAGTATGTCTACGGCGTTGTTTGTTTTGAAATAAAACAGACTAATGTAATAGTAGCTGTATCCTCATTTTTTACTCTATTTTTTTACCTAAGACCCTACGTGACTATAATATAATTCTCAATTATTATATGAAATTTCCTAAGACTCAAATATAATTCTCAATTATTAAATGAAATTTCCTAAGACTCAAATGAAAATGGAATCTAAAATCTAAATAAAAGATATTTTGCTTATAACCTAGGTAGACGCAAAAATTTTGCAGTCACTCCATAATAATTAAAAATCAAGCGGAAACTTATGTATAATCACTTCTGACTTGTATGGTATTAATTAATGTGGTTCTAAAATTCTGGTACTAAATAAGTATTGAAAAATATTATTAAAGACCAAATTAAATCAATAGTCTCTCTTGACAGCCTTATGGTTTTATTTAGCAAATTCACAACTATAGCTGATATTATAATGACGTAGGAGCATCTCTATCGATTCTAACTTTCAACATTTTATTCATATTATTATTTACTAGGTAACCCGGCGAACTTTGTATTCAAAATCTATTTATCAAATATATTTCATATAAAATATAGCCTATGTTACTCGTGGATAATGTAGCTTTCGAATGGTAAAAGAATTTTTAAAATCGGACCAGTAGTTTTTGAGCCTATTCATTACAACCAAACAAAGTTTTCCTCTTTATAATATTAGTGTAGAAGTGTAGACTACTCAAATCACCTTTTTTCATTCCTACGGCTTTTGAAGTCCACTGCTGGACTATTCATACATGTTTATGCCTTTTATTAAGAATTAATTCGTTAAAGACGAGGCATTATACGAGGCGTTCTAACTTAGTGTTCTTGGGTAGAAACGCAAGTGAAGCATCAAACCTATCTGGAGTTGATTACAAATGTTCGTGAATGCCAGTGATCATTTACCATAAGGCATACATACTTCTTAGATAAGAACTAGATAGTTCTTTATTAAAAGAATATGGTTATTTTAAATTCTATAAACAGAATAATCAGTCTAGCATTCTAGTTCACAGTTTATCTTATTCTTAAACGTATTAAAAATTATCTTACAGTTGTGACATAAGACCGCGTCTAAACCAAACGTATTTTCAGCCGCTGAGTTTGAACGAACAATACGCAGTTTCCTGGTTTTCCATTCTTATACAAGTTTTGTTTACATTAAATTGGTAGACATGTTTGTCCGAGGCGTTCCAGCTTAGACCTCAAGGGTAGGGGCGTATCTGTGGCCGACCTCAGGTAGGAATATCTAATCCTATCTGGGGTTGATTACAGATGTCCATGGGCGACAATAGCCACTTACCGTCAGGTGGAGTGCATGCTCGTCTGCTATTCCTATATTATAAAAAAAAAATAAAAAATCTGTGTTGTAAGGCAGTGTTCGAACTACATCAAAAACAGTGATAGGTTAGTGGTAGAAACTCGTCCTTTCAATCGTCGTTTCCCAGATTCATTTCCGTATTAGAAATTCATTATCACTCTATAAAACGGCGAACGAAAAAGTTTTAGGAAAACATACACGTCTGAGAGTTCGAGGAGTCCACTAATTCCACTAAGTCTACCCATACTAAAGTGTGTGAAATCTAAACCTCTCCTTCTCTGAGATGAGACCCGTGCCCAGCCGTGGGAAGGGTTGAAGACGACGAGTCGGCATTTCGAACGTTGGTGTAAACGCAGCCTAAACCTTACTTTTACAAAATTTACGTACTTACTTTATTTAGTTAAGACAATTTAATGGAAAATTACCGTAATAAAGATTACCTACTAAAGTAATCATTTACGTACCAAATAACTAAACATTTGAGTTAAATGTTCGCTATCTTGTTCAGCCAAATTGACGTTAGATTAACCTAAATTTGTTTCACTTGACTGTTAATTTCTTTTTGCAATTACTTTGTAGCTATGCGAGTTTAGTTAATTAAGGGTTTATTCTTTAATGATATCAATGTAAGAATTTCTTTAGTTCATTGTCGTTACCCTCTTAAAGAAATAGTACATAAGTGGTACAAACATCAAATGTTTCCCAAATCACCTTTAGATAGATGTTTATTGTGCAATTAGCCCGAACTTCCTGTTGGGTTAAAGTAGGAATAAGGAGCTGTTTAAACCTTACTTTTGTTTAAATCCATCTAAATAGATCTAATTTTAATTTTTTTAAAAGTGTGTTTCAAGGTGTTAAAACTTTTGCAGCTCGGATATCACGTATATTTTTGCTTATGTATTTTATTTATAGTATCAATAAGAAACAATAAAGTGAATACAGACATGGGACAATAAACTAACACATGCGTGACATTTCATTTCCATGAACTCCACCGCTTGCCATTTGCCAACTTCCGTCGATAATCAGTGATCGATAGTCGTCACATGTCGACAGCGACTGTTGTCGACTTGTGACGACTATCGACAACAGAACGAAGTAGTAGATGAAGTAGCCTACATACATTTACTATAGCAGCTTGTCCACCGCACGTCCGTCACTTGAGCACCGTCATCCCGGCCGCCGATATTCCGAGTAGATCGGCATGACCGCTAGATCGGCACTGGGTTTTGACGGGCCGATGTGCCGGCAATGTAAAACACATTGGAACTTGGCCTTACACTGCCGTTACACGAGCGACTGCTGGAACAAAATAAACCGCCGATATCGGTCGCAGTGGACAAACTATCACCGTCACGACATAATTAAAATCGGCCCGAAATAATCTCGTTCTCGGTATCGGCTCGGTGACGGTGTAGGGAACAAACAGCCTAGGCAAGATTTCAGTTTTTCCTATTTGTTACCGAACACCAAGTGGTAAGCTAGTTTACTCTAACCATTAGAAAGAATCATAAGTTTTCAATTATGTAATGTCCTACAATCAAATCAAAAAAGTTCTAACTATCAGCATTAACCTACTGAAAACACTGATAATAAAAACATTATTGTATTATTTCTCTCACAAAGTTTGTCGCGGTAGACTAGTTATAACAAAAAACCCATTGATAAATACTTTGTTTACAGACAGACAGTTTGACAGATCTATTCAATAAGAGGTCGATGATACAATGAAGGCAAGTCATTTACTTACAAGCATTACTTTTAAGACCTTGAAAAGAAACGATTAGTTATGTAATTATCTAAAATAATCTAGTTGTCTTCTTAGTTAAATGGTAATTGTGTTTAGATAAAATGGAAGAAAGAGTATTGGCCATATTGATGATTCGACCGGGAAGGTATCATCGATTTTTTTACCCGATTTTGGAGGATAATGTCTTTCGAACGTACCTCTCTCACAGGTGATCTCTCAGTAGGTGTATATGTCACATTCTTTTCTTTTCTTTTCTTTTTTCTTGATTTTAATTTTTGAAATGTCGTTGGATTCGTCTAAATTTTGAAATATCTATGAGTTATATTTTTACGCTCTCGTGCTTTTGTTATTAGAAGTTATTACAATAATTCTCTAGTTAAAAACTGCGTATAGGTTCACACACATACAATTACGTGTATACGTGCCTTGGATTTGAATTTCGGATTGAAAATATGACATTTAATCACTAGGCTATTACACGTTAGCAAGTCTAATATCTTTAACCGATCTCAACTAGGACCTCGGAAATAGGAAATACTTGGGATCAATGAACTTTTAAATGAGTTCTGCCCCTTAATACCTTCTAAGTTGAAACAAACAGATTTCTTTAAAATAATAATTAAGTACTCAATATTCAAAATAACGATAAGAATTCCGCTTATTCATGATAATACATGTACTTATAAATATGCATAATATAATACGAGTAATAGATTAATATATTATTATAGCCGTACCAGCTAAACCAGTTATGGATAATATATTTATGAAATATGTGAGCCAAGTAAACATTTCAATTTATTTGTATGCGTGAGGACTATGATGAGTCTCTACCTGCCTAAAATATATGTCTGCCTAAAGACATTAAAATGGAATATTATAAAACTTGTAAATAACTTCTATAGATATAACGAATTAATTAACGAACTTGTATTTTTTTATTATTTAATAAAAATGTTGGAGTAATTTAATAAATCCGACCGAAGTCAATACAAAGATAAAAATATAGTTCAAAAAACTAAAAAACACGCTTTTATGATAAAATCAATTAAAAAGTAGAAAAAAAGTCGGCGCTCAATATATTTCGTTTGATAACAGCGTGTCCAATATGAGCGCCGACTTCAGAAATATGTACTAAACCAACATTTATTTCAATTATTTTTTACTTTGTAGTGACATAGAAGTCGGTTTTATTTTTTTGTTAAAATTTTTTTTTTCACCCTTTTTAGTGATGATATGCTTACGTTTGTATTAATATTATGTAAAATTGTATAAATGTGATCAAGAATAAAGGTAAGGTCTGAATAGATACGGATTGGACCCACCCGCTCGCAGGGCGCTGCCGCACCCTTCTCGCTTAGTTTTATATTGGCTTATATGTTCCAACCTAACCTAACCAATTCAATACGAAACACTATAGGCGAAGCTTTATGAGATACTAATTATTGGCTAGGTTAGGTAGGAACAGATAAGTAAATAAATCAAACTAGGTGGTAAAACTCTGCGAGTGAACCGGTCCAATTTACCTTAATTCAATAGTTAAGAAAAGAAAAAGGAGTTGATGGTCAAATTTTTCATCATATATCTCTGTCTAGCTACTTCATTACAACAAATGTCTAATCTATATACTTTACATGGGAGGCACCTCTGCATCATCAGGATTGAAGAATTGAAGGTCATATCTTCCATCATATGTCTCTACTCAAAGACCTTATCATATATTCGTAAGCTCCAAATGCCTAAGTTATATGGTTGAGGCAGGAGGCACTTCTGCATTATCAGAGTTGAAGAGTGGAAGGTCAAATTTTCCATCATATATCTCAACTTATCGACTTTATTAAATATCCATAAGTTCCAAATGCCTAACTTGTATGGTTGAGGCAGGAGGCACTTCTGCATTATCAGGGTTGAAGAGTTGAAGGTCAAATTTTCCATCATATCATGATAACCTAGACACTCAATGTTCATTTTAAGTTTCATGAGAATTGAGTGGGCAGAAGGTAAGTTGTCATAAAATATGTAAAAAGCAGGGGTAGTGATGATGAGTTCCACCCCATAACTTAAATTCTAATCATCAGAGCGTACTAATGTTAAGGTAGGAAAGTACCGCAACGAAACACCCTTTCATATGAAAAAAAGAAAATTAAAATTGGTTAAGAAATACTCGACTTATTCAAGTTGATATGAAATCGGGTTTTTCCAATTTTCCGGGAAAACTGGCGGAAATTTTCAAATTTCCTCGAAATGGGACCCCCTGTGAAACTAGCCGCATACAATGGTGTATGAATCATGTCGATCGGTCGCGGCATCGCGAAAAAATCGCCGAACAAACATAAAAAAAAAAAAAAAAAAAAATATATATACGGTCGAATTGAGTAACCTCCTCCTTTTTCGAAGTCGGTTAATAATTTTAAATCTAGGAGTCAATGAAGGAACAGTAAATAGTATAATTTTTAGCTTTTTGATCTATATTTATTTTATTAATTTTTAGTATTTGTAGTTATAGCGATACATCCTCCGTAAAAAAATCAAGTGTCTATCTATCACGGAGCGGAGGGTTCCATTTTACCCTTTGATTACCAAATCCTAAAAATCATTCTACAAGAGGGCATTAGGCAAATTGCAAATTAGGCAATTGCGTATTGGTAGACTTCACATTTGAGAAACTTTTTTAACATCTCTCAGGTATGCAGGTTTCCTCACGATGTTTTCCTTCACCGTTTAAGCAAGTGATAATTAATTTCTAATATGCACATAACTTCGAAAAATCAAAGGTGCGTGCCTGAGATTGAGATTGTGCGTGCGCGAGATCGGCATCCCGCGAGATCGGGATTGCATTCCCTAGTTGTAACAGTTTTGTTGTATATAATCAATGCTCGTAATTAATAATCATTCTATATAATGTTTTAGTAATCTATGTATAGTCCGCGCCAAACTGCTAGTCCGCTCCGAATATAGAAACTAGTCGCGTCGCAATATCAGATTGCAGATATTAGCGGGAAGAAGCAATCGCGGGACCCCCCGGCAGCCGTACGCTGCCCGCTCTTGCCCACGGGTATACAGGGTGAATTTTTTAAACAGGCCTTTAGGGCCAAATCCGAAACTATAAGGATTAGCGAAAAATGCTGAATGAAATTACGAGGCCTATTTTGATAAAAATTAAAACTGCATTACTCGTTTTATAAAACATTTTTTACCCTAGCCAGGAATCGAAAGAGTTCGTTTTGAAAAAAAAAACACCCTCTATATTATTCCTCTATCTGATAGTGTTGCTAATAAGGATCAAATTCTGGGAAGTAATAGTAATAAAGGGAAAAAATATATTTTAAAAAACGAATGATGCAGTTTTAGTTCAGAGCGGACTAGAAGTTTGGCGCGGACTACAATTTATTACTGTTATAGACACCTGTAATTATCCCTCGATAAGATATGATTCCTACACTGAGGTTGACAATAGATTATTGCAACGCCTCCGAACTTAGTTGTACAGTCTCGGAGAAGCATGTCTTGTGTGCAAGCATGTACCACACCATTCAAACTAGAATACAGTGGCACTTAACATAAGCAGAAATAGGTGTAGAAGTGGTGTCGCCAGAGTCGAAAAAGAAATAAACAGCAAATAGACAAAGTTTTAATGTTATAAAGAAAATAAATTGGTGCTTAAATTTTCATACTTATCGTTCGTTATATTTTAAAATATTAATGACTAAAATAATACTGATAAATATAAAAAAATACTTACTTTGTTTAAAAAGTCTTCCAAGCGTCGATACTATTCAATTTTCACACAATTTTCTGGATTTACGATTTACTTGTTACACAAAAACTAATTCATTTCTTAATTTAGAGAACATTAATTAAATAAAACGGGATGTTGACAAACAGTTTGTTCGTAAATGGTTCTAATACATCTTACATTCCATTCACTTAATAAACGAAGGGCTTTCTGACGGTAAACCACTAGTTGTTTTTAGAGCACTTAAAAAGACATTAAATTTTAATGCAAGATTTAAAATTTAAATTAATTTAGTAAAATTATCTATGTTTATTCGTGTACGTTAAGAAAATTTGAATAATTCTCATTCTGAATGTTTACGATGTCAATAAAACATTATTGAAATAAATTACGCGTCATTTACACTAAATAAATTAAAAAAAAATGTTCTAAATTCGAATTTTCGTATTTAGCAAACGACGCAGTCTCGTCACACAACACCACAGTACTGAGCTGTCACGACAAAAGGTTATAAATAAAAACCCTGAAATTTATTCGATCGAAGGACGATGAAAAAACGTAAACATTGTCAAAGGACTGTTTGTAGACGCCATTGTTAAATTATCTTTAATATAAAAAACACGAACATTAATACATAATATTGACAGTAGTGAATTTCTAACCCTCAACTTATCTTTGCCGCCAACTGAAAAGGGATGTTATAAGTTTGACGCCTTACCTGTGCATGTGTGCACGCGTGCATGTGCGTGTGTTATATATTGGCCTTAACGCACATAATTAGGCATTCACCTTAAACAAAATTACTAGAAAGACATCCGATCCTGCACCGCCGCCGTGCCGTGGGAACGCTGACTCCGCACCACCGCTCCGTTTCCATCGTATAGTCCCGAACGTGGGAATTCACTCTGGGCGCTAACATTGCCCCAGCAAGTCACCACTTAGGATAGTTAGTTTTAATTTAGGTTAGATTTAATCCAAAACATGTAATATTCTGTTTTGATTAAATACGTTTATATAAGTAATTCGGTCTTTCTGTATCCTGGCTGCTGCATCCCGACGCATTATATAACTCGTGTGTGTGTGTGTGTGTGTGTGTGTATCTATCCTACAGTTACTCGATTGATTTGAATACAATTTTTTATTTGAAACAGGTTATGCAAAATAATTATAACCTGTAACACAGTTTTTCAACAATATTTATGTAGTTAATTTTATTTTTCATGGTATAATTATTACGAAAATGTGTTTTATGTTTCCTCTATAAGTATTTTATGACATAAACATGATATTTATTAAAATATATGTGTAATTATTTTTTTTTTGAATCAGGACATTAGGTATATTGAAAATAAAACGATACATGAAATACAAGTGTAATATAATATATTTGTTTGCTATTCCCTCAACAAACGAACATGTAACATGGCATAAACATTTCGCTAACACATAACGCGTGTAAACATACTTAAATCTAAGGGCACTTGCACGCGGGCGACTCGCGACGTTTACAAGCGGAAGGTAGTTGTAGTCCGCGCCTAACTGCTAGTCCGCTCTGAAGTTGTTGCAAGCAGGTGTAGTCATATAATTTACTATGGCGACGCGAATCATTTCTATATTCAGAGCGGACTAGCAGTTATACGCGGACTATACTAGCCAACAGACAGTACAAGAAATTAATATTAAATAAATATATTATGTTTTTTATATTCACTACCCTTTACTGGGATTCCTTATGTCGTGGTTACTACACCAACACACATCAATAAACGGAATACTGAATGATGAAAAATTTGAGTCAGATTTAATGAATCAATATTTTATTCAATTTACACAAAATAACCGGTTATCTGTTCGATTGAACTAAGTAGGACTGACCAGAATTATAGTTCATAATCTGTCACGACTTATAACCAAATGGTGAAAAATCGAACAGCAAGATCCGGAAGAAAGGCACCGTGAACGGAAAAACTATGTCACAGGTCAGTTCACAGGATGTCCCTGCAGTTTCGGGACCAGAATAGGGCTACGGTATCCCCTGCCTGTCGTAAGAGGCGACTAAAAGGGGTCTTCCGAGGTTGCGGGCGGCAAGAGTGGGTAGCTCGAACCGCCCGGTAAGCGACCCCAGGAAGGGCGGCGATATGTGTGGTCGCATACCGTCGTACGCACCAGACGGTGTGGCGAGCGTCAAGCTCACCTGGGCAGAGCCCGACGGGGCAACGCGCTAAGAGGACTCCGGTTGCGTTCCTTTGGAGATCCCGGAGCCCTCTACGCAGCGCCGAGGACGGCCAAAGGGGGGGTTTTAGTGCGGTAAAAAGGTCAGTTCACAGGGTAGGGTAGGGCCTAGGTCGTAAACACCAGACGGTGTGGTGAGTCCTGAAGCTCACCTAGGAGGAGCCCGAAGAGGCAACGCGTTCAGAGGACTCCGTTCCGTAGGAGATCCCGAAGTCCTCTTGGCAACGCTGAGGACGGCCACCGGGGGGTTTTAGTGCGGTAAGAATCCCACATAACCCTGTGTTGCTCCCACGGCACCGGGTACCTTTTGAAGGTTTCCCCCTCGTAAACAAAAAAAAAAGGTAGGGCCTAGGTCGGACCGAATTATCCTGTAGCGCTCAGTGTGAAAAGAGTTTTAGTACGAAAATCTTGACAATTTCAACTCTTAAGTATTATAGTCGTGTAGTTTTTACGTTATTGAATCCGAATCATTTTACTTTACCTGTAATCGACGTCAAGCATGTTATCATCTTCTTTAAATAGATATCAAATTATGTATATTCTAATAAATTTTGCTATATAAACAATGTTTTAAATTATAATGTAATTTAAACTAACATACATTTGCATAAATATTTTCATGACAATATATATTTCAGTTTTGGCGTCGCAAGTGGCCCGTGTACGTACATAGTGTTTACTAATGACGAGTTCTGTCTGTACAAAGCAATTGTTTAACTTAAGTATACACATTATTTAGAGGCTTAATTAGAAATCCATGTCAAACTGTTAGTAGCTCATGTAAAACTTACATAAAATAAATTGGTTTAGAGCCGATACACATAAAAGCGATGCAGTGCCGCACCGCCAAAATCGGCGAAACAGTTGTAACTTTGCAACGCAGAAATTACATTGTGCAACGTTAGTGTCCAGAGTTTGCCTGAAAAATGGTGCGTTGCTGCAACGTTCACCGCTCTGCGGCGCGTTTTACGGCACCGCATTGCCACGATTTTATGTATATCAGCCCTTAGGGTGCGGGCACATGTCTACGGTGCGGCACCGGCTACCGTGTAAGGACACGGCGCCGCTACCGTGTGGCGGCACGGCGTGGTACCGCGACACGGTGCCTTGTGCGGTGCACCGCGTTATACCATCGTTCAGTTTTTATCTTCATATAGACCGCGAAGGATGTATTATTTTGCTCCCTGTTACTAAGACAACGAATGAAGAAAAAATTAAACTCTTCAAAACTTGATATAGACATTCTAATATATTCGTAAAATTTCTCATTACCATATTTTTTTTAGCGCTTCCTATTTCCTCTCAAAATGGCCTCCATCATGGTTCATTATAGAAAGATATGGATTCACCCAATATTTTCTTTGATTCTGTTTCTTCATTCGTCGTCTTAGTAACTGGAGCAAAATAATACGTCTTTCGCGGTCGATATCAACATAAAAACTGAACGATGGTTTCCCGCGGTGCACCGCACAAGGCACCGTGTCGTTACACGGTAGCCGGTGCCGCACCGTAGACATGTGCCCGCACCCTTAGCCCATATAAAACTTGAAGGGTAAGGTACTTCATACATTCGTCAATGTTAAACGCTTAATAGGTAGTAATTAATGTTTTATTTTTAATAATAAAGTTTCGACTGTAGGAGAGGAGAAGGAGAAACTGTTGACATATATTCGTCTATATACGTATTTTGATATATAACTTTAGCTAGATGGACTAAACAGCATAAGTACTTTTGTTAAGTAAGACCGAAAGGCTGTATTTTTTTTTAATGGGGGCCCATACCAACAAACGGGTCTACCTTTTGTTAGGTATAACACAATTGTCCCTGTAGTTCCGGACTAGAATAGGGCTACGGTATCACCTAACTATCGTAGGAGGCGACTAAAAGGGGGCTTCCGGGGTTTAGGGCGGCAAGAGTGGGAGCTCGAACCGTCCAGGAAGCGACCCCGGGAAGGACAGCGGTATGTGTGGTCGCATACCGTCGTAAACACTAGATGGTGTGGGAGGAGCGGAAACTGCTCCCCCAGGGTAGAGCCCGATCGGGGCAAGGTAAAAATCCCATATAACCCGGCGTCGCTCCCACGTCGTCGGGTACCTTTTGAAGGTTTCCCCCTCGTTTAGAAAAAAAAGGTATAACACAAATAACTGCATTAGTTCGCTGGCCAAAATTTTACTATAACCACGAGCCATGCAAGGTTAATTGATTAGGGTCGTATATTTGCATGTAGACCTTCGTGCGAGATAGTGCCTCCATAGACAGGATATGCAGGAAACATCGTGTAACTTATACGCTACATACTATTGGGATATTTCAAATAAAAACTTAGATTTAAGGTCGCTACTGTGCAATAAAATATTATAATAATACAAATATTAATGATATTGAATATGTCGATTATATTATTACAATCTTTATAGAGCTTAGCCTAAATAAACTAAAAAAATCACAATCACTAAAGAAATCTTGATCTAAATGTGTTATTAAATAAAATATCAAGCAATTCAGAGAAGCCTTAATACATTATAATATGTAGCTTTTAAAATCAGCAATGAACTGTGTTAGTGGAACGATACGCGTAACGGCGTATGTATGAAGGGCCTTACAGTTGCAACTCGCCAATAGATTACGAAATAAGGGCTTGAACAGACAAGCTACTTTTAGCATCGGTGATCGACGATTTTGTTGCATTTCAGAAACTTTCAAAACGCTTTACCACGTACATATATGTTTGACCGATAGTAACTCAAAAAATGCGATGTCGCATCAGTCTAGTCAAAAATGGACGTTTCGATACTGTAACCAAACCCCATAACACCAAAATCTGATGGAGCAGCAATGCAATCGCCCAAACGCGAATCGCCGTTACTTAAAGTGGCTAGTCTGCTAACGCCGTAAATTAGAGTGGAAAATAAGATCACATTGAAAATGCAAGCATATACATAATGACACAAGGCAAGACTTCACACACATTTACATACTTATTAGATACATAAATTAAATTAGGATCATTAGCACATTAAGACAGGTTATTTGCCTCAGAAGTATCGATTTTAATATTTTCATCACAAAGGTACGATTATAGAGATGCCGGTTTATGATGTTGCATGCTCGTATTTCGTTTCGGCGTAAATTTTAATAATCATTAACCCTTTATTGTCCCACTAGGGTTTCTTTTATGTATCTTGAAATTAATCATACTGTTTAGATAGATTCCTATGACTTTCTTCTAATGCAATGCTAACTAAATACATAGTTCGACATCTCTATAAACGCACTACTTAAAGTTTTTTCGTAATAAATAAACCAAATATTTTAAGACAACTTTTCGTACATTCTATCAACATTTTATTAAATATTTACATGCTTGTTTACTATAACACCCTTATTTACTATAATATATGATGAATATTATGTTAATTATTGTGTTTACCTAAAACATTATTTCTAATAAATACAATTAATATTTTCCGCAAAATATACCGAGCGTCAAGAATATTTCTGCCTTATAGGGGCAATAGTCCTACCACCTCTTGGTAGGTAGTTATAATTTACTGCCCAATGAAAATAATGAGAAAAGCGATCAAAAGACACAAATAACATTTAATTTGAAAATACGCTGCATTTTTTAAATTAACGTACATTAGATTTTTATTTTAATAATTTGTGAAGAAAAGCTTTTACAGATGGAAATTATTAAAATTATATATTCATAAATAGATTCATACAAGCCATAGATAATATTAATATGTAAAATTATTATTTAGTATTTTATGTACAAGAGTTAAAAGTACTTGTGTCGCCATCTAGTATCAGATAGTTAAAGTTCACTGACAGATACAAACACGCAAAGCATTGTGCGTTTACAGACGTTATAAGAAAGCTATGTATATTATATTATGTATTGGAAAGTATTATATATAAGATTTAAGTATATGATATGCCTATACAACAACGACAATATATAACAGCAATGTAATTATTATACATTATTATAATCACCACAGGTAAGCTTCACTTTGAGCATCTTACAATTATAATGTATCTGTTGCATTTTTATCCATAACATTGTTATTATTGTTTAATTTTATTTAATTGTTATCCATTGTTATGGAAAACAATTTATGTCATCACAAGATCGTAAATGGCTTTTTAAAACTCTTGTTAATAGATTATTGTGTCAATTTTAATCAATTATCATTAAAGGTAGTTAAAAAACTTATCGTTGTATCCTTAGGATGAGAATGTGAAACCATCCTAAATATGTCTAAAAAGATACTGAATATTTTAGCAGCATTTTTACATTTTAGACAAAAAATGTATTATTATTAAATAATGAAAGTATATTTTTTATTGTATTTTTTTTCTTTGATTTAATCAATTATTATTGGTGCGACAATCATGCAACCTACTGCCATCTTTATTTGATAGACAATAGCAAAGACAATTTATTCTGAATTTTTTTTACAACACATTTTTTTAGACACCGCATATTTTTACAACACGTCAGACATCACATAATAACCGATTACGGTATTCCTTATCGAATGAAAAGTTTTATTTCTACATTATTAACTTTGTACTTTATAATTTACTGATTTTTATTTTACATTACTTGTAGAGTTAAGAATTACCTTATGTAGGTACCTATTCGCTATTAGAAGTACGTTACGAAAGATTTTAAAATTTATTGATACTTATGTAATTATTTTAATAAATCCTTATTTATTAACAGTTTTTAAATGATAATATTAATGAATGTATTAACTTTAAATACAATAGTTTTTAATGAACACGAGTACTCGTGGTACATAATTAAACGTTAAATATAAAAAAAACTGCAATGAAGAAATTTCCGAAAACTGTTAGACGATAAAGTTGATTGAGCATAACTAAAAATAATTACGACCATTTTATTTTTTTAATGGTGAAAATGACGGTCATATAAGTGACTTTTTCGGATTAAAATTCACTAACTACTTATAATGAAAGTACTGTTCTCATACGCTTTTTCGTAATAAAAGGTGTCAATCACGGTAGCGATATCTTAAACAATATTCAAAATTAATAAGCCTTTGTTCCATTAAATACATGAAACCACAGATAAAAAATAACCTTGAACTGATATCAGGAAAATGTACAGATAGCAAAAAAATAAATCGTATTATTACTAATCTTTTCATGTTCCCGGAATTGTCTAGGCGTTGGTGGTAAAAAACATTCTTTATTGTAGCTACTAGAGATTTCTTCGTATTTACTTTTTGCACATTCTACTTTTTCTGCGGATATCAATCGTTTCTTCCATTTAAAATGTAATAAAGTCACAAAATCGGAGACGCAAAAAATAATATGAAATCAAATGTTCATGTTTCAATCGAACCTGATGTATAAAAAACTCAATCGTCATGACAAATTGCAAGCGTTATTTTTCTATTTATGAGACCATATTTTAAGTTCAATTCACAGCATACCTTGCTTTTTGCTTCGTCTTTGCTTACATCCGTTTTGTATACGAAGTTTTCGAAGCCACTCAACGTTTTTGAAAATCCAAATCATTTTATTAGGATTTGATTCGAAATATGATACTATTTTTGAACCTTCCTAAGAGTAAGGTCGTTTGTTCACCGCACCGTCACGGAGCCGATACCGAGAACGAGATAATTTTGG
Source organism: Epargyreus clarus clarus (assembly GCA_014595695.2). NCBI lineage: Eukaryota > Metazoa > Arthropoda > Insecta > Lepidoptera > Hesperiidae > Epargyreus > Epargyreus clarus. The sequence continues at coordinate 2,515,808 of JACTTY020000026.1, forward strand.
GGCCGATTTTAATATGTCGTGACGGCGATAGTTTGTCCACCGCGACCGATACCGGCGATTTATTTTGTTCCAGCTGTCACGCGTGTGACAACAGTGTATGGATACGTTCCAATGTGTTTTAAATCGCCGGCATATCGGCTCGTCAAAATCTCGGTGCCGATCTAGCGGTCACGCCGATCTACTCGAAATATGACGGTGACGGATGCCGGTGCTCGGGTGATGGACGTGCGATGGACAAGCGACTGTAGTAAATGTATGTACGCTACTTCGGCGCCGTCATTAATTATCGGTATCGGTTCGGTGACGGTGGCGGTGGACAAACAGCGTAATAATAAAATTTCAGACAACTAAAATTGTTTAAGAAAACTGGAGTTTTAGACTGATTTGTGTTTGACCTATTAAATGCTATGTACAATATATCTATTAATTGTTTAAAATTTATAATGAGAGTAATCTACTTATCACTAAAGAAAATCTCACTCTTGCATATTGTTCATTTTGTAATTATTGTTATGCCAGACTTATGAAAATTAGTTTGAAATCAATTTACTATTAGATTTAAGATTTTAAGTTTATATTATTTTTAAGTTATGAGAGAAGGAAGGAAATGAAGACATGAAGAAAGATTTCTCCTTAAAAAGTTATACGTCAACGGTGACAGGTGACTATTTGACAGATAAGCAATGTTGCCTGTCATAAAAATAAGAACATAGACTAGGAAATATACAGCTTATGTAAAATTAATGGCTACATCAACACCTTAGAGCTAAAATTTGATACATAATTCTACAAAACACCTACTGTTCCTTTTTAATACAAATCCTTATCACCTTAGCATTCCTTTAAACACTTGTAGCCTTAAGCTCATTCGAATAATTTTTCTCAACACAACATCAAATTAACTACTGATACAGGCGTGTAACGATAACATACTTAATATCCACAACAAATAAAGAGCTAGCTAATACACTTAATTAAATATTTGTACAATTTTGGTTTATTGTTTTCTTTACAACACATTTTCCATTTACAAATGTTACAAGCTTTATTTACTCGTAATTCATGACTTCACGGCCGTAGATTGTCTCTATCGGAATAAATTAAACATTTTCATTTTCATAATAACAAGTCATTGTACTATGACAATAAGGGCATATGCTAAAACTGACGCTCGGAAAGGAGAGCAGATTATTATCAATTGTTGGAAACAGATTTATGAGCAATTGTATTAAGGTTTATTTTTGCATGTGCACTTCTTGTGTTGCACATTAACAATACTTAAACGCGCTTCGTGTGAAATAATAAGAGGAGCCGACCGGCTCTAGCTTATTCTTTCTCGCGCAGCCGATCGTTTCCTATTGCGAGCGCATCCGCTTTTAGATCTTTATCAGCCGGTCTATGTGAAATAGTTGGCGGCTCCGCTCCGGCCAATTCCAAGTGTATACGATCAGGTCTGCGTGAAAAGAAAAATGCGGGCCGATGCTTTCCGAGCCGGTCCGTGTGAACAGACCCTAACCCGCTTCGGCAGTCCGAAGGAAACAACCGCTCCATACACCCCGCTCCAGTTTGGACATACGCCCTAAAATATTTGATTTATGATTTTTACTAAGCATTTTTAAACATGCAAATTATCAAGGGCAGCTCGAATATTTTACATTTAAACAGAGCCATACTTTTACAGTTACGTTTGCTTACAAAAAATATAGAAAGTTTTCATGGATCCACGGTGACTATCACGAAAAGTTAGATATTGCGTAATATAAAAGTTTACGAGGTTATTGTAGCAAAATTCAATGTGATGTCCTTAAAAGATTACGACCACCTCATCTTTTGTTTTGCATAATTTTTAGTTGTTGAATAAACCGCGTCTAGAAAGTTCAATCTTCCCGTCCTCTGCTTAGACTAAAGCGACGATGAAACTTAAAAGTCTTCTTCTTCTCTTGTTTCTCTTCAGCTGCTTTCCCTTCCATGAGATTGTCAGCGCTTTTAGCAACTTGCACGCTTTTTCGTCTATTTTTCATTGATTTGACTAGTCTATAAAATTTGCCTTTCTTCTTGGCTGGATCTAGCGTTAAATCGGAGAGCTCCTCGACTTCTACACTGAATTCTGATGATATGTCTCCTAAGTCTTCAATACTGTGACTTGAATCTCTGGGTTGCGGCACTTCGAGTTTCGATTTCGAAGTGTTTGGTTTGGGTTCTACTGGAGGTGGCGGGGCATCGGGGTCTACACACTGAAAAATAATAATATTCATGATTTTTTTTGGAACCACTTGGAAACTACTAAATTGTTTGAAGTTAACAAATTTGATCAACATAAAACTAAAACAAATAAAACGTAACGTTTCACTAAAACATCTTATCGTCATTACGATAAAAGTAATCCAGGATTTTATTAATATAAAATCAAATCGCAAAGTAAAAGATACGTAAGTATACGTAATACGAATTTATTAAGAAAGAATCAAGAAATTCAACGTTTTTTAAACAGAAAAGAAGCCTAGTTACAGTTTTATTTCACTCAACATTCTACCAAATAAAGTTTGTCAATGTCAAGCCCAACGAGGCTTGGAGAAAGATTGATAGAATAAATTTCGGATTCAGGGAACCGATAACGCTGAATAGAACTTTCGTTTCAAAACCCTTACAACGACCAATCGTAAGTTTACAAAGCGACCCGCCACTTTGTGTAATTAGATTTTGTTTTACCATTCCTTTTGAGTATTATAGACCTAAGGTCCTGTTCGCTGTTACATTCGAAACTTTCAAATCCTTTTTTGTTGAAAAGCCTGGCTTTATTTCACTTTGACAGTCAAAGCCCTTAATGGATAGGAAAATTAACGACGTTCAAATAATTTCACTTTATATAACTTAAATCACTTTTTATGACCTGCTAACCAATACTTTGGTAGGTTTGATCATCAATATTCACAAAACTGAAATAGAATAAATCACGTAGGCATTGAGGTATATTAAAGAAGTAAGAAGATTGGATTATTCTTGAGGGGTAAAGATTCGGAATGGTGATTGCCTCGAAAGATTGGCTGATCGGAAAACTTTACACATTAACTCAACTTTGCTGTAAGGTACTCTAATACTTTTGCTGTGACTCGAATAGATTATTCGAGGAACTTTTACAATAAAGTTTTCGAAAACTCATGTAGATTGTATGCGGAAGTAATGTGTGTTTAATGTGCGCCTAATGTCCAAGGCATCTAAAGTACGAATCAATCCGGAAATTCTTCCAAAAAATGGAATTATAAAGTAGTTTACTGGAATATACTACAGAAAGTTATAATTTGGAATACACTTATGTCTACCGAACTTTCCCGAGGTTTTATTATTTTGTGCTTACTTGCTTATCAAAACTTATCAATAAGGCATCCTTTTGGCAATGTGTTTCAAGTTGCATAGGAAAAACCGAACACTTTGTCACTGTCTTAGGTATTTTAAACACACAGAGACACATGAAGTTACCCAAACCTAGAACAGAAATCTAAATTACCGGGGTATCCGGTAACGATATTCGAAAGCATTCGGTATAGTGATGGAAACACCATGTATGTCTTCGAGCAGAATAACTCTATCGTTGGTTCCTTCTACTTCACATAAGACAGTGAAGATTCTATAACCTCAAAATAGTTCAACTTACGTCTTCAAGCGGTATCCGATAAGACGGCACCTGTTCCGGATGTCTCCAGGGCTTGTGGTAGGGGTAGTCTGTCAACGCCTTCCAGCCAGGGTACCGGCGAGCTGCTGAGTGCAGCTGGTGGACCAGCCTCGGTGCTAGTTGCGCGGTCACCCTGGAAAGTTTAAAGAAATATTCATGAACAAACGATTTAATCAAATATTTTTGGCGGTTTACTCAAAAAGTTTGGATAAGAGCTTAAAATCTCTTAGCTCGACCTTCAAGTGTGGAAAAAAGTAGAAAAAAATATTAGGTGCAATGTACTGATGGTTGGTACAATTGAATAAGAGACTGCTAGGTTACCTCAACCTTCGAATGAAAAAACTTGTTACAATAGACTGTTTAAAGAAAATGTAACTCTATTCAGTAAAATGATATATACTGAAAATGATCAATCATTCTCGTCGTGAACGTATTTAGAATATCGTCGTGAAAGTATTTAAAATATCACCTGTATCAACAATATAAATACGTTAACATTAACGTTCACTGTTAACGTTGATATCAGTATCAACAAAATCAATATGAACAACAATGAACATGAACAACAATATGAAAGACAATCATGTTAGCAAGAACATCGACATCTTTATATTACCATTTAAATTGAATAATGTAGAAACGTGAAAGAAAATCATTAAACATAATAACACTCTTATTGCTCCCAATTTGCTAACAATGGGAGGCTTTCAAGAGAAATGGAAAATTATAATAATCATTCTCATCAATCTATTACTGTCTAATTCTTGGCAAAAGTGGGCACTTACTGCAAGAAGGGTTTCCATAGGCTAGCCACTCAACGAATTGGTGTGTGAAACACATTTGAATACCCTAATGCTCTCTTAGGTATGTTAGTGTGACAACGAAACACCTTGTGAAGTGGTGGTAGTTGCTTTGACATTCAAAAAGTGATCTGTAAAGAACCTATTTTGAATAAAAAATTTTGATTTGATTTGATTTAGTGTCCCTACTATGTTATTCTTCATAATTTAAGTATGGAGAATAAAATTTCTTATGTGCTTTTAACTTTAAATTTTAGGCTAACAGTGGAAGGAACATATTTATATTGGTTATTGGTTACTATAACAATAATTATCTTTAACGAAGATTCTTTGTGATTAACCCAACGATGTACCTACATCTCTTCTTCATGGCAGCTGGCAACATTGAAGATAATTTCTCTCTTTCTTTCTCTAACCACAGACCTGTATTTATGAAAACAAACCTGTCTAGTTTGGCGTGATCATTAAAACTAAAATTCTCCTCTGCCGAACCTCTCAAATAATAAAGGTTATACTCACTTATTGACCAGCCAGGCCGGCAAGGCACCACGAGGGTCGGAGCGTGACACGTAACCCAGCCAGCTGCCCGCACCATCTCTGTTCCTCACCACGAAGCCAGTTAACAGCGACATAGCCCTGAGGAAGAACTTTGGCTGTTAAAATTTGGTAAGGTGGGAGTAATAAGTGGCACTTTTAGAATAAGTACCTATCGAAAATAATCGCTTTACACGCAAGAAATTTGTAAAAAATATCGCGGTACGGGCAAGGCTATATATATAATATATAATAATTATTATGTTGTCTATTGTAAATTATATAATTGTGCTGTAATTGTAATATAGAAATCAACTTATATTATTATTCCTTTCTTATTATTTTTAAATGAAGAAGTGAGTCTTTGAAAGCCGCTATTAAGCTTATTTGCTATTAATAATCGTATGTACTCGTATCTGTAATCGAACTAGAAGTTGATTATGTTTGTACAAAAGTTCTTCCAATTTTTAATTCCAGGAAAGGTGTTTCCTATTCAGGTAATTTTATAAGACACTATAATTAATACTTATGTTCTATCCAATAATTCAAACAGAAATACGAGTCGAAATAAAATATGCTCGACTTATTGTATTTCGATTCAAAATGTGGATGTTTTTGCTCGGACATAATGATAGAGATATTAAAGTAATGTGGTATCGAAATTATACATAAACGTTGGTCCTCTTGCATGATTAATGATTTGGATCGATGTTGAGGTTATACTTGACAAACCAGGTCAATCGTAGCGGGAAATATAATTGATATGATGACATGACACTTTCCCATGACGTAGTATAATATTAAATCTATTTTTTTTATCTTACAATAGGCTTACGTTTGACTGCAACCTTACCTGAAGTTGAGTAAGATGCAGCCTTGGACAAAACACGCTTGCCTAGAAGTAGCTTATTCACCCTTATCTTGAACAATCCCAGATCATATGTATCGTAACAACGAAGGCGGGAGTGAGTTCCATTCTTTGGCGGTTCGCAGCAGGAATGAGTTACTAAAACGCACAAAAAAACACACAAAAGTCCGCACAAAAGGAACATCAACCGAATATTAGTGGTATCCTGCGGTTCGTCTAGAAGTCCGATGATGGAAGGGGGCAGCAGGAATTAAATTGTGAAGTTCAGACGCACATTCTCCAAAATGTATTCTATAGAAAACGGCCAGGCGAGTAACATGGCGTCGGTGCTGTAAAGTGTACGTCATGGCATCAAAAAGTGCATCATCGCCAATGAGACGTCTCGCTCGTCTTTCCACCGAGTCCAAAATATCCAGCTGATGATTTGAATTGATTTGCACGGAAGGGTAGAGTAAATTTGTCAATTCAACGACACGATTTATGAAGTCCTAAAAATAAAGATAAAAACATAAACGCTAAAACGCATAAATGTGAAGCGCGCGCGTGAACCATTCGCAACAAAGCCAAAGCAAAGTGAATTTTGAAGGTGGTAGAACCCTTTGTGGTTCGACTCCGGCGGCACCACCGCCACACCTATTTCTACCTAATAACAGCAGGGTTAAGCGCTGCTGTGTTCCGGTTTGAAGGGTGTGGTAAGGGAGACAGACTTTTCCGAGGCGTTCCAGCTTAGTCTTCAAGGGTAGCAGCGCATCTGTGGCCGACCTCAGGTAGGAATATCTAATCCTATCTGGGGTTGATTACAGATGTCCATGGGCGGCAGTAGCCACTTATCATCAGGTGGACTGCATGCTCGTCTGCTACTCTTGTATTATAAAAAAAAAAAAAAACAAAGCATTTGTATGATTTGAACGCACCCTTAGATGACGACATTTTCCGATCCGGTAGTAGTATAAAAATATACCTAACAATTCCTGAGTACCCTTATGCCGGTACAAATTTAATATATTTCAGAGTTATTTATATTTACTTATTAATCCAAACATTAAATTTTTAAACAAATTACGTTTTTCTGAAACCAACCAAGTAGTTAACGTTTATCTGAAACCCGGTTTGTTAAAAACTTTTTAATTCCAACTTAAGCAAGACATCGCTCGAAATATGAGACCGCAAGCTTTCGAAAGCTGAAACATTTTAAAGTTTAAAACTAAAACGTAGTTTGTCGCGACATAAATTCTGAATGAGGGATAAATAAAAGCGGTTTAAAATGTGATGCTGTGACAACGCGCGGAGCTGAATATTACTATGCTCTTTGGCTATTTATGCGGTTATACTCTAGGTTCAATTCTCGGTCAGGAATGAAGTGATTTTAGTGTCATTTTTGGAGTTTACTCCTTAAGAAACGATTTGAGTTATAAGGCCCGGTACGGAAATTTTATGAGGAGTAAAATCAAGTGTAACACGAAAAGTTGAGGCGTAACGGTAACCAAAATATGAATCAAGAGTGCTTTTATTAATTTAAAATACAGTAAGTTCAAACCCCATATGAAAGTAATTATTACAATAAAAATAATTAGCAATATATAAAACATTAAAACGTCATTAACTAATTTGTTTACATTTTTGCATAAATTAAGTTATAGGTTTTTTATTTTGTAGTGTTATCTTACTCCCTATACTATTGTGATATGTAAGTTTAAAGGATGGATGGATGGTTTGACTTTAAGTGCTCAACCACCGAACTTATTTCTGTTTTATAACAGCAGTGTCAAACGATGTTCATGTTTCAAAGATGTGGTAGTAGGAAGTTACATGAATGCATTTCAACTTTGGCAGCGGTAGTAACGCATCTGTAGCCAACCTTAAGTAAGGCTTCATTCCTATTTATGTTTATGTGTTGATTTCTGAAGTTTATGGGCGCCAGTGACCTCGTGTGATCAGGTGGACTATAATAGAACCCTGTCGGTCGGATAGATCGTCCTAAGTCCTAAGAAGTCTGTGACATTGTAATTTTGAATTGGACATAGCAATTGCATACGTATTGTTTTTGGCATTTGGCAAACTGGATAGATTGGGATGATCCGTAGCTATATTTAAAACCTATCCAACCGTAAACCGTGAGGTTTGAAGTCTTATCTTACGTACCTATTTATCGTGATCGGCGTCACGTATCTTATCTGTGGGTGGCAAATCGAACGCACTAGACATGGTATCGATGTGCCGTTTTCATTAAGATATAATACCATATCGATATGCTAAATATCGTTAGCCAACTCGTTAAACTACGAATCAACGAATGAAACCAAGTTACCGAACTAAAAACCATTTTAAATTCCCTCTGTTCTACTTTCAATTCGGTGAACTGAGAAAGAGAATAAGCGAATGACATTGAATGTGTCAAAAACAGTCATTCGCTATGCAACTTAAAGCCTAGTGCGTCTTATTTTCAAATAAGCATAGTGCAATGAAACATATATTGGCAATATGAATTAGACAAATTTGGTCACTAAAATGAAGGTGATAGAACCCTTTATGGTTCGACTCCGGCAGCATCACCGCCATACCTATTTCTGCGACACAACAACAGTGTTAAGCGCTGCTGTGTTCTGGTTTGAAGGGTGTGGTAAGGGAGACATACTTTTCCGAGGCGTTCCAGCTTAGTCCTCAGGGGTAGCGGCGCATCTGTGGCCGAACTCAGGTAGGAATATTTAAAAATGTCCATGGGCCGCAGTAGCCACTTACCATCAGGTGAACTGCATGACCTTCTGCTACTCATATATTATAAAAAAAATCCCATTAAAACCGTCGGTGCGATTAATGTTAACACGCGTAAACTACTAACTTAGCATCAGCAAAACTGCGCCTATGGTATCAAAATAAAAACACTTCCATATCGATATGACAACCAAATATCGGTATCATAACCGTTTTCAGATAGCACTGTAAACGAGATGTCCAGAACGCACTAATGAGACGTGACCACTCAAGCCCACAACAATAGCTAGCGGAAACTTTTGATACGAATACGCAGATGGAATGCCTTTGTAATAAAATAAAGTTCACAATAATTGGACACGGCACATACAAATCGATAAAATGACGCACAATGTTTGTGGAATTAAATATTCAACAAATATTTTACGGTGATACTGAAATTAATTGGTAATTCCAACCCAATACAAATGTATAACAGGTGTAAGTAATAAAAATTCATAACGAACTAGTTTTGGACTCAAATTTGTCCACTGATTCTATTAAATAATAAATAATAGGTAAAACTAATATATTTTAATAATAATTTTGTACCTTTATTTTTTACAAGATACACAATGGAATAAAAATAGTCAATGTAGACATAGTCATTGTTGAATAATGTTGCAGAAACACATTGACTATTTCGATTCCCTTATGTATATTACTGTACCTATGTACCAGTACCTATGTACTATGGTGACTATTGGTGTAATGTATGTAATGTGGTGGTGCAGACACACTCCTGTTACTTTATTTCATAACATACAAGGAAACAAACGAACAAACAATAGAACGAGCAACCAACTAAATAATAGAATGACATTATGAACAAATGAAACAATGAACAAACAAGCATTGTATTCCTACGAAACAAAAGCAGAATTCTATTTTCATTATCTATCTTTATAAACTGAGCTAAGCTCACGCACACACCCACTCCATTATATCCTCTGCCCATGAAACTGCGTGATCGGGCAAGAATAAACCAATAGATTCTCTAATTCTGCCCACGGGGCTCGTGTTTAATTGTCTTTTATTTCCACGGCTTAAGGAAAACTATCTCGACCATCTGTGCTTTCTCAAGCGAGATAACGAAGCTATATATGTGCCTTTATGTAGACGTGTCCTAATAAATAGTGTTCGACCGTAAATTAATTTTATTATTTTAAGGAGGTCATAATATCAGGTCAGATCTAGTTATTTTACCGTTAGTAGGTACGGTGTTGAATGTTTTTATTATCATTCTTTAAAAACTTAATTATATATGTATTACTTATTTTGTTTTGAATTTTGTTAATACTTTAAATAATTAATATCCTTACTGTGCCCATAAACATTTCGAGACAAGAATCCTACCTTCTAAACAAGCGTACCTACGTCTACCTTGATAATACGTGCCATCAAGCGAAAATAAAGCCTATATAAGAGCTATTGGAAGTTGTAAAAAGTTTAGAAAGACAATTTTATATACAGGGTGAATCTCCATAAAGTGCACATATTGAAACAGGTAAAATTAAACCGCATTTTGTCGACAAAAAAAAAATTTTTTTGGGTTTTACGACCTTTTGAAGTAAAAGAGCTTTGAACTTTTGAACTTTTGAACTTTTGAACTAAAAGAGTTATCACGATCACGATCAAAAGTTATAGCGATTTATTAACTTTAGGTGCACAATTCCAAAAAAAAAACTTCAAAAGGTCGTAAAACCCAAAAAAAAAATTTTTTATTATTTTTTTATTTTTTTTGTCGACAAAATGCGGTTTAATTTTACCTGTTTCAATATGTGCACTTTATGGAGATTCACCCTGTATAATATAAATAACCTATTAGCAGCAATGATAAAATAAAAACTCTAAAAAAAACAAAATTGCTGACGCATAGATCAAATAAATGATGTTACCTGACAAACCCCTTCCTTGGGGGATAGTCCTTATGGTAGACGGAGTGGTTGAGGATCATCTTCTCGTCGCCAGTGTCCAGCCAGGACCTCTGCAGCACGAAGTCTCGGTTCTTGAGAGGCGCTGGACATGACACTGTAGAAAAAAAAGAAAATAATATAATAGGTTCTAGCTTATTTTAGCTGTTTTCACCTACAACCCCAGAAGCAGCTCATTTTTAGTACGACAGACAGAGGACACCGTTGTTCAATAGAGCTGCTGGAATACCAATATTTTTATTGGACAGGTACAGTTATAGTGGACAGGTATTATCGACAGGTATAGTTCAACATAAAACAAAATGCTTTCTACGCTCACAGCCCCACACTAGGATTCCCTGTGTCGTGGGTGTCATGGACACACACATAAACAAATACACAAACACCCAAACCCAGAAACAGAAATCTAAATTCATCATTTAGATATCTGTCTGGCCGGGGATCGAATCCGGGACCCTTTGCGCGTCAGACCGGTATGGTGACCGCTCCGCCACGCGGGTCGTCAAATACATCGAAAAATGCGTTGAACTAGGAATAAGTTAAAACATCTGGTCTTAGTATATTACCTTACCTTCAGATCAGAATTTGTTACCAACTTTGTAAGAGTAAATAACAAACGAGCATGCTTCAAATGACGGTAAGTGGTCACTGTCACCCATGCATCATGAATATCTGCAATCAACTCCATATAGAACAGGTTCTGGCTTTTTTTTGTTGGTTGATGAGGGGGAAACCTTCAAAAGGTACCCTATGCCGTGGGAGCGACACGAGTTATATGGGATTCTTACCGCACTAAAACCCCCCCCCGGTGGCCGTCCTCGGCGCTGAGTCCAGGGTCTCCAAAGGAACGCAACCGGAGTCCTCTTAGCGCGTTGCCCCATCGGGCTCCGCCCAGGTGAGCGTGACGCTCGCCTCACCGTCTGGTGTGCACGACGGTATGCGACACACATACCGCCGTCCTTCCCGGGATCGCTTACTGGACGGTTCGAGCTCCCACTCTTGCCGCCCGCAACCCCGGAAGCCCCCTTTTAGTCGCCTCTTACGACAGGCAGTTACCGTAGCCCTATTCTAGTCCCGGAACTACAGGGACATGCAGATAGTACCTATCGATCATGGATGCGTTGCCAATCTTCAACATGAAGACAGTTCTCTCACGTTAAAATACACTTTAAAATACAAAAATACATTTACTGTAGCGTATTAAATACATTTCATATTAAATTCTAGATGTATTGTATAAAGCAAACTTGAGCAGCACCGGACGTCGCTACATCCGGCTCTAATGCAAGTTCCGTGTACGTATCTGCTACATATTAAGAAGCCTCCATTTCTCTAGAAGCTCTTAACTGAATACTCTTGAAGTTTGTAATAACCTCTTATGTAATTTACATTTCTGAGCTAAATTTCCAGCTCGTAGTACGACCTTAAGCGATTTTTGGGAAGATAAAATCGTAAAGGCTTGTGTCAAATCTAATTAAATCTACTGGAATTAAGTAGTATATAAAATGCTTAATTGACGTATAAAACAAGCTTGCAGTCCATCTGATGGTAAGTGTACATTGTCGCCCATGAAAACCACGAACAAAGGTTATTATGAGGTATATTATTTTCTTGACATGTGATTATTTAATATTATTATTGACTTGATGCTTATATAATTATTACTATTAATCGACTTATGCCATATATGTAGTATAATTCAATTAGTAACAAATTTTAATTTATGTTTTATATAATTTTGTTTAATTTTTGCAAACCTCATACAGGTATAACACACTGGACTGTAAGATGTACATAATATATCTCTGTGTAATAACTGTGTTCTAGCAAATAAAGAATTTGAATTTGAATTTGAATTTTATATAGAATCAGGCACAAATGTTCTGAAGCCGATCGCCGATGAGTTGCTACTCCAGGAAGCCCATAGGTTATCTTATAAGTATAGAATAATAAATAACTAAAATTCCATCCAGTCTGGATGAGCTGCATATATGGCGGTCGAATACAGAACCTTTTTTGAAGTCGCTTAAAAACACTTATTTCCCTTCTGTCCTCATTCCCAATGACTAGCTATGTTTTTGAAGTAATTTCAAAAACATTACATTTCCAGCTAGCAAGAAGAACACTGGACCCCATGAACCCAACAGTGCAAAATGGCGACCACTCTGTCATTTGAGAGTTCAAAATCATTAACAAAAAGAAACTAGTTACGTAATAGCCTAGTTAAACTATTTAAAAACATAAAAAATTATGGCTTTAATTATAATCTACTTGTGAAATTATTGTAATTAAAAGGGTGGCTACCACCCTTTTTAAAATTCATTTTAAAGCGCTAACAGTAAAATTTATGAAACGTTTTAATAGGATTATATTTCATGTTATACTTTAAGTATTAGACAAAGCTGAACAAAAGGTTATACGGGACAATATAGGTCAATTATGTTTGGCTTAGGCTTTACCTAACAAAATCATTGCCTATTTTTTATATATCATTGTATATAAAACCATCAAATAATTTTGATGTACCATTAAAAATAAATTAGTTCATTTATAGTATTTAATTTTTAATTATTCAATTATTTTATTAGTTTGATTGGTCTAACTTTTTTAGCAATGATGACAGGGCTGCGTTCAAAAGTGTCCGAGCTAAAAAAACAACAAAAAATAACATAATAAACAATGACGTACATATCAATTAACGTTACGTTAATTGCGTGGCGTCAATTATTATCATTTTTTATAATATAGGAATAGCAGACGAGCATGCAGTCCACCTCATGGTAAGTGGCTACTGCTGCCTATAGACATCTGTAATCAATCCCAGATAGGATTAGATATTTCTACCTGAGGTCGGCCAAAGATGCGCCGCTACCCCTGAGGACTAAGCTGAAACGCCTCGGAAAAGTACGTCTCCCTTACCATAACCTTCAAACCAGAACACGGCAGCGCTTAACAGCTAATATGAGGCAGAAATAGGTGTGGCAGTTTATAGTTACTCGTATGATAGAATGCCATACAATACGAATAAGAATATACTTAAATGCGTACATATGAGTGTGTCCACGCAATTTTTAAGAAAACTAAGCTTTGGATCAATGTTCATACTAAATATTCTAAGTCCGGAAACTTCCACTAGTATCAGTTTCACATTTCTTAATGTTTCTATTTATATTGTAAGACCTCTTGCCCAGCAGGTGTCTTGTAACTAAGTGGGGCAGAAGAGCAATCTCATCTACAATTCAAATGTAATTCAAGTTACGGCGTCATCCGTGGGGAGGAACTTGAATCATCCCCGTCAACAAAGGGATGGGTCCCTAATTATTACTATTTGGGCCGTTTGTTTAAAGTTTTATAGCATAGTGGTATGAATTTGATGGTTATTGACTTGGGTTCCATCTGATGTCAGTCATGAATGAAAATCAAAACTATTTTATTCAAAGTAGATCTTTTGCCAAATCATTTTTGAACGTCACTTATTTACCACCAGATAATCTGGCAATCAACTGACTTCTGATACAAACTTTACGTATCATTATTATGTAATTAACATGTGTAATTAACTTAAAAACGAACAAAAGTATATTCTCTACTCTAGTAAGTACATATTACCATTTAGAACGAAAAAAGAACGCCTCATTTACTTAAATTTGCTTAAATACACTCCTCGCACCAAAATGCACAAAAGTTGCTACAAAGGAACCGAGGCATAAAGAATAAACCACATATTCATTCCAACTTAAGGGTATCTTTCCACTATATGTGCGAATTAGCTAAGCGGTATACGAGGTCTAAGCTAAGCTAAGCGAGTAAGATGTGAAAATACTTAGCAACACTGGTCGTTATCCTTAGCTCGCTTCCGTAGCTCCAATATGTAGCTCGCATCGGTTCATATAAAGACATAGCTTAGCCACTAAAGCTAAGCTAAGCGAGTAATATGTGCTATGAAAATAATTAGCTATACTGGTCGCAAACCACTCTTGTATCCATAGCCTTTAGCTCGCATTCCTCCATGTACAACATAACTTAGCTGTCAAATGTAATTTAAACGAGAAACATTCTCTATGAAAATACTTAGAAACACCGGTTGCGATCCTTAGATCGATACAAAAAAACATACCTTCCTCCATACAAAAAAACATACTCTAGCTATCCTACCTAAGCTATGCTAAATAAATGAATATTAAACAATCCTATTGATTGATTTTACACATATTCATATCTTAGCTACCTCACACATCTAGTGGAAAGCCACCCTTAAACTCCTTTTGGATCCCATTCGTATTCTCTCTAATTTTGTTCAACTGCGTTAAATTTCACTTTATCAAAATTTTCTTCGCGGCTCCAACGAATTATGGAACTAAATGTTCCATAATTTTAAGGCGTTTGTGAAATTTACGCCATCTATATAAATAATTGGCTTTATTGGTCGGGATCCAAAACTCACATCCGTAGCTTCAATCCTAACCCATATCCTTCCATTGCAAAATCCTTGCGTAGCTACCCAAGCTAGACAAGAAAGGTGTGCTACCGTGCTTCCTTGCCCCAATCCTTAGCTCATATCCCTCCCTACAATAAACATAGTTTAACTAAGTAAGCTAAACAAATCAATATTAAACAACCCTATTGGTTGATTTTACACACATATAAGCTACCTCACACATCTAGTGGAAAGGCACCCTTACACGCCTTTTGGATCCCATTTGTATTCTCTCTAATTTTGTTCAACTGCGTTAAATTTCACTTTATCAAAATCTTCTTTGCGGCTCCAGCGAATTATGGAACATTTAATTTTAAGCCGTTTGTGAAATTTACGCCACCTCTCGTCCATTTAATAGCAAAAAGAGGATTTATTTAATGCCGACCTTTTCATTATTCTGGCTTATGTAAAATAATTCATGACACTCATTATTTTAGTACACTGATCTTTTAAAATGTTTGTTACTCGCGGTGTTTATTAAAGAAAAGTTTTTTGACTCATTTTGAATTTAGATAAGTTTAGGTACCTACTTAGATGGATTTACTAATTCGCTTTGGAGTTAGGTGTATTTTTTTTTAAATCAAGTAATGAACGAACATATAGTCCACTTGATGGTCACTGCTGCTCACAGACATCTGTAACTAAGCCCAAAATAATATTGGACTCCTGAACCGATTTAAATGTAAGGGATACATACTCATCTGGCACGTTTCGTCTAGTTCTCAGGAGAAGCAATGCATCTCAAAAAGAACAAGAAATAATGACCTCAAAGAAAGATCTGGTCTTGATTATAGGCGGTAATAGTCACTTACCAATACTTATACTGTTAATTTCTATGCTATAAAAAGAGTTACAAATCTCCCAATTGTAGAGAGAAACCCGTTCCCAGCACTGGAATACTAAAAGAATATTTCTGTAATATTTATTTTTGTTATATATTTCACATATATTAACTGAAAAATATTTACAATTATAATTAAATTTACAGAAAATTAAAAGTAATAAATTAAACTATAAATATAAAATAACTTATTTACAAAATTTACATATATACAAAAATGAAAAACAAAAATATAAAAAGAATTATAACTATAAAATCTAAGTTGACTTAAACTAGTTCACGGACACAGCTAGTTATTACGCTAAAACTTTGTCTATCAGATAAAAACGAACCCCACCCATTCTTTCATAAGATCACTTACCCCTAATTCATTCAGAAGGTGTGTCGCTATGGCACCCTAACTTACGACCCTTGCCTGTATTACCTTCGCTATTTATAGACGCCAACCTTTTTATAATACCATACTTATTTCAAGCGAAGTTATAAGTCTAAAATTAAAAGTTGTAAAAAATTACTCTTTGATCTTTCGGAATCACTGTCACAATTTTGTGTTCCACAACAGCAGTTTTAAGATCTGACGTATTTTAATTTGAAGTTTGGTAATTGAGAATAGCAGACAGCATATAATCAAATATATATATCTAATCATAAAGCAGAAAGCATCTAATCATGATTAGATGAAATGCATTACTTCAGTCTTATAAGAAAAAGTAACTTGTATTCAGCGCCTAACCATACATTTACAGCACCATTAGAATGAGGCAGTACTGGCATATTGGGAATAAAAAAGTCTTATTTCGCACCTCCCATAACATTTGCGGGAACCCTTCGTATTTATGGCGCTCGCACGAATATTTGATCAAATACGTGTTGGTATCCAATCGCTCCATGCCTCCGCGAACTGGATTCACGAGCTTTGTATTCATGCCAGCGTGCCATTCATGCCACCGTACGCCACTACTAGGGCCGTACAGTTATGGCATATACAGTCAAGTTTCGTACTAGCGATGCATGGCTCATACATAACTGAGTAATATTAAATTTCGTATTTTCTTCTCATGAATTTTACTGCTTTTATCGAATAAATGGAAGGTATTAATAATATGTTTGTATTTTAGACTACCCATTTTTAGTATTGGGGATTCGATAGATTACAAAATAAACAGATAATTAATTAGATTTTTGCCCGCCTTGGGTCTAACCCCGGACCATTTAAATTACATACTTTTTTCCAATATTTGAGCAAGTACTGAAATTTTGAAAAAAAACGTCTGATTCACCTGCCGAAACATTTGCGGGAACCCTTCGTATTTATGGCGCGCTCACGAATATTTGATCAAATACGTGTTGGTATCCAGTCGCTCTGCTTTGTATTCATGCCTGCGTGCCATTCATGCCACCGTACGCCACTACTAGGGCCGTACGGTTATGGCATATAAAGTCAAGTTTCATACTAGTGACTCATAGCTCATACATAACTGAGTATGATCATATTATCGTCGATGTACTTTTACTCCTACGAGATAAGGAGAGCTACTTGTTGAATATTTTCGGTTCTGAAACCGTTATTTTCCTGTTGTGGGTTTGCTAGAGATGCACACAACACAGATTACTATGTACTACATATACATAGATTTTTCCTAACTTGGATCTATTCCGAGATCATTTTGGACACCATATCCATATGACATCTGCGCTACGAGAGCGGTTAATAGGCAACTTACTTTTAAAATCATAATTATTTAACCAAGAAAATGTGTCCAAAATCATTTAGAAATACTGAAATTACATTCACATAACTTTATTTAATAAAATTAATAAAATATGATTACAAAGTATATTTCAAAATTATTTTGCCCATCACGGATTAACAAAGAAATTATAAAATTGGACCAAACCATAAAAACATTTTTTTTATGACAACCCTACAGCGTCCTATAATTCTCGTTCGCATTCATGACATTCATGTCCATTACAGTCATGTCGCTTTATCCATACGGTTCATACCACAGCGTACCTTTTATGCTGACTTCATTCTTCATACACAGAGAATAAAGCTTCCTTTTTTATCTGCGCTAAACGCTTTAATAAAGCTTCAGCGAAATATAAGTCATTTTAATGCTTTTAAAAATAATGGAGGAAAAATAATTCTAGCCTATTCGGAAAATGTAATAAAATAATGAAACTGAAGCAAAATAAATCTATATTAAAAAGTTATAAAAATATGTGATACCACCTTCGATTATACCACCCATCGTCCGCCATGTTGGAGCATACATGGGGTTCTAAACCCAATATGATGGTTTCAGAATGACGTCACTAAGTAATTATGATGGTGAATTTGTAACAATAATTAATTATTTAACAGTTTTCGGTTTTCCCAATAAAATACAAGGCTTAAACAAAGCAAAAAGTTAAACATACCAATTTAGTTATCTTTTAAAAGTAATTATAAACTATAATTCTAGCCCAATTATGAATTCTAAAAAACTTACAAAGTTAAAAAATAAAAAAAAACGACAAAAAAAAGATATAACAAAATGAAAAAAAAATTACAAGACATCAAACTGCCTGAATAAATCTTTTCAATCAATCAATCAATTGATCAAATAGTAATAATACTTTTTGATTGACGCGAAGAAATACAAATAGTGTAATTAGAAAGTTGTGGTTACATTCAAACAATGTAATTTGAGTTTGAAACAAATATTAGTTGGGCTTTGTAAATGAAATTTCACTTATCGGGGTCGTTATGGACGTGTTATCACGGTCAATTTTAATTCATTATTCAAACTAAGAAATGTAAACTTACTTTTGTTCTCGCAGTATTATGAATTTCATCCCCAACAATACGAGAACGAGATTATTTCGGGCCGACTTTAATATGAACTTTTTTTTTATAATACGGAGTAGCAGACGAGCATGCAGTTCACCTGATGGTAAGTGGCTACTGCCGCCCATGCACATCTGTAATCAACCCCAGATAGGATTAGATATTCCTACCTGAGGTCAGCCACAGATGCGCCGCTACCCCTGAGGACTAAGCTGGAACGCCTCGAAAAAGTCTGTCTCCCTTACCACACCCTTCAAACCGGAACACAGCGGCGCCTAACACTGCTGTTATTAGGTAGAAAAAGGTGTGAATATGTGGTGTGTGTAATATGAATTGACGGACGTGCGGTGGACACGCGGCAGTGGATAGTAAATTTATGGACCGCTACTTCGGCGCCGTCTTTTCGTTCTCGGTGACGGTCCGGTGACGGCAGCGGTGGACAAACGCTCTAAGGTTGGCCGAACTAGTGACGTTCGACCGAGTAGGTCGTCTTCTACTTGTATTTCTAGCGTGCGGGAGTCTTTCAGTGGAAGGTTGTGGATGCCGATGGTTACAGATGTGACGAGAGCGATCACTTAATATAAGGTGGACTACAGTATAAATTCTTCTTAATATATTTAAATAACAAAATGACCTGTGTAATGAAGTGTGATATTTTGGCATATTGAACCACATAGGTCTCTACCACGTATTGTATACATAGTATACGTCATTGTTAACGTTGATACGGGAAAACGACATATAAGGGATCTGATTCCACGTGTGGTGACTCGGTCTAATATTTCGGCACATCGAGCAACAAAACGTTTTACACGTATCTAGCATTAGAGATTCCTATAACATAAATCAGTAATAGCCTAGTGGTTAAGAAAGTCCGAGGTCCCAGGTTCAAATCCCCTCTGATTTTTCAAAGTAATGTGGTATTACAAATTAATGATTACTTTCTAAAACGTTGAAGGAAAACATCGTGAGGAAACCTGCATACCTGTAAAACCTAAAACAAAGTTTTGAAAAGCATGTAAAGTCTACCAATTCGAATTTGGCCAGCGTGGTGAACTAGCCTAATCTTTCTCATTGTGAGAGAAGACCCGTGCCCAGCATTGGGACAGTGGGTTGACGATAACATACTCACTGGCATAGTATCCGACATCGTTGTTAACATTGATGTGGCCGGCGTCTTCAGCGGCCAGCATGTGCGTGTCCCACACTGACCGGTACTCCGGATCGTGCAGCACGTCGTATAAGGCGTCCGGCTCCACGTCCTCGAACTCTGCGACCACCTGGAAACAAGAGCATACTGTAAATGCTATGAAATCTAAAGCTTCAGATAAATAACCCTTCTTGATTTGACTGAGCAAAGTGTTATAACCTACATACATAAATAGTAAAAGAACATGCACTCCACCTGATGGTAAGTACCAACTGCCACCATGGACATAATCGACCCCAGATAAGATAACATTCCTACCTGAGCTTGGCAATAGATTACTATCCCTAAGGATTAAGTCGAAACGCCTCGGATAAGTAGGTACCTCCCTCACCACACCCTTCAAAACGGAACGCAGCAGTACCTACCACTGATGATATTAGGCGAAAAAATATTCCTTGCTTCATTTTTACAATAAAATCAAATAACAACATAAGACATATGTAAAATAATAATTGGCTGCAAAGCTCTCCCATTAGTAACAGAATCTTTGAGTATGTTGCTTGTTGCTGATTGGAGCTTTTGAGAAGCTTTTGTGAAGCTTTCGTGAATTTAACAACGCTCCGTAAAACACTTGACGAACTGGGGACGCAACAGGTTCGTTAGGAACAAAGAAAAGAAAAGGCAAGATTGATGGTCTTAGATTAGTTCGTAAATGTCTAAGATATTCTTAATGATTAAAGTTTCGTGTTATAGTTCTCGAGTTTGTTTTTCCCTTTATTGTACTCAGTTTTATTTATTAGTGTTTACGTAACAAATAGGTGTTTAAGAAACTTTCTCCTTTTACCAGTATGACCGAAAATATCTCTTGAGGTATTACGGGAACACAGGAGTATAATATAATGAATAATATATAATGTATGTGTGTTTGTGGGATGTTTAGTATGTATATTGAAATAGATATGCCGGTAAAGGTGAATGTAAAGTACTACCACCATTAAGGGAGCTAATATGAACCACGTAGCGTGGGATGCCCGCAACTGACGTCGACTGACGTCACCCGACAACACAAACAGCTGGCGACTGTCGCTCGACTACTTCCTCATGACTAAGGTCATATGACTTCATCCCTACAGTAATCACTTGACATGAGATTGAAGACACGCTACATGAAGATTGCTTTTTTAAACTTTATATCGTATCATACACCAAAAAACAATGTGGTAGCCTGGTGGTTAAGAAACTCGGCTTTTTGATTGACCTTTCATTTTTCAAAGTTATGTGCGTATTAGAAATTCATTATCACTTGCTTAAACGGTGAAGGAAACTACTAGGTGGAGGAAACCCACATACTTGAAATATATAAAAAAAAATCAGTGTTATGTGAACTCTACCAATACACACTAGACCAGCGCAGTAGACTATGGCCTAATCCTTTTTCATTTAGAGAAGATGCCCGTGTCCAACGGTGAGACATTAATGTGTTGATGATGATGATGATTCCATAAAAAAAAAACATAAAAGTGTTCTAAAATCATTTTCTCCGGTAACTTTTTTCATAAAAAGTAAACACCCTCTGTAACAAGATATTAATAACTGACGCCATTTTTCTTTGTCCTCGTTAATCAATTAGAGCTGTCTACTGCATGCTGTTCACGATGGATGGATTTGTGACAAGCTAAAACAATTGTTTACCCTTTTCCGTTATATCAAACGTAGTTACCTCAAAACAATATGGCTTCTTACAATATATTATTATTACACTAAGTAAATGCTAGTTCAAATTAAGTAAAGTTAGCTAATGTAATTGCTGCTTAAAGCGATACAAGTAATTTAAATTAAAATGAAAATATATTATATTCTTTACGGAATTTTTTAACGTGATTGAATTAGCACCACATTACGTAATTTACCACCTCGCCGAAAGGTGTTTCTTTATGAAGAAGAAACGAAAGAAACATTCTAATATACAATTTTTCATAAAAGCTTCATACACAATAACATAATTCCCACAACCACTCTACACATAATTTCGGCAATTCGATGGCCTCTGACTAACATAATCGTATATAAGGGCTAAGTGCCCTCAGGAGTGGCAACGCATCTCTATTCATTTTTAACTAGAAGGTTAATTCTATATAGAATTGGTTACAGAAGTCCAAGGATGGTAGTGACCTCGTACCGTCAAGTGGACCACAAATTAGTTTTGTACTTTAGTCCTTATAAAAATTATCGCCTCTTAAGCCGAACTTAAGAATACTTGATTGTAAAAATTGATCTAATTTCATAGAGAGGTAGACAATTTAAATTTGTCTAGAATATATGAAATTCGACATTTAATATCAGCTGATCTACATATTCATAAGCTTCTACTATCATAAGAAAACCACTTCCATATGTATCATTTTTCTACAGCGATGACGCTATTCTGTGCCTCTAAGATATGACTGTTAGCGCACGTAACAACAATATTTTATGAGCGAGAGCAATTGTCCGCAGCCTGCGCATCTACGGACGATTTAGACAATATATTCTGTAATATTTATTTTATGAAATTGAAGCAACAAATAAGCTTCACGCCCACCTCTTAGCAAATAGTCACTGTTGACTATATATGTATAACTAAGGATTAAGTTTAACGCCTCAGATGATTAAGTCATCCTCAACACACCCTTCAAACCAAAACCTGTTATGGCTGTTTTTTTATAATATAGGAGCAGCAGACGAGCATACAGTCCACCTGATGGTAAGTGGCTACTGCCGCTCATGGACATCTGTAATCAACCCGAGACAGGATTACATATTCCTGATTGAACTGGAGCGCCTCGGAAAAGTATGTCTCCCTCACAACCTTCAAACCAGAACATAGTAGCGTTTAACACTGCTGTTATGAGGCAGAAATAGGTATGGCGGTGATACCTTTGGAATCGAACGGCAAAGGTATTTGTAACTTAATTACTAAGGGACTTAAATATTTTATTAAAGGGCTACAATGTCACATAACTTCTAACTTATATTGGTTACGCCCGCTAGGGAAGGTATATCTATATTATACGTTACTTCAGTGACAACAAGTCACTCTTGGGAATGGGTTTCCTATTAATTGACGTAGCCTGAAGGTTGTGTGTATATACTGTTCAATTACATAGCATGTATTTGTTCAATTCCTTGTATATATAGGATTCATATAATATTGCGTATATTATTATATTATAACACCGTAGAGACTTTGTACTCTATAATAGGATACCATGAGTCATGGGTGCTATAGAAGAACACCCAGAGCCGAAGAAATCTGATTTCATTTAGATAGCTAGACCCGGAGTCCTACATTTCCTACTTTCTGTCAGAAATAAAAAGTAAATTATCTTTTTTTGGCAAAATATTTTTTTTGACCCAAATAAAATATTTTGTCTGGACTACACAACTTGTAAATTTTAACGAGTAGATAGATACTTCATTTTAAGCAATATAGTATCATTTAGCGCTAGAATAGTTTCTAAAGATTGTGTGTTGAAGAAGTAGAATCAATAAGGATATTTTCACGCGTGCCAGAAATTTTCAATTAATAGACTCTATGAGAAATGACCCTTTTGCATTGTTTGCCCCTTTCGTACTTTTATATTATTTAACGAAATTTATTTTTGTAGTTTTTTTATGATGATGATGCAATTATAATAAGTTTTCTAAGTATACAAACTTGTTGAAAATAACAAGGTTTCTGTGTTTTTCTCTACAATTTTGTTACATATTAAAGAGTGTACAAAGGTATAACTGCTGCACATTTTCTGTATTTTTATATTCTATATTTAACATTTAAATAACGATACTCAAACAAGCAAAATGTTAAAGGAAATTAAAAATATTTCACACCGAGTCATTTTAATAATCCGCTCCGTTTTTCAAATGGACAAAGAAAATGGCTCTACTGTGGACGCGTTATGAAAACTTTACGCCATTTTAATGAATATTTACACGAATTGCTCTGGTCAGCCACATTATCTCCCCGTGTTGTTACGATAACGCCATTATACGCCATTTTATGACACTCGCCGCGATCGTAGCTTCAAACACAAACTTGTGAAAGGTTTTGATAATTACGAATTTTCATACTAAAAATACGCTTGAGAAAAAATTATTTGTTTACAAACTTTTTTAACTTACATATCCTTGAATCTTGTTACAGATTTTTAAACCAGTTAATTCCAACCGACTAAGCATGACATGACAATTCATCATCATAGTAACTATATTCTAAATGCAATAAGAATTAGAATAGGTACTTATATAAGATAAGATGATGGATTAATATTTTCTATGCAACTCTATATGCGTATCAAATGAAAGGGTTTTCTCAGAAGAATACAAGGAAAGCTGGTCGTTTTTTAAACTGATAAAATATATAAAGTTATTATGTATCCTCCGGAGAATATCAATACTAAATAAAACGAATAGCAATAAAATATTCTAGAGTTTACGAGTTACATTACCAAAAATCGCATAGAAAGAAGACAGTTCAAAGAGTGTCGTGTAATAAAAACTTTATGTCATTTTAATGAATATTTATATCCGGATTTCCTGTTCATAGCCGGAGACCCGCCATTAAAGTTTTATCACGCTCACACCGCTAACGACTCGCATAAACGCAAAAAGGGTTAACAACAAAGGGTTAAGAATATTCTCCGCTAATTTCGTAATAATGTATGGCGTTACGCATTCTTAGCTAATGGAAAGCTACTCTGTCACATTAGCTATTGTGATATTAAAGGAGCTAATGATGCAGACTATGTGATGGTAAGTGGGCTACGGCTCAAGTCGGCTTAAGTGGTACTCCTGAAGACTAAGCTGAAATGCCATGCATATCTTTTAAAAGAAGGACCGCTAACAACTCGCATAAACGCAAAAAGGGTTAAGAATATTCTTCGCTAATTTTATAATACGCATTCTTCGCTAATGGAAAGCTACTTCGTCTCTCATCAGCTTTTGTGATATTAAAATATATTTGAAGTGGTATATGGCTCACGCGGTCACCATACCGCTCTGACACGCAGAGAAGCCCGGGTTCGATCCCCAGCCAGACGGATATCTAAATGATGAATTAAGATTTCTGTTTCTGGGTCTGGGTGTTTGTGTATTTGTCTACGTGTGTGTCAATGGCACCCACGACACAGGGAATCCTAGTGTGGGGCTGTGAGTGTAGAAAACGTTTGTTTGTTTATTTGTTCATAAGCTACTTTTTAACCCCAAAAAATATACATACCTCAGTAGAAAATAAAAATCTTTAAGCTAATAGGAGTAAACCCTTGGGTAAAAGTGATTTCGTTATAAAATCGTTTACGTCGCTGACAAATGTACCTACGGATTCTTCGAAGGTCATATTCCCAGAATTTATTCAAAGCATCCCAGGGAACATCCCCCGGGACCGTTTGCTTATTACATCAGTGAACATAGATACGTATTTCTTTTTGTAAGTTTGAGCGCTGCCACGAAGGTCTCGTCAAAAATTGAATTTATAACACACAATAGTAACTGAAGACACACGTGGCCTACGATTTGTATTGAATTTGTGGCAATATATGTTTTCATAGACGGAATAGTATGGATTTCGCTGTCTAACGTTAGGTTAAGGTTTCCAAACCCAGGTGTGCACCTCTGTTTTGTCGAAGTGTAACTTTTACTTCTTCATATTTTTTCAAAACACCATCACACTACATTCGATTAACGTGATAGGTTGCAGTCCAAAATCTTATTATTCTGAGAACATTCTATTGTAGCTGTTGGTCAGTGCGATATTTGTGAGGAAAGTAAAAACTATTACAAACTTGGTTGTTTCAAAAAGTGTTAAAACTTTAAGAATTATTAGAGTAACAATATCCAACGCACAAGATGGATCACAGGACAGTATAGGACAGGCGTTGGATATTTACCCAAAACTAAATATTTAAATGGATAAACAAGCAAGAAAATATATCTAAACTTCTCACGAGATGGTGTTACTATCATGTTATGTATGTTTTTATAACGCTTAACACGTTTACCAATATTATACATTATTCAAACAAATAAACATACCATGTCGTTATGATAATATGCCGCTTACGATCAAGCCACCGAGCTAGGAACGCACTTGTTCTAGTATGATTATGTTTTTTAAGTAAGCAATTAGTAAATGAGCAGTCCTCGACGATCACTCCTCGACAGCCACTGCCGCCCATGGACTCCTGTAATTGGTCGTAGATGAGTAGCTAACAAGCATTAAATCCAACTAATGGTAAGTGGCTACTGCCGCCCATGGACATCTGTAATCAACACCAGATAAGATTAGATTCCTTACTGAGGTCGGCTACAGAAGCACCGCTACCCTGAGGATTCAACTAGAATACCCTTAAAACTTATTATTAGGCAGAAATAAGTATGGTAGTGGTGCCGCTGGAGTCGAACCACAAGGGTTAAGAATTCTACGGAAAGACCATGTAGAAGCTGGGTTGCTACCCTCAGCATTACAACGCCTCGTATGTCTGTACTCTCTATAACAAGTAATTAATTTAAAAAATCAAAAACCCGACTGCACCAAAAAGGTTGAAGTAGAATTTCCAAAAGCAGTGAAATAGGCATTTCATTATTTTTATCCATAAAACCAAATACAAAACTTCATAGTAGGTTTCTGCTTCAAAAACAAAAGATGTTCAAACAATATTATCCTATTTTAACCTCGTAGTGCTCATTTACGCTATATAAAGAACCTATGTGTAAAATTCCAGCACGCTTAAGTTCAGCGGTTTCCCTTTGCGTTGATCTCTGGCACAGCAACTCACTTATTTAGTCAGACAGTCATCTCGATGTGTATATACGAGCATATATGTACTAGCTGACCCGGCAAACGTTGTGTAGCCATAAAAATTAAAAAATGTTAAGGATGAACAACCCTTATCACTTAGGGGTAAAAAAAAATAGATAGTGGCCGATTCACAGATCTACTGAATATGTATATAAAATTAGGTAAAAATCGGTGAAGTCGTTTCGGAGGAGTACGGTAACTAACACGAGAATTTTATATATAAGATATATTATATAATGTATGTGTAATCTCCTCTTAATTTCCTTTATTTTGACACCCTACTCGATAGGTTTGGTTAACTTTTTTTAAAACGTGTTACTATTTCGCGAAAAAATCCACCATTTACGGTCTATAAAATATATAACTTCATAAAATCAAAGTTTCGGTCATTATTTTACCTCGTTAGAGGTAGAATTTCATTATTTTTATCTAACAAGCCTGATACAAAATTTCAGTGTTTGCTTCAAAATTGACGATTGTTCAAATGAACTTTTAACCCTTATTTTACTCTCTACAGGGTTGATTTTTCGGAGGAGGATAAATTAGTGCGTCCTTGTTCCTATCCAGAAAGCCAAATATAAAATTTTATAGTAGTTGCTTCAAAATTAAAGAATTTCAAAAAAACTGTTTTGCCCTATTTTACCCTCTTAAGGGTAGAATTTCCAAAAGGCCTTTCTTAGTACTTATTCACGCTATATAGAGAACCTATGTGCAAAATTTCAGAACTGTAAGATCCTTGGTTTAGGCTGTACGTTGATTTCTGAAAAATGAAAAAGTCATTTAGTTAGTCAGTCAGTCAGTCACCTTGCTGTTTTATATATATACAAATATGTTTTTATAATCTCCGTTTAATTTCCTTTCATTTGATACCCTACTCGATAGGTTCGGTTAACTTTATTTTTTAAATGTGTTACTATTTCGCGCCAAAAATCCGCCGTTTTGATTTTTTTTTACTAACACCTATCTAAGGACACTCGGGTCATTGAAACAAATATAATGACACCTTAACTGTTGAAATTCATCCACCCGTTTGTTAGATCGGATCAAATAAAGAAAGACAAACATACAAGATACGCGCGAAAAACATAACCCTTCCTTGGCAGTCGGGTAAAAAGGAAACCTGTTACGTCAAAACACACATGAGATACAAGTCTAAACACACAAGTATTTGAGAACAAAGGCTACATACAGGTACCGAGTGACTCTGACGTCACGCACGCGTCCGGAAATTCCCTGGACTCCATTACTGTGAAGTTATTCCAAGTACGTAATGGGGACATAATTATCCCTGAAACGTACGAGTTGAAGTTCGCTCACAACTTTGCTTTGCTTGGTAATGTTATAAATATGGTTTTATAAAACGTTTTTGTTGCCTACTTTGCACGCCTTGGAGAATATAACGAAAACTTTTATGCGGATTTTGACGATGTTCCGTCAATGTCTTTTGATAACATATGAAATAACTTTGCAAAATGATCACAACAGTGCTCTCTCAAATAAAATCAGATTCGAACATTGGCCTTCCTGATTAAGAAGCCACCAGGCTTCAAGGTGGTAGAACTCTTTGTGGTTCGACTCCGGCGGCACCACCGTCACACTTATTTCTACCTCATAACAGCAACGGTAAGTGCTGCTGTGTTCTAATTTGACGGGATTAAGGTAAGGGAGACATACTTTTCCGAGGCTTTCCATCTGTGACCGATCTCAGATAGCAATATCTAATTCAATCTGGAGTTTATTACAAAAGTCCATGGGCGGCAGTAGCCACTTACCATCAGGTGGACTCATGCTGGTCTGCTACTCCTATATTATATAAAAAAGGCCATCAGGTTAGGTTGACTCACAATAATAACAGTAAACTCCTTGTAATTCGAATAATGTAGTAGGCTTTCCCCAGTTACACGAAGAGACCCTCACACAGCACAGTCTTAAATAGGGTTGCACCTCGTTTCCCCTTTACTTCACAGAAATTTTATAACCAGGATTCCCTAATCATAATCCAATTCCAATAAACCGTACCTTCTCTATACTTTGTGGGATTTAAGGATTTACTTTAGCTTTTTCCGAATACAAAACACGTATTCATTTGTATCTATTGAAGCCAAAATAAAATTAGATGTTTTTTCTTTAATGGTAAGTTGCTACTGCCGCACATAGACATCTGTAATCAACCCCAGATAGGATTTGGTATTCCTTCCTGAGGTCGGCCACAAATACGCTGCTAACCTGAGGACTAAGATGGAACGCCTCGAAAAAGTATGTCTCCCTTACCACACCTTTCAAAATGGAACACAGCAGCGCCTAACACTGCTGTTATTAGGCAGAAATAGGTGTGGCGGTGGTGCCGCCGGAGTCGAACCACAAATGGTTCTACCACCTTCAATAATGTTACATGAGATTGATAACAGGTGCATTGCAACTATATGATCCTCCTTGACGTGTCCGTCAACGGCGAACCTGGCTAGACGGCTTGAGAACGGGCATGCGAGCGAAAGTGACTGGCGAAGCCAAATTTGGTCTTAAACGTCCGGTTGCAGAGCGCACAGTACAACTGGCCAGAAGAATTATAGGTATAAGTGTAGGAAGGTCTAGGCTGATTCTTTTTCGCAAGGCGTTTGTCATCAAGATCTTTAAGTCGACGCTCCTCAAAGCTTACTATGGCTTTATTTACAGCGTTACGCCACTGCTGTCTCTGCCGTGCTAGATCTTCCCAATGGTCACTGCGTAGATTGCAAGCATTTAGGTGGCGCTTAAGGACATCCCTGTAGCGCAGGAATTGGCCTCCAGATTTGCGTTTTCCTTCCTTGAGTTCCGAATAGAAAACAGCTTTCGGAAGTCTGGAATCGTTCATACGTACAAGGTGTCCGCACCAGCGCAGCTGACGGTTCATCAGCATAGCCTCCATCCCGCTCATCTTGGTTCTCCGCAAAATTTCCGTGTTTGGTATTCGATCCTGCCACTTGACACGCAAAATTGACCTCAAACACCTCATGTGGAATGTGTCCAATTTGTGTATATCTCCCTTATAGAGACACCAAGTCTCAGTGGCATACAGCAAAATAGGCAGAACAATTGCTTTATACACGGCGATTTTTGTATGTAACCGAAGATCATGAGCTTCCCAGACTCTCCTGCTAAGCATACCAAAAGACGCTGATGCCTTCGCTATTCTGGAAGATATTTCAGACTCAAGGCGATTATCACTCCTTATTACAGACCCAAGATACCTAAATGACGACACCTCCTTGAGTATCGTTTCGCCTAGAGTTAACGGCACTGGGTCTGACGTCGTTCCTCGCGGAGGTTGCTTCAACACTTGAGTTTTCGATGCACTAATGGCTAGGCCAAATCTACGGCACGACTCATCCAAGCTATTCAAGAATGCCTGCAAGCTGCTGATGTCACTGGCCACCAGACAAACGTCATCGGCGTAAAGAGCATCCACAACAGACAGCTCTTTAACCAGGCGCTTGGCTCTAAAGCGCGAAATATCGAACACACTCTTATCGGTTCTGACGTTCAGACATATTTGACCATTACAGGTTTCGAAGGCATCCCTTAGTACGAAAGCAAAATAAATAGCAAAAAGCGTTGGTGCTATCACACATCCTTGTTTAACGCCACTAGTAACAGGGAAATGATCTGTTAAGTCATGTTCATGTTGCACTCTTGCCATCATGCCGTCGTGAAATTGGCGCACGAGCGTAACAAATTTCTCCGGACAGCCAGCCTTTGAGAGAACCATCCAAAGAGCATTTCTCGGCACACGGTCAAATGCCTTTTAGGGGTGTAGTGGATGGCCCAGTAATAATTGTTGATCGACACATCAAGTGTGTAACAATTCGAATACACTGAGGCTGTCCATAATCTCTCCACTAGTGGCTCCTCGTAGCTGCAGTGTACGCAGCGGCCACACCCTGGTAACCACTTCGATCAGTGGGCTAAACCTAGTGGAGGGGGCTGTGAGAATCAAGTCACCACAGCTCGATTCAGTAGACCTACTGAGATGTACACGAAGTCTCCATCGGCAAGGAAGGCGAGCACAGTCGATAGGCAATGCTAACGGTGACCGCGGCGATGGAGCAAGGTGACGTGATGTGCCTTTAAGGGCGCCATTCAAGGTCTTTAAATGACTGGCGGCCAATTCACTGCATCCTTGCTACCTCCGATCGTGCCGGGAAACTGGCCCATTGGACAAAGGTAGCATGGGACAAGAGAGTGAGTTTGCACCTGCGCAACTGCTTACTCACTATAATCAACTCTCGCGTAGAAGAACCTCGGCTAGGCTTTCGGATAATTGAGTAAAAGTCCTATGGCGATGGAGTGATGGCAGTGGGAGCTCGGAGCACGGTGTACCCGACTCTTAGTTATCACTCTGCACATAAGGCGGTCAGATGAGAGTGGTCGCTCCTGGTTTCGACTGAGGCGAGAAAACGGGTTCGGCAGCACATCTGACGACTAAGCAGCCCTATTCAGGATCGCTCTGCTTACCCCTGCATAGGGGAAGGGCCTAGAAAAGGTGGCCTAAACATAGTTCGTCTCACCCCCACATCCTAATGGCAAACCGCGGTCATTGGGCACCGATCAAGCGCGGTCGAAATTGCTACAGGAAACATAAAATACAGCGTCAATTTAACTTCGCTACGTGGAACATTCGTACGCTCCTGGACAATCCCTCCAACTTATGCCCGGAGCGTAAGACCGCACTTATAGCTAGAGAATTATCAAGGTACAACATAGACATTGCTGCACTAAACGAGACCCATCTAGCGGAATCCGGCGAGCTCTGCGAGGGCGGCGGTGGTTATACCTACTACTGGATAGGGAAACCCTCGACTGTTCGTGCAAGCAGCGGAGTGGGCTTTGCTATTAAAACAAAACTTGCACAGTCCCTTCTTGAAACACCTAAAGGTATTAATGATAGGCTCATGACGCTGCGCCTTCACATCAGCGATAACAAGTACTTACATCTGATAAGTGTTTATGCGCCTACAATGACCTACAGTGATGAAGAAAAACTTCAATTCTACGATGATCTCCGCATAATTTTACGCGGTATCCCACCGAGTGATAAAGTCTTATTAATGGGTGACTTTAATGCCAGAGTCGGATCTGACCACCAGGCTTGGCAGCAAGTCCTCGGTAGACACGGTGTAGGTAAATGTAACACTAATGGAAGTCTTCTCCTATCACTATGTGCAGAATTTAATCTCAGTGTGACAAATACGTTCTTTCGTATGCCAGATAAATTTAAAACATCGTGGATGCACCCGCGCTCTAAGCATTGGCACCTTATCGACTATGTAATTGTGCGGAGAGCCGACTTAAAGGACGTACTTGTTACAAGAGCAATGCGAGGGGCGGAAAGATGGACTGACCATCGCTTAATAAGATCGAAAGTACGTCTCTGCTACAAACCTCCTCATCGCGCGAGCCACAAGATACCAATCAGGCTGGCATACGCTAAACTGACTAATGATGCTAAATTGCAGGAACAGTTTAACACGAGTTTCGAACCAATCTCATACGATCAATCGAGTACCGTAGATGACAACTGGCGTTTGCTGGCAAAATCACTCCGTGATGCTGCTCAAAGGGTTATTGGAAAACCGGGAAAGAAAAACCAGGACTGGTTTGACGATTCTGATGCGGTGATACTGAAACTCGTAAACGACTATAGACGTACTCTGCAAAGCTCGACAAGCGATGCACATCGTAGGAGCGCTCAGCGTGAACTAAAGGCAAGAGTGAGAGAACTCAAAGACCGCTGGTGGTTGGAAAAGGCTCAGGAACTACAACATCTTGCTGACACAAAACGAATCGGACTGTTTTTTGAAAGCCTTCGCACTATCTTTGGACCAAGGTACAAATTAACATCCCCCATATACTCCCGCGATAAAACTAAACGTCTTACTGAACATGGCGAGATACTAAGTCGGTGGGCTGAACATTTTTGTGATGTTTTGAACCCAGCTAGTCACAATGTGGATCTCGCTTATGTTAATTCCCTCCAAACTTTACCAATATCTTATGAGCTTGATGATCCTCTGTCTTTTGATGAATTTCTTCATGCCGTAAACCAGCTCAAGAATGGAAAGACTGCGGGATCAGATAATTTGCCAGGGGAAATATACAAATACGGCGGCCCTAAAGTGCATACAAGTCTTTTTCAGTTTATTTTGCATATCTGGGAATCTGGAGTTATACCTCAAGACTGGAAAGACGCCACTATCTGCAAAATCTTCAAGGGCAAGGGGAGTATATCGGACTGCGAAGCGTACAGAGGCATCGTCCTGTTGAATGCAGCTGGTAAAATTCTTACTCACATCCTAAATCGTAGATTGGGACGGCTAGCCGAACGCATACTACCGGAAAGCCAATGTGGGTTTCGGCCGAACAGAGGTACGGTTGATGCTATATTCTTCGTCAAACAAATGCAAGAAAAGTGCCTTGAGCAATATCGCCCGCTGAATATGTGCTTTGTTGACCTAGAAAAGGCATTGCAACTACGATGTAAGTGGTACTGTAGGCTAAACCGGAATGCCTCATGAAAATGTTTATTACCACACATTACAAACTAGAACAAAACAGCGTTTCACACAGTTTCTACAAGGCGGAAATTAGTCTGGTGTTAGTGCCACAGTTAAAACTTTTTTAATCACTCTTAAATGAAGTTTCAGACCTTTATATTGTTTTTATTTTTTACTAGTGGTCTCAGTAGTCTAGTTAAAACATAAGCTCCGTACCCGAAGAGTAAAAACAAAACAAACAAACAAACGCTTCCTACACTCACAGCCCCTCACTAGGATTCCCTGTATCGTGGGTGCCATGGACACACACATAGACATCATTTAGACATCCGTCTGGCCGGGGATCGAACCCGGGACCCTCTGCGCGTCAGACCGGTACGGTGACCACACCACCACGTGGGTTGTCACCATACCCCTAAACCCTAAACGAAACCCTATTACTAAGACTCCACCGTCTATTTGTGACAGGGCTCTATTCTTACAAACTGTGTGTGTTTTACCTCGACGATTACCATGAAGCAATAAGGGGAAACCTCTTAACAAACAAATGAAAAAGGTAGGTAGAGCTGTTTTTTTTCTTTTCATATATAGGTTTATACGTGTACACTTATACATGTATAACCTTCGATTTCGAAACGGAATCACAGTAGTTACATGCAACGGCCCGGAAACAAGCGACTCTACCGTGAAATTTCTAATTTTCCGAAGGTGTCGCGCTGATTGCAAATAGTCTCTACCGCGGTGGCGCTGTGTTTAATTATTCACCAAACATAGATTGCCGAATATTCTCTTGATCTATAAATAATATTAAATGTAATTTTTTTGGTGATTTGGTAAACTTACACTTACTAAGGTACATGAATTATAGCGGTCACTGCCTCCCATAGACGGCTATTGTCGTCATCGTTGATCCATTTTGACCCCACTCCTGGGTAGAGGTCACCTCTCAGAGTGAGAGGGTTTTAGGCCATAGTCCATTGCGCTGGCCAATTGCGAATTGGTAGATAGACTTCATACATCCATAAGGGTTATTTTCGATCTTTCCGGACTTGCAGGTTTCTTCGCAGTGTTCGCTTTATCATTTAGGAAATTCTAATGCGCAAATTTTTTTTTACAAATCAGTGGTATTATTGGAACATACCACTCACTATACATTCGAATTATACATTCCATTAACAATTAGAACGCAAATGACACTAATCGAGTACTTCAAAATATATTTAAATTTGTTTAATAACCCGATTATACAATATAGGTAGATCAATAAAAGAAACAATTTGGAATTATAAAAACAAATAAATAAATACAAATAAATACAAATGGCAACCCCATCTCACGATCTTGATTTTTATTCAATAACATTTTCATATTCGATTACATTATAATATGTACACACAAAATTTCGTAGAAAAATTTAATATAATTGTACATAAGGGGGATGCCAAACGAGATATTTAGCATTCATCTATTGTTCTTTGTTCTTTATTTCCATAAAAATGTGATATAGAATCATAAATCTAAAGATATAAGAAATACTAAAATTCCATTTCGTGAAGATATCGTAACTTCATTAGTTATGATAAATGATCTCTGACTCTCTTTTATTATTCATTTGAGTTTGAAATGACTTGTTTTACTATAGCCAGATAAGAGACAAACGAAAATATCTTCAAATTACTTCGTTGAAGTTGTATATTCCATTTTACGCTGTTATTTATTATTTCGGAAAGGTTAATATGATATATGTTATGACTTTATGAGACATACTTGTCCGAGGTTCTAACTTAGTCCTCAGGAATAGCCACGGATCCTTGAGCGACCTTTAGAAATCTAATCTTATAAAGGGTTGATTACAGATGTCCATGTGCGGCATTAGCTACTCACCATAAGGTGGACTGCACGCTCGATTGGTATTTGTATATTATAAAAACGTAATACAAGGTCTCAATTAGTTCTTCACTACATAGACGATTTTGATATGTTTTTCAACAATGAGTCACCTTAGGTTTAATGCAATGAAGTTTACAGGAAGATTGATATTCGATTATAAAATCCGAATGTAAATAATTCACTTCTTAGTATTTTTTCAAAGGAATAATTAAGATAACAAGGTTCCAATTATTAATGTCATTAAACCGGGATGATCCTTAAGTGAACTATTTAAAAAATGGAACGTGAGAAAAGACAGCTCATGAAACTGAACGTTCGTTTTATCAGTTTGTTCCGTCAGCAATTAAGTATTTTTAAATATAATATATATTTTAAACGACAGCGAATTTCGATTAACGCATTGCGGATAAAATGTTGTTCGTTTAATTTTAATTTATAAACATTTAAATGTTAACAAGATATTAAAATTACATTTCGTGTTATCATAGGTTAATTTACTCCAGTCCACACTCAGCGTAAATAAATAGAACATTGTTTTTGTCAGTGATTTCAGATTTTTTTTCTTTTAACACGCTTTTTTATAATACACCACCAATTACTATTTATATAGGCAACAAGTATTCCTTTCTTTTTATATTAACACGAGGGAAACCTTCAGAAGGTATTCGGTGCTATGGGAGTGGCATGTGTAATCTTATATATTATAATATACAATTCTCGAGTCACAATGTTAGTTACCGTACGCCTCCGAAACGGCTTTACCGATTTTCACCAAATTTTATATGCATATTCAGTAGGTTTGAGAATTGGCTACTATCTATTTTTCATACCCCTAAGTGATAAGGGTTGTTCGCCCTTAACATTTTTTTATTTATATGGCAACACAACGTTTGCGGGCCAGCTAGTTACAGATATAGGTAGTCATAACTCACTAAAATTTAATAGTAAGTGTCCACAACCTCACATGAATCGTAAACCATTCGAGATAGTATTAAAGTTGGATTTCATGCATATTACAATTGTACCCTTGTAGACTAAGCTAGATTTTTTTGTAAATGTGTCTCCCTTACCACACTCTCAAAACCAGATCGTCGTAGCGTTTAACATTGATGTTATAAGACAGAAATAAATGTGAATGTTTTATTTAATGCTTGTCACAATGTAACTTCTCCCCCGAGAACTAAGCTGGAATGTCTTGTAAATGTCTCTCCCTCAAAACCAGTAGTATTAAGTGCTTCGTTTTATAGGGCAGAAATAACATGTATTGATGTCTTCGGAAGCGAACCACGTCTTAATAAAAAATAAAATTTCAAAAAACAATAGAATGCAATATTTAACGTCACTGCACTGCACGTTCAGCACACAAATATATTTCTAACGCTTATTGCGATAACGCATTGCGGATGGGCTCCTGGCAACATTGTACGACTAAAATTCTGACCAAATTCTCAACTAAATCTGGAACACAAATATATAGGCTAAATCGTTTTACATAACTTAGTACAGGAAAGATTATTTTAAAATTCATCTCCTGGGAGACTAAAAAGGCAATATTATTTATGGAAACAACCTTATATTCCGTCGTATACTAACAATCGCGAATACTTTTTTGACAAATGCTTTGACAAATGTTACTACAAAATCTACTATCTCCATAATTAAAATGATTAGTTTCAATTTCAGTACTTGTAAACAGTATCTAAATAAAATAAAAAAACACAATTTTGACAAAATTTCGAATTAGTTGCGTATTTGTTTTGTAATTGAATGTATTTTATTTATTCAGAAAATATTAATTGATTAAAATTTCCGAATTTCAGAGAACCCGTTAAAGATATAGGATGAACATGGAATATGTAAACTTCATATCAGAAATAAAATAGTGTAAAAGATATTAAACATAATCGTATTTTACCGTCATACGTCAAATAAATAATACAACATACTTTAAAGATATAACGAATACAATAAGAAGATATAAACGATGTATAAAACTCAATATCAAACATAAATTGTTTTCTTAATAATACCACGTTTTCTAATTACTACAGAGAAATTCTTATAAGTCTCTCATAGGCTATAATTTTTTATATCATTGTAGCATTTCAATAACAAAATACCTTAGCATTTGTAGATACGAAGACATATTATTGAAACAGAATGTTCGTTTAGCGTTTTATTGAAAGAAAAGCTCTCGTAATTCGATTTATTTCCAATTATTGTAGGTTCCGTTATGCGCGTCTTTTCATTTTCTCGGGAAATTCCGCGAACGGATACAGTTGAAGCTCTGCCGGAAACTCAATGTGATTTCAAGGAAAGTAGATCTATACGGCATTATACAATATCCTTGATATTATGATAATGGTGATCTGATATCTAAGGTTCGAATAGCACGTAACTCTAATTTTTCGTAGTTATGCGCATATAAGAATATATCATTTCTTTAATTTAACGATGAATTAAAGTATTGCGAGTAAACTCACACAGCTGCGAAATCTTCATAAAAAAAAACAAATTTGGGCAGCAATTGGCCAGCACGGTTGACTATTACATATACCGGCTTAGTCCTCAGGAGTAGCACAAGTTTGTGGCCGACACAAAATAGGAGTCTAATCTTATCTATGGTTGAACAGGTGTCCATTATCAGCAGGGGCCATTTAAAATCGTTCGCAACTTCGTATTATAAAAATATAGTCCCATCTGGCATAGCACAGGACACAAATTGATTCAAACACTTAACAAAGCAATTTTCCTTACTCCTGGGAGAGTTTAATCCAACACGATTACGTCTAAGCCGACACTTAATCTTGCTTTCAAAGTGTGGAAATTACTTAAAGTCGAAATGCCTTGAACAACAATTTTCATTATTTCCAGAAGATGATTTCGTGGCAGACGCCTGAAAAATCGCTAAGCTTGAATAATTTCTCTGTAAATATAGAAAAAATAATAAATGCTTATATTGTAACTTCTTTAGCGGCGTTTTCCCTTTTTGTGATGGGTAAAAACCGTTGAACTCGCCTCATTGAACGTGGCCTGGTCGAAAATTCGTAAAACGGCAAAGTAAACTGCAAAAGTCATGATCATCCGGTGTCAGCATAGAAAAAATATATCAATGGGTGTCAGTTTCATTTTTTATTTATTATATTATTTAGGTTAGATTTCGAAAGATTTCACCATTCTCTCAGAGTGCCACCCGTTGATTTTTTATAGGTTTTAACTAATCTATAAAGTTAAAGAATGTCAGGCACGGTCGCGAATTTGATGGATGAATACTAATGGCTACATTTCTCGCGCTTTCCTATGCTATCACGGGCAAGTTAAGGTGTCGGACTTATTAGTTATCCTTGGATAACAATTGCTAAACCTTGTCGCAGGCCAAATGGGCGGTTTAAAAAAATAAAACACGGACTTGCGACGAATCTGTTCCGTTATCCAAAATTCCGCATTGAATCAGTACCTTAGAGTATTCTCAGTACTGTGTAAAGTTGTGCTCAGCAGACACAAAAAGGGTTGGGTTTACACGATAGAGAAAAAATCACAAGAAACTCAAAAGAATAGAATCTTAAGTGATTGTTTCAAAAATGTGGTAAAAAGGTAAAACACGTTCAAGCGTCGCAAAGATACAGGTATAACCCAACCTTAAATTCCAAATAACCCAGAAAATGGAAAAAACCTTTTCAACCCAATAAACACACTATGCCTACGCTATTAGGGTGAACGCACAAATTGATTCACCCTCTTTTAACAAGGCAATTTTACCCACTCCCGAGAGAAGTGTTTAATCCGAGGCGATTACCTCTGAGCCGACACTCGCAAAGTGTGGACGAATTGAATAACCCAAGAGACTGCGTTGTGGATGTTTTTATTCACTTAGTTTTATATACTAGCTTAATAACATTTGCCCGTGCACGCAAACTATTATACAACAATCAATGCCTGATTGATGAAAACGATGACAGAGGTACGAGGCAAGATGTGGAATGAACTTTCTCCTGAGGTATTCCAGAAGCGGTATGATATGGAGCTCTTCAAAATAGGCGCAAAAAGAGCTCTCCTCCAAAACCGGCGATACATTGGCGACTCCTCTGGTGTTGCAAATGTCCATAGGCGACGGTGACTGCTTTCCATTCGGTAGCCCTTCTGCCTTATCGTTTGAGTATAAATATTAAAAAAGCCTTATTTCAAATAGCTAATTACGTAAGCATACCATGAAAGATTCAGTGGTCACTGAAAAATAGTATCGCATAAGATAAAATAATAGTCTGTAAGTATAAATTCAAACGCCATGGTATTGAATAGGTATTGTGGAAAGTGATACTGCGATATCAAAGCTTAAGAGAGTGGCACTTTCATTGTGGGATTCGATTTGCATTCATTGATATAGGATGGCGAAGCGAAATACACTAAGCCTATATTTGCATTTCTGTATTCCTCATCGTATGAAATTATTTGTTTAATGTATAGCTAGGAATACAACATATTAATAATAAAAATTGTTACTAGATTTATGTTATAAATATAATATAAATATTTCATTAACAGTAATGACGACGATGCTTTATTATAGATAAAGCATTTCTGAAATTAAAAACAACACAGCATACTACATATTATAAAATATTGAAATAAAAAAATATTTCTTTTATTTCTATATTCATTTTATTTTTAAGAGAGGCAATTAATTGTCAATAAAATGCTGATAGTGTAGAGTTTTAACAAATATAACTTCATGACATGAAAAAACTATATGAATTATCTCATAAATATAAATAGAATCTTTTAAAGGTTAAGTTGATCCATAATTAAACTAGCCATTAATTAATACTTAAACCAGGCAACTGTGAGCATAATATGAGATTTTATTGAGCTAAATGGCAATAAAACTAGCAGTGCTACGCCGTAGCAGGCTAGACATAACAAAACTAGACATTAATAGTAGCTCAGCTACGAACTCGTAGCGTAATGGAAGACTTTATAGAGCTCAAAGCGCTAAACTAAATAAATGATACAAGTTCTTCGCCGTAGCAGTTGCTCGATAATTAATTAAAACTAGTTGTTGTAACTAATGGAAGTAGCAAATCTGCATTTACTTTTAATATTGCTGACAGATTCTTTAGGGCTAAAATGGGATACCTCAAAAAAGTGAATCAACCTTATAACAATCACATACTCCAAACCAGAACACAGCACAGCTTTATAATTCAGAAATAGATAAAACATTAGAAAATTATTATAAAAATTATATCCCACTGCTTAAAATTATAGCCTGTCACTCATACAGTTTAGTCGAATCCAACGATACCTCATAATGATAAAAATCTTGGGATAATGATAAAGCCGCTTGGGCTACAGGATGTTCCAAAGAAAAACATATAAGTATGGTCGAAAACATGTCTCTGGTTAAAATATACTACACACTACATAAACTCATACACAAGCGCTTGTTTCGGCAAATTCAAAGCTAGAAACCAATCATTTTGATTGCCGAACACAGGAAATGATACAACTTCCATCCTAGATTGGATACAGCTTTGCTATTTCGATAGCTGCATATATCTGTAAGCCTTTTATTGTTCTATCTCTAAAACAAGGTTTTAAAGTATTGAACAAGGTCTGAATCCTACTTTGATTTTAAGATTTTAATGTTTATTGTTAGTTCATATTGCCTTCAGTTTCCAAAAAGTAATTTTTGTTTCTTTATATATTTTTAATTTTCTTATTTTCTTCAAAGACTTGTACTTTGGTACATATTACTAGATTTAAATACATGTTTCCTACTTCGGTAACATAAAATTGGCTTCCATTTCATAATTTGGTTAGAGAAAAATCCTAAATAAGGGATGATTTATTGATAAAAATGACAAAAAGGTTGTCATTCCACTTACCGAATGGACTGTATATAAATCACTATGTCTACGTAAACGCTAATCTCCACATGTCTCTGTATACCGAATACGGTCTGATCAGGGATTTATTTCGTAAACCCTTTGGTTGACAGGACGATGCACCACACAGTAATTACAGTCAAAAGATTAGTTAATTATTGCTTTTCAATGTTCTATGGAGTGTAGAAGTATTTTGTACTGAGGTTCCGCTTTGATAGGTATAATCCCTAGGTATATAGAAGGTCTTCAGCAGGTAGATTTGTCTCGTAACCGGCTTACCACTGACATGACGCGAGAAAGAAATCAATCTCGACTTCTGGTAAGACGAAATACCTTAAGCGTATTATGTCCATATGTGACAATATATAACAAAATATTAGATAAAAAAAATGTGTAAAGATGACTAGTATGAATTTATTTTGAATTCGTGTCAAAGTATGAGACATACACATACATATAGCCGTCAAACATTACCCACCGCAGTCTGGTAAAAAGCAACATTTTTCTTTTTTACACAGAAAAATAAAAATCACTGCAACTTTCATTATTCAATTGTTGAAATAAGCAGCATATTCTTTTATAAACAAGTTTTCAAACTTAGCTGCTCAACTGTCGTGTTTCCAGAAATAAATAAAGAAAACCAAGTGTTGTAAAGATCCCAGGGTTCGATATAAAAAGGTTAAGTTAAAGTTATAAGCAAAAAATTGCAGTTCCAACATTAAATTGTGAATGAACAGCGAGGCATAAGAAATTATGTACTTTGGTCACGCACTACCTTCCATTATTACTTATTTTACGTATGTATAATTAAGTCCATAAGGGTTCGGAAAGGGCCGGTTATCGATCTAGGAAGTTTGTAGCGTAGTAAATATTTAACCTGACTTCTAGGTTTAGAATATAATGATTTCGTAGGTTTGGCAAAAGGAAGGCTGCTGCCAAGCTAGGAAAATATGTCTCGGTTCGAAGCTCAGTTTTGATATATTTTTTAGTTATTAAGTATACTATTACTGTGTGCCCATTTATGGCAGAAAAATAGAGACAAGCTTGTATTAAATTAAGACCTATTGTTACTTATTTTTGGCAATAAAAACATTTTATTTGATTCGCAGCTTGCATAACAAGGTGTTTAGAAAACTGCAACAGCGTGATTCAGAATATTTTGTGGCGCCATCTCTTGACAGTAGTAAAAGGACGTGTAAGGAGCCCCAGAGCGGATAAATGAATAATGCAATTGTCTGCCTTTTTTTGTTTTTTTTTTTTTGTTTACGAGGGGGAAACCTTCAAAAAGTACCCGGCGCCGTGGGAGCGACGCAGGGTTATGTGGGATTTTTACCGCACTAAAACCCCCCAGGTGGCCGTCCTCGGCGCTGCGTAGAGGGCTCCGGGGTCTCCAAAGGAACGCAACCGGAGTCCTCTTAGCGCGCTGCACCGTCTGCAATTGTCTGCCTAGCCGGGGATCAAACCTTTTGTGACCGTCAGAATGGCCGGTCACTACCCATATTTTACATCGAAATAATTACTAAGAGTTGCTACCTAGTTGCTACTAGTTGCTATTAGTTGCTACTAATTGCTACCTTCGATTAAAAAAAGATAAACTACTTTTTAAGGTGACCGGCCATTCTGACATCAGGATGGCCGGTACTAACTGCCTAATACGCCTGTATAATTAAAAGAGAAAACCCGAAATTAAACATATTATGCTTATACATTATACAGGCGTTTAGTCCTCTAATATTAAATCCGTAATATTTTTTTATCCTTAAAAGCTATGAAGTCCAATACGATGCATATGAAGGTAGCAATTTGGTAGCAACTATTGATTACAAAAAAACTCTATTTATTTGCGCAGTTTCTTCTCACTGGATAGGTGACCGGCCATTCTGATGTCAGAATGGCCGGTCACCTTAAAAAGTAGTTTATCTTTTTTTAATCGAAGGTAGTAATTAGTAGCAACTAATAGCAACTAGTAGCAACTAGGTAGCAACTCTTAGTAATTATTTCGATGTAAAATATGGGTAGTGACCGGCCATTCTGACGGTCACAACCTTTTCATCATTTCAGATGCTACCTATAAGTGTGTATGTTATAGACTACATTACATTACATAATTTACATAGATACATAATTATAGGCTATACTTTAAAGGAAATTATAAAAGTAATTAAGCTGCAATTTACCAAATTTACCCACTGGGTACATATTTTGCTTACAACTTTTCACTCTTTTTAACGCAGCCAAATATTTTGGTATTTAAATTTAATGTTTGTTTGCCGTAATGAAAGATGCAAAAGAGCTTGCAGTCGACCTAATTCGAGGCCGAAATTTGTTGCACTAAACTTAAACTGCTATATAGCACGGATTTAATTCATTACCAAAATAAATATGTTCATACCACTTGTATTATAATCTGCTAAAAGCTGACGAGCGTAACGTTATATCTCGCTTGCAGCTGTTGCTAAGTGCCTTTCCTCTACATGAGCTACAAAACATCTCGCATGTTACGCCCGTCCTCGCCCGCGCCCATCCTCATCCTCAACGCGATACTCTCCATCCTGAGGATCACTCGCAAAGCTTAACTCACCGAATGTTTGTCAAGCACTTCACAAAATACGGCTCCGTTACTAAGTCTAATTTTAGCGAAAATTAATTAAAATGAAATGAATTTACGACATTATTTCAACCCTTGTTAGCGTAGTCATATTGTACATATATTTAACATGTTCAATGTGCGTACCGGCTTTTCACAATAGCAACGAAAAGAGTATCTACAAATCAAAATTACTGTTTCGTAGAGCCTTCGTAATGGACACTAATGTCAGTAATGGCTACTAATAGAATTAAGTTTTAAAAGGACAAAAAGCCTAGTAATGTGTATTTTATATAGCCCTAGAATTTTTTGCTCCTAAGTATATCTAGTGTGTTAAGGAGAGAGCTACTTTATATTTTTCGTCGTAAAGCTATACTACCCCACAGCTGGGCGTGGGTCCCCTCTCAGAGTGAGAAATGTTTTGACCATAATCCACCACACTGACCAAGTACGGATTGGAAGACTTCACACAACCTTTTTTAAGACCTCTCTCTCCTCTCAGGCATGTAGAGTTCTCTCTTGTCAAAAAAGATTTACTTACTCCCGATTTTATCTTTCACCGTTTAGGGATATGTGAATACGCGAATAATGTCACAAACCGAAGAGCTTTCGTGTCTCTTTTTAACGACC
Organism: Epargyreus clarus clarus; assembly: GCA_014595695.2. Classification (NCBI taxonomy): domain Eukaryota; kingdom Metazoa; phylum Arthropoda; class Insecta; order Lepidoptera; family Hesperiidae; genus Epargyreus; species Epargyreus clarus. The sequence goes on from JACTTY020000026.1 coordinate 2,560,023, forward strand.
CGGGTGGCGGAGTGGTCTACATTCCGGTCTGTCGCGCAGAGGACCCCGGGTTCGATCCCCGGCCAGACAGATTCTAAATGATGAATTTAGATTTCTGTTTCTGGGTCTGGGTGTTTGTGTAATTGTCTCTGTGTGTGTCCATAGCACCAACGATGCAGGGAATCCTAGTGTGGGGCTGTGAGTGTAGAAAGCGTGTATAAAGCGTTTTCTCTCATTTATACTTACATATCCGTGAACCGTGGATAGCAACATATCCGTGACTTAAACCGGATAGAACATTCATCTTAACTGAATTTTATTGCAGAAATCAATGCGTAGAAGTGGCCACTTACCGTCAGTTGGACAACTCATTGCTACTACATTTTCGTAAAAAAATATATCTGTGTAGTGCCTGCGCTCAGCAATTTCCACTTGGCAATGCTCGAGGATCCTCACAGAGCTTTAGCCTACCGTTTGCCGAGCACTTAATTAGCGAAACATAAGGCTCAACGTTACTTAAGACTGTGCAAATTTCAAGGAGAAATAAGCAAATACTGGAAAATTACGAAGCGCTAAAAGTGTTACAGATTTTCTTATTAACTTCGATCTTCTCTCAAAGCCGTATTTATTATTTTATTGTATGAGAGCGAAATTGTTTTGCAATGGTATAACCGAAGTTTGTAATTAAATTAACTTTTGATAGGTTTCCCAAAGATAAGTTGTCGTTGAGGTGAGGTATGAGGTAGGCAAAGTACTTAAAGCTGATTGGCTGATATTCGTTAGCATGAGCTTACATTGGAACTTTGGATTGGATTGGTCTAATGTAATACCAGAAAGTGTATGTCCTGTACTTCTTTCATTACCTTTCTTAGTTGTTATTTCTTCCTTAATTATTAATTGTTTTGTTGCTCGTAAGAGATCAAACGACGAAGCGACAAAATCAACATCTAATAGTAGTTATGCCATAAAATATCGTGTTTATCTTATGTCGTTAATAATTAATAAAGTAACTTATTTTAACTTATTTATGGACATTATTATTACATTTACTTATTAATACACTAAAGTTCAACTACTACACATACATAGTAGTTTATTTTTGCCGCTAGCAGCGCTCATCTAGCGGCATTAACATCACTCTCCAACAAAACAGGAAGGAAAAACATAAAGTATTCGAGTACATTAAAACAATTTTTCAGTTCCACGTAACAAGAGAGCAGGTTGAGCACTCAAAGAGATAAAACCGTTATCAGTATCAGAATTACGAGCGAAACAATCGATTGCGTAAGTACCAGTTGATACGAAACGGGAACTGTGTCGCTTTAATCAAAAACTTTTAACTTTAGGGCTGTGTAACATGTAACATACGATGTGTAACATATATTTTAAGGTAATTGTAGGGCTTTATTTTTTTAATTTTTATTTTACTATAGGCTTGCGTTTGGCTACAACGTTACCTGATGTTAAGTGAGATGCAGCCTTGGATAAAACACGCTTGCCTAGAAGTAGCATATTCACCCTTGACTTAAACAATCCCAGGTCGTATGTGAGTGTGTTCCATTCTTTGGCGGTTCGCGGCAAGAATGAGTAAATGGCTGCTATGTTTCATTGTGTTGGAAGCGAAATTCAAATTGGATTATAAATAAATATAGTTAAAAAAACCAAAGAAACAAACACGCTATGATTTCTGCGTTTAAGATACCATCTAAGTTCTCGGGAGTGACAACACAGCTGTGATCGGCTTCAAGTAGAACCCCTGTTGTAATGGCGTTGGTCACATATGTCCATGGGCAACAGTGACCATCTGCTATCAGATGGACTGGGAACTTTACAAAGGTGATAGAGCCCTTTGTGGTTCGACTCTAGCGGCACCACCGCCACACCTATTTCTGCCTCATAACAGCAGTGTTAAGCACTGCTGTGTTCTGGTTTGAAGGGTGTGGTAAGGGAGACATACATTTCCGAGGCGTTCCAGCTTAGTCCTTAGGGGTAGCGGCCTATCTGTGGCCGACCTCAGGTAGGAATATCTAATCCTATCTGGGGTTGATTACAGATGTCCATGGGCGGCAGTAATCACTTACCATCAGTTGGACTGACTCGTCTGCTACTTCTAATTTATATAAAAAAAACAAAGTTGTTTGCTACTCCAACCGACTCAAAAAACATAGATACCAAGTATTTTATTAAAACCTAACCAACACGGGATTATGACCCATAGCCAATTAAAAACAGTTTTGGTTAAGTACTTATGTCAATTTATTTTTATTTCAATGCTACAGCGTATTTTTTATCCAATGCCATGATTCCAATTGTATTGATTGGTGCTGAGTGGGCTGGAGTCCTCATAATTTGCAAGGGCTTTTAATCAACAGTCAGTTGTTCGGCAAATACAATGCCCTAAGCAAACGTATCGAACGTTTGAAGTAGGGCAAATGTTTACGTGTACAGCTAGTATTACTGAGGTAGGTGGTTTGTTGGCTATAATTTTAGAGATTCGAGAGACATTAAATGCGCTGTTAAATTAGACGTAAGATAACAAAGTATATTTCTACTATTATGAGATAAGGGAGAAAACATTTCCGAGACGTTCTGAGTCCTCAGAGGTAGCGGCGTACCTACGGCCGATCTCAAGTAGGAATCTAATTCTACCGTTACACCGTACCGTTGATTGCAGATGTCCATGGGCTGCAATAGCCACTTACCTTGTGGACTGCATGCTCGTCTGCTACGCCTATATTATAAAAAAATACAATTTGCAATTGGAAAGATGGACCATGATCTAAACCTTTCTCACTCTGACAAGAGCCGAATGCCTAGCAGTAAGACAATAATAGGTTGAATGAACAAACAGTATTTACAGTATTTTGTACAACAATTGGCAAATGTATATAAAAATAATAATTATTGCTTAATTTAAATTGATTTTACTATATTCATCACTACTTATCAGAAAGCAATGGAAACAGCTACTTGTATAATTTAATTTAAAAATTGCGAGTACCGTATCATATTATGTCTAGATACAAAACTTTAGGTTCCGTACCTACACATAATATTAGTGAATGTTAATACCATTGTATTGATTGTATCGACATGGAGGCTCCATTTCACCAAAAACAAAGCCCTAAGCAAACGTATCGGCCGTTTGAAGTAGAGCAAATGTTTACTGCACTACTCGTACGGAGTAGATGAATGGTTTGTACGCTACCATTTTGAATTATTTGAGTATTTTTGCAAAGCCACTTTTGTATTCTTTTCTCTTATATTATAGAAGCAGCAGACCTGCAGCGTTGTAAGTGGCTACTGCCGCCCATGGACATATGTAATCAACACCAGATAAAATTAGATTCCTACCCGAGGTCGACCACAAATGCGCTGCTACTCCTGAGGACCGAGAAATGCTTCGAAAAAGTATGTCTGCCTTACCACACCCTTCAAACCACAACCACAGCGTTTAACAGTGCCATTATTAGGCAGTAGTAGGTGTGGTGGTGTTGCTTAAACAAAGTATCGGCCGTTTTTTTTTTTTTTTTTATATAATATAAGAGTAGCAGACGAGCATGCAGTCCACCTGATGGTACGTGGCTACTACCGCCCATGGACATCTGTAATCAACCCCAGATAGGATTAAGTATTCCTACCTGATAGATGTGGTGCTGGCGGAGATTGCTGCGAATCCCTTGGACAGCGTTTCGAACCAATGTTTCGATCTTGGAGGAACTTAACATTAAAGAGAGGCTATCGTCGACGGTACAAAAACGAATCCTCAAATACTTCGGACACGTTGTCCGAAATCAAAACTCCATGGAACGGCTCGTTGTCCAAGGGCACATGGAAGGCAAGCGGTCACGCGGACGATCTCCTACGCGTTGGACCGACTTAATAAAAAGTACCACACAAGCCTCCATTATCCAATGTTGCCGCAACGCCGAAGACCGCAACAAGTGGAGGCGCATCGCAAGGGTGGCATCGTCCAGAACTGATGCAACATCGTGAAACCACGACCGCTCTGTCAAGAGTGAACGACTAAAGAGATTCCTACCTGAGGTCGGCCACAGATGCGCCGCTACTCCTGAGGACTAAGCTGGAACGCCTCGGAAAAGTCTGTCTCCCTTACCACACCCTTCAAACCGGAACACAGCAGCGCCTAACACTGCTGTTATAAGTTAACCGTTTGAAGTAGAGCAAATGTTTACTGCACTGCTCGTACGGAGTAGAGTGGCTTGTACGCTACCATTTTCAAAGATTAGAGAACTTCTTCATAGCCACTTTTGAATTCGATGTAAAATATAAAACGTACTAACGTTATAATACGTCATGCGTTTATGAAATAACACAATAATAAGGTCCCGTACATTTTGACACATCACGAGAAACCCCGTATACGTGTGACTTTAAAAAACTCAGAAGTATTGTAGATTAATTACATGAAATAATTAATTATATTATTTAATTGAGTTCCATAGTTAAAGCGAAAAAATGTCGAGAAAAGTAGCGGTTTCTTGTATGGCGACTCCCATTTGTTTTCAACTTTTTATTAGTACTTTTTGTTATAGCGGCCACTCTTATATATAATTCTTAACTCTTATATAAAATTTTCCACAGTATGTCTCTGGAAAATTTTAAGTGTCTTTCTATTACGGTTCAGGAGATAGAGTTGAGACAGCGACGCCTTAGTAATAAGATATTTTCCTTTACAGAACCCTAAAAATGGAGATAGGTCCGTAAATAGTTTGTCCCTGTAGTTTCGGGACCCGAATAGGGCTACGGTATCCCCTGCCTGTCGTAAGAGGTGACTAAAAGGGGGTTTCCGGGGTTGCGGGTGGCAAGAGTGGGAGCTCGAACCGCCCAGCCAGCGGCTCCGGGAAGGACGGCGGTATGTGTGGTCGCATACCGTCGTACGCACCAGACGGTGTGGCGAGCACCAAGCTCACCTGGGCGGAGCCCGACGGGGCAACGCGCTAAGAGGGCTCCGGTTGCGTTTTAGTGCGGTTAGAATCCCACATAACCCGGCGTCGCTCCCACGACACCGGATACCTTTTGAAGATTTCCCCCTCGTAAACAAAAAAAAGGTCCGTAAATAGTTAAATTTCTCTAGTACTTTCAAAGAACGACTTACAAAGGGTATACTGTATAGTATGAACATAATCAAGACTAAAGCAGTTTATTGAGAATATGAGCATAATAAACACAGCACTTTAATCAAGTACAGGCAGCCTCACGCTAAATTACAATGACCTAAGCAAACCAATCGACCGTTTACTGCGGGGTAAATGTTTGCTTTTATTGCTTTTAGGGTTGTACCTACAAATTTTTGAGGTTCAACTGAAACGATATTGCTGTTATATAGTAGTATGTACTTTTGTTTATGAGCTAAATTTAGAGATGGACCTTCCTTGGTTTAATACCGTAAGCATCACCGATTTGCTTATTTAAGCCTTTTGACAGCAATGTACTACTGTATTCTGGGGTAGAGAGTAGGGTTTATAGGGCGTTGTAAGGGAGAGATATTTATACGAGCTCCAACTTAGGCCTCGGAAGCAACCCAGCAATGGCCGACCTGGCCGTAGACCTCCAATCTAATCTAGGATTGATTACAGATGTCCACAATCAGCAGTGGCCACTGCAGCAAGCAACATCAGGTTGCAATTTACAAGTACTTTGCAACCTCCTTTCCTTCTTCTGTGTTACAAAAAATATATATTTCCATTATTTATAAAAATATCAAAATAAATTCTACAAATGTCCAAAAATATTTACTTATATTACCAAAAATGTAATATTAATCGAACGTTAGAAAATTATTAATATAATATATTTAAAACAACCATTCTTATATGAGAATATGGTGAATATTTTGTGACATACTTAAGACCACAGGGAGGCATATATTAAGCGCATGAATAATATATTTGCCTCCAGAGAATACGAATACGGTTTAAGCTGGCAATTTACAAGTATAATACTTATTAACTCTTATGTAATTTTGTTCGTATACGACATAGCAAAAAATCCTAACCATTATGATTTTTTGCTATGTCGTTATCCCACTGCTGGGTTGTGGGATCGATAAAATAAAAGGAACGTATAATAATCGCAATCCTACTATTATGCTGGGCTCTTTTATCAATAAAGTACCTTTATAAATTCCAGAGTAGTATGAACATTGAACATCGTGTGCGGATTGATTCATTTACATTTAAGAGCTTTATGGAGACTTCTCAAGCACAGAGGCTACTCCATGATGTCTTCGGTAATAGTTAAAGCATTAGATAGTTTTATAAAAAATCAAAAATTAAAAAATTGCTTCAAAGTTATACTTCTAGGGAGGATGTCGTGAATCTGTAGGCACCACTGCTCGCAAAAAAAATGTAAGACAAATCACCAATATTTCGTTTCATTCATTAATATATTCACAATTTAACATACAATTCACAGCATGGAACCTTAAGAAATAATTCATTCAACACTGCGTAACAAAACTACTACATGAAAATTCATTACCATAAAATCAACGATATAATACGGCGCATGACATCATACGAGTTGGCATTATTCGGGTTGGAAGGCTCAACGCGTAACCAAAGCGATTAGATAAATCTCATGTAAACAATTAAGCCTTAAGGATTAGCTGCCTTTAATTTGAGGCCAGGCTTACCAATATATGATAGGTTTAAATTACATTTTGGGGTTGATAGAAATTGGCATTTTAAGGATGCTAGAGGTCTTTATTTGAATACAATGTTTTATTTTACAGCCGAACTTATGATCGACTTCAGAGCTCGCATCCCATATTTATTATAGTGTTTGAAAGGTATCAACTTTTGAACTTATATATTCCAACCGGCTGGAATATATGTATAAGTTCAAAAGGTGATTCCCGGGAAGGTACCACCAACACGCCTATTTCCAGCGTAAATCATCTTTTGTGAGTCTATGATTTTTTTTGTTTTATGTGTTTTATGTCGGGTGATCCAACCATTGCAGACTACACCTCGGGAGTGTCCTCGCATCTGTGACCGGCTTTTCACATGGAACCCCCGTTTTACATAGAGTTGGTTATAAACATCCATGGACGACGATGACTACTTACCAGGTCGCCTTTTCTCAAATTCCGTCCTTCAATCTTCAATGGGCTATTAACCATTAACATCAGCATGTAGTAAAAAACAAAAGGCTTGACTTAATGGCCTAATCGCTTATGCAAATCGTGTAAAGCCCGCTTACCAGGCTTATAGCGTAAGTCAGCCACTAAGTCACTAACAGAGCCGCCATTAAACAGCGGATTAAGCTGAAATAAGCGCCAGTAAATCAAACCTCACAACCGTCTCGCTTACTCAGCAATGAAAGAGCGAGAGGAATAAATGTATTGACACAGAGTTTAAATTGGTTGGGATTTTTTAGTATTAAAAGCCCGTCTTTACATTTTTCTACGCTCTTATTATTATAGTCACACATAGTTTTAAAGACACCACCTGATGGAAAGTGGTCATTATCATTTATGGATATTTGTAACACCAGTAGAGTCACCAATTGTTGGCGGTATTTTTAGCGTTTTATGAGTAATTCGGAAGAAATCGAGATCCACATTAAAGTATTAGATCAATAAGTGATCTAAACACTTTCTTTGATCTATAATAATCTATAAAGAAAAGTTTAAATTATTTAACTTAGGTACATATTTCAATTACATTTTTATTTATCTGTACTATAAAATGAATTAATCATACCAACTTTATTAAAATTTTGTAGTCACAAAAATGCTATGCACTAGATTTTATCATTTTCCATTCTTCAATAAATTCACACCCCAGTTTTAAAGTATCACAATTTGATGCATAGGCTGATATTTTACATTTTTGGAGATCCGTAGGAGATTTGTAAAGATTTTTTTGTAATACTAGCCTTGTGATAGACATCATCAAATGAACGTATTTTACCGCTGCAACACCTATTTCTTTGTAATAGCAGCAGTCATAAGCGCTTCTGTGTTTTTGTTTGAAAGGTGTGGTAAGAAAGCCATAATTATGTGAGGGATTTCAGCTTAGCCCTTAAAGGTAGCGACGCATCTGTAGCCTCGATTCTAATCTAATCTAAATACTAGGATATATAGAACTTCCTTCAAAGTAATCAGATTTTCAATCAAAGTTTAATCCTGATATAACAATTTATAAGTATAGATAATAATAGTAATTGTGATAGGTAGGCAAATATATAATTTTCAAATCAAATAGCCCGCAGTCTAATAAATTCAAATCCGAACTCAAAATAACTTAGTAATTTCCGTTTAGATCATAAACAAAAACAATTTCGTGCGTCGATTAAAAAAATATGCTTAAAAAGGCAAAATTTCATAAGAAACGCTTCAAGCCTAAGGCTATAAAAATCAAGTATTCAAGACAAGTAAAGTTAAGGCGAGAAGTAGGGATGACGGTCTGCGTAAACTTAATCAGGAAACCGATTTTTGAAGCATAAAGATCGGTTTTTGATTAATCTCAAAAACAAGAAAATTAATCAGATTTTTCTATTGACTTTTAAAAATTAAAAATTTGCCAAGTCTCAAACCAGAAAATCGTCATTTAATTTTTCTGGTACAGTTGCACTTAAAAATTATAAAGGTTCCTTAGTCGAAATTTTTTAGCGGTATGGAAGACCGCTGAAATTTTTCGAGCAGCAATTAAATAAATCCAATATAGATTTTTGAGAACTCGATCTTCTAGTTTTTGATATCTTTGATTCAAGTCGTCAGACTTCGTCATAATTTAACGATCTTTTTGTCTTCGATATCTTTCTTTATTATTTCCAGACCTCGATTTGAATCGATCGTTTTCAAAAAAAATCACCACCCCTAGTAAAAAGTTCCGCGATTATCCAGTTTTGGTTGAGAAGGCGTGCGGAATGGCTCACAATGGGGAAAACTTTCCTACAGACACCCTTCCGTGTTCATGTATTACATATAAATAACTAGAGTTTGTTTATCTTGAAACTGCCGAAACTAATATAAGCGTTTTCTTAGGATCAGTTGCTTATATATACTCGCATACATACATAAATACGAATACTTAGCAAGAAACATGGGAATGAAAGCCAAAAAAGCAACCCCTTAGAGCTTGACTAAGGTTACCCTATTAGGGAAAACCAACAAGGTAATCAGGCCAAATTTATTTTACATTTTCCTTTCTAAGTAATATCGTAAAAATATGAGGTAAATATCTAAAACGTTAAGAGTTTGCATTCCCGGCATTTTTTATTTTTAATGTTATGTGCGTATTTTAAATTTAATGATCACTTGTTTAACCGCGACCAATATCGTGAGGAAGCCTGCATGCCTGAGAGTTAACAAATAATAAAATCAGTGTGTGAACTTTATCATTCGCACTTGACCAGCGCGATACTCTGTAGCCTAGAACCTCACATTATAATTCGACCTGTACCCAGTAGTGTAACAGTAATAGGTTGACGACAAAAACGTTACAGAACAAACTTATAATAATACATTCCCAAGAGAAACCAAAGTAATAAAAGCAGATATAACTGTCCCACTCCCAGGACACGGGACAGGACACATAACACGTTACAACTCTTTGTACTTACACTTAAAAGTTTTGAAATCCCTCAGGATCGGGATATATAACCGTAATAACGCCAGGAACCCTTCCACTACTCACTAACTGTCCCTTTGACGTACAAAATAATTATCAAATTTTAAAATTATTTTAAAGGAGGTAGGTAACTACTTATCCTTTTTGTGTCGATTACGGTGCTCTCACCGTCAAACTATTATTATATATGGGTTTATGTATAGCTATTAAACTACATAAAGCGCGTCAGGCACGTGTCGTCATCAACCCATTACTGTCCCACTTACTGCTGGGTACGGGTCTCCTCTCAGAGTGAGAAGGATCAGGCCATAGTCCACCGCGCTGGCCAAGTGCGTAATGGTAGACTTCACATACCTTCGAGATTTCTTTTTTTTTTAATAATCTCTCAGGTATGCAGGTTTCCTCACGATGTTTTCCTTTACCGTTTAGCAAGTGATAATTAATTTTTAATACGCAGATAACTTTGAAAAATCAAAGGTGCATGCCTGGGATTTGAACCTCGGACCCCTCGATCGAAAGGCCGTTTCTTAACCACTAGGCTATCACTGCCTTATGGGCACGTGTCGTAGCAGACAAAATTTATTCTCCTATACAATGTATGTATTCTCCATAAATCAGTAATGTACCGTTAAACAGCCGTACAGACCCGGGTCGTTACTGTCAAAATATTTTGAAGAAAAATATAATTTTTTCTGCCATAGCCCGTGTCTGGCACGGTCAATGTCTGTTGATGTAAACGGGTCCTAAGAGTGATGCAAAGCTACAGTAATTTGTTTAAAAGATGTAGCAAATTAATTGAAATTTGATTGCTCGGATCAACTTGGGTTATCAGATTCGAAAGCTACGAAAATAACACATCAGAATATTCAAAGTTAAACGCAGTAAAAGTAGTTTGTGATATTAACCAACTCTGAGACATCCAGGAGAACGTGTAAGTAAGCTTTGAACAGATACCAGGGAAGACAGAGGACGACACGAAACAGTCTAAAACTTGGAACATACATCAATAAACAGACAGCCTAGGGACAATCCTGATGCATTAAAACGAATAAGACCGAGCACAAATGGAGAAAGCAAAGGAAAAATTAGGAAGGAACAAAGAAGTATTGGGTTCTGTGCTCTTTTGCGAATGTATTAACAACATGTATGTTTTCAAGAACAAGTCGAAAACTATGTTTGTCTTTGAAGGGAGTCATACTTATCCGCGGTATTCCAAATTAGTCTTTGCGCATCTGTGCCCAACCTCAGGTAGGATTCTCATCTTATCTGGGATTGATGTCCATGGCAGTACCCACTTATCATCTTGGAGCATGCTAATTCGCTACTTCAATATTATAAAAAAGAAAAAAACTAGACTTAAAGTTCCAATATCTTAACAATCAGCAGAATTTAATCAGGCTAAAACCCAGATGAGCCGTGCAAAATTCACTCGGACTCGAATCACAAGGGAATGGTGTCCGGATCGAATGAGAAATCTGAATTATTTTCAACAATATCTACTACGATGGTGACATATTTTATGGACTTTGATTTTCTTTTCATTAAATTTACTTAAGTATAATATTTTGTATTGTGAAGTTAACGAGCATGCTGTCCACGTGATAGTAAGACTATGCTGCCTGTGGATATTAATAATCAACTCTAGATAAGATTGGAGTCCTTACTGAGACCGGCTCCTATGTTGCTAGTACTGGGCTGGACTAACTTAGGACTCCTCGGATATCTGAGTATATCTTCCTTCCCACAACCTTCAAACCACAACGGTGTATGTTGTTATAAGGCAGAAATAGGGATGGCGATGGTGCCTCAGAAGACCAAACGTTTTAAATCACTTAAAATGTTAGTTTTGCTTTGTTGCTAATTAAATTTCGTGTAAACAGCAAAACATGACTATTTCTCTTTTTCTGAAACACGAGGTTTATAAAGAATCTATTTGAAAAACGTGACTAGGATGTTGTACCTACTGTTAACCTATTTTCCTCAATACCTTTTAAACGCTAAAGGGCTTCTACACCAAAAAAGCCATTTATACACAAATACTTTATAAACATCAAACCCAGCACATACATCTAAGTAAATCGTTTAAACGTTTACCTGACCGTGAATCAAACCCGGAACCTTCTGCCTTATCTACTCGCAAGTTATAAAATTCATGTTTTCATATCGAGCACATTCATTGAAAAAATGTAGGTTGAAGAAAATCATTTTATAAAGATATTCATCGTCATTTATAAATAAATTTTGAAAATAAATAATCGAAGAATCGATACAGTAAGTAACGTAGATACTCTTCTTATAAATATTCCTTTTTAGGTACATAAATATTCTATTTTCAGAAGAAAACTCACTCTAATGGAGAATTATTCAGTGCTGATGTAATATCAACCCCTTTTTCATTCATACCCCATTAATTTCCATTAAAACAGTTAAGGGTCAACGGCCAGACCTAGTTTTCCTGGGAAGTTCGCTCCAAACAATATGCTTACTGCAGTTTAATTACTGGAGTCGAACGAATTCAAAATTGGAATTACTTCAGAAAGTCATTATTGAACAAAAAATATATCATTAATCATTGTGAATTTTCGTATATACGATCATGAATCATTGATGCAGCGAATTATTAATTGAATTCGCTTTTAGGGTTCGCCAGCTCAATAAAGAGCAGTCGAAACCCTAGTCACGCTGTTAATAATTTAAACAAATGAAACACGTTGAGTAATTAGCGAGCAAAACAGACCTTAACAGTGCGTAGGGCGCCGTGAGCGACGTCCTCGGCCCACACCTTGACCCCCTCCCGCTCGTACTCCAGGGTCCAGCCATCCTCGGAGGCCAGGAGCGTTTTCAAGGTCTCGAAGTCCGAGTCGTCGGCAACCCGCGCTTCACCGCGCGCCCAGCCCGCACCACCCATTCGCGCGACATCACAGCGCAACTGCAGGGTTAAACTGACGGGCTGTGTAGTCTTCTAACGGCAGGAAAGACGCGCATGCGCGCTTTCACCGCCATTTTTTCGACCGCTTTTCAAAATGCTCCTGTGCGGCTCAAAATGTTTGCGCGTATTTTACAGCGCGCACGAATAAATTCTGTAAAATATGAGCAATAAAGTAGGGCGTTACTTCTAGTTAATAGGAACCGTTAAATTGATACAACTACACAAAATAGAACTACCTACATTTAATGTAAATTTCGAATAAGTATATAACTATTTTTGTTTATTTACTTATACAATACGACACAGTTTTCTCCGAAAATATTGTATGCAGGTTTTTTTAACTTATTTTAATACCACTTTGTTATGAAATCATAAAGAACTTAAGTACTTAAGTACAACAGCAAGAATAAGAGGTGAAAAGAATGTCTTTTTAAAAATCTTAACTCACTTTAAAATGTCATACTCTTTAGTTAACATACCAACCACAGACCTGTTTTTATTTTGTGCGCACCAACTAACAATTTTAGTTAGGTACTATATTATACCAGCATGGTTCAGGTTAGGGCACAGACGCGCCACCTGAAGTGTCACCCGCGCTTCAGTACAATACGAGCAGGATTCGTCAAGTGCTCTTATTAAGCCCTTTTTTGTACTTGTCCTAGCGCTCTGAAAATGTCTCAGGAAGTAGCGTTTCATGTCTTGCAAGTTCACAATATTTTATGTGTACTTAAGGGCTGCAGCTCTCTTATCCCACTGCTGGGATACGGGTCTCTTCTGACTACTGAGAGAAACCTGGAACATACTCCGTCATCCTGCTCCAATACAGATTGGTGAAATATGCAGGAGTCATTGATCAACTTTTTGGATATTTTAAAATAGCCTAGGTGGTAGAACCTATATGGTTTACCGGGGGGCCCATTTGTGAAGCACTTCTGCGTTTCGCAGGAAGAGTGGGAATGCCGGTTGACTTACGAGGCAGTCATCTTAGTTATCAAGAGTAACAATGAGATGAACTAAGGTAGAACATGTTCAATATGCACTTATATCACAGAAGGCACTTATCATCAGGTGGACTGTAAGCTCGGTTACTATACAAATCTCATACAATCTCATGCAAATATAAAACTAGTCTACGTAACCCATTCTGAGAACGAAAATGGTGTCCAAAGGCGTGTAAAGATGAGCTGTTATTACTTCATTCGCTAAGAATTACAAAGAGCGTATCCCTTTGAAAACTTTCGCAGACTACAAAGGTCTAGAGTATTAAAACAGCGAAGAAAACGAAAGCTCTCGGCATTGTCGTGCGAAAATTAATTGTGGAGGAAAAATAGTGTTTCTAGCGAATGATCTCTAACCAACACGCATACATATACGCGCATACACATGCACGCATGTATGCATGCAGTATGCGACGTTTACGCGAGAAGCCATGCATTAATGTTTTATTTAAATTATCTTCATGCCATGCATTTTTAAGTTAGTTTATCAATTACGAAAAACTCTGAAACAGGTATTTCTTTCATATATAATAACGTGGGGAACTATGTGCTAACTTTGTGTAACATCTCTGTGGTTTACTGAAATAGCAATGTTGTCTAGCTACAAATTAGTATAAAATAAATACACAATACTAAAATTATTTAACAAAGATGTACCAGAAACGTGGTAAAAGTAGAATAGAGAATAATATTTAAATTACTTTTGTAAAGTGGCTGATGTTTTAATAGCTGTCACAAAGTAAAGACTGATTTTGATCTGACTGTTTATAATACAGGCTCTTTTTTTTAATTAAAGAACGAAGTAGAAATCGGCCGTGATTGTAAGTGATCACTGTGGACTATAGGCAACAGTAACCAAATTCTAATCACATTTATTTAAAATTGATTCATATTGAGAACCCTTTTTGAACGTCAACAATCTACCACCGCTTGGGAAGGTGTTTCGCTATGGAGAAGAAGCGGCGAAAGAAACTTCATACGCGTGCAAGTTTGCATCTTTTAAAAATAAATATTAGACAATTTTACATAGTGGTACATAGTATATTATTTATGATGGAGCTGGAGTTGACACACTATGCAGATTTATACCAACTTCATATAAAAATTGAGGGTTTGTGGGATTTTTACCGCACTATAATCCCCCCGGTGGCCGTCCTCAACGCTTGTTGAAGAACTCCGGGATCTCTGAGGGAATACAACCGGAGTCCTCCAAACGCGATGCCCCGATCGGGCTCTGCCCTGGGGGAGCATTCGCTCCTTCCATACTATTATGTATGAAAGGAGCTAGGAGGAGATATATATTATGGTGTTTACGACGGTATGCGGCCACACATGCCGCCGTCCTTCCCGGGGTCGCCTACTGGACGGTTCGAGCACCCACTCTTACCGCCCGCAACCCCGGAAGCCCCTTTAAGTTGCATCTTACGACAGGCAGGGGATATCTTAGCCCTATTTAAGTCCCGGAACTACAGGGACAAAATGCTTATGCCTAAATTACATAAATTAGAGACTGATGTATAAAGTACTTTTCTCATTTAGAAGCAACTCGTGTGCTCGTAAATCTACAAATTAACAAGAAAGTGTTCGTCTGTGACTTCAGAAAATGCCATTTACTGATCTAATACGTCTATTTTCGTAATACAACGACACAATATAGCGTAGAATAATATTATGGAGCATAGCAGAGCAGAGCAAAACTATGTGCTAACTGACTTTACGAAACATCTTCATTGTTCCCAGTCTGACCCAAATAGCACTGGTGTCTGGCTCGGTGTACATTACTTTGAATGAATACATAGCAATACACAAAATTATGAGCAAAATACATTTTGTTGCTTTTTAGCTAAGTTTTATAAGTAGGTACTTAATACGCAAGTAAAAATGTATCTGGTTTCTAATTCAGTAAGACAAATGCTTTAATAGGTGTAGTGGTGGAGTTGGTGTCAAATCACAAGTACCTATCACCTTTAATTAATTATTAGCAATCCTGTGATTTAATTCTTTCTACATTAATTTTAAACGTTTGTATTTTTTATGTAATGTATGTACGTCCAATATGATTTGCATTTGTGTCTATTAATTTTATTAATGAAATAAAAAAATAAAATTGTTTAGTTAAAAATATATTTATTCAGTTATTTTCTTACGGTCATGTTTAATCAGATTAAATTGTGTTCATTTGACTAGCTTAGCTGGATAACTAAGATATGATAGGTATGATGATAGAATAACTCTAGACAGTTCTAGCAAGGTCTAGCAGGAGCTGATGTCGGGCAGAGATCCCTGGCAGTTGTTGATCCACCCGTACCACGCTCTGAAGCCATGTCGCTTGTAGATCTTCTTCGCACAGGTCGATGCCTTCGTGATGTCATCGGTAATAACATCTGTAATAGGTATCAGATTTTTTTATAACACGAGAGTAGCAGACGAGCTTGTAGTAGTAGAAATTTATTGAAATTTTCTAGGCTGATATTGATAATATAAATTAAAAACAAAAAAAAATATAAATTAAATATAATTTTTATTTCAAGTAACGTCATTTTGTTTTAATTGTATTCGTCTCTGAAACCCCTTATATTTAATACCCTTATCATAGGAGTACACAGTTAATCGCTCACCTTGTAAGGGCGTTCGCCAAATTTAACTGACGTAACTAACCTAATCAAATCTAAACAAAATTTCAATCGGTTCGGGTTAAGAGATTTAAAATCCATTTGACTCGCTTGCATACGAAGACACAAAGCAAATTAAAGACGCTTTCTACACTCAGGATTTCCTGTGTCATGGATGCTATGGACACATACAAAAACGAATACACAACCCAACACCCAGACCCTCAACAGACGTCTAAATTCCCCCTAAAAAAACCCCTGCGCGTCAGACCGGTATGGTGACCGCTCCGCCACGCGGGTCGTCGGGTTAAATAAAACCTTGTAATAGTATACCACTAGTTTAGTAAATGATACTTACCATTACAGGTGAGGTTACAGTCCTTGCCCGGAGTGCTGGTCTTGCTGCACCAGTACTTATCGTTGATCTGGAAGAGGCCGTAGTCCCGGGAGCCGTTCTTGTTCACTGTCCCGATCTTGTGGGTGCGGCGGGAACTCTCGTGCTCCACGAGGCACACCCCTGGAAGATATCAAAATGTATAAAATAACAAGTCCTATATATCAATCATACACACAAAATTACATTTAACTCCATTGAGCGTGTAAACGCAAAAGTCCTGGGTTCGATTTTACTTAATGGCGCTCATGTGTCCATCAGAGAATCTTAGAATGTAATTTTTTATAAGACTGAAGTACCACATGAAAATGGGGGCGACCTGATGATAAGTGGTCACAGGTGCCCACGAACGTCTACAACCAACTCAATGCGTTAACTCCTGAGGATTCAAATGGTCGGCTTATAAGTAAATCAGCTGGCATCTACACCCTTCCACCGATACGCCAGAAGTTCTTGAACTAGAAATAGGTGACTATATATAGAAGTTATAACATTTACCATTTAAGCAGGGAACTCTATAAGGAGAAAAAATACTTACAGTCTCTCATCTGGGCTTCAGGGAACCCCTGGTTCCTGAGTTCCTGCACTAACTGACACCTGCTTAGCTGTTTGGCTTCAGATTGAAGGAAGACGGCACAGAGGGTCACGAGAACCACGGCGTACTTCATCTTGGCAATTGAAGGGTGTTACTTGGAGATGTTCACGGCTTCAAAGCTAGATGTGTTATGATGTGCACAGGAAAATGTTGCGCTTATATACGCCGGTGTATTATTCAGTTAACCGAGTGTATGATAAAGGGGATTTTTTTCATCTGGATGTTATACTTGCCATTGTTTCTGTTATCAACAAATGATTGTCGTGAAACTGGACCTATAAGCAACATTATGGGTACCTATAAAGTTGTTTACATTTGTTAGTTGTTTACTTATTTTAATGTGACGGTGTCACGATAGTTTTCATTGCGTTAAAGTGAAAAGTGGTAGAACCATTAAAGTTCGACCGAGGAAGTATCACCGTCACACCGATAATTGACTTACATATGAGCCATCGCGTCTGTCAGACTTCAGATAACTGTAACTAATAACCAGATGTCCATGGGTGGAAGTGACCACTTACCATCAAGTGTGTTCCAACTGAGTATATTTTCTTTAAAAAATAGATTCTGCGCCATGGTTTTTTAATGTCCCAGATTATTAGAAGTATAGGAATTATAATTGCACAGATTATGACTAAAGTGTAGTAATATCATTGAAGTGTGTAAAGAAAGCAGTAAATAAAGATGATAGGCGGATGTAAATACACAAATGTAAATAGAAAAATGAACAATGTTAACAATAATTGACTCAATTTATCACGCAATGTCGCACTTTCATACCAGTAATGTAATATTATAGGTACCTACTTGAGAAATAATCTCAGCTAATAAAACATTTTTTTACGTAACTTTATACTGTATCAGTGATATCCTAGTAGATTTGATTTGACCTCCCATGCTTCAGTCCGGGATTCAAATCTCAGGCAAGCATCTCTGATTCTACGAAATTATGTTCGTAATTAAAATTATAACTTAACTATTCAGCGAAGGAACATATCGCGAAGGAATCTACATGTCAGTAGGTAATTTTAAAGATCTTATAGGTGTGTGATGTCTACCAAATTGTATTTGCCAGCGTGGTCATGTAAACGTTTTTCACTCTAAGATTAAACCTACGACCCGTAGTGGGACAGTAACGGGTTGACAACAACAACCCGTTATCAACATAGCATAATTATATAATATCATAATCATAATAACATTTCATATTTTGCCTACAAATGTAACTGTCTCATACGGGTTTTCCCGGTCGTTTGGACCCGCAAGTTCGCCGGTAAACTCCCGATCCCCGTTGATAAAATTATGTACGTGTGTTACATATGCACGTACACATGTATGGTCGTTCATTGATAAGTGGTCGCGATGAGTGGGTTAAATATGAATATATACTTTGTATGCAAAAAGGTACACAAAAGAATAAACAGTTTGGTTTGACCAGACCATACTGCTGCTTTGCATAACCCTTTGATAAATAAGAATAACTATACAACTCAAAAAAGTAATCTTCCAGGAGAGCCACTTTAAAATTAAACAATGTCTTTGTTTCGAGATCTTTTTAATATATGAAATTAAAATAATCAAAAGTAGACTTATGTAACATCAGTATAGTTGGACACATTAAAATAGCAAATATTTTGTATTAAATTGTTACTTTATTAGAAAAAAAAATGATTTATACCTACGGTTATTCATGCAAATAAGAAATATATTATGGCGTCCCAAGGTTAAAATCCTAGGCAGGCTAATATTTCAGAATTATGTGCATATTAAAAATTAATAAAGTATCACTCGCTTCCACGATGATAGAAAACATTGCGAGGAAACCTAAACACTTCAAAGTTCTTTTAAAAAATGTCAAAGGTTTGTAGAGTGGTCAGTTAATTTATTAGTGGTCAGTTTATTTTATGATGACTAATTTGAAATGTAAATTTTGACAATTGATAATAATTAATGACATAATTATAAAAATAATTTATTCGAATTTATTTGTAATCACAATTTCTTACCTATATACCTTTACTGTTATTTTATGTCTTACCCATGTTCTTGCAAATAAATATATTGAATTTGAATTTTGAATTTGAGTTAATGTAGGTACCTGCACTCGACCAAAGTAATGATCTATGACCTTAACCACACGACGGCTTTACATGAATAGTGCATTCGCATGTATATCTATATCTATGAATAGTTTCTATTTTTTTATGATTTAACAGGAAAATCTGTAAGTGACGGTGACGTCACTGCCACAAAATTAGGTACTGCCCCGCGACTGTACGAATCAATTGATCAATTAATTGAACATAATTGAGACACCGAACAAAAGAAATAAAACAAAACAAGGTCCTCCTGGAAAATTGTCTGTTCTCGCCTATTTTATATAACGTTTAGATAACAAACAAGCATGAAGTAATCTTGATGATAAGTGCCTACAGCCGCTTATGCACATCTATAATCAACCCCAGATAATAATACATCCCTACCTAAGGTTAGCCACTGATGCGATGCTATCCCTGAGGACTAAGTACGCCTCGGACACCTAGGTTTTTTCTTACCACGCCCTTCAAAGCGGAACACAGCAGCACTTAACAAGTTGAACTACGAAACGTTTTACCATCTTCAAAAAAGTCTCAATAATGCAAAGGGTATTCCGGAGCCCTAAGAAACATTTTATATGCCCATGGAAAAAGTAAAACAATACCGTGTAGGAACCGGCTTGACAAAATAATTATATCTAAAACTGGAAAAAACACAAGAAATTTTATTTATAAGTCTTTTGTATTAGTTATCTATATGTGCCATAGATAAGTATAGATATCTCACCGCCTTGTAATTGAAGGAAGCCATTAAATGACTGAAACAGCTGACAATTCTGTCAGCCATTTAATGGCTGTCATGGTGTAATTTATGGTGTAACAACGACATGCGCAGTTAAGTCGTAATAAAACACGAAATCGAAGAAAAAGTGCGGAGAAATATCGTTTTATACGTAAATGATCTAAAAACTATTTTTTTTTAATATTTTCAAACACGAATTTAGATGACAGTGACAATTTCAATTGTCAAAACTGGTTACATTTTCTTGTTAGGAGTGAGTAATCTCTACTAACCTATGATGTGTGGATAAATACATAAATACGAAAGAAATATCTGGATATTTATTATAGGTAATAGGAAAACCAATTCGATTATTCATAGTAATAAAGTAGGTATTTCGTATTTACTTTACATGGTTAATCGATTTTCAGTTTATTTCATGCCTATTGATATTTTCTAATTATTTAAACTCTTTCTTATCTATCATTTATTTAACTGCGTTACAATTTCAAGGTCGTCAATTAAGGTTATTAAAAATACGACTAATTACTAATTTACAACAAAGACAACAATTATAAAGACTACATAATTATATCAGTGATGAGTGCTGACAATGCAGTCAATTTTTAAGCAAAAACAACTTACATAAGATACATATTACATATGTACCTATATTGAAAAAGAAAACACAGTAGAGTAGAGTAAAATTTTGTATTTTAGTTAAACACAATCAAACTTTTCCCTTATGACTATGATACTCATACTCCTACATAGGGCTTTCAGGAATACTTGTATTAGCTTTTCGGAAGTCCTTTGAGGTCGGGGACATTGGAAAGGGCCCCGCGTACCCTTAGAGCGTTTGTCCACCGCTGCCGTCACCGGACCGTCACCGAGACCGATATGACAGCGCCGAAGTAGCGATACATACATTTACTATAGCCGCGTATCCACCGCACTTCCGTCATGTCATATTAAAGTTGGCCCCAAATAAATTCGTTCTCGGTGACGGTCCGATGACGGCGGCGGTGGACAAACGCCCTTATGGTAAAGACGGAAGGTAGTAAAAATATATTTCTAAGACCCGTCTAAACTAAATACAAAAGTTATAAGAAGAACATTGTAATTGCATTAAATTTCGCAGACCGACTTAGCAATTGCTGATATCAGGCAGAGGACCCTGGCACTTTACGACCCAGCCAGTCCAGGCTTTGAAACCTTGGCGTCTAAAGATCTTCTTCGCACACGTCGATGCAGCCGTGATGTCGTCAGTCAAAAGAGCTAAAATTAAAATTATATGATATATTTTTAGTGAATATATAGATTCGTCAGAATTTAAATTTGAGACTATTGCGAATTCTACTTATATCTTATTTGAATTTAAAAAGTATGTTACATTCCGTTTAATGCAACAAATTTATATATATACGTATACACAAATCTATACCTAAGCTATCATCCATCAATGAGTATTCGTTGCTACATCAACGAGTATTCGGTGCTTGTATAAGCACGCATACATGAACGCAATCATGCATCCATACTCACAAATACACACATTTAGAAGTGCATGGCCAAACGCGCGCATTATGTATATGTAGGTAGGTACATATATTACACTAAACTTTTCAGCGTACTTATACCCCTATAAGAATATTTATACCCATGTTTTTTGTACATGAAATCGTACACACAGCGAGTGTTGCAATAAAAGTATCTAACCTTTACAAGTAACATTGCAGCCCTTTCCCGGGATGTTGGTGTTGCTGCACCAGTACCTGTCGTTGATCTGGTACAGTCCGTAGGCCCGGGAGCCGTCTTTTTTACTCGGTCTACCGACCACGTCCGTTCTACGGGAACTCTCCGCTTCTACGAGGCACACCCCTAAAACATTTTAAGCGTGTATGACTAGTTTGAATAAGAACAGTCACAGTCGGCTTTGAACATTTACAGCAGAGCAGTATACAGGGTGATTTTTTCAAACGGGCCTTCAGGAATCTATATCATCGGAATCTATAAGGATTAGAGGAAAATGCTGAAAGGAGTCACGAGACCGATTTTGATAAACATTAAAACTGCATCATCACTTTTTTTTAAATATCTTTTTCCCTAGCCGGGAGTCGAAAGAATTCATTTTGAAAAAAAAAATACACCCTCTATATTATTCCACTATCTGATAGCGAGTGTCGCTTATAAGGATCAAATTCTGGGAAGTAATGATAAATGACAAACTAAAGTAAAAGCCTCAATTTTAAGAAAATATATATTTTTACATATTAATTTGGCCGGTAAGTTCCCGCTATTCATTAATTTATACATTTCGCGTATTAACGCGCATTTCGTCTGAAAAAAAAAATTAACGAATTTAATTTAAGTAAGTAATTTTTCAAATCATTCGAAAGCGGACGTTTTATTCTCCAAGAATTTATGTTTTTTTGTTCAACTTATTTAAAGTTATTTCTACGACCATTATAATAGATATTCAACTTGCTTTGCGCGGAGTTTCGTTTAATACAGATGTAAAGTTGATAATTTGCGAGAATGACTTTTTCGACTCCAAACCGAGTGATTACTAAATAAAGAGATATAGAAAATAATATTCAACGTTGAAACGAAGTTGTAAACAACAAACAATAAAAAAATACTAATTACCTGTTTTTATTAAACCATAAATCGTAAAAACGACGGGAACTTATTGCTAACCTATTAGGTAGGTACTTTGTCGTACTAAGCCGTATGTCATGGTCATAACATCGAAGAATTAGTTGATTAACCAAGAAATTTGAGGGAAAAAAGATATTTAAATATATTATTAGTTTTGTTTTAAAACAAACTAATAATGCAGTTTTAGTTTTTATCAAAGTCGGTCTCGTAACTCCTTTCAGCATTTTTCGCTAATTTGGACATTTTCGAAGAGCCATTTCTTAGCGATCTGAATGTCAGGTTCGAAGGTTCAAGATGTTTTCCGAGTGAACCCAAAAAGGTTTCTACCACTTGTGAAAAAAAGCATTTCCTATTTTTTGAGTGTTGCGGACCCATAGGTACTTACAGTTTCTCATCTTATCTTCAGGGAATCCTTGCCTTCTTAGTTCTCTAACCAATCCACACCGAGAAAAATGTTTAGCTTCCGAATAAAAACAGACAGAAAATAGAAGCAAAACAACAATTAACTTCATCTTAAAAATT
This sequence comes from Epargyreus clarus clarus, assembly GCA_014595695.2. Taxonomy (NCBI): domain Eukaryota; kingdom Metazoa; phylum Arthropoda; class Insecta; order Lepidoptera; family Hesperiidae; genus Epargyreus; species Epargyreus clarus. The sequence continues at coordinate 2,583,132 of JACTTY020000026.1, forward strand.
AATTACTTTTATCAGAGTGCGTTCTCGAAAATTTTTGATATTAAAAAATAGTCCTACCGATCTCGTGTTCATAAAAGGTATGATATGTTAAGGAAAATGAAAGTGGTTTAATAAGAAAATGTGGCATTTATAGTCATTCTGACTATACATAATTATTGTTCGTTATTGTTACTGAGTAAGAATTTACTACCAATGGCTCCTTAATGCGTAGTTAGGACACATTATTTTTATTGCGTGTGACCCATTATTTATAAACCGTAAAAAAATAACGATGAAAAATATTCATTTCAATATTTGTATTAAAATATAAATATTGTATTGTATAATTACGATTGCTACTTTAAGGATAAATTCAACTTTTAGTGTAGCAGTTTAAGTAAACACGCAATTTCTAAATATTAATCCAAATTACTCATTTGGATATCTACCAGGCCGGGGCTCAAATTCGTTCCGAAGAGCAAAAGAAATAATAGTTAACAAGTAATAAAAAAATCAAAAACCCGACTGCACTAAAAAAGCTGAAGTAGAACCAAAAACGGTGAAATAGGCGTTTCATTATTTTTATCCAGAAAGCCAAATACAAAGTTTAATAGTAGGTATCTGCTTCAAAATCAAAAGATGTTCAAGCAATATTATCCCATTTTTTTTTTCCTCGTAGTGCTTTATCGCTATATAAAGAACCTATGTGTAAAATTCCAGCACTCTAAAGTTCAGCGGTTTCCCTTTGCGTTGAACTCAGGCACAGAAACACTACTCATTTAGTCAGACAGTCATCTCGATGTTTTATATATATGTATATACAGGGTGTCCCGTAAGTACCACGACAAACTTGGGGAGAACATAGGTTAGAGTCTGACTTCTCAGAGAAAAATAAATTACCTTAATAAAAGTGTCACCGTTTTTGCACTATCGATTGTTTTATATTTTTTGAAAAATTCAGCCCTCTTCCTCTTCTTTCGTTAACTGCGTGTACAAATTTGGTGATGTAGTGTTTATTTTTTCTGTTTAATACTATCAGATAGTTGGTCTACCATATTGAAATGTAAATTGGAGATGTAATGGAACCATGACTAAATAGGGCTATTTTTAGATTTTATTTTTTTACTATTTCCTCAACTATCCGCGCTGAAAAAAAAATGTACTGAACTATAAGTTCACATTGCTCAAAAATATGTCTAGTTAATAGAGATTTCAAAAAGGTACTACACTTACTATTTAAAGTTGAAGAAAAAGTTAAGGCAGTTTTTGCATGAAAGGAACTGAAACCAACTAAAACGTAATGATCCAGTTTTTATTTAAATTACGTTTGCTAACTACTCAAAACGTGTCAAACAGTACAAAATTACATAATTGACTAGTTAGACACTTAAAAATATCCTTCTTAAATTGTAAAAAAAACAACTAAGTAACTAACTAGAAATCAAAGTAATACAATTCTTCAAGTAATTTTTTACCTACTTTTAACTGTCCTGTTGAAGTAAAACTTCATATGTGTGTGTAATTTGAATGACAATGCCATAATTTGGTATCTTGGAACTGATCTGATGATGGAACCAGGGGTGATACTCCAACTCTTCAGCGACTAAGGGTAAAAACTGGTAGGAGATTTACCATCCATCTCCTGGCCCCATCATCAGATCATCAGATATACAAATATATTTTTATAATCTCCGTTTAATTTCCTTTCATTTGATACCCTACTCGATAGGTTCGGTTAACTTTTTTTTTGAAATGTGTTACTTTTTCGCGCCAAAAATCCGCCATTTTGACTTTTTTTTTCTAACACCTATCTAAGGACGTGTGCAAAGTTTAAAATTTATCAAGCTTTTAGAAACGGGTGAAAATTGAGCTCAAAGATTCCGTTACATACATAAATACAACCCAAGCTAATCAAAGCGTGTTTTAATTACTACCTTTTAGTCCGCCACTTTTAACCTACCCCGGTTTACGGTTCACTAACATTTGTTCTTAACTCTTTCCAGCTATGCGGATAAATCATACACACTTTCTGCAATTATAACCTTGGAACTAATTCTCTCGAAAAGTGACTATTGAAGCTCATAGATATGTAATCAACCCCAGATAAGAATAGAGTCTAACCTGAGGTCGGCCACAGATACATCCCTCAGGACTTTGTTGGACCGCCTCCGGTAATATGTCGCCCTTACCACACCCTACAAACTGAAACACAGCCGTAGCGGTGGTGACTCTATAGTCGAAACTACAAAGGGCCCTACCATCATGAAAATGCATATACCTACAAGCTATTTAGAAACAAAACCATTTCAATGTTCACAATTTTTATTTGTATAAGTAGGACGAATAACTCAAAAGATCTGTATCTAGCAATTGCTTATGTCAGGTAGATTTGTTTGACAATGGTTGAGCCATCCATACCACGCTCTGAAGCCGTGTCGCTTGAAGATCTTCTTAGCGCAAGTTGATGCTACCGTAATATTGTTGCTTAGAAGTGCTGAAATACAATGAAAAAACATTTTGTTAATTTTTTTTAGAATTAGTATGACATAAATATTACCTTGTGGTAGTGGAGGGGAAAAGACCTCGAGGAAGATCCAACCAGATGGTCTGACCAGATCAAGGACTTGACCAAGATGTCTGTCACAGAACGTCTAAGACAAGCAGAAGACCGAGCACTTTGGCGAAATTTGCAGCACACCTCCACAGTTATATGGCTCGTACACAAAACTGCGATGCGACGCGATGCGAATTCGCAACGCAGAAAATTGCGACACGAATTGTTGCGATGCGATATCGTGCGGCATAACGTCTCCCAGAGTGACCATTCTTTCGACAACCGTCAACCGTACGGAACGTATTTTGAAAATTAGGTCGTGACATGGATCGTAAAAAGAAGTGTGCACTTTTGTTATTGCTTAAGAGATACAGGAAAGAGTAACAAAGAAAATTTTGGGTTCATCCATTTATCATATATAATTTATTTTATATTTAGTTTCCCAAAGAACAGGGCGCTCCTCAATCAGTAATATAAAAAAGTCAACGACGTACTTTGTCATTTTTTTACATTAAAGTACACGTCTTCCCACAAAACAAATACAGGTCTGTACGTCTTCCCCACACGCTGTCCTAGAACGAACTAAAAATGGCGTCAACAAGTGTGACGAAACATCGCAGGAATGTGCGATGCGAATTAATTCGCAAGTTCTTGCGATGCGTCGAGGGAGCTCGCAGATTTTTACGATGCGATGTCGCATCGCAGTTTTGTGTACGAGCACATAGACCACGAATAAAGGCACGACCTTCGGCAATGAAGAAGCAAGTAAGAAGGAAGTATTTTACGACCTTTTTACGCATGATTACACGTTCAAATTTTCGAATACCTAATACGCAAAAATCGTAAATATTACGGAAATAAAAAGTCGTCTTTTGTCTTTTTTTATGTCTTAAATTAAGATACCTTTGAGTAATTAGTCCCAATTTAATCGTGTTGTTTCGTATTAAACAAAGTATTGATTGATAGTAGACGTCAAACATTGTCGGAGGTTTAATGAACTATTTGAAAACAACCGACATTTTCTAATGACCACAAACCGGCACCTTCCTACACAAGGCGCAGTGGTGGATACACTTTAGTTAAGGCCTTGATGGCAGGAGAGATCAGTGTCCAGCAGTGTCCCAAAAAATACTTACACCTGCAAGTAATATTGCAATCCTTGCCCGGAGTACTAGTCTTACTGCACCAATACTTGTCATTGATCTGGAATAGGCCGTAGTCCCGAGAGCCATCTTTATTTGGTTTGCTGACAATGTTTGTCGTACGTTGACTCTCCTTTTCAACGAGGCATACCCCTGTAAATAAATACGTAGTTTAACTAGATGATGACAGTTTTCTTAAATAAAGTGTTTTGTCCCTATTACGCATCAAATTACATAAGGAGTTATTTTAAAATGCAGAACGACATTTCGATTTTTATTTATTTGTGGATAATACAATTAAAAGCTACAAACTGTTGATTTTACGACTTGGGTTAATATTTTTGTAGTAACGTTTTATCAAATGAACTCAACAAACAAATCCAAAACAAAAACAAAACAAATAAATATAACGGATTTAACCGTTATATTTATTTGTTCTGATAACAATACGGTACAGTAAGATGTATTGGTTAGATACAGTTTAACTATACTATGATAGCCATAGATCAACAAAGATAGACTTTGCCTCTAAAACAAAACATCGCACAAAATCCTACAGTTGACGTTACGTATAGTTCAGATATACATTATTTTTCAGTTTAGTGTGATTTTTTATATAGAGTAGGTACATAGCTGCCGAGCATGTAATCCACCCGATGGTAAGTGGCTACTGCCGCTCATGGTCATACGTAATTAACCCCAGACAAGATTAGATTCCTACCTGAGGTCGGCCACAGATGCCGTTACCCGAGGACGAGGAATGCCTCGGAAAAGTGTGCCCCTTATCACATCATTCAAACCACAATACAGCAGCGCGTAACACTGTTTTTATTAGGCAGAAATAGGTATGTCGGTGGAGCCGCCGGAGAAGAACTGAGGGTTTTACGACCTTTAAAATTACCACTATAATGTTATTTTATAGTTATGTCGTTTAAAGTTGGCAGAACCCTTTGTGGTTCGACTCCGGAGGCACCACCGCCACACCTATTTCTGCCTTATAATAGCAGTGTTAAGCGCTGCTGTGTTCTGGTTTGAAGGGTGTGGTAAGGGAGACATACTTTTCCGAGGCGTTCCACCTTAGTCCTCAGGAGTAACGGCGCATCTGTGGCCGACCTCCGCTACGAATATCTAATCTTATCTGGAATCCGGCGGTAGCCACTTACCATCAGGGGGGACAGGCCGCTCGTCTGCTACTCCATATTATAAAAAAAATGTACATATTACTTACAGTCTCTCATTTTGGCCTCAGGGAACCCTTGTCTCCTCAGCTCATATACCAATCCGCATCTTGTAAAATGTTTGCATTCGGATTGAATAAATAAATTTAACAAAAGCACTAAAACTACAATACGAAGCATTGTTTAAATGTTTGTAAAAATATTGTCTTCTCGACCCCAATGTCAATATTGTTATGACTTCGTATACAATCTCTGTAACAATAGCCAATAAAAATATTTCGATAAAGCTTAAAATTTGGCGGATAACAGAGATTCATCCATAACAAAAACAATGAAAACACGTCGTATTTTTGTACCACTTGAATATAATTGAGTATAAAAAATGTTATATAGAATTTAGACACAGTTTACGCTATTGTTATAAGGTCATGTGGTAGAGCGATTCGAACAATAATAATCGGTCATGCAATTTTGTAACTTTTTTTTTTATTTAAAGTAAAAACCCAGTTTATATACCTTTCTTAAAACATAGAGCTTTTCTAAAAAGTACTTTTCTTAAAACATGGAGCTTTTCTAAAAAAAACTTTTTCGAAGTGAAACATTGGCGTTTTCTCTGGTGATGTGTATTTTAAGGCGATGTTGGCCATTTTTCACTGAGTAGTCCGTCTGCCTTATCTACAGGTTTATTTTAATAAGTAATACATACTTGTTATGGCGAAGATAATAAAATTTCTGCTTCCATTTTAACCTATGCATGCGATTAATATAATTAACGTTGTGTATTGTAATATTATATTAACTAACTATACTGCGAAGATATCATTTGTTATTAGGTTTGCTTGCAAAACAACTATGTCTCATCCAAAACAATAACTTTTATTAACAAATGTTTTGTTTTTCTTTATATGTAAATGCGAACATATAATGACAGGAAAATGCGGAGACATATCCATTATGTGTAATATCGTCCATCGAATTCAATATACGGCTTTGATATAAGGAAACAGTATTGATGAAATATGACAATAGGATAATTATAAGAATGCTAACCCGGCAAACGTTGTGTTGCCATATAAATAATAAAATGTTAAGGGTGAACAACCCTTATCACTTAGGGGTATGAAAAATAGATAGTAGCCGATTCTCAGACCTACTGAATATGCATATAAAATTTGGTGAAAATCGGTTAAACCGTTTCGGAGGAGTACGGTAACTAACATTGTGACACGAGAATTTTATATATGAGATATGCCAAGCTTTTAAATTGTCTTGTCGTTCAACATCGCGTGAAATCGGTTAATGGCGTAAAAAAAGAAAAGAATGAAACATATTGTTTAAAAAACTTTTATTCTAGCATAACTTAAAAAGATCGTGACATTAATAACAGTAGCAGGCAATTTTATATTCAAGTTTTAGTTTATACCTAATTATGATACAAAAAAATTATATTATTTTAAATGCTTATATTTTTAATTTTCTCTTCAATTTTCTTCCGCGCTTCAATGGTCTTTTTCATTAATGTCTCATCCATAGATTTAATCTGAAATAAATATGGATACAATAAGCGAGCAGCTCAGACATACAATGAAATTGACAAGAAATTTTCTATTTACAAAATGACATACTCACACTACACACACACACACGCTCACACACACACATACACACACACGCACATACAAGCATTTACTTATACAATTGCTCACAAAAATGCAAGTGCACTAACAGTTTTAATATTATGTACTTGTGAAATACTGGTAAATTGTAATGTTATGTAACTTGTTCTTTTTATATAGTATTATGTAAACGCTGCGGAAGAGCAGAGAATCCTAACACAGGCATATTTTGCTTAAAAGGTGGCTCTGGCCACTTATATTGTAATGAACCTAATCTGAAAAGCAATAAAGTATTTATATTTCTATTATTTCTATTTCTATTTCGTTTATACATAAGTAAATTATTTTTTACATTGTACACATTAATATATTCATTAAATTTATTCTAATGGTACCTCCATTTAGTGTAAATGTAGTGTTATTTTCACATGTATGTGATTGATTTCTATTCTATACCTGAAAATTTGTATTTGTTTATATACTCGTTTTTATGTTTTAATGACACAGACAAATAAATAAATCTAAATGCATCGTTTAGATTTCTGGTTTGCCGGGGATCGAACCCAGATCTCTTAGCGTGTCAGACCGGTATCGACCACGCCGAATCGTCAAAAATCTTTTTCATGTTTATATGTGTACTAATTATTAATGAAAGATTGAATCTATTTCATACTAACTTCACTCGTGAAGCTCTCCTGAATGCTGGCAAGTTTCTCCATACCCTCCGCCTTCTCTTGCATGTATGTGGAGGTCAACTCCTTAATCTGTTGCGTCCGTTGGATCAGCTTATTGCATCTCTCCTTGCATTTCTTGTCTTTTTCTTCTGTATCCCGTAAGTTGCTGGAAATAATTTTTACAAAGAATTATTAAACAGAAAAATGTATCACTAGATATTTGGGATTTTGCGACTTTTCGCTACTGGTCAGGCGGTGGCGCCAGTATACCTGAATTACGTTTTCGATATGTTACAGCATACATTTTTAAGAGTATGTATGCGATTAGCCAAGCCGAAACTACAACAGCCAAAAATTATCGATTTAAAAAACTTAAATGTTTTCATTTCAGTTTATAAGAAAAATTTTGCCCTTAACTGGTAGTTAAACTAGTTCATTAAGAAAAAATATCACGCCTTAGTACGCCATTTGATAATAATTCTAATAAAGATGAAACAAAGTAATTATAGATGATAAATACATATTTAACCTGACTGTAAAGCGTTATGTTTTTCGGGTGTATATTTATATATGTCGATTGATTTTATTAATTGGTCCAACCATACCTTCCAAAATCTTAATATATAGAAATGAATGTTTCTTTCTATATGGGCTTTATAGAATTGTAAACTAAGCATTTGACCATGTGAAAGGTTGAGAAAAGTTGTTGTTCCTTTTATTGTTTGGTATGGTCGAATTTCGACCACTGGGCGACCACTAGTATATATAAAACATAAACATACGTCTCAGCCAACGTCTTCTCCTGTCGCCGCTTGCTATCAGCCTCGTGAATGCTCTTCGCGGCCGCTTCCCTCGCGGCCGAGATCTCAGCCAGTTGCACCTCCAGTTCACCGAGCTCCGTCTTCAGCACATCTAGCTCTCCCTCCATGCTATCTGAATCTAGATCACCGTTCTCGTAATCCCTGGAAATATTTGAAAAAAATACACTTTATAAGTCAATTTACTTCCTCGAACAACAATTTTGTGCCAAGATTTTGATTATCACTTTAAAAAAACTTTACCAATAATTAAAAATGTCGAATTTCGTAAACACTGAGACTATTCTAAGTCATGCTATAAGGCCTTCTATTATAAATGTGCCCCATTTTTTCCAAATGTCTTATGCAGTTATTTTAAAAATTCTACAAATTACTCACACAATATATAGAACATTTAAAACATCTTTTCATATTTTCGAAATGACTATGTTAAAGTTCATGTCTATATTTGCACAATAACAAAATTCAAAGACCTTATCTATCTTTATTAAAATGTACATGAACGGCAAAATCTTAGGAATATGTGGACATATTTATGAATTGACTTTTAAAGACTTTTATTATATGTTAGTAAAAATTTAAATATAAGGAGCATATTCAAATAATAGTTACCTCAAACTAACAGACAGTTTTGTGATCTCGTGCAATAGGTTGTTAGCAGCATCGAGATTTGGTTTTATGGTTTGCAGATTCTTCAAACTATTCTCCTTTTGCATTAACGTCTCTCTTAACGACTTCAACTTCTCCTCCGCTTCCTGTACATTCTGTGCTGCCTGTTTCTCCTGTGCCCTTATATCCTCAGCATCGTAGACCCTAAGGGCCTGCTTCTTCTCAATTTCAGCGATCAAACTATCCTTGTGCCCTTTCTTCTGCTCAAGGGCTATGTCGATTTGCTTATTCTCTTTCAAAATTGCCTCAAATTCTTGTTGTTTTTCATCATGAGCGTCCTTTTCAATTTTTAATTCCTCTTCGAACTGTTTTATTTCAATTCCTAACTGAAATTTAAAAAGATAAGATTAAAAAACAATATATGAAAATTTTGAAGGTGGTTTTTTTGATTTTGAAGGTGGTAGAACCCTTTGTGGTTCGACTCCGACGGCACCACCGCCACACCTATTTCTACCTAATAACAGCAGTGTTAGGCGCTGCTGTGTTCCGGTTTGAAGGGTGTGGTAAGGGAGATAGACTTTTCCGAGGCGTTCCAGCTTAGTCCTCAGGGGTAGCGGCGCATCTGTGGCCGACCTCAGGTAGGAATATCTAATCCTATCTGGGGTTGATTACAGATGTCCATGGGCGGCAGTAGCCACTTACCATCAGGTGGACTGCATGCTCGTCTGCTACTCTCATATTATAAAAAAAAAAAAAAAAATATGAAAAGAAATACACAGAACGCGTTCTACAATCTTGAAAAACAATTCAAATATGTTATCAAGTAATAACTTCAAGTTTGTCTATAAAATTTGTGATATAATCATATTAGCCGTTTTAAAATTGAACTTTTTTTTTCTTTTTAAAAGTACATTTACCATTTCTAGTTGTTCAGCTCTCTTTCCTTTCTTCTCAGCTTGTTCATTAAGCATTTCTAACAATTTATTTTTTCTATCTTCCAAGTATTTTACCTAAAAATATAAATAAAATATATTTTCATATCTCATGAAAGCGTGCCACATATTTTATTATTACCTATGAGTTTATATGAAAACCTCCAAGTTAATACTTGTTAGATAAGCATTTGGTGCGCACTAGCAAAGAAATTAATTAGAATTAATTAGTAATTGTGTGTGTGTCTGATTTAAGTAGGCAATTTTAAAGATCCTTAGGTAGATGTATGAATAATGTATTTTTAAACTATAGATCAAAGTTGACCTGAATGTTTTAGCTCTGAAAGATTTAGCTGAAATGGGTAAAAGAAAAGCAGGTATTATTAAAAGTAAACTATTTCAACACATTCATATAACAATTAAACCCACAAATAACAATCCACACTCCTAGAGCAATACACTATAATATCACTTAACAAAGCAGGGTATATTACCACAATCAAAAATAATAAATACCTGATCCATCTTCGAGAACAGCACTTCCTCATGAGGCTGAATATCTCCAAGTCTGTTTTCATTAAACGCTGTGAGGTTCATCAGGAGCAGGAGAATGGAATGCGAAGTGGCGACCGTTGGTTGCAGGAAATGTGTGATGCTGACCGTAATGTCCATGCGAGGTATAAACGCAAACAGGTATTTGATCACACGAGTCATGTTGATCACTGGCAAGAGGTCCCAGTAATATATTGTGTTCTCATTGCGACTTTCTTCTGGTGGAGGCTGTGGAAAAAAAATTATACATATTTTTATCAGAGATATTGTCTTATTTCCTTACAAACATTACTACTGAGTTACTAACAATATGTAATTTTATCTAAGATTAGTCACAGATACATTACTACTCCTGGCAATTAAATTGGATTACCTTAAATTGGTATGTCTCCCTTGGCATACCTTCGGAATTTACATTTTATGAATAGTGACAACCTAGTGATTTTAAAATTCCCTGATAGAATGTACATTTTAATGTTTGGAAGACATAACACCCTAAGAATGTGTCCAACCCATCAGCATTTAAAATACTATTATTAGGCAAAAACATAATGCTGCTGTCAGGGTCCAATCAGAAAAGGTTCTACAACCTTTGAAGCTTTATCACTATATACTGACCGCAAGAAGAGCGTCCTCATCTATTCCCAGCCTCTTGAACACCTGAAACAGAGCGCCCATCACGGTATGTGGCTTCTTCAGGTCAGCAAGAGTCAGCTGGTAATGTGGAAACACACTGTTCCAGTCCTCGAGTAACTTCTCCGGTGTAATTGCTGATGAAAATGAAAAAATAATAAATAAGTAAATTTAGTAAAACATATATTTTCGAAATGTATCTTCTTTGAGAATAACGTCTTCTCAGCAGAAGCAGCGCAACTATGACTGATGTAGGAATATAATCTTATCTGGGGTCGATTATATACGTTCAGGGGCGGCATTAACCCCATGGTTACCATGCATATCGAAGCAAACGACCTTCCATCGATGTGCAAGGTTGTCTGCTAGTCCAATCTTATAAGAAGAATCTACACATTCAGTTGGTTTTGATAACTTTATAAACATTTGGTTTAAGTCGGACCGATCATATTTATAATATCTTTATTTACTATTACCTTTTTGAGCCATGATTTGATTTGAATATCATAAACAACAATACGAAGCAAGAAAACGGTTTCTCAATACAAAATACGAAACGAATGTCAAATGTCAATTTTGTCATACATGACACTAATGATCACAGAATACCTAGTATACCTTATGACTTGTAAGTTCCAGTCTAATAGATACTTTGTCAATAATATTATAGATTGGAATAATTTGTAAATTCAATTATATTTTTACATGCTTATACATGCTTTACACACATGTTAGAAGAAATTTTAATTCCTTAATTGGGTACTTGACAGTTATAACAATAAAATATGAAATATGTTGGATATGATAGCTTATAAGTAAACATACATTATGCAGTATTTCGTTTATTTTTTAATACATTCTAAGTATTTTAATTTTTAAAAAGAAATTTTCGATTTTTTATCTGTGGATTTTAAATCCCAAAAAGGCGACAGTGCTGCCTCAAATGTCATGTGACGTCACTACATCGAAACCAAACAAGACAAATAATAATTAAATCGTTTGCTGTTAGAGTTGGTTGAATTTATGTTGTGAACCGAAATGAAGCCATACTATATTAAAGCTGATAGCGTGAACCTGCTTAAAGAATCTCCATATATGCAGTGCAATAAATCAAAATGGATACAAAAACTTCCGTGAGATAACCTATGGAAATATCAAATAAACAACGTAAGTAAAACATTCCTTATATTTACATTTAATCATATCGGACAATTAAAACATTTCTTAACTGACTTCAGACAGAAGAAAGATTGTCTTCAAGTGATTATTAAGATTTTTTTAAATATACTTATATTCTTATGTGAACTGTTTTAAGGTTATTAATTGGTTATATTTATATTTACAGTATGTGCAGTTTAAGAGGAAGGGAAGTTTGTGTTTCATGAAAAGTAAAAGTTGTCCTGAACACAAGGTACATCAATGAAAATGAAAATGTGATGACTGTCCTGCCTAGAAGAAGTGAGGAGCCAAAAGTTTCGAAAGTGGGCACCAGTCTGAAATACATAAAGTAAAGTACACGGGAAATAGTACTTCTTTACTTGCGTAACCTACCCAACAAGATGAAGGAAGAAAAGTGACCATACAGTTCCTATTATTGCATTGCAATTTAATTCTGAAAATGACAGTGATAAAAATATATATCCATTTGTTACGGAAAATAATTTTAGTAATGAAGTAAAGCAGACACGCAAGCAGCACAAAAATTTAGCTTAGGTGATCTGTAGTAATTATTGTAACTGTAACATATGCTAAATATATACAAAAGTTCTACTGTGTGTACTCACTAATAAAACCATATAAACCAAATAAACAAAGAAATCGGTTAATAAAATACTAATATTAGCAAATCATGTATTTTTAATTATACAGTCCTGTAACTTAATCAGTGCACATGCACCATCAATAATAACACAGTCATGAAATATTTTAATTGTGTCCTATTAATTACAGAATGGGCCCTTAAAATAGAATTCTCATAGACGTCTTATAATTCTATTCTTATCATAGACATCTATATAATATATTAAATATATGAATACTTCCACTTGCTGTTTTGTTTTGATTACATCCCGTTCCAATGATTTGGAATTGACGAATCACTCGAGAGTTACTAAATTTATTCCTTTTTTTCAATAATACTTCTCTTACATAGATAGTATAAAATGTCATTGCTTGCAAACAGAGGATTTAAACATATAAGAATCTGCAAGTTCTTTAACGTTTATGAGATTTGGGTTTAGGAACTTGTATACGTAAATTTGTTAGGATATTTAGCGATCGTACTTGAACACATCGTCACTGCACACGCCTTGTAATTTGACATTCTTGCAATTGTACTAATAAAAGTTAAATAATTCCCAAGATTTCCCCTGAAGTATGTGTAGCGTCGAAGTTTATTTCTATATTTTCAATGTGTTGACGTCACGCTACGAAATGACACTTGACCGCCTGTTTTGGCGTAACGTTCCGTTTACCGTAATAAAAATATGTTTTTTATTAATAAATAGCCCTTTTTTCGAAAAAATGATCAATGAAAGGCATATATAATACGTATATGAATTCATTAAAACAGTTTCCCAAAAAGTGTCAAGTAGCCAATTGTATAGTCAAATAGATCATTTTCCTATAATGGGACGTAACCGTTGACGTTGTCATGTGCTTGTAGACGTCAACTCAACAATAAAATAAATAAACGTCATCGAGTGTTCTTTCGACACGGACACGATTCCGTAAATTTAAAACTTTATGCGTTTTTACTGTGATGTTAAATTAGCAAAAGCATAAAAATGAGAATCACGAATGTTAGACGCGGGAGGATTTTCCGCATGGCCGGCGTGTGTGTGATTTTGTTGTTGTTGATCTACGCTCTGCACAGTTACTCGAATTTGAACGTTGGCAGTGTTCAGAACGATGTGGTGCTCGCTGACCCTCAAGCGAGCTACTACAAGTTCCACCGGGATGTGTATCCTACACTCAAAACGGGTAAGAAGCGAATAACATGCATCTGACTGCAACTTTCCCAAGTACAGTTATATGCCCTACTGTGCCGGCGATGCGTGATGTTTTTATCACGTGTGCTGCTGTGTACGAGTGACGAAATGAGATTGAAAACAACGATAATGTGGGAGCATTTTTTGTTATTTTCTGCAGTTTTATGAATGCATGCTCGATGGAAATAACGTTGTAAAGTCTAAAAACGACTTATAGCCTTTCATACTTACCTATTATGTTGAGAAAGAATTATATATGTATATAATTTTGTAAGTCAATATGTAAAATTCTTATCTAGGAAAAATACATTAAATTTGTAGTAAATGTAAATTGGAAAGGAGTAGGTAATATTCCTAAAACTGATAGCATTATAAACCTGTTTGAAATATCTAAGTACACACATAAAGTATAATATTATAGTGTAATAATTATATGTGTGACAAATTAGATTAGTATTGAATAACATAAAAAGTAGCATGTTCAGTTCTGATATTCAAAAATAAAAAAGCTTTTGCCCCTGACATTTAGCCAATTTAAGGGTCACATAACTTGAATGCACTTTGCTGTGCATTATAAAGTTTGTATATCTATAAAGTACACAAATTTAACAAGGCATTTTTGTCTGTATATCTGTCTCACCTTATTATAATGTTATATATTTATAGCAGTCTAAGTGTAATCATAATTGAAACACATTTTTACCAGACTGTCAAGGCAGGGTTGTTTTTCGTGTGTATTCTGTATGTTTGTCTTTCTTTATTCCCTCGGATGTAACTAACAGCTGGATGAATTTCGACAGTTATGGTGTCATTATGTTTGTCTCAAATACACAAGTGTCCTTATATAGGTTTTTTTTTTTTTAATAATATAGAGATAACAGACGAGCATGCAGTCCACCTGATGGTAAGTGGCTACTGCCGCCCATGGACATCTGTAATCAATCCCAGATAGGATTAGGTATTCCCACCTGAGGTCGACCACAGATACGCCGCTACCCGCTACCTCGACTAAGCTGGACTAAGTTGGAACGCCTCGGAAAAGTCTGTCTCCCTTACCACACCCTTCAAACCGGAACACAGCAGCGCCTAACAGTGCTGTTACTAGGTGGAAATTGGTGTATAGGTGATGCCACCGGAGTCGAACCACAAAGCGCTCTACCACCTTCAAAGGTGTTAGAAAAAAAAACGAAATGCTGGATTTTTACGTGAAATGGTGATTTAAACATATTTTCATGATATGTAGTTCAGTTGTTTTTCTGCAATACTTGTTGAATCAGACAAACAATAGTTATACCTATAATAGTATAGATAGACCTTAAAAGTGTATATTCATGTAAAAGTTTAATATATAAATTAAAAGTTGCAGCTTAAGTAATGGTATACATGACTTCTTATGACTATAAGTTCTTTATACATTTGGTCTGTGGGTGATACAATCTGGCCTAAATACACATAATCCTTTACATATTCAAGTTTCTGCCCGTCAATGGTTATGTCTACAGCTTCTGAATTTGTCATCATCTTTGTCTTTTTCGAATTCATTTCTAGTCCTAAGTCTCTGCTTCTATCTGCTAGGGTCTGTATCATGGTTTCCAGTATTTTAGGATTCTCTTCCAATATAACCAGGTCATCGGCGAATCTTAGATTATTTAGTCTTTTCCCGTTTATGTTTAGTCCTAGATGATCCCATTCTAGCTTTCTAAACATTTGTTCCAACACTGCTGAGAATAGTTTTGGCGAGAGTGGGTCTCCTTGTCTTACTCCTCTTTTAATCGGAAACGCTTCCCCTAGTGATTCCAGTCTAATACTAGCTTTACTGTTGCTGTAGATGTTTTTGATGACTGTTATGTATGCATTTTGGACTCCCTGCTCCTTTAGGCTTTGCCATACGCATTCGTGTTTGATAGCATGATATACTTTATATTAATTACTTAATTTGTATTTTAGAGCTCGGCAACTTTGAACCCAAAGTGAAGAGGGTGGTGAAAGGTCCTGGTGAGGAGGGCAAGCCTTATCACATGTCTCAGGACCGGGCAAATGACATCGCGGACTCAGAGAGCGAGTATGGGATGAACATAGCTGCTTCAGATGATATTGCTATGAACAGGTGAGATATTTGACTCTTCATTATGTGATGTAATTTATTATCATTGAGGATCGAGTCCCTGGCATGCACCTCCGATTTTTGTCCGTATTACAAAAAAACTATCACTTGCTTACCTGCATACCTGAGGCATCTTAAAAACTCAAAGGTATGTTGACTATGGCTAATCTTTCTCATTCTGAGATGTGATGTATATCTAACATTAATTAATTAGTAAAAAAAACCATCCAAGATGTGTGAAAGTAGAATACTGTTGGAAGCACAAGATCTCAAACATTTTTAATAAAAGTATATTCGGACATTATCATATAAAATGTAATGTGGTTTAGCAATCATTGGAAGGCAAATCTTTGTTAATTGAAGTGTACAATGTTCATAACTTTCTGTTCAGCCAATCATAACTAAATTATAAAAAAATTCCTACATAAATGTGATCAAGTGACATTTTATCAAAGTAAATACTAAATGCTTAATATTTAGCTAAATTTCCTCTATTTTATGGTATGATACAAGGGCGTACAAGGACGTACAAAAGCTCCAGATAATTTAAATACATCTAATTGTCTACATTGTCTATGACTCATACATACAGTTTGCCACCAATTGTCTTCCTGGTCTTTGTACTTTTTTCTAGTTTATTTTTATTAGCTGCCTACATTTCACTTCTTCTTTATGTAACATCAGATGATTTATGGCAGCAACCATTGCAAGTAAGATCACTCAACCGGCTGTACAATAACTTTTCTTAACTTACATAACACCAATAATATCAGGAAATGTCATTTTGCTGGTCTACACAAGTCTGTTGTTAAAATGTTGGTTATAAGTTTCAAATTCACGAAGTTTTTAAAGTTACAACTTTCGAATTGTGGGAGTTTTTAAATATGATTCTCGTGGGATCAGCATAAATGTGCATTCAAGTACTTGTTGTCGTCTTCAACCCATCATTGTTCAACTGCTGGGCTGAAACGTTCTCCTGTTAAAGAGAAAGGAGTTGAAGCCCTAGTTCAACTTTTTTTAAGAACTGAAGTCTCGGGAGTGGGAGTTTCCTCACAATGTTTGCATTTACCGTTTAAACAAGTGAAAATTATTTTCTAATTAACACGTAAGTTTGCGTCGGGATTGGAACACTCCGAATTAGAGGCAGAGTTTCTAATCACTAGGCTATCACTGCTTTAGTCAGGTAAAATATGAATACAATAAAGTATTCTTACGTACATTATTATTGATGGTCGTGTTTATGAATAATTAACGTATCAAGTTAAAAAAAGTCGAAACTAAAACTGGTAGGTAATTATCGCCACTTCAACAATGAATTCATGGTGTTGGCAATATAACATAGCGAATCTATTCTTATCAAACGTACCTTATAATTGTTGATTATACTAAAAAATAATTATGAAAACAAAAAATTCAACGACGCCTTATATTATATTTCTGAAAACCTAAAATAAATCTGAAATGTTTTAGGGTGAAGGACACGCCAAATAATGGGATGCTCGAATAATATTACTCTCCGTATTTTCAGCGAAAAGTTTGAGCCGAAAATGCTGAAAAATAGCCAACCAACTGTTGAAATGAAATCAATTGTAACTTGTCGACAGGACCGTCCCGGACACTCGGCTAGACGAGTGCAAGTACTGGCACTATCCGGAAGATCTGCCGAAGACTTCCGTGATCATAGTGTTCCACAACGAGGGCTTCTCCGTCCTAATGCGGACTGTGCACACGGTCATTGATCGCTCCCCGCCGAATATACTCCATGAAGTCGTGTTGGTAAGTGGATGTGTAGCTTAATATAATATGCTAGTAGAGGTAGCGGCAAGTGATGAAATATTTGTATGACAGACCGTTCTCTAGTGGTGTGAGTAATGTAATAATAATATATCCACATATAGTTACTTTGTGAAAGCTTACATAGTTTTCGTCGATGTTAAGTACAACATTTGAAAATACACGCTAAGAAGTGAAACTATTAAACAAATTATTGGTACATAATATCATATAGTATTCGTACAGTATAGTATTCGTATCGCACGCGATCGTATCATGTCTATGAATCGATAAAAAATAAATAACATTATCATAACGTAACATTCCAGCGTAACCGTTCTCGTTACAAAAATCGCTTCGCCAATACTTTGATCTTTCTTATGTTGTATTTAAATAATTAAAACTTCAAAAATATTAAGTGGTAATTTTTATTTCTCGAACTGAAATATTCACAAAACAAATTTATTCACAGGTCGACGATTATTCTGACAAAGATAACTTGAAACAAAATCTCGACACTTATATTAAGCGTTGGAACGGCAAAGTCCGTTTGATACGAAACAGTCAAAGAGAAGGTTTAATTCGAACTCGGTCCAGGGGAGCCCAAGAGGCCACTGGTGACGTCATAGTATTTTTAGACGCCCATTGCGAGGTCAATGTTAACTGGCTACCTCCTCTCCTAGCTCCTATATACAGAGACTACAGGATCATGACAGTACCAGTTATAGATGGTGTCGACCACAAAACCTTCGAATACAGACCAGTTTATCAGCACGGTACTAATTATCGGGGTATCTTCGAATGGGGTATGTTGTACAAGGAAAACGAGGTGCCAGACAGGGAAGCTAATCTTCACAAACATAAATCAGAGCCCTACAAGAGTCCAACGCACGCTGGAGGTCTTTTCGCGATAAACAGACGCTACTTCCTGGAGATAGGGGCGTATGATCCTGGTCTATTAGTATGGGGCGGAGAAAACTTCGAACTTAGCTTCAAAATCTGGCAGTGCGGTGGTAGCATCGAATGGGTTCCCTGCTCGAGAGTCGGGCACGTTTACAGGGCTTTCATGCCCTACTCCTTCGGGTCATTAGCGAAGAACAGGAAGGGATCTCTAATTACGATAAACTATAAGAGGGTTATTGAAACATGGTTCGATGAAGAACACAAAGAATATTTCTATACAAGAGAGCCGATGGCTCGGTTCTTGGATATGGGCGACATCAGCGAACAGACTGCGTTGAAGGAGAAATTGAAATGCAAGGATTTCGGCTGGTTTATGGAGAATGTGGCTTATGATGTGTATGATAAATTCCCGAAACTGCCGAAAAACGTTCTGTGGGGTATGGTGAAGAATAAAGCCAGTGGAGTATGTTTAGATACGATGGGTAAAGCTGCGCCTGCTTATATTGGTAAGTATTCTTTGTTGATTCGAAAAAACGTTAATTTTTAACGGACTTCTAATTATTCCAAAGGGGAGCACAAAACTTGCCATAATTGTCCATCGATATTATTTAACGAAATTGAATTAATAAAAACTAATTTATCTCTTTCTTCATATCTATATTCTAGTTAGTGTCGTTCCTTTATAAATTGCATAAAAAGCATTTTTGGATTGCAAAATTAATTTTAGTACATTTTAGTACTCTTCAGGCGAATTTTTTACTCAACGTAAGCATCTTCGCCTATGGACTTTTAGAACCAAAGGAGTTTTAAGTATCGCCCTCTTATAACGAGAATTCTTTTTGCATTTTCTGTTTTATTTTCATACATGAAAACACTTCAGGATTCTTTAGGTCTATCTCCACCTCTTACCATGTTTTTACCCCTAATTCTTTCCAGGTACATCAACCTGCCACGGTGCTGGCAACAACCAGCTATTCAGACTAAACGAAGCTGGGCAATTAGGGGTTGGAGAGCGCTGTGTCGAGGGTGACATGGATAGCATCAAGCAGGCCATCTGCAGGCTTGGCACTGTTGATGGACCTTGGAGGTAAATATACGTTCTAGTCTACACTGCACATCTGTTACGGAAGTTTCGGATTCGTCTTTATGAAACGATTTTTATTGCGATTGGCTTAAAGATATAAAATAATCAAAGCAAAATGTTCGAAACTTCGAACTAAAAACTGGTTTGATAAAGATTCCACTTCAGGAATAAAATCAGGAAATTTGTAACTTGGTTGCCAAATTGCATTGCATTTTTGTGTAAGACAATTTTTATTTTACTTACTAGTTTTTATCTTTTTAGATGTTTAGCAAAAAAATATTTATCACAATTGAATGTACCTAAAAACAGCTTAAATTACCTACAACTCCAATAATATTGGGGTTGATTACCAGCATCATAATTAGGGTCAATTTGGCAACGCTTTATTTTGCGCCCTTGCAATAGAAAATCGTATATAACCTTTAGTTTTTTTGCTACTTTGAAATTCCAGATACGACGAGGACCACAACCAACTAGTGCACCGTCTGCACAGCCACTGCCTAACACTGCAGCCACACTCCAGAACCCTGGGTCTAGCGCCCTGTGACCCCCACAACACGTACCAACAGTGGACCATCACACACAAGAAGCCCAACTGGTGAGCCTGACTACCGTACTACCTGTGGTTCTTAACCTGAAGGCATAGATTAGTAAAGATTACTCACTCCTAACAAGAAAATGTAACCAGTTTTGACAATTGAAATTGTCAAAACTGTAATCTGTGTTGTAAATTACACCATGGCAGCCATTAAATTGGCTAACGGAATTGTCAGCCGTTTAAGCCATTTAATGGCTTCCTTCAATTAAAAGGTGCTGAGATATCTATACTTATCTATGCCTGGAGTTAATAAATCTTCGATAAAGAATTGTACAATAAATGACAGCGTTTTTATGTACTGCTGGGCACGGGTATCTCCCATAAAAGAGTCAAATCAAGTCAAATCTACTTTATTGTGAGGGTTGGAGCATAATCCACAACGCTCCATTGTGAATTGTGAGTATAAATAATTTGATTCTAATCTAGACGCACGGTCGTGCGTCCACCAAAATCCGGGATTTATTTTAATTCACACTTGACATAATTGTATGCGTAAAGCCAATCTAACCTACTCTAAAGATCGAAATAAGAAAAAGTACGGGCACAGTATACAATAATAATGTGTTAACAGACAGAAAAAAGGGCAGCAATAACATTTAAAATTAATTTTTTTTATAGACTGACAAAACAATGATTTGCTATTATTATTATTGAAACAAATTACGTGTTTGTATAATATTGCTCATTCATTCATCTCAGTACACACATGTTCAAATGATTATACGAGTAGAAGTTAATCTTTTTTTATCAAAATTAACTATTGTACACAATTACTTGTCACAAGGGAGCAGTCTACAGTATAATATATAATTTATTGTGTGTTCAACTTTATTTAATGTGGCAATAAATAGGTTAAGAACCACTGGACTTAGATCATAGATAAAAACTTAATATTTGATTGGGCAACACTGACAATACAATATTCATTTACTGATAGTCGAGTTTCAGTAAAATTTGTATGCAATTGAAGTTTGAGATATACTTCTGTGTGAAAAATGACTGGTTTTGCTTTTATAGTGTTTTTAACTATTTTTTTATTATTTTTTGATTTATATATCCAAATTTTCATTTACATATTTTGAGATTATAACTAGATTTGAGAATATAAATTTACTATTTTATGTATATATCTTAGAAGGAATAGTTTAGTTTTATTTTGAATATGAAACATTGTAAAATAACATAAATTTAAAAATAATTCTACATATTTTGTACATATATCGGCCCTTTTTCTGAAAATGATAATAGAACGCTCACATCAATTAAATATATCAAATAGATAATAATTTGCATACAGAATATGCCTTCTTGATAAAATTACTTTTTATTTTTTATCCATACTATGATCGCATATAAAAGTGAATAAACCTAATAAGTTGATATATCGTTTAATTACGTAAAGGGTGAAAATAAATTAACAAGGTGGTAGACGGTGGTAGACGAGACGAGTGGTAGGTGGTAACGAGAGACATACGAGGTGAATGTACTTATTCGGTAAAGTGTAAATTAGGTTTGAAATAATCGAATAATCTGATATAAAATAAGTATGAAAACAATTATTATTAGAATATGATACGAAACACGCACATATTAAACAATACAATTTTATTGGACATTAGATTACAAATTATCATTACGTCAAAATGAATTTGTGAGGAGATTGTATTGAACTTGTCTCATAAGTGTACGACGTGATATGGTTTAACGTACGTCTCATTATACTAAGCAGTGACGTCATATAATATCATCGTGATTCGCAATTTGTAGACTAGCTTTATCAAGCTGACATTCGCCTGTTATTGATAATCGATCTATCCATTCTTTGCCTACCAAAGATCGATATTACATAATTTCTTCGAACTAGAAATTGTCAAAATTCGATCTTTGATGATCGATCTTTGATTCAAATGTGAAGATTGATTTATTAATAACAGATGTTAGTAGCTGACCCAAACATTAACTCATGTTAAATAACTAAAGTGCCTAGCCCTGTGAACGTTAAACTTCACGTAGGGTAGTTTTAAATGTACACGTAGTCCATACCACTTTTCTACGATACCACTGCAAATTTACAAAAATATTATTACGAAATTGCTACTAAATTAATGGGCTGAGTGTAACATTGAAATATAATTGAAAATATATGTCACATAGATATCCATTAGATAAGATTAACTTCATGAATTTTTCAATCATACTTCTCAGTTAAATTACGATAGGAATTTGTGTTGAATATGTAATTATTAATTCCATACCTGTATGTATGAGTTGATTCTTATTATCAACTATTATAATCAATATGTCATTTTATCATTGCTTATGTTTGAAGATTTTTACCGGAAAGTAGCTAATGTTAACAGATAATGTTAATGGAATAATGTCCATTAATATTTGATACACATCATTGATTAAAATAGAAGATACTTAATCTTTTTTAAGTGTTTTAGAATTTTTATTTACGTTGTAGGCGTGTCTCTACTTGTGATGACTTGTATAAAATGTTAGCAATGGTAAAAATATATTATAAAAATTCGTAATAAGTATTTACGTAACTCTTACATAACAATTATTTTATTAATATATTTATTCTGGAACAGCTTAAAAATACACCTATAAAAATATAAGACAAATTTTAATTGTTTTTTGAAGAAAAAAACAATAATATATTTCCGAATTAAAATTCCGCATTTCTTTTGAAAGCCTAGAATTTCCGCTTTATATTATTTATTACATAACGTATTTAAAAGTATAAAATAATTATTTTATTATATTATTTTCTTATGAATTTAGTTTATTTGCAACATAATTGTTTTAAGGAGTATTAAAATAAATTGTAATGTGTATCATTGAATTTAAGTTTAGATTTCTATAATATTTTAAGTGTGTTATCTTATTTTCGTATTTCGTATTTAATTCTCAAATTTATAATTATTTTTATTTAAGTCACAAAAATGGCAATAATATTTTTATTTTTTCTACAGTTTATATTAACAATGCAAGCACAAAACTGATAATAAATTCAATTGTACATCTGCTATACTTTCTTTTTTAGTTTTTTTATTACATAATGTTAATGTTATACCAGTTATATAATAGCAAAAACCATCAGCACATAATACATAATACTCCTTGTCTTTCCACGAACTATTATAACTACCACTTTCATACTATGTATGTTGCATACACGATAACATATTGATGAAAGTTACTTAATATAAGGCAATCGACTATGGTCCTCAACGATCATAATCCATTGACTTGCCTGGATTACTGGATTGGGATATATATTAAAATGAAAATAAAATCACTTATTTTAAGATTCCCTTGCCAGATAATTTTACATAATATTGTAAAAATTATAACTTTACATACCTACTATAAATAGCTTTTATATATTGTTATGAATCTGCGTTAAGAAATTGTAATAAATAAAAAATAAAGCCTAATTTTTAATTCGATAAACCTTACGTTCTCTGACATTTCAAAGATGACTGTCATTTTTATAATCACTACGCCATTTATTTTATCTATTATGTCTAATTTTATTCTAGTCGATTGGCAACACTACAATACATTGACTAGCAACATTTGATAATGTCGATCTGTTTTTCGAATTAAGAATTTGGGTTTGTTTATATAGTTTCGTACTTAACTCTGTATGTTTATATTCATTAACATTTTTAAGAATCTCTTATAACATATTATGTAACAATCTCCTAAAATATTTATGGCTAATATGTTCCTTATTCTACGATTTTATATACTCCTTCTAGACATACAAAACCTTTAATACACGAATATTATGATACATACCTTCTACAATATAAGGTTTACAAAAATGCTCAATTTGCAAAAGCTCTCTCGAAAGCTTGTAATGGAATTAGTTTACACACATTAAACGTGTTTTCCTGTCACGCGGGTTTACGCCCACACGCGCACTACTTGCCTATCGTTTCACGCGCACACGTACACAAGTCTCGAAGACAGCAGCTAGTTAATCCCATGTGTGCGTTGGCAGTGTGTGCGGGATTAAACACGAGCGTCAGGAGAAGCCCTAAATTGCATTTATTTTTAATTCGAACTTTCGCCATTTTATACATATCAATTCTAATTCACGTAAGAATAATTATTACAGAGTAACGAATACTTCTGTATGTACTCTAAAGATTGAAAAGACAATATTTTAAATAATTACTCGTACTATGTATTATACTCGTACATTTGTATTAACCATTGAAACTAAGTTTTGTAATGAAAGCAATAATTTGATTAAACGTGTGATATATTAATCGCATTTATTTTAATGAGATTATATTTATTATTCGCCTTCTCAATTTTAGGTCACACTACGTTAGATATTAGAAATGATTTTATACCTACATGGTCCAAATAAAATTAATTAAAGAAAAGTCGCTACATCTTCTTTATTAACTATGACATTATATAAAATGCATTGATTTTATGTAATTAATAAGAAACATTTACATTACATATAGTAATAGTTGTTTATTCCTGCACATTTGTATAAATCATTGGTTCCTAACCTTTGATTGCACAGTTTAGGACTATAAAAGTAATATAATTATGTCAAAATATTTAAAATTTTTTTAATTCGTACGCCGTCGATATAACGAATAACAATATTAGCAAATTTAGCGGTCGAAAAGGTTGGGAACCATTGCCATAAATACTTATGATTATCTCACATCATAATGTAAAAAATATTTAGTTTAAACACATTGCTTCTATATAATCTGAATTTGGAATAACTACATTCATACCTATGTATTCCTAAATATTTAAGTACTAGATTAGAAAACAATTTTAGACAAATAAGATATGCACAGTTTGAAACTTATTTGCATATTTTCATATATTGTCATGTATTTTCTTCTGTAATAATAATTGTGTGTAAAATATGTCAATAAAATTTTCAATAATTATAAGATACTGTGTTCACAAACTTAAAAAAGAATTTATTACGTTGTTTATTTATGATACAATATTTTACATTTATTTTGCTTAACTTGGCCTATAGTTCTGTTATGAACTATTTAATAATAATATAGATAGACACTGTGATGTTTCAACATTTTGACCATTTTATATATTTTCAATGTAGAAATAAATTCATATTTATTGTTATAATTGTTTTATTTATTTTTCCTCGTTTTCCCACGGATAGTACATATATTTCAAATACCAAGTCACTTATGAATAAATAAATAAAAGACATAGTTAGTAATAATTGTTTTATTCATAAATTATTCAATTTAATAAATGCTATCGTGTTAAATCAAGCAGTTACATTTTAAATTTAGGAGTGAATATCTCAGATTACAAACGCTTTTCGTAGCAAACACCTAATTTGAGTTCCTATACATTGCTTGATTCTAAGATTTAGGTACTATCTACAAAATACACTTATAAAATCAAAGGATTTTACATGTTTTATAGGATGCTGTTCTTACGAAAAAACATCGAGGTTTTTTGAAAGTGGAAAATGATATTCTGATGGATTTATTCTGACATGGGCATAGCACTGGGAATTATCAAATTTCATTATAATTTCAAGGGACCTGTTTAAAAAAACTTGGTTTTCCCTCATGGAAATTTAAATTTACAAAAACCATTTATTTAAGTTGAATAAGTCTTAGATACTTTATAACAATATTATAATTATATAAGTATATGAAATTAGTTGCAGGTTATCTATTAATAAGAGTATTTTACAGAAAGGTTAATTAGTTATGGCTACGAAAAATTTGGATAGAATGACTTTATATTTTTACATTTTCCATTAATTTAAATTTTCATATCTTTAATTCCACTGTAACAATAATTTTTTGTAAAACTAAAAATGGATATATATTTTATTTGAGTAAGACAAAAGGATTAGGCATGAACTACAAAATGCTGCACTGGCATGTAGAAGCTTGAAATAAATGGGGTGCGTTTATAACGAAGCTGATTTAATACTGAACTTTCAATTCAGCTTCGCCTTGTAGAAAGTATTTGTTTTGTCGTATGACCATAAATGAGCAAGTAATTTGTTAATGTTCTTGACTTAGTTGCCTAAATCATCTTCGTTATAAACAATTGCAATTTTTAACTACTATGAAGGTACTTTTGACCACCAATCGTGCCAGTCGTACACACGCTGAGAGGAGTCCAATACTGACCAATTAGGCGACGGAATATCCGGCGCCAACCAATTGAAATCGTCTAATCTGTCCCAATTATTGCTATTTTTAACTAATGTGGACATATTGAAATGTTTCTCTAGATCGTCGTAGTGCAAATTGTATGGTGCGGTACGAATCTCTGTGCAATCTTCGACTATACCTTTACTGGTCACGTGTAAGTATATATCGCATTTGACTGAAGTGTGCATTCTGAGCTGTTGGCAGGCGGTGACGATTTTACAATTAGTGCACTTTTCTACAAAAACGGATGACGTCACTGGCCCGGTGAGAATAACGCAGTTGTCTAGGTTCGTCAAGTGTAAGGTGCCCATCACGCCTCTAAGTCCTACAGTACAATTTTTCAGATTACGTAACGCTACATCCCTTTGATATAACTCATCATTATCGAGTGACAGTACCATATTTTCTTTAGAATCGAATCCAAATAATTTGTCATCCCATTTATTGCTATCCAGTTTGCCGGCACTATCATTTTCGTCAACAGAATTCTGTTTCTGACTGGGGGATTTTGGCAACTTTTTCCTAGTGAATCCAAACTTCTTCCGTGGAACATATATATCTTCCAATTCGTAGCATTTCGTTTGTAAATTCTGTACTATACCCAAATATTTTCTCATGTTGAACTCCTTGAGGAAAAACGACGATGTAACCACATACTTTTGTAACTCATTTACTTCTCGCTTTATATTATCGAAGTGTGACGGCAAAACCTTTGTATCTAAAGTGGGAACTTCGGCAAGTAACTGTTCTACATATTCGGATCTAATTTTGAAAGCTCCAGAGAAGTAATCTTCGTTTTCGTCCGAAGCGTCGACTTCTTCTCGTGCCTTGTGCGCCTTTTGTAGTTTCTCTAACCGCTGTGCATCTCGCCTACTCAGTCGTTCTAATATGTTAGGCTTGTCGCTCATTTTTTCAATAAATTGTCGATTTTCTTGCTCACGTCACTTGTGGGATTCGCGGCCTCCTTTAATGCTGTTACTGTGTCTTGAGATACTCTTCGAGCGTCCGTAAATTTGGAATTTTGGTCATACTGAAAAACACAAAATTCTAAATGTGGCATGCTTCTTACAATCTTGTATTGTATTTTGATTTTTTTGAATTTTTGAATGCTTGGAATTTACCAAATGTTAGACCAAGAACTCACGGAGCTGTTTTCTATCGCTTTTATCTATTGCAAGTAACTTGCCGCTGGAACGGGAGCCCCAGGTATATAGTATAGTTGCCAATTTCATGGCGCTATGAATCGCGCCATGAAATTGGCAACTATATTTTACCTATATTTATTTGATGTTGCGGCTTCGTATCGGCGCTAATCCGCTCCGTGAGTTCTGAGCCTTACGAGGATATGAAAACAGTTCGTGATACATAATGTAAACTAAAATCAAGTAAACATTTTGAAAATCAGAGTGTTGGCCAATGCATAACCTCCACTTTTGACTTTATAGCACCACCCTTATCTCTGCCTCATAAAAGTTGCATAGTGCTACCGTGTACCAAGGCAGCCTTCCTAACTTGTGTTAAGCCTATCTACCAAGACCTCATGGACAGCAACATGTGAGGTACAAACCACAGCTTTCCTAAGCTTACAGCCCTATTTCCCCTCATTTGGATTATATGGCGCATTAATTTCATGAAAAAAGCTGTACTTTGTATTTAATGTTTATTATTAATGATTAAAGCTAAATTAATATACCTTAGGTTTGAAGTAAAATTTCCAAATTTTGGATAATTTTTCACATTATGGTAATTATTTTAATCTTATCTATATTTCATATAGGATCAAACATGATGAGTTCATAGGTATGATTGAGTCAATGCTTGTGTGTTGGACACTGATTTACTGTATATTATATACAGTATATCATACAAAAGTTAAAAAATAAAATATATGCTAAATTATAAAAAAAAAATATATAACTGTATACTTTTTAATATCCATACATATTACTTGTATGAAATGGGTGAGTTGGTTTAATTGCTACAAAAAATATTTGGTTTTTAAATAATGAAAACAATGGCATAAAAAAGCAGGAAAGGAAAAACAGTTTTAGTAAAGGGCATTGTAAAATTGAATAAAATAAGATGAAATTTATGGTTTATAAAGTAGAATCATATTTATTATAATAGACTTTTTTCTTGTTAAAATTGATTCGAGACATGAATAGTTTTCAATTATCAGTTCTTATAGTTATCAATTACTTTTACATCTATTCTAGCTGACCCGGCAAAAGTTGTGTTGCCATATAAATAAAAAAATGTTAAGGGTGCACAACCCTTATCATTTAGGGGTATGAAAAATAGATAATAACTGATACTCAGACGTACTGAGTATGCATATAAAATTTGGTGAAAATCAGTAGAGTCTTTCCGGAGGTGTATGGTAACTAACATTGTAACACGAAAATTTTATATGAAAGATGTGTACCATATAGTATATTTTCTGTAGACTGTGTAAACAAAGTACACTACAGCGAAACATATTATTTTTGGAAAATAATCCTTAGAGATGCAATATTATAGCCTAAGCAATTTTTTTTCTGTTTGCATCTAAGATTTAAATTTTTTTGTAATATGTAACAGGGATAATAAATGTAATACACATAGTTAATTCAAAAGCAAATATTTGTTAATGGGTATATGAACTTTGGAATAGGATTAATAATTTTATTAACAAAAAAAAAAAGTTAAAAAGACAGTAGATCAGTGACCACACAACACACAAATAAAAAACCAAGTAATGACCTGTTTGAGGAGTTCATCATCAGGTTTGACAACCTTAAAAAGGCCGTAGCCGAGGGTGCCGAATGAAGCCACCCAAAATGTGGCCTTAACAGCAATGTTCATCTCACCAAGTTAGATCTTGCCTTCGTTAGTCCACACTTTGTGATCGAGCTCTCTGGTTTTCAGGTTGCCAAAGTATTCACCGATTGTATAATACGATTCCAATACCCAGTTGTAGTTCTTTTTCATGTGAAGACGGAAATCTAAAATGGGCAAGAGATAGGTATTAGAGTGCAGAATAGTTATTTTTGTTGAAGACATCATTATGTAGTCATAAGTTTAAATGTTATCCTTAACAAAACGTAGGTGTGTCTGGAAGATGTATTAGTATAACAGACCTGTATTTGTTTTGTTAGTATCATTTCATTTCATTTCAATATCAGAGTTATTTAATTACAATATGCATATGCATGTCAATATATTAATATAATAAAAGAGGATCAGTATTACACTGTCAATTTTAGCAAACAGAGTTAAGAAATAACTGTCCACTATGTATATTTGACATAAGGCTGAAATGGCAGCCACCACAATTAAACCACACCCTTCTTTTTAAAAGGATTTGCATTTTAAAACCTAAATTTTGGCTAAACTGTACTTTATGACCCGTCGAATTTTGAGTTGCGAGTGATATAGGTGGGTAGGGGGGTATTACAGGAGCATTCCCTGTGAATATGGGTTCCGTCGACCTTAGTATAATCAAATTCTAGGTTTAAATAGCCGTTTAATTGTTTCAGAACTAGCTTATAGACTATTTGTGAGGGGTAAGATGTAGGAGGTTGATTTCTTTCAATATTATGTGCATCCCCTAATTATTTAATCTTAATTCCTAATAAAATACGTAGGTAACCTCAAAATTTAAAAAAAATATTAAAGGGGGTTTCCCACGGGGGGGACTGAAGTACAGTTTTACCTAAATTTCTGTTTGTTCACTGTCTAGCACTTTAAAAGAAAATATTCTGTATAATATTCCTAACTTTTTCAAAACCTGGTGGCAAATAGTTTCTAAAATTAGTTATGTAACTATGATGTATTTATGCTCTACATTTTATAATTGGAATAATTAGATTGTTGCTTGCCTTTATAATCTCTTTATCAGTACTTGATGTATTCAGAGCCATGATGAAATTGCACATTTTAATAACGTAATAACAATTTTGAAGTAACATAAATTGACATTTTAAGGGCTTTTGTTCCGTTCTTCATATTTTTATATCTTCATATGTGTTCATTTTCGACATAATTTTGTTAAGTTTTACTAATCCAAAAATTTTACGAAAGTAGTGTGTTCATTAACATTATAATTCCTTCATTTTTATTACAAATAAATGTCATTGACCTTTCTTTTTTACTACAAAATGCATTTCAAATTAATTCTTACCTCTTTCGGTGTTCAATTTGTACCACACTCCGTAAGTAACCACAGCTCCTAACCCTTCCACAACGAACACAGTGGCCGCCGTTATACCAAGATAACGCTTTAGCTTAGAAGTGGGCTGCTTTGTAAGCATAATAATAAGCGAATTTATTGAGAATTTTTAATCTTTTTCGATTCCGATAATGTCCGATAGAAAATTTATTTCACAAAATGTCGCACGTGATGACGTAAGAAAATCAGCCTTTTTTTATTCGTTAATTTATACTAAGGTAAACGTATTTAACAATACAGCCAATATACATTTAATATTATTTAAACAATTTTGCACTAGCAAAATTATTTACAAATCTAGTACCTGTTTATTTTATTGCACAATTACATAATATTAAAAGATATTGGTATATTGTGTACGGTCTTAATTTATAGCAGCAGTAAATTATAAAGTTAAACGTACACTACGGTTTTAACCGTTTTGCAATTTAGGCATTTGCAACGCTTATAATCTCATCAACTTCGTTGTAACAGCACGGCTGTATTGTTTTCATATTTCTGTCCATTTTAATTGAATTAATAATCTTATTAAATCCATTGTAATATTGCCAATTGACTTTCATAAATCTAAAAGTAGTTAGGTAGTTACTTACTAGTAGATAGTTAATAAAACACAATGTACATAAAAATCGTCATTTATTCTTGTCGAATGTATTATAGGTAGTATATACTTTGATGTACGTAAATATATAATAGATTGCTAAGTTACCATTTACTTTCTACCCCAACCCCCTCCTGGTGGAATAGGATCTCGCCATGTCCTTCTTTGAGCATTAACTGCAAGAAATAGTTAATTGAATGTAATTAAACTGAATTGAGAATAATGCGAATTACTCATTAATTCTATTTTAAATATAAGAAATATTTATGATAGAATAATATGAATATAATATGAATTTATTGAACTATAAAAGTGGTAACAATTACAAATTTGATTATTTACTCATTGAGTTCTCTCATTGCAAGACTTTCGATAATTTTAGTAAGAAGATTATAAAATGATAAAGTATGACGTACTTTCTTCTTCATCACAACTATCTTGGCATTCTTCTGTCTCGGTATCCGGGTAATTTTTTATACAAAATTGGGATGCATCTTTCGTGTCATACGATGAACCCTTGAAAAAAATACTTCAGTAATTAAATTTTTATTATAAAAAATAATCAATGCCAGGTCACCCGTCTATATTGTACACTTGATGTTTGTTCTGGAGGGCGACAATATCTACGTTTTCGTATTACATAACGTGTATGTTATTCTTATAGACCTAATCAATTTCGCAAATTGCAAAGTCCTATTTAATATCTGTTCACGCTACGCTTCTGTAGAAACGCGCCTGTAATCGACCTCGTATAGGTTTTGCGTTAACTACTGATGTTTATAATGTGCAATGACCATTTGACATCGTGTGATTGCACTGTCTCTTGCTTCTTTTATAAAAATCATATCAAATAATTGAAAGCATTTAGGCAGTTATCCTACCGTCCACTAGTATGACTATTTACACTTATGCCTTGGTGGTTACTTACGCTCTCCGTATACTTCCTAACAGGCACATTATCGACGAGGTGATATCTGAATCTTGTATGATAGCCTTCCAGGACATTGTTGGTGCATATCCCTTCACATGGCATCCATTCCTCCCAATCCGTCATTGGACATTCTCGGCTACCACTTCGGGGTGGTGGGGTTTCACTAGTCATAATAATAAGATTATGTATTATGATTCATATTAATGAAGACATTGTGAATGTTATATAAAAGAACCTGAGAGCGCCAATTAGAAAACTTTATTACATTTAACTTACTTTGGCGGTTCAGTAGTAGGCTCGTATTCTTTTGAATCTTCGCTTGGCTTCTCTGAAATAAAAAAGATCATTAAGTATAAAAAACGGTTGGTCTTGGGCAAATTGTTGACCACCTTGAAGAGATTTTCGTTTATTTTATTTATATTTTCTTTTCCAAATTACTGCTACAGTAATTTGGAAAGTAACTGCTTTAAAAATTACTGGCAACCTCGTTGACGGCGGTTGCTCGTCAATAGCAAATAAAAAAGCAAAATACGCAAAACAGCAAAAAATAAAACAAAAAAACATTTATCAAAATAAGAGAGATACTTATATCCTTATCCTTCGAATGGAGGCAGCGCCTGGATTTCTAAAATGAATATTTTCACATAATCAAGTGCCATACCGTTATCTTCTTCATGTTCAGTGGCAGGTGCCTCAGTGATACAATTCGGAGTAATGTAAGTTCGTATTAATGTAAACAGTAGCCTTGCGAAGGGTTTCATTTGTTCCTTCGTTACAGATTTGTTTATCACCGCCCGTGATATCGGTTGGGGCGGCATCGTATCTTCATTAGGGGCCTGTGAATAACGTTAAACTTAGTAAACTTAGCATAATTTCAAGATACCTCTGATTTTTCTAAAGTTATTGCTTATTAGAAATTATCACTTGTTATAATGGCAAAGAAAAACATCGTTAGTAACACGGCTGGATTTGATAACCACATAGTTTAACAGTCCTCATTTGGCCAACGTGGATTGTGGACCACTCGTAGACATCTGTAATCATTCCAATGATGGGAACGACTACTGATGAATTGATCAGTGACCGTAGGATCTAAGTTGGAACGCCTGGTGTAAAGGCTTTCACTGACCATATTCTTCACACCACATCACATTTGCGCTTAATATTTTATAAGGTGTAAGTGTGACTCCAGAGTTGAGCCAGGAAGGTTTCTTTCTCATTATAATTTAATCAATCACTCACCTCGAAAGTCGCACCACTATCGGTCCCAGCGTCTAAAGGGTACAAATTGAATGTCAAATTCGACACCCATCTGTTGGTACTGATCTCACAAAGCTCCATATTGGACACGCCCAGGAACCAGTCGGGAGATGGCAAGATGGCCGTGACCAAGGAAACTCGATGGTGTTCCCGACTCGTTCGGAAGATCGCCCTGGTTACCATGTCGGGTTTAGGCTGACTGGTCGCTTTGAATATCGTACGCACAGATATGCCGAGCTGTTGGATAGACGTTAGTTAATAATTTAGAAAATATGTTTTCAGTTGAAGTAATGCTGGAAGCAACTTTGGGTTATACAGGAGAAGCGAGACATAACACCATAAAAACAGTGTAGTTTAGTATCGATTATCGATTATCTAGGCGTTCATCAGCTGTCGGGCTGTCGCATAACTAAAGAAGTATTATAAAAACGAAGCTGCAAGATTTAAAAATATAGGCTATTCCACACTCACAATTTAGGCGAATCTAACGACACTTTATTTGAAATTTGATAAAAGTTTAGAAACTTGAAAAATTTCGAACTTCGCTAGACAAAAATTGGTCAAGATTCATTTTTAACGGGTGATACTGCGCGTGAAACTGAGGGACAGTTAGTACTTAGTACGCACATATAAGTTTGCCAACAACCTACCTGTTCACGTATTTCCATCTCTAGTTCCGTGGTGTTGCCCTGCGCTGCCAACATTTTCAACCCTTGACTGGCATCGGATTCGAAACTGTACAAAGTAAAGCTTTTGCTGTGCGATGCGCCCACCACATCGCTGAACCGAGCCAATTCTTTAGTCCTGGGGAACATGAGCGGGTGGGTGTTGTACGACCAAAGACCCTCGAAGGTCAACTGTAAGGAAAACAAAAGATACGTAAATTAGCATATTATGTATATTATTATAAGGACGGCAATCTTAACTGAATACTCCTAATACTACCTAATATTAAACTACCTAAATATTAAATTAATTTAACTACCGGACTAACCATATATCGAGCATCTTCACAAACGTTAACTGAATACTCCTAATACTACCTAATATTAAACTACCTAAATATTAAATTAATTTAACTACCGGACTAACCATATATCGAGCATCTTCACAAACGTTACAGTTA
Organism: Epargyreus clarus clarus; assembly: GCA_014595695.2. Taxonomy (NCBI): domain Eukaryota; kingdom Metazoa; phylum Arthropoda; class Insecta; order Lepidoptera; family Hesperiidae; genus Epargyreus; species Epargyreus clarus. Next base: position 2,617,605 of record JACTTY020000026.1, read on the forward strand.
TCGTTTTCTGCTGGCGGCATGTCTTCAGCTTTCCGAGTATCCTCACACACTTGCTTTGAGAGGGGTCCGACTAGATCGTACCATACGTCGGGCTTTACGGCCACCACTGCATAAATTGTCACACATTTGTTGTCTTTCGGTGGAGCTTTCCAATGCGCCTGAAATTATGAAAAATGGTAAATAGGTACTGTATAGGTAGTACGCATGTTATTCACTAAAAACAGCGCATTCTTATGGCATTTTTGTTTTCTTTTCGGTAATGAGGTAGTAACCTGCAAAAGATACCCAGTGCTGTAGAAGTGACACAGGATTATATGGGATGTTAACCGCACTAAACCTAAACATTCCTTTTTATCAATGTTAGATCCCTGGTCGTATATAACAGCATATAATGGGGAAAAAATAACGCTTTCTACACTCACAGCCCCACACAAGGATTCCATGGACATCGTGGGTGCCATGGACACACGCAGACATATATACAAGCTAGTTACCTGCCTATATAGTCTTTAGTGATAGCAACGTATTCACGTCTGGTAGGATTCCTACATATCTGGATTATTGCAGTTGTTAAGGGTGACAGATGCCACTTATCATCAGATGGACTGCATGCTCGTTTGCTCCTCCTATATAAATAAAGTAAGGTCTAAATTCACCTCTACTGATGTTTTGGGCGTTATATCCGATTGTATGACGGAATTGTTGCAAGACCGACTGCGAACGGTGTCAGAGTCTGGGGATGGTTGGATCAGGCCAGGGTCCAGCAAGATGGGTTTCCTAGGGTTTTTCTCGTTATATTTCGTGTCCTCGCGAGCAGATATTGTGAACGCAATAAATGTGGATGTGTTGTCGGTAGAATAAAGCCGGACTGTAACACAAAATACAATATCTTATAGCGGTTTCTCATCTCACTCTCACGGAGCGTTTTTCTTCGGCTTCCGCTCACAAACGCGAAACGAAATCGCAAGTTTTTAAAGCGCAATTTATTTCCATTGCAGACCGATTATTAGCTGTTTCCACTGCAACGTAATACCTTGGACAACATAGTTATATTGATCTTTTTCCGCCCTAAGGTTACTACGTAACTGAGGCGGCTTCATAAGTTTATTTTTAATCGCCCAAAACTGCGGGTATTAATTGGATATACGTATAATTTTGAAAAATCGTGCTTGCCTGAGATTTGACCCATTGTGTAACAAAAAGTGAGATTCAACAAACAAAAAAAGTGAGATAAAACATTCTATCTAGACATTGTATATCATGGATAAAACATTTTTCCTTACCAGTATACATACGCGATGGTATGTACTCCTTATTATTGTTATCAGTGATGCCTACTATATCAATTTGGAACCTGCCATCTGATGGAAGAGGATCGGCTTTGGTCCCCAGAGGCCTTCTGTCGCAAACACCATCATCGGAGAAACACAGATGTATGGCCAAAAGTAGAAATAAACCGTTTAGTGCTCCTCTTATCTGTACCATGATTCTTTTGGAGTTTTAAGCTGAAAAAATAATTTAGATTCGCACTTAAATGTTTTTCTTAAAACAATTTGACTTGAGAAGAGTCATGCCTCAAAAATAATGTAGGTCTAGGCTATATATAGATCTATATATAGATCTATCAGATCCAAAATAAGGTAAACTGGAACTAACGATACGCACTTACAAAAATTCATTAAAATGGGATGTGAAGTATAATTATTCACACGGCAACACTCCCATAATAGTACCCATGTTTCGTGGTGTGTTCGTGGTATATTAGTATGAGGCATTCCAACTTAGTCCACGGAGTAGCACGTAGCCGGTAGCACCTAGTTGCTACTGCTTGGCTAGGATCGAGTACAGAAATATAACTTCTTTTTTATTTGAAAAACCAAATTAAACGAGTTAAGAACTTCTGTACCTTTTTTTAAACCAATGAAAAATCACTTACCTCATATAAAAATCGCATACATTTCTCAAAACTTGTAACTCACAACACGATTTACAACGTTTGTATATTTCGGTCAATTGACGCCGGGATACTGGATGGGGTAATTAGTGTTAAATTCATATAACACGTTAAATTACATCTCCCACACATACTTGCTGATGACGGAGCGTTTGATACGGGATAATGACCCTTATTGTGCTAGAAGATTAACGACCAACACAAACACTTTTATTACGAATCCTTGTTAATCGCTTCAATAGATGAATATGGCTATATTCTAGTATATTTACAGGAAGTATTAATTGACTAAAAGTTTTAGCATGCATGTTCGTTTTAAACGCAGTTAGTTCATCAAATAAGTAGGCAATACTGAATGTATCTTTAATTTTGTATAAGTAAATCAGGATTATGTATAGAAAAGTACTTATTAACTTTTAGTAGAATTATTTAGTATCCAATGAAATTGAACTGCTGATAAGCAATTCATTCTGTTCTAGAACTAAAATATTCGTATTGAAGTTTTAACTTATCTACTTTCTTGCAAAGTTGTGTGTGTTGGCGCTCTGGTATTGTAAGTGGGGTATGCATAAAACTAATCTTGTCTTAATTAAAGATAATTAAGATGTCCATATGGTTGGTATGACCACACAAATTTCTACAATCACTGATTAAGTTCAAAATTGTATAGCAGAAACAACAGGATCGGTGTACGTAAAAAAAGGTGAAAAACTTTCTTCTACAAAGTATTTTTATATCCTTAGTAATAGATTAATTTCTTTAATGAACACTGTAATAAAAATACATAGAAAAAGTTAATACTTATAAGACAATAAGAACAAGTTTCTTAAACAAATATTTTAAATAATTAGTAAGGTACGCGTCTCTTTTTAGAGGTCCAAGAATGGCCAGGAGCTACCGGATCCATTATCCTCCGACCAGCTGTGGAATAAAACATGCAAAAATTACTTAATAATCTTTGAATTGAAAGATTTTTCAAATTTAAATTAGGTGGTGAAGTGATGCATGTTATTGTTATTCATAAAGTCCGAATTCAAATAGGAATTATTTATAAACAACTGAACAAGTTTTTTTTTTCTATAATCATAGAGCTAAGCATTCTTTCTTTTTCTATATTTAACCTAACGATAAGGCAGACGGGCTACCTGATGGAAAGCAGTCACCGTCGCCTATGGACATTTGCATCACCAGAGAAGTCGCCAATGCATCGCCGGCTTTGTGATCATTGAAGAACAATAGTTTGGGTAACGCACAGCAGACACATCGATTCACACATTCACCACCATTCACACTTTGAACACACAAAATTTGGGGGGGTATAAATATGTAGTTAAACCCAAAACTAACAAAGGGTACTATCCCTTTAGGAATATTTCGACCTACCTGTCACCTGTTTCTGTTTGGGTTTTTCTGAGCAATCAACCTTACAGTCTTCTATCTCATAGTCAGTATAATGTTCTTTACAGAATTTCGGAACTTCCTTTTTAGGTGCATGCTTGTTCTTGTTCACCTGCAATTAAGAAACAAAAAGTTAAGTTAGGGAATGTCTAATTGCAACGTATATATTTATTAATTTACATCAGTAAATAAAATATCCAAATATCGAGGTAGGCACAATTCTCTCAACTTTCGAATTATTATAGTTGTAGGTGCTGAAACCGAATTTCTTTATGATGTGTAAACAGCCACGCAATACATGTGATGTTTCAGTCTTAGCTGAGGTCAACCATATACTTGTACTACCCTTAAAGAATAAGAATGCCTCGTGCTAAGAGCCAGGCTTATAGGCATGAATAGTTATGCCGTGTAAATACGAGGAGTGTTACACTTTATAGTTTCGAGGTTTTACCACTGAACTGAATATTCCTCACATTAGGATCATATTTCTCGACTGCAACACCATCGACCAGATGGTAACGTTCCCTCCACCTGAAACCTGACATTTTCCCGTTTTCGCAGATACCATCGCAAGGGTTCCACTCCAGCCATTCCGTTAATGGACAGTACTCGCTTGAGTCAGGGTCTGTTACTAAGGGTGTTTCGCTGGGAAAATATAAATAAGGGTTAGAGTAATAGCCACTACTGTATATGAATTTTATAATTTTTGAATATGACTGAAATGGGAAATGAATTTCATCTGATGGATCTTTTTCACCGGATCTTTGAATCGCCGCAAAAGTAGTCAAATTTGGAACACATCCTGTCGACCTAAATGACAAGTGGTCGCAGCACCTCATAAATATCTGTAACTCAACTCTATATAAGCAATTAAGAATCCTTACACTTAAGAATCAAACTCGTGAATTTCTGTCTGCCATATGCTCCGACAGGAGTTTACATGGAGCAATAACTATACCGGTCTACAGATTCCAACCCCGGCCAATAAACTAAAATACTTTAATTTTTTTTATAATAGTGTAGTAGCGAACGAGCATGCAGTCCACCTGATAATAAGCGGTCACTACGTCCCAAAAACACCTGTAACCAACTTCATAGAACAAGGGCTCTATCAAAAGCCGTTCGCAGATGCGCTACCACTTTTATAAGGACTGAGATGATCGCCTCATAATACGCAAGTCAGCTGAAGATTTCTGTTTCGTGTCAAATTATTGTGTATTCTTGTTCATGTCCACGGCTCCCACGATGGTGGGGTTATTAGTGTCAAAAACTAAAATGATGAGCTAATGACATGATCCGAGGTGACAATGGAGAACAAGTGGAAGCTCACCCCTCGCCGCTAGCTAGATCTGTGTTTTGGTACCTGGCGGGCTCATCGGGCTCGGATAGACCGGTCTCTGCCTCTACCGTCGTCGTTTCGGTCTGGCTTTCTGTTGTTGTGCTCGTCTCATTGCTAGCTTCTACAACAAAAATATGTTTATACAGAAGTTGTAATAAAACGGGCAGTACAGGTGATGGTAAGTGGATACTGCCGCTAAACGACTGTTGTCAGCTCCACATAGGATTGTATCCTATGTGAGGTCTGATACCGTGTTGCTACCTCTCAGGACTATGTGGCCTCGTTTACGTGTACCTGTAGATATGATGGAGGTATACGCCTCAAATCCATACCTTCCTCCACCATTTCTGTATCACTTGTGTACTTGTAAACGTGTATCACTTGTGCTTCATAGTGCATTTATGTCTACAACACTAGTTGTAGCGAGAAACTCATGACTTAAAAAGAGTTCCAAGAATCAAGGTCACATACCTTCTGTTGTTGTTTCCTCTACACACTCCTTGTGGTAAGTTCTGATTAACTTGATGTTAAGTTTGCCGAAAGGATGCAGATCTTTCATGTCTGTTTCGTAAAACGGTGAGTTCCTGTCGTACGAGCTCATTGCCACCCGAGACACGGCATCTTGTGGATACGTCACGATATTTGCGGACTAAAAGTAAAGTAGACTAAAATAAGGCAAGTACTGTTATGTTAAAAATTCCCAGCATTGTTTGGAAAATATAATTATGAAAAATAGGTGCTTAAATATAATCCTTTCTTGTATGCGGAAAAAAGTAAACAAAAAGAATTATAATGATTTTAATAATAATTAACGATAAAAATATCTAACAAATTGTTGTATTATTCATTACATTACAAAATTACGACGATGTCATAATATAATGTTCCAACTATATGTCCATTAAAATTTAATTTACATTTAAGTACATATCATACCTTCCCATGTTCCACATCTCATTACATTCAACCAACCAACCAATTTTCAAAATTGCATTTACCTCGTAGGACACACCGCTATCAGTCCCCGCGTCCCAAGGATACAACCTCAGTTCTCTCTCTGTCAACCAAGTGTTATCCTGGCAGAGCTCGTATCTCGTGACTCCGAGGAACCAGTCAGGCGACGGGTCCAGAGCGACTGCCACCGTGAACAGATGGTTCGTTTTGTCCGCTCGGAAGAAAGCGTAAGTAGGCTTGCCCATCTTAGGAAAGCTGTGGCCCTTTCCTTTGATTACAGTGCGGACTCCGCTGCCAATCTGACGAGTAATTTATGGATGATTTAAGGATGATATACCTTTTTAATAGTATGGTAACGCCAATCTCTTCTAATAAAAAATCTTAGGAGGGATGCTTTATGTTGTAAGTTCAGTAAGTAAGTAAGTCAGAGTTATATTCAGAGTCACCCTAGCGGTGGCAGGCAGACGTCAAAAATATTTATGTCAAAAATTTACTTATCAATTGTAATAAAATCACAGGTGTATGAAGTGTATCACCCTGCACTTCACCAGATTGGTGGACTATAGCTTAAAATCTTTTCACTCTGAGATGAAATCCGTATCCTCCTTCTCCATAACGAAACACTTTGTCACAGTACAAATATAGATCCCTATACTGTGACCTTGTGAAGTGGGGGTAGTTGTATTGACATTCAAAAAGTGCTGAGTAAAGAACCTATTTTGAATTAAAAAAAAATGATTTGATTTGATTATCCAGCATTGAGTACAAGTATGCTATTGATTGTCTTACTTACATTCTCACGAATCTCAGCTTCAAGCTTGCTCGAATTGGCGTACTCTGCGAAATCTTTGAAGCCGTCCGTAACTAGGCTATCAGGCATCCATAACACGTAACTGGTATCGTGGGATGCTCCGACAAGATCGCTGAAGCGAGGCAACCAGTCGTTTTCAGGATACAAACGAGGATGTGTGTTGCGAGACCAAATTCCAGTAAATGTCAGCTATAAGAGGACAATTTATCATCCTTTAATTTGGGAAATTTAAATAATAATATCGGCTATTACAGTTACTTTCTGCTAAATTTTGAATTTTGTCAGTTATGCTGACTAAGAATAATCTCACGAAGCAATAGGAAAATACTTGCTCTTTTTTAATTGAGACCCTAGCTGGAATGGGTCGTACATATGTCTCTCCGAATTAAGGAGCCCCTTGGGTAGTTACGTAATATTTAAATGCCTCCTTAGACAGAAGTCAGTGAAATAGAGTAAAGTGAGATAGAAAGATGCGTCTATTACTTACCTCATATTTAGCTTCGTCACATGTCTGGCAATCAAAGTTTAAAATCGGGGTGACATCGTCCGGTTGGCTCATATCCTCGCAAAGCCGCTGGGTCAACGGCGATCCGTCCTGGAACCACACCTCCTCGTTTTCCGCGACCATTGCGCGTAATATGACGCATCCATTCCCAGATTCAGGAGCTTGCCAATAGACCTAAGGGAACAATGAGGATGCTTTTTCGCATGGAGAAGAAATTACAATGTCTAGTATTTACTTATTCCTAGTAATTTAGATTACATTAAAATCTATTTTATAAAATAGCAGAATAAAACATTCTGCCATCTTTTAAAATAGGTCTTAAAATAATTTACTTCAACGTCTAAGAAAAGCATAGTGAGAAAACCTACAGATCCAAAAGTTTTCCATAACTTTCTCAAAGCAATAAGTAAATGTTGTCAACGGCGAACTTGATGCCAAAAAATCACGTGAATATTTAAATATTAATAATATTCCTGATTACCACCACGGATGATTTTGTCGACGCTATGGCTTGTTCCACGGCGTATAAACAGCGGTCACTAAACTTTGCCGTGAGGGTATCCTGTGGCCTGAGATCTCCTGGGTACAGGGCTATCATTCGCCTAGGATTCTTGGGATCTACTTTAGTATCTCCTTCAGCTGATATGACAAAACCAGTGAAGAAGGACTTATCGTCTGTGGCTATTATTTGCACTGCAAAAAAGCATTTTGTATTGTTACTGGCAAATGGATTACCCAAGTACTAAGTGTTATAGTGTTAATGGGAGAAAAATTGATTGATTAGATTTAGGAACTACCTATAGTATAAAAAAATGCAAATTGTACGGTAGGCATAACGGCCTATATCTATGTGTTTAAAAAACATGAGGCGTTCATACACTCATATATGTTTTTTTTTATAATCTACCTGATGGTAAGTGGCTACTGCCGCCTATGGACATCTGTAATCAACCCCAGATAGGACTAGATATTCCTACCTGAGGTCGGCCACATGCGCCGCTACCTCTGAGGACTAAGCTGGAACGCCTCAGAAAAGTCTGTCTCCCTTACCACACCCTTTTAACCGGAACACAGCAGCGCCTAACACGTGCCGCCGGTGTCGAACCACAAAGGGTTCTACCACCTTCAGCTGATATTTATCAGGCAGCCCGTCTGCCATATCGTTAGGTTACATATTAAAAAAAAAAGCTACTTAAATATGTCCTTAATTATATTTATCAAATTAAAAAATTATATCCAAAGAACATCTCAGTAGAAACGCGAAGAGCTATTTGAGCTCGCGGAAAAACTTAACTTACCAGTGTAAAGTTGTCCAGGTATGTAAGAGTCTTCAGTCCCAACTACCTCTAGCTTGAAGCGACCATCGGGGGCCGATGGTTGTGTCATGGACCCATAAGGCCTTCTATCACAGCGGAAACTTAAGACTTGGTATTTCAAAGCAACAAAGGTAAATATAAACCATATTACACAACCAAATTTGAGTCGCTTGGTCATCTTTTAGTTCAGATGCTAAAACGGTATAAATATGAATATGAATGTTGAAAGTAACAATGTAAAATCCCCTTAGACTTACGAGAAATAAATATTTCTCGTAAGTCTGTAAAGGACTAAATATCTTTTAAATAGTTATTTATTATGCGCGTTATAAGTAATTATACAATATTTATACGTACTTAAATAACGAAAAAATCGTCCACGCGTCCTGACTTCAGGATCCTTAGTGGTAATAATTTAGTCCAGAAAAGCAAATGGTCACGAGAACGTACAAGATATCGTATATCAATATAGGTATTACATTTCTGTTGTAATTGGCATGTTCAGACTTGACCTAATATCTCATGAAAACGCAGAGGGCATATCCCATAACCAATTTGTGTTAGTTAAGAATTAAATACTAACATAATAATATATGTTAGGTATATCATTTTATGATCCATGGGATAATCTTTACGGTAAGCTGTATAGTGACTGCCCTCAATAGGAAAGGAAAAAGTGCTTATATAGCTTACATCTCTGATATGGAAAAAAAGATAACGAAAAACAAGATTAAATGTGCAGGATGATTTGAATTCCAAAAAAGTAACACTAGTTTTGGCACTGTGTCGAGATGTTGCGTTTATCATTGACTAAACTCTTCATGAGCTTTTCACAATACTCTACATAATCAGAAGTCTAACAAAAGCTAATACAAGCCAGACAGAGCTGGTTAAATAAACTTTAAGAGCAGTTGATAGTCGATCTATCTTATGTTTTGATTACAAGCCATCGAAATTTAGTAGTTAAATTTGAATCTTTGGCACTCCCGATCGATGTCTAAGTGTGCGTCAACCTTTAATAGAATTTTTTTTTTATGAAACTTATTTTCAACCAGTAGGAAAAATGAGAAATATTTGATTTTATTTGTTGTATGTTTGTTGTTTTAAAATATTAAATTACTTATTTATTATAATTAATTTATTTGTCTCATTATCAGGGAAGTTGAGATTGTGCAATTTGTTGTTAAAAACACGGAAGGAAGTACATGAGAATATAATAGTTAGTATTTTACGTGAGCTATCCATTAAAAAATATTAAATCAGTCAAATTTATTATACTTCTTGTCTCAATATAAAGAAAATCATAGCATGAATGAGAAACATGAACAAAATACATTTATAAACCTTATGGCAATATTGCGTTTTTGAACGTCAATCAGTGTCAATAATGTCAACTTATTTTATTTTATTAAAAAATTACTGGCTTGGAGATCTGTTTATGGGACGCGAACAATAAAATATTCTGTGGCCGCGTTCGTGTCAAGGAAGTGATTGTCAAATGGTGAATAGATGTCTGCAAAGCCAATAAAAATGCCGTCGGCAACGAAAGATTCGACTATACTGAAGATTGCGGTGGAGATGTTAAATGCACCGGATAAGGTGCCACAATTGATTGAATTCGACCAGAGCCAACCCTTATCTAGCTACATTCAATTGCTGTGCAAGCAGTGGGGTCTGCTCGACCCAGAAAACTACGCCTTACAGTTCTCAGAAAGCAATAACCAGAATTATATTACGGAAAAGAACCGAAATGAGATTAAAAACGGATCGGTGTTACGCCTCGAGCAGTCCCCAGCGAAAACTGTTCAGGACATTCTCGCGAAGATCAACAACGGCTCAGAACAGGAACAAACGGAAGCTCTGTGCAAATTATCAACAGTGAGCAGCGATTTGACATTTGCGCTAGAATTTATAAACAAAAAAGGTTTGTCTCTCATAATAAACAACATTGAGTCGGGTAGGTTCAAGGGCAGCTCCCTAAAGTACGCTTTGGTCACTTTTGTTGAACTAATGGACCATGGGATTATATCCTGGGATATCTTAGAAAATCAATTTATCAACAGAGTTGCCAGTTTTGTCAGCAATCAGTCCAATACACAGGATCCGAAAGTAATTCAGTCATGTTTATCGATTCTCGAAAATATTGTATTGAATAGCTCAGGGAAAAATTCTCATGTGGAAAAGGAAATCACAATCCCCAGTTTGATATCACACTTGCAAAAAACATACCAGGACAGTATTATCCAGCAGAATACCATAGCATTGATAAACGCCATATTCTTAAAGGCAGATATGACTAAAAGAAGAACAATTGCGGCAACATTATCCTCTAAACAAGTGCGTAATGTGATTTATGAAAATCTGATTGGTCCTCGAGAGGGACCAGGCTCTGAGCTTGATCATCAATTGTATGTGTTACAAACACTCACTCTTGGCCTACTAGAACCTAGAATGAGGCAAAGGGCTGATTCCCAAGAACAGGAATCACAGGAAAAGATTAAAGAATTGAGGAAAATTGCATTTGAAAATGATAACAATTGTAATGTTGAAGTTACTACACGAAGACAGATGGGGAGCTTCTCAAAGGACTTCAAAAAACTTGGATTTATGTTTGAAATTGACCCCATCAAGGATTTTAATGAGGTACCACCTGGTATGTTGGCTTTGGACTGTATGTTGTACTTTGCAAGGAATTACCCAGAAGACTATGCAAAGATTGTTTTAGAGAACAGTTGCAGGGCAGATGAACATGAATGCCCCTTTGGTAAGACTAGTGTAGAGTTGGTGAAGCAGTTGTGTGATATTCTGCACATTGGTGAACCACCCAGTGAACAAGGTGTTAAATATCATCCTTTGTTCTTCACACATGACCATCCCTTTGAAGAGCTATTTTGCATCTGCATTGTGCTGTTAAACAAAACATGGAAGGAAATGAGAGCTACCACAGAAGACTTTGTCAAAGTCTCTAGTGTTGTGAGGGAGCAGATAAGCAGAGCGTTATCAGCGTTTCCGAAAGGCTTTGATAAGTTTCGCCAGAAGATAAATCAACTGACTTACACTGAAATAACACAGATATGGCAGCAAGAACGCACAAACAGAGAAGTGTGGGAGTCACGAGCTACTCCCATTATAGAGTTGAAAGAGAAAATCACCCCAGAAATAATAGACCTAATTCAGCAACAGAGATTAGGGGTTTTGGTTGGTGGTACCAGGTTTAAGAAGTACATATCCAGGGGTCAGAGGATGAAGGACAAATTCTGGTTTGTGCGTCTATCTCCCAACCACAAGATATTGCATTATGGTGAGTGTGATGAGAAAAGTACACCCAGCCTAGAGGAGCTCACTACAAAACTAGCAGTTGCTGATATAAAGTGTGTTTTAGTTGGCAAGGAATGTCCACACATGAAGGACTTGAAAGGCAGAAAGATTAATCCTCACCTTGCCTTCTCTCTCATTCTCAAGTCAGTGGAAGTGCCATCACTGGACTTTGTTGCTCCAGATGAACAAATATTTGACTACTGGACGGATGGAATCAATGCTTTACTAAAGGAAAAGATGTGTAGTAAATCATTTGAGAATGACTTGGAGACATTGCTGTCCATGGATATCAAAGTGAGATTATTGGATGCCGAAGGAATTGACATTCCTAAGGATCCTCCTCAGATACCACCAGAGCCAGAAGACTATGACTTTTATTACGATAATAACTAATGAAAGTCACATTAGCATATTGTTTAATCATGTTTTATTATGACATGTATATAAAATCAACTTTAAGTATTATATTTACCTAGTATACATAACATATTTAATCATTTATGCACAGTATGCTATCCGGAGCTTTATATGCTTTAAAATTTTATGAATATTCTGGCATATCCCAGAATGTGTGAATTGTACTGCCGGGGAATTATAATAGGCATTAACTGATCTCTGTGTAAAACCTGAGAATGATATTGTATGTTTTTCAGCTTAAATGTGTTGATAGATTTTCCTTTTTCGGTTTTAAGTTTGTGATTTTGCTTTGGATAGCAGTTTTGCTGTGTTTTAATAATAAGCATATTTGGACCAGGCTTCATTCCTTTTATTTGTATATTTATAATCTATGTCATGTTGTATGATTGACTTTTTGTAAATGTGTATTGTGAAAGGAGACTTCTTCATCAGAAACATTTGTCTATCATGTAACAGTTTAGATCTAGTGTTACATCAATAAGTAAGAACTGAGCATTACAATATGAAACTGTAATTAAACATTTTACAATTTACATATTTCATAACAGATGATTTGACATAAAATATGCCATTTAGGATTTTTAGAATTTTTGGTTTTTAAAGTGAAGATTCGTCAGTTAGTGAGGCAGTATTGTAATGTAAAATTCAAAATGTAATCTTGGATTGTTACATTAAAGACAAATGTCTCGATAAGGAAGCACCCTAATGTTTATTCTTGTATTGAGCATTTACTATTTATCTAAATATCAACATGTCACACATAGACATGCAAAACAAACATTATATTTTAGCTAATTTTTTTAATAATATTTTACCATTATAATGTCAATTTAAAGTATAAATACGAATGTCAAAAGGATTTCTTTAAAAGCAATTGTATGGAAGATTTTTAACTATCTTATTTTAATTTATATAAAGCACAAAGTATTTGAAATGAATATTTTTTTATAATATTCAATTTTATTTAAATACAACTATATTATAATATATTACTACACTTGCTACAAAATTTTACATACTTACATAACAATTAATCAATTTCCATTCTATTATATGGACTGAATTCAATAATTACTTGAAATTACGATATTAAGCATTGTGGCCATATTCCGATATTATATTTTACATACCAAAGATAATCTGTAAAGAACAAAGTATATTTAACAATATCATTATTAATAAATAAATTTTATTAAGAATTATTGATCTTTTATTTGTACTAGAGAAAAGTGAATTTGTACAAGGACAGTATACTTTAGTTTTAGCCCGTTATTATTAATCAATCCAAACTTTGCCAACCAAATATCGATATTCTGTAATTTTTAGTAACGGACGTTATTAATCAATCTATCCATTTCTTATCTACCAAACCAGATGTGGATTCATATGTCGATCTTTAGTAGGCAAAACTTTGGATAGTTTATTAATACCGGGCGTACTACTCTGGTAATAAACATAATATAGAATATAAAGGACCTATACATACATCATCTACCTGATGTCATCATAAATGCATCTAAAAAGTGATTAAGATCTTCCCCTGTCTTAGCATAAGTTTATTTACCTCTCACAAAAGACCTTAAAAATAAGTATTCATATCAATTTCCTTAATTCATTTTAATTAATACTTCTTGCGTTTTCCTCTAGTGGTGCGCCTAAACTAGAAATAATTCTGATGCGTTATATTTTAATAGCGTAATGTAATACCTAACTTTGATTTGCATCATTGCCATTGACTACAAATGTATTCCTCAATAAGCCATAATATTTGGGAACTATTTTCGTACCATTTTTATATCAACTAATTATAATAATTTTGTTATCGTGTATCTCATGTTTGCTTCATGTTTTCCAAAAGATTAATACCCTGCCCTATGGGTCTATGATTGTAACTAATACCCAGACTAGAAACAAAATCAAATATCTTACTTTGAAAAGTAAGCTAAAATAGTACAGTTCCTCTTACAGGAAATTGTCATTGCTTTTTACATTTTCTAAATAAATATTTTATTAAATAAAAAGTAATTATCTTGTTTCAAAAGAATGTTAGAAAGTTGCAGATATATAAATCAGGAAAAGAGTTTTCTAAAACACTTTAATTATATAAATATCGAAAAGTGCAAAATGTAAAAAAAAATATTCAACCATATTATGTTTACTCCACAAAACGCTACACATAGACCATAAAGTATTGCATCTAATCTCACAACTCTTAGACATTAGCATTTAGGAGCACCACACACGGTAAGCCTCAAATAAAACACAGATCACAACACGACACTTTTATACATCTACTGCATTTTGGAGACTTCGAACTTAGTGTTGATGATTTCTTCATCAGAGTCGAGTAAGGGTAGAGTGCTGGCCGGGATGTTGTCCTCGACCCAGCGGAGGTCGTTCTCGAGGGAGTTGTTGCGGGCCTCGGGCGCTTCGCGACTGTCCCCGGAGTCGCCGGTGCTGGTGCCCCTCATCTTCACGCCGTACGCGTCGTTCACGAATTGCTCTTCCTCTTCTGAAATTTAAACATGAATTTATTACTGTTAAATTTTTGTGTCGCAATACGAAGTAAGGAAATAAGTAATTAATACCAAATACTATTCTAAAATGCATACGACATACTCTTAATATTTTTATATTGCATATTTATTTCATATTGCATAAATTCGGAAAATCTGGAGTCCAAATTCAGTAAAGACAGATAATAAATGAATTTAGATTTCTGATAATAATTAGAATGCATGGGCGTAGCTAAAGCTTCCTTAAGGGGTGGTATCCTGTAATATTTTTTCGCCCCATGCTAATTTGCGGTGTAGTCTCTAAAATGTATCAGCGTAAACAAAAACGGTTTTCCTCACAGACCCCGTATTTGTTTTGTACCCTATTTGTTTATTTTTCTTTTTTCGCCTATGCTACCCCGTAAGCCCCACCCTATAAATGTCCATGACACATACCGTCATCATCCTCAGCGTTATCGAGCAGCGGCGTGAAGGCGTACCGCTGGTTGTTGTTGGTGGGCCGCCACAGCACCATTATCGCGGTGAGCACGCCCGCGAACAGCATGTGCCAGTACGCCTCGTCCAGCCAAACGCCCTTCCAGTCCTGCGAGTTCAAATTTTATTAATTTATTTTACACAAATACACCTCATAACAATCAATATAGGCACGGCCTGTGATTACAGGCACAAACCTTTAATGTTTAGATACAGGTCTGTGATTACAGGTCATTCCCAAGACGGTAGTTTGATTTGTTTTTTTTTATCCATTAGGTACACTGCCTTACCTTATAGTTGTCTATTTTTTACTTTTTAAAAGATACAAATTTGCAAAAGAATGTTGTTACAGCACTGCTTCTTCTTCCATAGTGAAACACTTTCTAAAGCGGTGGTAGATTCTTCACGTTCAAAAATAGTTATATTTCAACCAATTTTGAAATTTTATTGTCCACAATTGAACCAGGACTATACAACACGTGAGTTCTCATTAAAAAAAAATAATAATAGTTATATATTAAGTTTCAATTTGCAATGTAACAATATTTGGTATTTAAATATGTCAAAATTAATAACAAAGCTAAATAGCTTTGTTAAATTCATCATAATTTTGAAACATTACATTGAATCAATTATATTAACAAGTCGTTTAAGCGTATGGGTAAATAATGTACTGTTTATTGTACAATCAATTTTTTTTACTGCTCGGCTCGAAGGACCAAAATTTTTGGCATGAAATAATAAAAAGTTGAATATATGTGTTACAAGTAATAAGTGTAAATTTAGAAATCGTTTTTACAAAATCGGTTACTTACAGTGATACAATCCAAGATTCTGTAAGACTTGAGCGAGTAGAGCATGAATATCACAGAGGCGATGACGGCAAATATAAGCGTGTTCGTGAAGTGTCTGTACAGGGAGAGTTTCACAGAATTTCTGTAACAAATATGTGAAATATGTCATCATTGTGCCAATTAAGATACAGAAACATAAAATAGATAAGGTACAATAATAGGAAAAATAAATCAATATAGAAGGAAAACACAAGATATAAATAAAACAAAATTAATTTTATTGTATTTTTGTCCGTAGCTTCAAGTTCTGAAAAGTAAGAAGTCGATATGCTTATATTAGTTTTTTCACTGTACCTACATGCCTGTTGCTTGCACATGTGTACTTTTTTGTGTATACCTGCGTTGACTAGTATGTGTGTGCGTACGTGCGCGCATGCCACGTTTGTGTATGTGAATGCATGTAAATGTGTACATACTTGCGGCTTGTTCGTATGTGTGCACATGACTGGGTGCATGAGCACCAACGGGGCGTGGTACGTGTATATGTGTGTATATACATAGATGGGCATGATGTGTGCAGTGATGGCATGAATGTGTGCGCGTGGCACTTTTGTGTGTATGCTTGTTGGTATATGTTCATTCGTATAAAATGGGGGCGTGAGTATACCGTATTCGACGTGGATGTGTGTGTTGTTGTGTAGTATATTTACATATATACTTGAGTGTGTATATGCATGCACATAGACGTGTGTGTGTGTGTGTGTGTGCGCGCGTGAGCGTACGTTGTGTATGTATGTGCGCGCGTTGTGCATGCGTGCGTATGTGTATGTGTGCATATGCGTATACAGCGCAAGTAGAATGTACCGACCTGCGCAGCTGCAGCGTGCGCATGGTGTGCGCGAGCGACACGAAGACCCACCAGCAGATGGCGCTGTCGAGCAGCGAGAGCGGCGCCTCGGCCAGCAGCAGCGCGCGGCGCGGCGCGGGCGCGGGCGCGCGGTGCAGGCGCAGCCACGCCTCGATGCCGCCGAGCAGCGCCCACAGCAGCCCCGTGC
Organism: Epargyreus clarus clarus; assembly: GCA_014595695.2. Taxonomy (NCBI): domain Eukaryota; kingdom Metazoa; phylum Arthropoda; class Insecta; order Lepidoptera; family Hesperiidae; genus Epargyreus; species Epargyreus clarus. The sequence goes on from JACTTY020000026.1 coordinate 2,634,456, forward strand.
CCACCACGCGCTGCAGCGCCGGGCCCAGCCGCGGCCTGCAACCGACACCACATTCACATCCCCCATCCTTCCAATTCCAGTCACTATAACTCTCCTCAAAATCGTCTTATGACAATGACTTCCACTTTCCCCTAGCTTGCAAATCGATTAGACAAGAGCAAGAGAGAATATTTCAGTGTTGCCATATCATACATTTATATCTCTGTATGTAATACTTCATTCTTTAAACGGACCCAAAACGACTAATACACACTTCAATAAATATATAGGAAAAAAAATGTAAGAAATCTTGCACGCAAAACTAAAGACAACCAACACCCAAGCGACATCTAGTTATAATATAATCATAATATACTTAAAAATGTTGCAACCAATTAGCTTAATTAACTATTAATTATTTGTTTAGCTTGGTCATTTAAATTAAGCATTAAACAAGCAACTACACAAAAAAAAAAGTCAAATTCCTTCACTGTTAAAACAGTAATCACTAACATTATAAAAAGTTGCAACCCAAATAGCACAATACATTTCTTTTTATTTGTATAAACTTAATAATGACATACAATTTGATACTTACTTAACAATTCCAAATCCAAGAGACACTATTATAACTAACATTCGAGCAAGGGCCCTCTTAGCTACAGAGACCCATTCTGCAAACATGTACGCTTCAGAGTTGAATAACCTGCAAAATTAAAATCATAAGACATTCTACATTTCTCAAGAAATCATAACTTATGACATCATCAAAATATCAAATTAAAAAAATAATTTTAATATTCAATAAGCAATTATTGTTATTGTTATTAAAAATAGAACCTATTGAAACAAAAATCCTATACTAATAGTCATCTTTAGATTTCAACTGGTAGAATGAACAGTATATAATATGGCCAAACGTTGAACATATGGACAAGTGCATCTAAACTTTTGTTTCAGTTTATTAAAAAAAAATGGTGTAGCCAGGTACTCTTTACCCACCCAGTTCTATTAATGGACGAATAGACCCCATAGTACACAGCGCTCTCCACCATGCCCATGAGCGCCACGCCGCCAATCCAATACTGTATCCTGAGGAGATCCCGCCATTGCAGTGCACATACGATCATCCAACACGTGCAGAGGATCGTGTACAGTCCACACATCGTCCCGAAGAACTGGTAAAAAAAAAACAGATGTTGAAGTAAAAAAAAAATTAAAATCAGCTGTTTGCGTCAATTGAATCATCCGCCATTTTGTGTGAGTAGCCATTTCGCGGTCGTCAGATTATTCTGCTATTACTTATTTTCCTATTTTTTCCTTAACTTTTAAATGAATAACACAAATCGTTATTAGCTATTAGTTCATCTTATCCTTAATAGCTATAAGTCTCACATTTTTTCTAACAATAAGTGGATTAATATATTACAGATGATAGAAGTGAAAATTTATATGCAAAAAAAAACTTAAATGTGTAATTACTATACACTGTTACACTATCTTTATTAGCATTTAAACATGAATAGAATCATGTGTCATTAACGATAAAAGTAATGTTATACCAAAATACATTTTTGTCAAATGATAAATACCTACCTACTTAATGAAATATAATGTATTTGCTATTGCATGCTTGAATTTGATATTGAAGTATCTATAGTATTTCAAATGTTATGGGAGAACAATACAAAGTAATGCTGGTATTAAAACTTTATGTAAAAGAATGGACATCAGCACATAATATAATATATCTACCCACCGGTAAGAGAGGCCACATCGAAGCAGACAAGTACCCAGATGGCGCCACCATCTCGATGTGGAAGCTGGCGTTGAATTTCGAGTTGCTCTGCACTTTCATCAGCAGTGCATACGTTCCTTCAGCCGGCATCACTAATACTGGCGGAATGAGCTGAAAGTTCAATGTGATTAAATTTTTTGTTACATATAAAAGACTAACAAACAAGCATATGGTCCCGTACGGTACGGTCACAGCCATCCGGAAACATTTGTCAACCATAAATTGTTAGCTTCAATCCTTCTTAACTGCGACAGACACTTAAAATTGAATTCACAAACTGCCTGGCCCAGAACAGAAATTAAAATATTTACTTGGCCAGGAATCAAGCCTAGAATCCAAATTGTATCTAAAAATGATGGTAACAATTTTGTCAAGAGTATAGTTTAGTGGAATTAAAGCTTTCTTTACTTTTCATGGCTCAAATACTAAAAAGAGGATGACTTGTACACTCTACAAAGCATTAACTCTCATAATTAATACTCATTCTATCCAAATATTGGCTAACAAAGATCAAATTTTGACAACTTCTAGTTTGAAGATTGCGAAATGTCAATCTTTGGTATGAAAAACATTGGATAGATTGATTATTAATAACTAGCATTGATCAGGTATTAAAAATTCCAAAATGGATAAATAAAGCTAGTGTCTTACAGATTGCCCAGCACTTTTCGGTTGCTTGCTACCATCGTCAGTCTTGCCGTCTTCTGATGTGGAAAACACTATGGAGGTCTTACTGCTACACATATAATTCTTCCTCACGCTCAACTCTTGAACGGGTGTCGAGTTGTTTATGTCATACGTTGACCAGTCCACTTCATTTGTGCAATCTACGATATGCTGGGAAAAGATTAAAAAAAATTAACAATATTATTATAAGAATACATTAAGAATATTATAATTCAAGTATACCCATACTACTCTGTAGTAGTAGTAGTAGTAGTAGTAGTAATTTAAATTGTGGGTTGTTGTCAACCCATCACTGTCCCATAGCTGGACATAGGGTTCATCTCAGAGTGAGAAGGGATAGGCCAAAGCCTTCTGTGCTAGACTTCACAACCATTTGTATGCAGGAAAACCACCAGGAAACCTACATGTCTGAGAGTTCTTTAAAATAAAAACTTCTCTATGTTTTGTGAGGTCTACCAATGCACACTTGGCCAGAGCAGTGGACTATAGTGTAAATCGCTCTCACCCAGAGACACGTGCCCAGCCGTGCCACAATAAAGAGTTGACAAAGGATCTGCTTGACTAATCAGTCTTATTAAGTTGTAAGTAAAGATCTGTTTTATTTTTTTTTCAAAATTATGTTATTGTTATTGCGTATAATATTATGTTGAAATATAATAAGAAAGTGATATCAAAAAATACCTCTTCAAAGTAATGAAAATAGTCCGGTGAGCACCACGTAGGTCTAAATTTGTACGAGACAGTAAGGTTAGTTTCCACATCGCTATCACAATGCACTGAAAAAAAACCTTATATTATTTATTTGAATCCACATTACAAGTATAAATGTTACACTGCTGTTATGAAATGAAATGAAATATATTTATTTTGTATAGGCCAACAACGGCACTTACAAATTGTCAGTTACAATATTTTTCTTAAACTACTACCAGATCGGAACGCAACCTCTACTGAGTGAAATACATTATTAGGCAGTAATAGGTTTATAGGTGGTGACTTCAGAGATGAATCACAAAAGGTTCTAACATCTTATAGTGATTCTTTTATAAGTTTATGTGACATATTGAAAATACTGTTGTTTTTATTTTTTGGTTGTCATCATGATGTCATAATGTGTCTTCATGCAACATCTTATCATTCATGTGTTACAGCCTGTAGTGCTCCGGTAACACAGGTTCGTTAAGGGAAAAGCTTACCAAAGTTTTAAGATTTAAGATTCAAAGTTTTAAGATTTTTTTACTATAATTTGTTATTTAAAATAAAAATAAACAGCATTCCTTACTTTTCTAATACTCAATATCTTTTCCATAAAAAAAAGTATCAAAAAGGTAAAAAAATATAGCTATTGCCAGCATGCATCGCCAACACCGCCCTTATCTCCAATTTATAGAACTGATAGATGTAGATACTACATGCAATAACCAGTTTTTAGTACTGTTTATCTATGAGCAATGGCTATCAATTTACTGAGAAATCATAGACATACATAGATAGACGAGAGAATTTATACGATATTATTTATACGTCCTTAAGTTATACAATAAATGTTTGTATGCCCATAAGGGTTGAATATAAAGCACCTTTTTGTAACACCTAAAAACCTGTATACACAAATAAAGATATTATTATCAATAAATAAAGTAATAATTACAAAATAAATAAGGATTTATGCAAAATATAAAGAGACAGGTCATCTGAGGGTTGTGATGTCATCTACAGGTATTAGCAATGCTTGAAACATCGCAAATTCATTGTATTTCCAGTACTACATGTAGGTATGCAGGTAAACATTTGTTGTTGTCGAGAACAAAGAACCATAGTAATTTTTGTTCACAAACGCTTTTGAATGAATGTTTTTGTTTACGTAACTGGCACCATTTTCTTTTTGCATTTGAAGTTTACTTTTCTAAGGTAACTAGGTAATTGAAATAAATTGTAATTTTAGTTGATATCACTCTAATTGACATTCTAATTTGTTATTGTTTCAGAGGCAAAACAGATTATTTTTATTTGATTGCTAACAAGTATTTGATATAATTTATTAACCGTAATGTTATCGAGCATAAAGTTTCTATACTTAACTAAAATACTTACTTACTTTATTAAAAAAATTGTTTACTAAAATTTTCTGTACAAAATGTATGTAAAATGGCATTATCAAGTGTTGGTGTTTTCTTTTTTTAAATTTCATATCATTTACAAATGCAAACCATTTTTATCTAAAAACTAGTTAATATACATGTCATACTCACATACTATTATAAGTTTGGTATCCTTAAATAATGATTTTGATATTGCAAACCTACAATCCTCCTGAAATAATAAAAACATTGTATTAAAATTACAATAATATATAGGTTTAAAAAAATATTGATTTTTCATAGTTTGAAATACATATTACAAAGATATTAGGATTATTAAAATATCCATTCTATTAAATATCCATAGAACAGACAAAAACATAAAACTAAACAGATTTTCAGGCATATTTGTTAGTGCTGTAATGAGTGTCTAGAAATTATTATTAATAGGTGGACAACGAGCTATCAATAGATATTTACGTATAAATAATTATCTAGAATATGTTTTGTTGTTGTTTTATACGTTATGTATATTTAAAATTATCATTATAAAACGTATTTTCTCACCCCACTCATCGGCAAATCCCATTTTCCGACATCGGAAAAACTAAGCGCTACTTCGCAGGCCACTGCCAATAATACTAATTGTCCTAACGTTTTACCCATTGCTACGGAAGCGGAGAGCTACGGATTATGTAAAAAAAACTAAATTTTTCAAAAACATTATTCTAATTTTGTTTTATAAAGCAATAACTTAACATTTTTGTATGAATAGAACGTAAAGTGAATTAGTATGCACGTTTGACAATGACAAATCGCGTCAGAGTTTATCTTGTATCTTTGACAGATAAATTTTAGATAATAAGATATAAACTCCAAAAATATGCATTATAATATTAATTATAACTGATAACTTTTTTATAATATTTAAAATTAAATAACTAATTCCCTAAAATATTTAATACAATTAGCTCATTTCTGATATATTTTTGATATAAAACAGTATTCAATTTTGACGAACTACTTGTATCCGAACTCAACGTCACAACATTTTGACAGCCTCGATTTGTGGTTGCTTGTGTGTCAAAATATTTTTGTTTTGTTCTTCATATTTTACTTTTATGTAAGTGTTATAATGTAATTAATGTGATATATTCTGGTTATTTTATTGTAGGACTACAAGAGGGAGTTAAATGTACAATGATCGGTGGTTATGGTTCGGTGGCGCAGAACTCGTAGTGGTGTGTGTTAGTCATGTCAGATTGCGCGCTGGTAGCCAATGTAAGCGAACACGATGCCAGTATGGACGTGGGGAACGACAAGTCTCTATTCGAGCCGACTGTTGATATGATGGTAAATGACTTCGACGACGAGAGAACGTTAGACGAAGAAGAAGCGCTCGCGGCGGGAGAGCACCAGGACCCGAAGGCGGAACTGAACAGCCTCCAGCGGGAGGGTGATATGCCATTGGAAGAATTACTCGCACTTTACGGTTATAACAGAAAAATGGAGAAGGCGCTCCCGGAGCCGGCGCCCGAGGTGGTGCCCGAGGAGAACGAGAAAACCGAGTCTGCGCTGCAGCAGTTGTATACGGAGACGACTAGCCCCGAAGCCACGAGATGCCTTAGGTCGGGATCCCGGCCCCCTTCCGAGGAGGAAGACGACTACGACTACAGTCCTGATGAGGATGACTGGAAAAAAACTATTATGGTTGGCAGTGACTACCAAGCTGGCATTCCGGAAGGTTTGTGCAGCTATGATGATGCCCTGCCTTACGAGAATGAGGATAAATTACTTTGGAACCCAAGTGTATTGGATGAAAAAATTATAGAAGATTATATGAGGAAAATATGTGCTATGAACTCTGGCACAGGCATGGATGCCATTCCACGTGGCAAACAGCTTCGGGATGATGAGGAAGCATTATTCTTATTGCAACAGTGTGGTCACAATGTGGAAGAAGCTTTAAGAAGGCGACGCATCTCCGCACAGACCCCAGCACATGCCAGTGTATGGTCTGAGGAGGAGTGCCGCAACTTTGAAAATGGTATTAAGGTGCATGGGAAGGATTTCCACCTCATACGACAGCAAAAGGTCAGAACGAGGTCTGTTGGTGAACTGGTCCAGTTTTACTACATTTGGAAAAAGACAGAGAGGCATGATATTTTTGCTAACAAATCTCGCTTAGAGAAGAAAAAGTATACTTTACATCCAGGTCACACTGATTACATGGATAGATTTTTAGAGGAACAAGAAGCAACAGGCACCAATGTGGTAAGACCTGTCTCACCATCTCCGATGATGGTATACGTGCCTTCTCCCGCTGCTCAACCCGACCCCTTAGCGTTAGGAGAGAAGGAGGTGTTCTCCCAACTAAACCCTCACACTTCACCCCCAAGGACTCTTTCAGTGGAAGAACCAGAACCCGACACTGTTTCCTAATACACGTACAACGGCAATGCCATTTGTCGTTTAGAATGCACTGTTTGCAACATAATTGTTATTAGACGAGAGGCATTGCATTTTCCTTATTCACAAATAGATACATATTTTTTTTACCCTAAGACTAAAGAGTTTTTTATCAGGTGACCCACGGAAATGTTTTATACGAATATTGACAGTACAATGTAAATAATATATTAATGTGTCGTTACTATATGTGAATGAGGGAGCTGAACAATAATTTTGGTATAGCCGAAGCTATTTTCGTAATGGAAGTTAGCGTGGTCTCAATACAGCATTTGTAACTCGTCATAAACATACATGCCATTTTTTGTTATTATTTATTTGTATGTTTAATTTAATTTAAATGATGGCTTCTGTACTTTGTAAACTCAGTTTTGCGCGCACATTAATGTTGTGGCGAGCAATACTCAGTTTCACTGAGCGAGGAGTGGATTAATATGATCAACTTTATTAATGAGTTGGGAGAATCTATTGGTCAATTAGTGCAATCCATAAATGTGTGGAAAGTTTGATATACATTATTGTTATACCGTGTCAGAGTATTATAGTATTGAATCTATGTTGTTATGCAACTAGGTACTTCACAACAGAGAGAATGGTAAGCAGAGGTAGCGTTAGTGCCTAAAAGTTTTAAATTCATAGGGTTTTATGTCCTTAAGCATAGTTAAGGTTATTTGACATTTATAATGAATCATTTTTGATAAGCAGTGCCTAATGTTTTTGTTCATTATGTCTATTGAAATCATGTGTATTTTTCTGTTTGTGATATTCCAAGTCTATGAGTATTTTACATTACACCTAGATATGGTGTTACCATAAGTATGTCTTGAGTCATAATATTTTATTTTTTGACAGTTTCATGCTGTAATTGATGTGCAAAAATTATGATGAAGATGTAAAAATTGTGAAAATTTTAAGAATAAACAGTGCAAAAGTAATACCATGTATTTTAATGATGTAAGTCCAAAATTTAAAATTATGAACATAGTTGATCCTTCCTTCTTCACAATGATAAAATATAATTTAATTATGAATTCATTCACAATGATAAAATATAATTTAATTATGAATTTAATTATGAATGCATGTGATTTAATTCATAATTATATAATTAATTATGAATTAAATCACATGCATATTCCCTATTAGGGAATATGCATGTGATTTAGATTTGCTTGTTATTTTTTTCCTCGGTACATTACGGTCCTGAAATTACATCTAAACCATTATTTTTTCTTTATTTCGTGTTAAATTGTTTAAAACTTTAATCAAAAATCGTAAATTATGCGCGCGAAATTCAAATTTGCAAAACGCATTCCCATTGGTCGAATCGAAAAATGACGTCACATAGCGTGTTACGATGTTTATCGGCGTCGATATTCAAACTGTTTGAGAGAAAAATTGTTTTTGTCTATATTCCTACAGTGTTATTTATTACCTAGTGCGATTTTTCTACATAGTATTATTAGGAATAATCAAGAACAATGATTGAAAGTAGTTTTGTCAAAGCACAATTGGACTATTTACCTAAAATACGCAAAATGAATAAACTGGTTTTTATGCATAGGTCAATTCGGAAATATTTAACTGATCATAACTTATTATGTTAATATTCTTTTTTTTTTATATAATATAGGAGTAGCAGACGAGCATACAGTCATATACAGTTTTTTTTATAATAAAGGAGTAGCAGACGCCCATGGACATATGTAATCAACCCCAGATAGGATGAGATATTCCCACCTAAGGTCGGCCACAGATGCGCCACTACCCCTGAGAACCAAGCTGGAACGCCTCGGAAAAGTCTGTCTCCTACCACACCCTTCAAACCGGAACACAGCATCACCTAACACTGCTGTTATTAGGTAGAAATAGGTGTGGCGGTAGTGCCTCCGGAGTCGAACCACAAAGGGTTCTACCACCTTCAACCAATCACCTATCTTCACCTATCTTTATAATATTATAATAGATTATAATGCATTTTGTGTGTTTCAAATGATAGTATTTGTTGTAGAAGTCGATAAGTACCTAACTAAGTAGATGATCAATGCAATATTTTAAAATCATTTACCTAAAATTATTGTTTGTTACAGTAAATACAAATGTTAATGCGATTTTGAAGATAATATATCTGTTTCCTATAATCTTGCACCACATTTTTCGTATTTTCGCATCTTTTGCAAAAGAAAAAACACTATATAATGTATTTATAGTAGTGGTTTTGCACAATAACTCTTGGAAATATTTAAAAAGTGGTTATTTAGCCTTTCCCATGATGTAAATAGCGATGAAACCTGAAAACGTTTAATAATACCTTTATGTGCATACAGTTATCATCAATATTAATACAAATCACGCTACGTGACGTCATTCAAAGAGCGCGTAAAATGGCGGCGTTCAAATGTGTCAAATTTTATTGATACTTTAAATAATTTTTAAAAAAATATTTCAATCACTAATAAAATTGTTTATATTTTTTACTATGTTAAAACGATGTGATAAGTGGTTTAAAATAATAAAATAAAAATGTGCATATTCCCTATTAACCACATTCTGATATGGATTCTTACATGTAGACAATTTAATATTTATCATTTTCGTTGTGTTATAATTAAACTGTAGCCCCAAAATATTGCCATATAAATTCACTTATTGCTACAACACCTGTGTTTCACGGTTTGGTCCAGGATTTCTCCTTCTATAGATATCCTGCAGGATTATAGACCCTGATGAAATTATTAACTGCAGGTGGTTTATTTGTTTTCACCTTATTTTTGTTAAGAGTTGTGTGTGAAAATACAAAACCAAACACGTGCTAATACGATTTGGATGCAGTTTTCCCTATTGTCATGGATGACGTACGTTTATACATTATATAGAGATTACTAAACTTGAACGAAGACTGCTGTAACATATATATTTTGTGGAAAGAGAACACGAACATAAAATAATGCTAGCCCGAAGCTAGCCATTTACTTGACTATTTATTGTTCTGTGGCAATATTGTTAAGCCAAAAGTAAAGAATCAAAGGCGCAAGAACTGTGTATTAAAAAAACGACAATAGATGAGTAATAATAATCGATTGACAACTTGAATAACTTGACAATTGACATGACAAGAAATCTTAAATGATGAAAACAATGTTTTTTTCAGCAGAACTTAAAAGCTAAATAAAGTAAATATTTCAGTAAAGTATTTGATATTTGAGCTTCTTTTCGCGGCAGAGTAAAAATAAATGTAGGCTATTGTTTTTGGGAAATAAATCTTAACGTGTGTTAGCGAAATATGAATGTGACTGCAGACATGACTGAGAAGGAGATTCTTAACGATTTTAAGGAGAATTATGGGAAAGTGCGTGAACTTCTCGACGAGCAAAGCAAGAATGATCCGGAGAACGAGCCGTATTTATCGAAATACAAAGCAAAAGGTATTCTTATCAATATGCGTGATTCTCTCTTAACCCTTAGTCCAGACGCGGATTTGGATAAGTTGAAACACGATGCCATGTTAGGCGCTGTGTTGATGAACATCGGGGTCGTTGACATGGAAACTGAGGAGTTGACTTCAAGCGAGAAAGTGTTGATGGAGGCAGTCGCCCTGCTTTCACCAAACGCATCGAAACCAGAAATAGTAAACACGCTTATCAACGTGTACAACAATCTAGGCATCCTTTGGTCCAATAGGGATGAACCCGAAAAGGCGAAGATGCATCTTCTTAACGCTAAAGGCCTGTATGAGTCCTTCAAATGTACTCTACAAATGCCATTACCAATTGAACAAATCTTCAACAACGAGAATGTTGCCGGTGATTTCATGGTGCTTGAAAAAGCACATACATTAACCTTGTACTACTTAGCTCAAGTGTATGGGTCTTTGAAAGAAAACCTAAAATCTGCTATTTACTGCCATGTGACTTTACGCAGACAGTTACAATACTCGGACTATGAACCGATCGATTGGGCATTGAACTCGGCAACATTATCGCAATTTTTTGCTGAACAAAACGGCTTCTTCCAGTCCAGACACCATTTGGCTGCTGCTTCAACAATTCTTGAGCAATATGAAGCTAAGTTACTTGAGTCAGAAAGCGAAGATGAAGTGTTCTTGGCAAAGAAAGAGACTTTGAAACACAGGTCTGCTGATGTCGCCAGGTGTTGGGCCAAGTACTGCCTGTTGCTAATGACCGCGTCCAAAGCCAGGCTTATGAATGATGCAGATAAATTGAGTGATGCTATTACTGGTAAGGATTAATATATAAAATATATTTCAAAGTATTCAATAGTCATTGTGAGATTATTATGATAAAGGTAAATGGAATATAACTATTGCAATCATATCAACTATGCATTAACTATTTCTACTTTTACCCTAATCATGTGTCATAAACATAGTATGAAAAGTCCTTATATCGGAGTATTTAACTTTCATTCAGAACACAGCTTATTACTAAATTGCTAATATTGTGCCTAATATTACTAGTATGTACCTATTTATTCTATTTTATTAGACCAATTCGTGGTGTAAGAGTCAGATGAACGTATCTACATTTTGTCAATTTTACAGGAGAGCAAAAATAGGGTGGAAATTTGCCACTTCAAACTTTACCAGATCATTAATAGAGATAATATACAGTAGTTGTAAAAAAAATATTGAATATAGCATTACGTCGTTTTGCCATTTCATAAAAGACTATGTTGTGGACCGTTTTGTGAAAAAGAAACCAATTTTTTTATTTTTTGTACATACGTTCATCTGACTCTTACACTGCGAATTAAGGATATTTTAAGAATAAAACAATGTGTTAATATTTTCAGATATGTCCAACTTGGAATTAGAAGATCACGAAAACATTTGTGGAGGAGATATAAAAAATTTGATATTCCCTGATTTAGATGTCACAAAGTTTGAAAATAAGATTGGAGACAAATTCTTGCTGACATACCAAGATGCTAGGGTGGTGTTCTTGAGCTGCCAAAGTTGGTTGAACAAAGCTAAGGAGTATTATAAGCTGGATACACTAGCATCAGACTATATTGAATTAGTACAAGACAGTTCCCAGTCTTACTCATATCTAGCCTTCTTTGAAGAAGATGATGAAAGGAGAGCAAAGATGCATAAGAGACGAGTGGATATGCTCGAAGATCTTATTAAGGAAATCAATCCAACTTACTACTTGCAGTATTGCCGACAGTTGTGGTATGAACTGGGTGAGGTATACTCTGATATACTGAACATTAAGTTGGACAAACTTAACAAAATGACAGCAAAAACAAGCCCACATATGTTGAAGAAAATCAACTTGCTTTGCGAGAAGAGTATTGAGAATTATGATCACTTTTTAGACTCTGTTAAGGATAAAGACGGAATAATGCCTAGCAAACTTGAGTTTGACCTCATACGGCCAGTTATCAGTGCATATGCATTCATTGGCAGGAATAGTATGAAAAGAATCAGTCTAGATAAGGCAGCACAACTTAGTTATGCCAGGAAAAGCTTTAATTCTTACCAAGCGGTGGTTGATATTTGCAAGAATGACGAAGATGCAGCAATAATGATGAAAGAGGAGTTCAGTTTGTGTCACGAGATGGTCAAAATCCTACCAATACAAATAAAGAAACATGAAACAGATTTGCTTGTCTAGCTTATAAGGTTGTGTATGGACCAGCTTTGTTATATGATAATCAGTAATTAAAATATTTAATCGTTTGGAACTAGTCAACCGGAATCTGTTAAATTTTGCTGTTTTTTATATATGATCTCGTAGTACAGGTACAGTCCTAAATATACCCATTTTTTGACATTAGCAGTAAAATATATAGAAATTCTACTTATGATTGATTTGATTTACATAGGTTTAACCAATAAAGCAGAGGTATAAATTAATGCACAAATGTAACTGCTATGCATAAATATTGCTAAAATGTAAACGAATTTGCAATATCACTACTAATATAAATGGGATAAAGACACAATATTCAAAACATTTGTTTGCAAAGCAGAGGAATTATAGGTGTGTACCTATATGTCTATGTACACTTGCGTTTTTATGCTGTTACTGTTTGTTGGAATATGTTATGAAATAAAAATGTATATGTATTGCTTCTATAATATCTAGTTTTATTTATACTCTTGGAATCAAACACTTAGTGTTATTTTTTTTTATTTTTTATTATAGGAACACTCCTAGGTATACTACTAGTCCGCGCCAAACTATTAGTCCGCTCTGAAGTTGTTACGAGCAGGTGTAGTCGATGCAATTTGCTATGGCGACGCGATTCATTTCTATATTCAGAGCGGACTAGCAGTTTTACTAAATAGGATTTATGTTGCTACCTAAGGTCGGCCGCGGATGCACCGCCAACCCTGAGGACTAAGCTGGGATGCCTCGAAAAAATTTGTCTCCCTTACCACACCCTTCAACCCAGAACACGGCAGCACTATCAGGCTTAACACTACTGTTACTAAACCAAACACAATATATTATGATCTGGATTTAAATAACGTTTAGAAATAAAACAAATATATAGGTATTCTTAAAATATTTTATTACTGTAACATTAATTTCCAGCACCGTAATTAGGTTAAATAGTACGGTTTTTTTGAGACAATTTTAATAGCACCTCGCTTGTAATACTAAAACCAACTTAGTTTTTACAAGATTAACGACTTTTTACAAATATTTTATCACTGTAAATCGCATTTTGAGTAATTAGATTAATTCATAATATTTTCACAGAGATTAGCACTATTTTATAATAGGCTTCGATCACTAATCGAAGATAATAGGTAGGTATACATTTTCGAAACGAATATATTTTTGAATTTATGGTAAACGGATAAACAATTTCTTTGTGATGCAGTCTGCGATTTTGGTAGTATTTTATTAATAAATAAACATTATATTGCCTAAGTAAAATAAATAACCATAATTTAGCGAAACAATTGTGTGTACCTAAGTTTGATTATATTAAAAAAATTAAAAAGTATTGTTGAATAGTTAAATTTCTCCCACAAAATTCAGTCCAGGACGATAACTTTGACCCTCAACTTAGTAAAGCCCCTCCCAAAAAATGCTGGGTTCACCACAATATGTTCATCTATGCGGGTCTTCATAAATTCTATTAATATATTCACAACCAAAATGTCATAGAAAATGTAACAAAGGCTAGGTAGGTAGGTACATTTATTTTCAAGTTGTAAGGTAGTTAACCGCGTAGTGTGATAGTGTCTTATACTGCATCCGTTCGCTTGCCAAATCGTCATATATTCAATCATATGGATGCCCCATTTCACTTGGTTTGTGTAGTTTGCAATCACTTGCTAGGGGTTAAAAGTTTACGTGGACGCGGTATTACATTTTTAATATAATAATTATGTTCTTAGATATATTTTTTGTGAATTTAGTAGCTACCTATTTAGTTACCACCTATTAACTAAACCATCAAGCGTACGATTTAAATAAAATATTATTTCATTATCCTATATTAATTTGGCATACATTACACGACCAAGGACGAGTCATGTTATCTTAAATTTAAAGTTTAATCCAAAAACCATATTGATATTTATCTAATAATATACATTTAATATTTGAAACTACCCTGCCGTGTTCTCACTATTTGTCGGAATGCGATCGGCACTACGAAATAAAATAAAACATGGTATAATAAAGGTTATAACAAGGTATAATAAATAATAAATTAAATTAGGATTTCTATAATTAAATAAATTGTTTTCTACATAGCGGATATTATATAATTATCTAACTATCTATTTGTTGGTAAGCTAAATTCATTTATTTTAGTGAGGTTACATGGGTTACATTGCGAGTTTTTGCAGCGATTTAATAACGCGTTATATGAATTCACGTTAATACCGTACGAACGCCCGACTGTGTCAGGTGACATCAGAATTCGGGTAGAACGGGGGATGCAAAAAGTCGTCGTATGTAACCTTGCAGTCAAACAAAAAATATTACCTCGCGCACAATAGGCATATTGAAACAAACGAAATTGTGGCATTTTAGTTTACGAATTACAGACAGCTACAATGCAAGGTATAACTTGCATTGTAGCTATGTCTGTAACGCTCTGTCTGTAGCTTGCACTGTCTTCATTATAAAAGCAGAATATAAGAGTCACAAAAACTATTTATATAGGTACATTTGTCAAATTGCAACTTTCTCGAAATATGTCATGGCGTTCATTCACTCACACAAGTACTTCAATGCTATGTTCCACGAGACATTATCTTTCTTGGGCTGAGACAGAAACTAATGCATCTTCTCTTTACCACTCCTAGTAAAAATGCGAGATATCCGCGATAGAACTAGCCAAATCGCACAAATAGCGAATAATACAATGCCAATTAAAGTCGCAGCGACATCTAAAAGAGCATGTTCGTAGAAGGAGAGTTCTCTCGCTGCGGTGTGCAACGGGGAGGCTGGTCCCCATCTGATGACCCTCTCGACCCAATACACAGCTGTCTCCAACGGACTGGACTGCCGGTCTTGCCAAATCTTGGACAATCGACGTGCATTCAATCGCATTCTGAAAGGAAGCATAAAAGCAATTTGAAATAACTACTCATTGTTATTTGTTTTGAAGCAAACCTTTAGACACAAAGTACAGACAAGTTTACTACTTATCTAAATGTGAAGTCGTTACGTTAAGTAGGTGCTTACTTAGGTATAGTCCGCGCAAAACTGCTAGTTTGCTCTGAATATAGAAATGAATTGCGTCGCCATAGCAAATTGTATGACTACACTGCTCGTAACAACTTCAGTGAGGACTAGCAGTCTGGCACGGAATATACCTACTTTTTAAAATTTGCAGATACAAAACTTATGGACGGCAAATTTTTATATACCTACGTAAATATGTTTATGAACAGGAGGGGTAGTTTATTTCTGTTTATATGTACTAAAACATACTAGAAAATAATATTACTAAGGACACGATAAATTTTAAATTCGTTAATTCGTGACTTCAATAGGTGGTAGAAACAATTCAATATGACCACTAAACCTGTTCTAGAAAGCAGTTCTAGCATTTCAGCCGAGCGTAGCTGCCGAAGGAACCCATAGTGTTACAAGTTCCACTTCCGGCAGCTCGCTAGGATATCTTATATTAACGTATTTATATTTAATCGTCTGTATTTAATACTGTGTAATAAGAATTTAGAGAGATTATTATATTTTATTTATATTGTATAATTTTGTAACCAATTACAAGTAATATTTGATTATTATGAGTTCCACTTCCGGGGCTTCGCTAGCGGTCCTGTTTATTAAAATATATTTATTTAATATTAAATTTAATTAATAATAATAATTTAGATCACCAACTTTATTTTATTTGACTAACTAATAATTTGTATCCGAGATTATAAATACGGGTGTCGGCCATTTTTGTAAGTTATTAATAAACCAACCGTCGAATTGAACGTATCTTTATTTCAACCTTTCGAGTGGAAGTGTGAAGGGATCACATTTCAGAAGTGGGATGGAGCACCACCACGGCCCATATTATCTTGGTTTGGGGAAGAGAAACCCTAGCGACGCATCATATGAAAATACAAGTAACGAAGAAAATGGAATTTTTTTTCCTACTTCACCGGAACGAGGGTACCCATATAGTAAAAAACCAAAAATCACTCATCTGGATACTGAAGTCATCCCTAAATTTGATCCAGGAAAGAAGACTACAAATGTTAAAGGTTGGCTCCACAAAATTGACCAATTGGGTGAGCTGTATGATTGGGAAGAACGAGACAAGATTTTTGTCATGCAAACTCGACTACGTGGTGCAGCTCGTGATTGGTACGACGAACTCGATGACTACGAGGGAACTTGGACAACATGGAAACAGAGGTTATTACAAGCCTTTCCTCGCTCAACGGACTACGTGGATCGACTCGAAGAAATGCTGGCACGTGTAAAAACTAATAGTGAAACAATGTCCAGTTACTATTATGATAAAATATCTTTGATTAAGAAATGTGATATAGAAGGTAAAGACGCAACCTCGTGCCTTATTCGTGGCCTACCCAGCGAACTACGTGCAAACGCAAAGGCCTGCTGTTCCAACACGCCCGAAGAATTGTACTACAGCTTCCTATCTTCGTTTGAAAATTATAAGAAGAGGGACGATAGGATTTTGGAGCAGAAGTCAACATGGCGACGTGGATCTACAAGCAACTATCCGAAGACTTGTTACATCTGTCGCAAAACGGGACACAGCGCTCGTGAGTGCCGAGTTAGGCCCTGCCAGGTCTGCCATCGCCCGGGCCATGCCTCCAGCTCCTGCTGGTATGCAGCAGGAAGTTCTCGGAATCCGCAAGAACAGAAATACCCACAGGTACGTGATATTAATTTAGTAACTACTAAAATTATTGCCGATTTATACAAAAAAAATGTAACCATTAATGGACACATAGCACTCGCATATATTGATACGGGTAGTAAAGTTAATATCATTAATGTTAACTTAGTTCGATTGTTAGGCTTATATTGTACGCACTCAAAAGTTGTCATGAGAGGTTTTGGTGGGATTTTGATAAACTCCTTAGGTAAAGCATATTTTAAACTTGTCGTAGACGATTTGTACTTGGGTACTAGCGCAGAAGTCACAGATGCTAATTTGTACGGTACGGATTTAATTATTGGCCAACCTATAATCAATCAAAAAGATATGAATTTATTAGTAACCTCAGACTCTGTTACATTAATAAGGAATGAAGATTCTAAGTCACCATTATCTAGAATAGCATTATCGAACGAAGATTTTATGACCAAAATTTCCTTATTTTTGTCTGGTAATATAAATATCCAACCGGGAACAAGTCATACTGTAAATGTTTATACTACAACGCAATTGCTACCACACACCATAATAATTACGCGGCCAGTGTTGTTTTCATTAGGGCAGGAATCTTTTTTTATACCACAAGCTATTTTAACACCTGATAACCTCCAACTGCTTATAGTTAACTTAGGGGACTCGTGTATACGGTGGAAAGCTGATAGGCTCGTAGTTCGCGCAGAAATATTCCTACAAACCGATATATCGTTGATCTCTGATGCGCCTCGTTCTAGTGATGTCCACAGCCAGTGCAGTCAACAAAAAAGTAAAATACAATTATCTGACTTGGATTTGGGTAATTTAGATTCTAAAGAAACAAATTTATTATTGTCGTTACTTAACAGATATAAACATTGCTTTGCTGAATGTAGTAGTGAACTAGGTTGTACAGATTTAGTTGAAATGCAGATCACCACTACCACTGATAAACCTGTTTATTGCAAGCCGTTTAGGATATCTCATAAAGAGAATGAAATTGTGCGAGAAAAGGTAAATAAACTTCTATCCGCCGGTATTGTAAGAGAGTCAAATTCAAACTATGCAAGTCCTGTAATTTTAGTAAAAAAGAAAGGGGGTGATTATAGACTCTGCATTGATTATCGTGCTTTAAACGCGTGTACAGTTAAGGACCGTTTTCCATTGCCTCATATTGATGACCAGTTGAGCCGACTTGCAGGAAAAGTGTACTTTACTGTTCTAGATATGGCCCAAAGCTACTATCAGGTGCGAGTGGCCGATGACTCTATACATAAGACTGCATTTATAACATCGTCAGGACAATTCGAATTTACCAAAATGCCTTTTGGGTTAGCCAATGCCCCAGCGGTCTTTTCCCGCTTAATACGTAAAGCACTCGGGTCCTTAAATAATAGAATTGCTACATACCTTGATGACTTGACTTTACCCACTATAACAATAGGTGAAGGCATTCAGCTACTAGAGGAAGTATTGATACTTTTGTCTCGGGCAAATCTCAAACTTAACCTTAAAAAATGTTCCTTTTTAAAAACTAGTGTCAATTATTTAGGACATGAGGTCACAGAGGGTTTCGTGCGGCCGGGACAATCAAAAATTAACAGCGTAACGCAGTTTAGAAAACCGCGAAATGTACACGAGTTGCGTCAGTTTATCGGATTAGCGTCGTATTTTCGAAAATTTGTTAGAGGGTTTGCCGAAATTGCTAGACCCCTTACTTATTTAACAAAAAAAGATGTAGCCTGGTTTTGGGGTTCCGAACAAGATTACGCATTTAATCAATTAAAATTAATTTTAACTGATCGTCCTGTCCTCGCCATTTACGATCCCCATGCGACCACCGAAATTCACACGGACGCTAGTAAAATAGGCCTAGGCGGTATTTTGCTGCAATATCAAAAAGATGGATCTCTTAAACCCGTAGCCTACTTCAGTCGCGTTACTTCTCCCGAAGAAATGCACTATCACAGTTATGAATTAGAGACTCTAGCTGTAGTAGAATCCTTAAAGCGTTTCCGTATATATGTTACGGGTATACCAGTAAAAATTGTAACCGATTGTGCCGCATTAAGAACCACCCTTAGCAAAAGAGATTTGATACCGCGTATTGCTCGTTGGTGGCTCACTATACAGGACTTTGACTTGGACATTGAATACCGACCCGGTGACCGTATGAAACACGTAAGCGCTAAGTAGGAATCCCGTGGAGGTAATTCCGGTTCTACATATTGATGAAACTGATTGGCGCCTAACGTTGCAGGCACAAGATCATAGTATTCAGGGAATTATTAGACAGATCAATGGAGGTAGTACCAATCGCGATATTACTAACAACTATAAAGTCATTCATGGTTGTTTATTTCGAAAAACTTTACATGGAGATAGGTTTGTCATACCAAAACTCTCTAAATGGTCATTATTAAAAAAATATCATGATGAAGTAGGACATTTAGGATTTGATAAATGCGAAAAGATTATTAAGACACATTTTTGGTTTCCTAAAATGACAAGGTTTATACGTAAATATATTTCTGCGTGCCTACAATGTGCTTATGGGAAGGGTAATTACGGCAAAACTGAAGGAGAACTGCATCCAATTGAAAAGGTAGCAATACCCATGCACACCTTGCATGTGGACCACCTGGGACCGTTTCTAAAAACTCGTAATGGTAATTGTTACATATTAGTAATCATAGATTCATTTACAAAATTTGTGTTTGCTAAAGCAGTTAGAGGGACAAGTTCTATAGAAACTATAAAAAATTTAAATGAAATAATCTCTGTATTTGGTAACCCTTGCAGAATAATTACCGATCGAGGGGTCGCCTTTACAAGCAGGTATTTTAAAGATTTCGCCATACAAAAACAATTCAAACATGTTTTAAACGCTATAGCTTGTCCACGTTCGAATGGCCAGGTAGAACGTATAAATCGAACAATCATAAACGGCCTTAATACTACTTCTGAAAGTGAATGTACTTGGGACGAAAATCTTTCAAATGTGATTTGGGGCATAAATAATACACCCCATGCAGTTACAGGAATCGCGCCATTTAATTTAATGTTTTCTCACAGTAATGCCCTTTTGCCCGGTTATCCTAATACTTGCTCAACCAATGTTAATCCTCAAGATCAACTAGACCAACGTAGACGTCAAGCTAAATTACGTATAGATAAATACATGACAATAATCTCGGTACGATAAAAAACACAAAAGGTGTAGGAAATATCAAGTTGGAGAGTTAGTGTTATGGAAAGGTGGTTTAGCACGCGATCGAAAAACAGGCGTGACGAAAAAGCTAGGGAGTCAATATTCAGGGCCATATAAAATCACTAAGGCCGATCATGCAATTGATCGATATACAATAAATAGTATCCAAGGTATGAAAGGTTACAAAAAATTCAGTGCAGTTGTGCCTTCCGATTCTTTACGTCCTTATATAGCATCAGTGTCCGATAGTTCCACTGAATCCGATCATGAAGTAGACAGAGATGATTTAATAGATTTATTAGAGAGTTAAAAAAAACTTGTTATATATACAAATATCTATTATTGTTTAAAATATAGAAAATTAAATTGATTTAAAATGTAAATAAAACCGTTATAAATCAATTGCATCTATTATATCACATTTATTAAAAAAAAAATAACTAACAATCGATTACATAATATAATTGTATTTAGTTTCTTAATTATGATTCATAATAATAAAATATATCCTACAGATTGTTTGGAAAATAAATATATTTTGTGATGGCATCTTACAAATTGACAGCTATAATATATACCTACATTCTTCATACGAATACTTCTACTACGACTACTACTCTATACTAATGACGAATCGGTACCCGTACAATAATAATTAATAAATATTGCGAATCATAGGAAACTATTACACGTATTATTTAAAATATCTATCTTGTTTGCTGTGTGCTTCAACAAATAGATCTGTGTGACTTCAATGAAATTACTAGTCATATTATTTATTTATAAAAATCTATTTTGTTGCGGGTTCAACAAATAGATCTGTGTGACTTCAATGAAATTACTAGTCATATTATTTATTTATAAAATCGATTTTGTTGCGGGTTCAACAAATAGATCTGTGTGACTTCAATGAAATTACTAGTCATATTATCTATATATATAAAAGAAAGTCGTGTTAGTTACTCCACTTATAACTCAAGAACGGCTGAACCGATTTGGCTGAAAATTGGTGGAGAGGTAGCTTAGAACCAGGAGACGGACATAGGATACTTTTTATCCCGTTCGACCGCGTTTCCTTGAAGTCATTTTATAACTCAAGAACGGTTGAACCGATTTAGCTGAAAATTGGTAAAGAGGTAGATTAGAACCAGGAAACGGACATAGGATACTTTTTATCCCGTTCGACCGCGTTTCCGTGAAGTCATTTAATAACTCAAGAACCGCTGAACCGATTTCACTGAAAATTAATCGCGAGGTAGCTTAGAAGCAGGAAAAGGACATAGGATACTTTTTATCCCATTCGACCGCGTTTTCGTGAAGCATTTTATAACTCAACAACGGCTGAACCAATTTGACTGAAAATTGGTGGAGAGGTAGCTTAGAACCAGGAGACGGACATAGGATACTTTTTATCCTGTTCGACCGCGTTTCCGTGAATAAATAAGAGTTGAAAGTTTGTATTAAAGTCCCCCAGTTTTGATGCAAATCTATATGAAAATTGGTATTTGATAGGATTTCGATAGAAAGTAATTAAATATCTATTTTACGATATTTGCAAAATCAACCCTTAAGTTGGTTAAGTAGGGGTTGGAATTTTATATTAAAATCCGTTAATTTGGAAGCAAAAACTGTAAAAATTTGCATTTGGCTTTAGAAGACACTTCGTTTAGAAATCGGCAGATTTTGAAGCAAAGTCTATGAAAATTGGAATTTAGCTTTTTGATTCAAAATAATAGAACACATTTTTCACCGTTTTTGGAAAATCAACCTTTAGGGTCGTTTAATCGGGTATGGAACTTTAATTTAATATCCGTTAATTTGGAGCACTAAGAAGTAAGAAAATTATCATAAGACATAATGAAGCATCTGAGTCACTGTTTGTTTTTTTAGATCAACCCTTAAGACTGTTATAAATCGCCTTTCTATTTACACACCTGTTTCAGCATTTTTAGCTATTCAACAACCCGATTAGAGTACTATAAGTAAATAAACTTTCTTTAAAAAAAACCGTTATTGAAGTTATAGGTACTTCTTTTCGCGTGTTTGTAAAAAAAATAACAAAAAATACAACCGACTTCTATGTCACTACAAAGTAAAAAATAATTCGAACGAAATATATTGAGCGCCGACTTCAGAAATATGTACTAAACCAACATTTATTTGAATTATTTTTTACTATGTAGTGACATAGAAGTCGGTTGTATTTTTTGTTAATTTTTTTTTTACCCTTTTTAGTGATGACATAATAACATTTATATTAATACAATATAAAATTGTATAAACGTGATCATGAATTAAGGTACGGTCTGAATTTACATTGATTGGAACCGCCCGCTCGCAGGGCGCTACCGCGCCCTGCCCGCTTAGTTTTATATTGTCTTATGTGTTCCAACCTAACCTAACTAAATAGTCAATGATTTGCAATTTCATTAGAACCTCCTACACCAAATATCTTCAAACACGACTCAATTATTCCCATCGGTTGAGGAGTTACATATTTTGTCTCCGAGCCACATTATCAGACCCTTAAATAGTCAATGATGAACTGACTTTGCAATTTCGTTAGAACTTACACCAAATATCTTCAAACACAACTCAAATATCCCCATCGGTTGAGGAGTTACATATTTTGTCTCCGAGCCACATTATCAGACCCTTAAATAGTCAATGATGAACTGACTTTGTAATTTCATTAGAACCTACAATAAAAAATATAACACAATAAAAAAATAATTATTAAAATCGGTTCACTAACGGCGGAGTAATTCGTGTACACTGTACATACATAAAAAAAGATACCGGCCGAATTGATAACCACCTCCTTTTTGAAGTCGGTAAAAAAATAACAGAGTGCAGAGAGGTAGAGTGAATTTTATTTAATTGTATTTTTTATTTTCCTGTTCTCCTGTGGCCATTTCCTAATATTTACCAGTAGTTTATGGACATAATACATAAATTACACGAGTGAAACCACGAGGTACAGATCAGTCACTCATAATTAGGTGGTACGAAGTTCACCGGGTCATCTAGTTTATTTATAAAATCTATTTTGTTGCGGGTTCAACAGATAGATCTGTGTGACTCCTATCAATATAATTACAATATTATTAAACATTTATTTATTATAGTGCATAGATGATATTATATTGTAATCTAAACTAAAGCTGTATTATGTGGATATGGTTGCGTTCATTGATCTACATTAAACTTGGTACGTGTACACTATTGTTTCAAATATAATCATCCTAAAAATATAAACATTTCACATAATAAATAATGTAAAGACAAATGTACTGTGCGTATTATATTTTTTATTTCCAGTTGCCGATTTCAGCAGGGGAACAGCGTGCAGATGATCTGAAACGCCGTGAGGGACCACGGCAGTTGCAGGATGGCCGAATGTTACAAGTTCCACTTCCGGCAGCTCGCTAGGATATCTTATATTAACGTATTTATATTTAATCGTCTGTATTTAATACTGTGTAATAAGAATTTAGAGAGATTATTATATTTTATTTATATTGTATAATTTTGTAACCAATTACAAGTAATATTTGATTATTATGAGTTCCACTTCCGGGGCTTCGCTAGCGGTCCTGTTTATTAAAATATATTTATTTAATATTAAATTTAATTAATAATAATAATTTAGATCACCAACTTTATTTTATTTGACTAACTAATAATTTGTATCCGAGATTATAAATACGGGTGTCGGCCATTTTTGTAAGTTATTAATAAACCAACCGTCGAATTGAACGTATCTTTATTTCAACCTTTCGAGTGGAAGTGTGAAGGGATCACATTAGGCCTGAGAAGTGTCAGCGCATTTGTGATCTATCTATTTAGAGTTGGTTGGTATGATAGGGACCACTTCCAATAAAGTGGACTGCATGCTCGTTTGCCACTTCAATCTTATATATATGTACCTACGTAGATAATTATTGTTACTGTAAGCAACATAGTTTTCATTTCATTGGCAAGCGAATTAACAGTTATACATGTACCTATTTATTATCAGACAATCCGATTTTAAATCAAATACAGCTGTTGTCTGCATGGAAATATTTATCAAAATACTTATAACTGCCTTACATAATGTATTGTTTTGGCGTGTACCTATTACCTTACATGTATTATTATGTAGGTATTGTATAATATCAAGAACTGGAAAAACTTATGGTATAATAATAATTATAATACTTAATTATTTTGATTGTAATTTAATTCCCAGAACGGATTAGAACGAGTTAGGTATATTTATTGTCAAAACAATTTTGGAATATTACAATCTTGATTATTTTTGACACGCTTTTATTAACTTGGATTGTATGTATGTATGTAACTATGTAACGGAATCTTTGAACCTGATTTTTATCCACTTTGAACGTTCAGTTTAATTCAAAATTTTGAAGAATTATCAAAAACCAATGACAACACAATATTTTAATAACTTTGTAGCATTGTCCTTATCGACATCCTCAGGATTAACGATTTTCGAGGCGATATTGTTCGAGCGCCTTAGAGAAAGTTCATCGCAAAGTTACTAGATTGCAACCATTATTACTTTTTACTTTCAATAAATGTTGTAGCGTGATTTTTAGTTTTGAATAATAATGTTATTAGTTTCAAAAACTGTTATAGCGTGGTTTTTTGTTTTGAAAATTTTCGAAAACTGATAAATGGAGCACCCCACGCTTTTTTCACAATTATACTATTTACTGTTCCTTAATTGATTCCTAGATTGAAAATTATTTTCTACTTTTTAGTTGATTTTATCATAAAAGCGTGTTTTTTAGTTTCTTATACTATATTTTTTATACGTTAATTAACTAAATTAGAAATAATTGGAATAAAATATAATTACTTGCTTAATTAGAATTATGTAAGTAATTAATTAGTTATAATAGCTATATATTTAGACACCGTTTAAGAATAAAAAAATAATTAAGTCCTATTCCGTCTATAAAAGTTTATCTTTAAGATCTTTAAGATTTTATTACTAAATTGTTGAAGGTAAAGAGTTCTTTCATAAATGATACAATATCATAAGTATTTTATTAAAAATATCAACGTTAGATTAACTTCAACTACATTCTCACACAAATATCACATAAATTAGCACCTACTAGTTAACTAACTTGCCCTTGTAGGAGATATAAGTTATAACATGTTGTGATCCATAATAAATTATAAAAAGTAGCTGACATAAAGAAATTAAAATAATTAGTTATTATTGAACTAAAACAACATAGACAAATATAATTATGTAATGATATTACATAATTATATTTGCTAATTACATACATAAATAAATGTTATGGTTATTTTTTATTTATTCCTATTTATCACTCGTAAATTTCTTACAGTGAATGTAAAATTAGACGTTTTTTTATTATTTGATTCTATTTAAACGAGTATTATAAATTATACCACCTAAAATAAAGTAAGTACTTAATATTATAATTAAACATAAAAGTCATAATTAAATATTACTTGAAAAAATTCATACATGATTAATTACCCATTTATATTTTTATGTAAGTCGTGAACATGACTTTACAACAAATTGGACTCTCAAGCTTAGGTTAAAACTTAAGCAACTTATTGGTAATTGTTGGTAGGTTATGCATTGGTTTATGCGACAAGATGATAATCTACGTAACTATTGTTACAATAATAGCCAATGAAATAATAAATCCACCTTCAGAGTGAAATGTGTAGTTTCGATGAAGCAAAATTGAAATTAATAAATTAAAGACTTACATTTGAACACGAAGGTTTAAATTTGGAACGTTTATTACGACAAAAAATAATGGGCCATTCCAAGTCAACGTCATTTTGAGTGT
Organism: Epargyreus clarus clarus; assembly: GCA_014595695.2. Lineage (NCBI taxonomy): Eukaryota > Metazoa > Arthropoda > Insecta > Lepidoptera > Hesperiidae > Epargyreus > Epargyreus clarus. Next base: position 2,660,865 of record JACTTY020000026.1, read on the forward strand.
TATTTGTGAAAGGTCCAAAGTGTTCAATTAAAAGAGATTTTTTAAAAGATGGACATAGGCTACAGTGATTAGATAATGTCAGTGCCCAGTGGACTGCATGCAAATTAGCTGCTTACTGAATACATACGTATCTACTTGCGAAAATAATAGACTAGCCACTAGCATTTCCAGCATTGTGTATTTATTGCAAGCGGTATGTACCTTCTTTATCCACGGTAATTTTACATACGGAATTACGGAAGCGTGCATCGTATTGCCAGACTTATAATTACTAACATTGACTCTGGCACAATCTTTTGACTATACCTAGTTATCTGAACTCTTTCTTTGTTAAGTAAGTACCTAATATTTTTCTTACATTTCCCAAAAGTACTACATTTTTGACAATGTTTTGCTTAACATAGATATTTTGTGAAAAAAGGGAGCAACCTTAAGATGTACCTCTAACTATAGAATAGGTATGTATCTAAATTTCTTATTAGACTCAGTCAAGTTCCTACGATATACATGGTATGCACGATAGCACAGTCCTTTGCCCTTTCCATGTTATATTCATACATATATTTCTGACCTACCTTGAAAATTGTTTCTATACAATAAGCGTAAGGTACACGGAAGGTAACACGGAGGTAACACGGAACCCACATAGCCCATGACGTCATGCTAGACAAAGCTATGTGCTGACACACATGTGTGTTGTAAATCTGTACCTAACAAGATAAATAGGTACTATCTCTCGGAAGTATGCCAGCGACAGCGACGCTAATGACACTTTTAACCGTACACAAGTGTGAGATAAATATAATGGGATATGAAATATGCTTGTTTACTTTGTGTTACGATAACATAGGATTTTGCATTTTTTATTTTTCAACCCCAATGCAAGAAGAGGGGAAGGTATTTTAAGTTTAATGTCCACAGATGTGTACAGATATCTGTTTCGGTTGGTCACAAAAGTAATTGGCCAAGTACTAATCGAACACGGATGGTTCATCACCATCACCACCAAATTTTCATTCATAGAAATGATCATCAGCCATAGATATCCATTGTGAAAATATAATAGAAAAAGCGTCGAAAAATAGCGGTTTCTTGTACGACGACCTCCATTTATTTTGAATCTTTATTTTTAGTATTTCTTGTTATAGCGGCCACCGTTATACATACTCTGTAAAAATTTCAAGTGTCCATCTATTATGGTTCATGAGACAGAACCCTGTCACAGACGGACAGACAAAGGAGGCTTAGTAAAGTACTTAGTAGGGTTCCGTGTTTACCCTCTGGGTGTAGGATGAATTACTTACGACCGAATTTTTCAATTTAATTTCACAATTGACTACGGTGATATATAAATTTTGGCCTATTAAATTTACAATATGATAAGTTTATATAATAGGTATTTATTTAATAATTTTCGTTAACGTTAATGTTAAATAACTTATAAACTATCTGTAATTTCCTTTTAAATTGCGAAATAATGATTATATAATTAAAATTTATAATATAAGTAAAAGATAATAGATAATAAATAGACGATAAAAAGATGTCTAATTTTCTAATATTATGATTGATATATTTTATCGCGTAATTAAACACAAGCTTATAATTGGTAATTATTCAAGTCGACGACCCGTGACAACCCTATGTCAAGTGATTTTTATATAAGTACCTACTTATAACATGCTGTGTCATGTATGACCCATCCATTATTGTCTGACTTCTATAGGTCTTGATATTATCAGAATGAGGATATTCGATATTTCAATACATTAGTCAAGTGTTTCGTGTTGCAATTAATATTCCGGTTGGAGAGTTCCGGTTTCGTTACCTAGGTGTTTGTCTTCTATGTGGTATCCATAAAATTGATAGAAAGATATCATCACTGACTAGTCGCCTGATGAGTCGTCTAATGTTCATCAACCAATTAGTGTACCACTGCTGGGCACGGGTCTCCACTTAGAATGACAAGACTAGGCCATAGTCCACAGCGCAGGCCAAGTGCGAATTGGTAGACTTCACATAGTACCATCGAGAGCTTTTTAGATCTCTGAGATAATTAATTAAAGAGATAAATCACTTCTAAATCTCCCAAATTGAAAAAATCAGAGGTGCTTGCTTGGGATTTGAACCTCGGACCCTCAATCTAGAGGCCGAGTTTCTACCAATATCTATCACTGCATATCATACTTATGTTACAGAAAACCGTAAAAGAAACTTACTCAGCACTAAGCACGCTCTTCAGCCCGTTCTCCAGCGCGTCTTCAGTCAGCTCTAGATACGGGATGTACTTCGCGAAGCCGGCTGCCGTGGCCGCCGCCGCGTTGGTGGGCTGGTCTCCGAAGAAGGGTACCACCAGCATCGGCTTCCCCGCCGAAACCGCCTCGGTCATGCCGAGTAGGCCGCCGTGCGCGAGGAACGCCACGACTTGCTTGTGTTCTGAAATAAAGAATTGAAGGTAACATTTTTATGTCCTAGTTGAACATTTATTTGGCCTTACAAGTGAGGAAGGTTTTTATATCGCCAAACCTGTGTCTTTCTCCATTTTATTTATGGGAACTTCTGGGGGTAGGGTTAGTATGTTGACACATAGTGTAAGATATAGTATTTATTATATCTATCTAATACATTTAAACGAGCAATTCTTGTATATATATTTATATCAAAGATCTAGGAAATGGCTCCAACGATTTTCTTGAAATTTTGTATTTGGGTCGAATTGAGAAACCTCCTTCTTTTTTGAAGTCGGTTAAAAAACACCGAGCAATGCAAACTCGGTCATCCACTACTTAATAGTAAAACAATTGCCCTATAATATGTTGTACAAAGAATACGATTAAAGATTTAGAATATTTAGATGTTGTGGCCCTTGGCCATTTCCTGAAAACCCTAATAGTTGAACAAAAAAAGTCATCAAAAAGTGAGTCGGCTTAAAAGATAAATGTGTATTGTATTTTTTCTAAAGTATCGCATTTTTTATGAGGAATATTTTTTCCCAAAGGAAGTAACCAGAAGGTGGCCAATCCATGTGAGATATTATCAAACGGCTCTTAAGACCTCCGATAAAGGTAAACTGTCTTAAATAACCGGTGAACGTGCTCTCATTGGGTCGAATTCGGAACTTTTTGCCTGTCAGGCGATAAAAGCTCCGGTTTAAAGACTACAAAAAGTTCTCAATGAGAAATAACGGTATTTTGAGTGAAATAGTAGTATTTAAATGTAAGCGGGCAATCGAACGAATCGTACATTCGTACCGTTATCAATACTGTGACCATATTTTATCGCTTACATTAGGACATGGGCGGTAACCCATATATCTATACTAATATTATAAAGAGGAAAACTTTGTTTGTTTGTTTGGTTGTAATGAATAGGCTCAAAAACTACTGGCCCAATTTTAAAAATTCCTTCCCCATTCGAAAGCTACAGTATCCCCGAGTAACATAGGCTATATTTTATATGAAATATATTTGATAAATGGATTTTGAGGCGGTACAAAGTTTGCCGGGTCAGCTAGTTATTTATACCTTAATAACTAAATGGCTAATTTAATAATTAGGTACTTCAAAATGTATTGTTTTTGTATGTTAATTTAATAATTATGTAATGCTGTAACGTACCTATCTAAAATGAGATGATGAAGTTTCATAACTTTTTTATAAATGAACGAAAACATAATATGTTTTTAATAAGTGTTTTTAGTGTAAGTTTTAGGTAAATAATGTAACATACATTCAAACATTTTAATTTATTGCTCTAACAATGTCATACATTAGTAAACATTTCTGCTTTGAAATTTATAAGTTAAATTTTATTGTTATTATTATATTATTTTTTACTTTACTTTTTGTAGTATACGTTATTCCTTTATATGTAACACAAAATGGCTGTAAAATTGAATAAACGAATAATATTACAGTTTCAAAATGCAAGTTGCAATTTGCAAATAAAATTATGACCACATTAGTACACGTTATAACAGTTATTACAGTTCTGCGAGTTTTTGCAACAGCTCGCAAATTCCTTTTTGCGGTGTTATAATGAATGTTATTACCGAAAGGTGGCTTCTTTCCACCGCTACGTCTGCTATTATAGTCTTGAGCAGTGTTTTTCAAAGTTGCGACCCCGTGAGGGGTTCTATAATCTGTCATTAAAAAAATAAAAAATATATATTAAGTAAATTAAATTAATTCAAGGACGTTGATATGTACTTATCTAATTATGCACATATTTAACAATTATCTACTTATGGAAATGTATATAATTATTGTATGATTTAATTGTTTTAATATAATCAAATACAGATTGAGAACAGTCGAGAATATGACATAATCGTCAAATATTTCCAAATTTTAGATCGCGTAAAAAGAGATTGAAAATCACAGGCCAAGAGATCTGACTTCCTTCTTAAAATTTTGATGAGAAACTGAGAGGCTTCTTAATATGAGACTTGGGGTTTTTAGGACTTATGGTGGTGGCCTCATACTCATACCCAGAAACTTAGTTTAGGTACACGCGAGGCGCAATTAAATAGTGTCTTAGTATTAATTAGAATTAAACAAGAGAAAAACGTGGTGATTGAATCTAATTTGCGTACAAGATCGTGGATAGATATAGATTTATCACATCATTATAAAGTGTTAAAATAACTAATGAAAATATAATTATTTAAAGATAATATTCTCGTTAATGTTAAAATTGTAAGCCATGACGCAGATGAAATACGTAATAATATATATTATGTTATTTATTATACTTAATTGACGTAAGAATTATTTCTCGTGATCTGACTTCGTTTCATCCAATTACTCGTGAGTATTGGTTAGAAGAGTAATTTCTTGTAAGAACCTACTGATGCATACGATATTGTAATATTTTAGGCGGAAATCGTGTTCCTTATTAATTATTTATTATTAGATGATTACGTCCACTGTACGTAGAAATTTCAACGTATAATGAACATGCTGATTTAACAGGAAAATGTATTTTTATTTTATTTGTACTTCCAATTTTTTATTTATTTAAGGATTGGTAGCTTCGTAGGACATTCGACCACAGCAGGGGAGGTTCGGGGTTTCAAATTCCATGTAAATTTATGTATCTATTGGGAGTTTCATTAAAATAGTCTTCAAACATATGGGAAGCGTATTATTCCTCACTCAGGCAGCGAGGTGGATTAAGGCCTCATTCTGAGAAGAGACAAGATGCCAGCAGTGGGACAATAAAATAGTTGACAATGATTGTAGTTCCTTTTTTTAAGAACATCGGTCCACTTCTAGGACAACACTCCAATCGAAATTGTAAGTGGTCTAAATTGATCAATTCAGTAAAGTTTATCTGATTGATTTGGCCTTACAGTGCATTTTGTCTCACGACAATAAATAAAGAAAGATGTACTGTATGTGCGAATAGGTTATAGGAGTGACTACGGAACAATAAAGCAAACCTAATTTAAATAAACATTTTTGCTTAGATACATCTGTAACCACTTCTAAATGGCACTGGAGTTAATAGTTAAAGTGGCAAACTTTTCAAAGAGGACAAAGCATCACATTTGTTAAAAATGACAATTATCGCATTTCTAAAACGGTTTACGTCTGAACGATTGTTCACATATCGGTATTGTAATGTGAACAGAGCTATTGAAATACAATTGCTAATACGCATCCCGTGCACTATTGTTCCAGTAAAATCTCTCGGTCTGACACTCCTCTAGATAAACGTGCTGATAAAGTGCTGATAAAGTGCTGATGAACTTTTCGAATGGCTGAATAGCAGGTTATGAAAATGTTTGATCGACTTAATATATTGTTCAATTGATGTTTTAGCTAGGGAATTATATGTGAAGTTGAGTGAAGTTGAGTAAATGAATAGAATGTGAGAGTTCTAAAAAGTAAGTTCTCAAATCTCTGTATATCAGTCTAACCAATTGGAATTTGGCTTACGCTGTCCAATATGCCTCACAACACGGTGGATTATGGTCTAAACCTATTCTAAGTGGACGCTTGAGTCCAGCTGGATTATTAATGGGTTTATTTTTTGTGTTTTTACGCATTGACATTGCAAACGATGTGTAGCACGCCTGATGCAATGTGGTCACTGCCGCTCATGGACAGTACATGGGTTTTAACTTAAGCCGATCACAAACTCGTGAGGACTAAGATAGTCGCCTCATATCTTTTTCATTACGATGGCTTTAATTAAATTAAATGCCTAAATCTACGTAGCTAATTAGATACTAAGATTTAGTTAATTAACTTTAATTGTAAGCGAAATATATAGAAGATACTTACGTAACAATTCGTACTGAGGAATCCACTTGACTCTAAGAATTCTGCCGTTGCCTATGATGGTGCCTTCTTCGTCACTGTCTTCGAACTTCCAGATGACCCTCTGCTTTAACTTCGAGAGGACGTTGATGAACATCTGTTCCTTATACTTGGGCATAGTGGCAGTCTTGATGAGGGATCCGAAGCTGAACAGGATCACGCCATGCTCGGACTCATTAATGAACTTCTCGATGTACTGGAAATTGGAATAAGAGACATCTGTTGAGCAGTGTTCGGAATACCTTGGCGTGATCTTAATCATAGATAACTTAAATTGATAAAATCTTTTGTAGTTAAAGGTAAGGTAACGAATTCGTTTTTTGTTTGGTACTTATAAACATTGGCCAAATTAACTGAAAGTCAAACTTGCAAATATAATTGAAGAAAGAATGAATTGGTTTGTTGACATTGGCCAAATTAAGTTTATGACAAATTTGCATAAACAATGTATCAAAAATAAATTGCTTTGTTACCTTTTAGCCAAATTACGTTAATGTCAAACTTGCAGGCATAATGGAACAAAGAAAAAGTTGGTTTGTTAACATTGGCCAATTTAAGTTAATGTCAAACTTGCAGGCATAATGGAACAAAGAAAAAGTTGGTTTGTTAACATTGGCCAATTTAAGTTAATGTCAAACTTGCAGGCATAATGGAACAAAGAAAAAGTTGGTTTGTTAACATTGGCCAATTTAAGTTAATGTCAAACTTGCAGGCATAATGGAACAAAGAAAAAGTTGGTTTGTTAACATTGGCCAATTTAAGTTAATGTCAAACTTGCAGGCATAATGGAACAAAGAAAAAGTTGGTTTGTTAACATTGGCCAATTTAAGTTAATGTCAAACTTGCAGGCATAATGGAACAAAGAAAAAGTTGGTTTGTTAACATTGGCCAAATTAAGTTAATGTCAAACTTGCAGGCATAACGGAACAAAGAAAAAGTTGGTTTGTTAAACAACATTGGCCAAATTTATATCATATTATTAGTTTTATGTACATAGGAGGCGTAGTTAGTAATAATTCTAATTGGGTATTTTAGATAACACGGTTTTTTTTAGGAAGTTTGTGGTGTTAAGCAAAACATATTGTTGTACCCAAACCACATTTGATAACCTTTTGCCCTTAACTCTATGTTATTAGAATTATTTTAACGAGTTGAGCTCCAGTGTCACCCGCAATTAAAAATCGTTTTTTATAATATTCGAGTAGCAGACGAGTATGCAGTCCACCTGACGGTAAGTGGGTACTGCTACCTATGGACATCTGTAATCGACCCCAGATAGGATAAAATATTCCTACTTGAGGTCAGCCAAAGATGGGTTATAAAATAAATACTTACTCAGAATTTTAGTTTTATTTTAATGTTTATAACATCAGCAAACTGCCAAGGGATGTCAAAATCGGGCCAACCGTTTAAGAGAATTGAAGGATCAAACAGGCAGTGTTCAAATTGTATACAGTTATATTTTCCGGTGTTCATATAAATATGTAGCTATACATTGCACCCACGCCTGATGATACTTGGTCGACCGCAGAAAACATTAAATTAAGCGTAAAAATGTTTATTTTATGTGTTAGCGTTAACGTGAGTTACGTGGTCTCGTTATGGTGTTCATCCCAATAAACATACATTATTAAACTTCTCAATATTTTAATATCTCTTTAAACCACTGTTTATCAAAGTGTCGGTCTCGCGACGCCCTGCTGCGTCCCAAAATTTCTATAAGAGGGTCGAAGGAGGTCGCGAAATTAGTACCTACACAAGAAGAATAAAATAACTTAAACTTCATAATAATGTTTTTACCAATTAAGATTTTAATTAAACGCATTTGGCGCCGTTATTTATGTCAGATATTATGTCCATTTCGGGTACTTATTTATTTATGTATTTAGCTAATACCTAATTAATTATGTTATTTTTATAATAATTATTGTGCTGAGTTTATATTTGTAAAATATGTATTTATATGCAAGTTACAAACAGAAGACGATAGGAGGGTTGAAATATTTTCCTATAAGGAGGTCGTGACAAGTGAAAAATCAAAAAGCGTGTTAAAAAACACTGCTTTAAATCCTGCCTTAGACTGTTCCCCATTGGCTACCACCGCTTGAGCAACGGGTAGCTTTAGTAAAAAATACTCAGCGATTTAGTAGTAGTAGTTTCTTAGTACCTAGTACTTGTGTCTATATACATATGTAGACCGTTGATAGTTGACAGCTTTTTCGAATAGATTCAAATTTGTGCCATTCCTCGCTCTCTCGACCAATAAATTGAATGCACGACCCTTCGATCACAAATAAGTAGTGATCGAAGGCATGACCGGAAAAAAGGTGTCCCATACTAGGTTTAAAATGTATTATTTATTTGTAACATGAATTAAAAACATTATTCAATTATTTGAGTAATAAATTAACATTATATAGGCATTACTTAAACGTTTCATTTGGTTATATAGTAAATTTGTTTTAAATGCTCTTTTACGGTCATCGTAAAACTTGAATAAGTATTTTGTTGTGGCACAAGTAGGTATTACTAAATAAATAATTAATTGTATTTTTGCTTAAATGTAAAATTTAATACGATATTTGCCACTAAGTTTAAGCCCATCTTAAGAAGGATACTTATCATGAAGGTTGATAAAGTCACACCTTTATCAAATCCCTTTTTGCAAACTTTTTATTACCCTGGCATGTTACGGATGGGTAAAAAATAAGATAAATTAATTAATTCGCAGTATTAGCAGTGATAGTCTAATGGTTGAACCGCTGATTCTCGATCGAGGGGTCCGAAGCTCAAATATCAGGCACGCACTTTAGATTTTTCAAAGTTAAGTGCATATTACAATATTATATAATACCTGCATACCTGACAGATCTTTAAAAAAGTTCTTAAAGGTATGTAAAGTCTATTTACTGGCAATTAGCCAGCGTGATAAACTAATTCCTAATCCTTTTCATTCGAACAGGAGACCCGTGCACTGCAATGGGAAGAATGGGTTGATGATGACAATACAAGATCACGGTTTTGAAACCAGAGCAATTAATTATTTATGTATGTCATTTAATTAAAATAACAATTAAGTTCGATTTCAGTAGAGTCATCGTTTTTAATGATTATGTGTATAAAGATGACGAGTGAAAATAGGCCACTGATATATATCAGTACTGATATGTATCTATAGTCTATACCTACTTATTATACGGACGTTTCAAGTTTAGATTAAACACGTATGGTTCCCGCCGGAGAGCCAAAGTTTCTTAAACTTATTTCATATGTCACCCGGAGAGAATTAATTATTTTCTAGCGCACCCAAGGGCCGCCGATAAAAAAACATACCTATAACAATCACCTTTCATTGAAAATAAGTAGCCACATATACGGATCTATTTCTATACTGCCTGGAAAAAAGAGTTGTTGACTTCTAATTACATTTGTTCCATTTAATAAATCACAAATCAACCATGGGCTTTATCCCGCTTCAACGTAATTTTATTTGAGCCCTTACCGCCCACCTATAGGCTGTAGCACCTAAGAGAAGTTATCGCACACTTTGAGATACACTGGCTTAAACAATGTGTGTGGTCACGTTTATTAGGTCATTCAAAATCTTTTACACTTCTTAAGGTTAACGTACGAGTATTACCTAATTATTTTTGCGCAAATAGAAATTAACTGTAGTATTTTCAGCACGTTACGCTAAGTGCACACTGCACGTGCTGATGAAGTTAAGTAATACCTAAGTAATTTAAAAAAGTTCCGTATTCTAAATCTTAATCTTCAATGGTAGGGATTCGTTTTTGACATAAGTCAGAGATGACCGTCGAGACTCGAGACGACACTTCCTTAACTTATACATAAGGATTACTGATATCCTAATTATACATACCTACTGTAATGGACACTAAAAAGTTTCGGAAAATAATTTTGAAGATCTCTATAGAAAGATACAAGCGGAGCTGTAGGCATTAGATTGTTTAGAATAACCTTTAAAAATCGAAAACAACGCTATTTATTTAACCTTTTTTATCTTCTTCTGATAAAATTGTCGATTTTACTTGTTATATTTTATTTGAATTTATTACTGGATTTTCGTACAGGATTTAAGCCCAAAAATATATTTAAGGTAACAGGTACTTTTAAAACTATAAAGTGAATTTTTAAGTAACTACAATTGTCAATAAGGTTCTATATATTTTAATAGTTGCTAAAAATGAGTTGGTAAACCAATATGATACAAGAGAGGCGTAGCAATTAAAATAATGTTCTAAATCTATTTTTTATTATCTTACACTGTTGGTTTACAACTTGCTAAATTTAAAGTGTAACCTTACACTTGAAATTTTGAAATTTAAAATTGGACTTTGAATTTATGTTTTTTTCAGTCAGGTTTTTGATATTTTTCATTGAATTTTTTTTATTAAGATTGTGTTTTTGAGACGACATCTTAATGGTTGAAATCCATCCAGCCGTTTGTAAGATACGATGTAATAAGGAAATTTACGATATGCCCGAAAAAACCTTTCCTTGGAAATTGGGTAAAACCTAATAATACCTACTTATTAATTAAGGTAAGGTACTTATTTACCGGAAGTATTAGTAGGTACTTAAGGTATTTTTTTGTTCGGAAAAAAATATATTAATTGCATACGACAACTGTGATATTTACAAATATCATTTACGGAACTCATACCTATAACAGAATGTTTATAAAACAACACGCAACCTCGCTGACACCGATATTCTACTGACCCATTTTTTTAATTACCTACTGTAGGTATCGTAAAATGATTTGATTGTTAACTTACCTGAGGTATTGGTTTTCTCATGGATCCCAAGTGCATTCCACCGACTTCCACAACACCAGGCACCAAAGGTTTCGCGCCATTTAACGGATGGAAGGTGTTCACTAGTAGCAGAGACATGTTCTTGCTTAAATCCTCCAAATCTGGGATCTTTCTTCCATACTGCTTCTCGATAATCACTTGCTCTTTCACTTGGATTTCATACCTGAACCACCATTTGTAGAAATAGTTGAAGAACGTGTTCGTGACCCGCTCAGGGAACGTCATTTGAGTCGAGAAGGGGAGGCAGGTGACCGGTACGTAGGCCGGATTGTCGGTCACACCGATCCGGTAAGCCGACCATGGCAACATCGCGCTCGACATCAACGCGACGACCGGCGCTCGCACATTGTAAACATGCAACAAGCCGAGCATGCAGTCGCTGTTGAAATTTTCCACTATTACTAGATCATACTCCTTTTTCAGTGCGGCTACCAGAGGCGGCCAGTTAACCGCCTTCTGGCAGACGTTGAGCGCCATCCCGGCCAGCGGGTGGAACTCCATTAGCCGCATCACGAACTTTCCCAAGTATGGTGTCCTGAGCAACAAGCTCGGGTTTTCGAACAGATTCAAATCTATCGTTTCGAGTCCTACGTTGGCGATTCCTTGGAAGCTGATGTCAGTGTAATTGGCTGGTGGGTCCGCAAGCGGAAAAAAGGAAGCGACGGTGACATGGTGGCCACGTTCCGCTAGCGTTTTTAAGAGGGGCTCGAAGACCATCTGATGGCTCTTGCCGGTGTGCGGGAAGAGGCCGAGGATCCTCGCGCCGTCTGCGTACGAAAGCGCGAGGCACGCGGCAAAACAAATCAGTGCGGGACGCATCGTGCGCGATCTTCCCTACACCGAGTCGAGGCGAGAACTGCCCGTATACGCTACCGCTACATAACGACCGCGAACTCGAGCGCTATTTTCAGAAACGGTTACGTTAGCACTGTCCACGGTCTGCCCATGAGGTGACGTACCTGAACAATAGTGCAGCAGTGGAAGTGAGTAGCGTTCGACATACGGTTATAACCGTGTCGAGTCTAATGTCACACCGGCTTGCAACTAATTGATTGCTTTGTAAAATTGTAACAAAGTAATTATGTTTTGATGCAACTTGCCCATTTGTCGAAACCGAGAGACTACGTAGGTTTGTTCATTAACATGTTTCAGTTGTTAAAGCTTGTACGCAAGTGACTCGATCGATAGGTAAGTACGTGAAAAAGTAACACGCGTGTTAGGACGGAAATTCCTTTGGACCTATAAAATAAAATTCATAACTACTTTCCAAGAAAAAATAAAAATACAGTATCCTTAAATATGTGGCACTCTTCTAGTATTTAATGTATTTTTAACCGACTTCTTGTAGCTATTTATTGCACGGTGATAAACAGATCACTGACCTTCAGGCCTACATTTTTGGATTTCAATCTGTTTTATAGACTCATGATCTATTTTACTTTAAGTACTGAAATAATTGTATTATTCCGACTAAAATAATTAATAACAAAACATTATGTTAATAAGGATTCAAATTTAAAATTATGACAGTACAAAAAATCATTAGCATGAATAACCTATTTATATTTATGTAGAAAAAAAGGTAATTATAACGTCCATAAAATACTATTAAGTAGGGCATCTACAATAGATAAATGTATTTAATCGCGTTTAAGTAATTACGCAAGTAGGTATATAGGTGCGTAGATCCACGAAGTCGGTAAGTTTATGATCCTGTAATATTAATAATAAATTTATAATATTAACACGATAGCTGCGGAACGCGGCTTAAAACACCTCGTCCATGTCTGGTCGTTATAGCGGTAAGAAAAAACTTTAACTTCTCTGTGATGCGAGAGGCATAACTTCCGTCTGGTTCAGTGTAGGAGAGTGGTAACTATATGTTTGTGATGTGCTACTGATTCCTAGTTCTATGGTACACCAACCTAATGTCGGGTTTGTTAGACCTCGTGCCGCACTGAACAAATAATAATGCTAACACAGTGCGGAACGAGGTTGCGAACGCCTCGTTTCCCCACTCACCTCGTACCGCACCCCACGCTAGCTTCACGTGGTTAGTGTTGTGCAACGCAGTCGAGGCTGCGCACGCGACGAAGTAGGACCGCTGTCTTTGTGTTGAAAATTATCATGTCGAAACGTTGCCGAAAAAAGTTGATCATGGAGGAAGATGAAGAAAAACCGGTTGAAAAATCTGAGCCAAAATCAGAATACAGGAAGATATTTCAAAAACAGGTAAGTCACAAATATACTCTGTCTAGGTGAAAGTCCAGTAGTGAGACTTGGCAGGCTAGGCGTATATCCGTATGGTAAGAAATTACATAATAGATAATTACGTTTCCTGTTATGGTTCAAACAAAAGTTAAGTAGCTACATTATTGATATAGGAAACGTAGGCAAAATCGTTACCGAGTATTCCGGTTACTCTTTACCCTAATCTACTCGCTCCTACTTTTCAGAAACCACTGCAAAGAAATCACATCATCTCGATAAGGGTCTAAAGAAGAAAAGATGTGTCGGATGCTACAAAAACTCCGCACATTCTTGACATGTCGTGAGGCAGACAAAAAAACCAAAAAAAATTTCACGGAATGCACTGTTTGCAAAAAACCTTATTGTCTGAAATGTTTCAATGAAAAAGATCCATAACTTTTCTCCTTTTTGTATTCATTCTGTCCATAACGTTGATAAATAAAAACAATAAAATAAAATCGATATTTATTTTCCCATCACTAAATTATATCGAAACCTGCCATTTTTCAGTGCGGTCCGAGGTGCATTAGATCCCACATTTTATTTTACCCATAGAATCTAAACTAACTAATTTGACCAAGGGCGGTGGCAGATCTAGGTTAATCAACTCATTGTTAATAATAATCAAGACAAAAGCCGTCCATTTTATCTTATTTGGCGCCAAAAAAAAGGATTTTAGTCTCCTTCGGGCGGTGGGATTTAATACGCCTCGTGCCGCCACAATGTCGGGTATAGGACGAGGTTTAAAACAACTCGTAACGCAGTAATGGAAAGTACAGAAAAATCTGTGCCGCTGGGAACGTGTTAAGCCATTTTAATATTAATTATTTCACAAAACCTTGGGTAATTTTGGTAAAACTTTTATTAAAAAAATACTTCACAGTAAAAGTTACGTAGCTACCCACTTGTAAAATCAGGTCAATTATGCAGAAAGGTCATTCGTAAATTCGAGTCAGTCAGGAAATAAGAATTGTTATTGTAAACTTTCGTAGCACAATCGTATAAAATTTTATGATGATCATATAAAATATAACTTACAATGAATACCATGACAAAACAACTGTATATCTTTATTGCAACAAACTTTAAATATATCTACATTACATTATTTATAATAAGTACGTTAATGTTTTTCAGATCATCTATACACTTAAAAGTAAATAAATATAGCTAATTGTTGTCTGCGAGAGCTGTGAGAAAGAAAATCCGGATGACTATGGTTTTAAATCTACTATGAGAAAACTAACGCTAATTGTGAACTTATTACGTGCTTAGGAATCTAGTTCCAGTCTTTTTCACTCTACAAGAACGTGATTTATTAAAATGTTTGAATGAGAATACTTCATTGATGGTTTACAAAAAGAACTTAAAATACTTAGTACATAAAACGTCTTTACAATGACGCGTCATGTTATTTATCCAGAGGTCAACGATGACGTTGGGTAAAACAAAAAAAATGTGTGAATTTTTCAGTAAATTAAAATTAGTAAAGTGGACTGCATGCTCATCTACTACTCCTATCTTATAAAATCTATAACCTCCTATATTATAAAAAAAATAGATCGAGACCCCGTCTAAAGTCGTAGCTATAGAAGTATGCGCCACATGTAAAGTATGAAGTTTACGTCTCCAATTTTAACATCTTGGCAATGTTTTTTAATTCTTTATACATGGCACTCTCCTTATAATACAGATTATAGTATAATTATGTAGCTTATCTCCTTATGACAGTGTTAAAATGCAATAATCAGTAAAATGTGTTCCCTTTATATACAGCTACCATTTTTTTTTTTTTTTTTTTTTTTTTTTTTTGTTGACGAGGGGGAAACCTTCAAAAGGTACCCGACGCCATGGGAGTGACGCCGGGTTATGTGGGATTTTTACCACACTAAAACCCCCCCGGTGGCCGTCCTCAGCGTTTGGTGGAGAACTCCGGGATCTCCAACGGAACACGACCGGAGTCCTCCTAACGCGATGCCCTTTTATCGGGCTCTGCCCTGGGGGGAGCAATTTACGCACCTCTCACATCCCCTGGTGATTACAGCGATATGCGACCACACAAACCGCTGTCCTTCCCGGGGTCGCTTGCTGGACGGTTTGAGCTCCCACTCTTGCCGCCCGCAACCCCGGAAGCCCCTTTTAGTCGCCTCTTACGACAGGCAAGGGTTACCGTAGCCCTATTCTGGTCCCGGTACTACAGGGACATATATACAGCTACCAAGAGCTGTCCCTCAGATCAGCCCACAACGTTGACCCTATCCGATTGTTATTAGGACAAAGATTACTCACACTTACTCCAGTATGAGAGACTACAAATAGGAATACTGTCAGGGTTTATAATTATGTTTACTTTCAGAAGACTTTATGACAAAAGTTAATATTTATTGTAGTTTTCTTACATTGTAACAGTAACCTTTGTTTACTTAATGTAGATTAGCCGCACCAGTTTTACTCAGTATAGAAACAATATTTGTAATGTATGCTTTCGCAATTTTAAAACGATTCATCTTGTTTTCGTGCTATAAAAAGACTGTCTTGCAAAATGTTCTTTGTTTTTTCTATGAGACTTAAGTAAACATTGTTTCAACAGCTAGAGGCTAGTTTTCTTAATTAGTCACAGCCAATTTTAATATGTAAGGAAAAAAATGTGCGAAAATGTTTTCATAAAAATATACTTACCTATAGGTAATCATACTTTTTGGTGATGGAGGAAATCTGCCTTGTAGTTCGGGTTTTTGCCGCTCTAAAACTTTCTACGTGATTTTCTTCAGGCCTCTACATATGCCTTCGACGTCTCGTAATACAGGAACATGTAGGTGCCCAGCTACATAACTAGGCAAAGCTAGGCAAAGGCTCAGCTCGAAACGCCCGGCCAACGGCCCCGGGAAGGACGGCGTTATGTGTGATCGCATACCGTCGTACGCATCAGACGGTGCGGCGAGCGTTAGGCTCACCTGGGCGGAGCCCGACGGGGCAACGCGTTAAGAGGACTCCGGTTGCGTTCCTTTGGAGATCCCGGAGTCCTCTACGCAGCGCCGAGGACGGCCACCGGGGGGGGTTTTAATGCGGTAAGAGTCCTACATAACCCTGTGTCGCTCCCACGGCATCGGGTACCTTTTGAAGGTTTCCCCCTCGTGAACAAAAAAAAAAGGTGCCTAATTATGTAATATTAATTACGGGTAAAGGATGATATTTACTAACAAGATTTCAGCGTATAATGATGCTAGTTACAATCATGTTACAATACCGACATTCGCAACCTACAGGTAGGTACTTATTACCGTCGATTTGTCGTGATTTGTTATAGCATCAGTAATGCAATCATTACATCCATTAAATCTGTGAAATTAGTTCAAATTAGTGCTAGATTTACCGTATAATGCGTAATTGGTGATTGGAGTTGCAGAATATATCTAGATTTTATGATTGTAATCATCAATTACCGTCAACTCGTCAAAATTAATCATGTACCTACCTTTTGTTGAAAATGGGATCATAGAATAAAATATACGCATATAAAGTATAGTACAAGTAATGCTGTGTTCTCGTTTGAAGGGTCATTCAGTGATTGATGCAGGATAGGATGAAATAGCTTGATCCGATAGTAAGTAGGTATTTATTGTGTAAAGGGTGGCAATAGTGGCGGATCCATGGGCTAAGTGGCAAAGTTGATACTTCTGTCCACTCATTCATGTCATGTTCGATTTAATTCAGGGGATTTTTTATAGCAATCATTCTTGTTTTTGTCTGGATCAAGCCAAACGAAAAGCAAATGGATCCGTTAGTATTATAAAGATATTAGAGATCATAGAATAAGCACGTGATAGACATTCTTGGCATAACAACAAACGAAGGATTAGTCAACTGTAGTCAACAACTGGACTCAGAGCATTGTTTTCCCGAGACATAAATCTGGTGAATTTGGCTCATTTCCGTGATAACCTTTGGCTAGTAGCCAGCACTAATAATACTTAGAAGAGGAATATAGCTATTCGGAACTTAAATGTATGTTGGCCTTTTGAGCAAAGGGTATTTTAGTTAGCTAGTGCTCATTGTTCTACTATTATAAGTCGCAATTCTTAAAATAGAAATAGCACTACTAGCAAACGAACTTGCACTATGCACTCCACTTGATGGTAAGTGGCCATTGGCACCGACTTTCAAAAACTACCCCGGATATACTTTAATCTAATTTACCTACATTTTTAAAGGTTTTGAAGGTGGTAGAACCCTTTGTGGTTCGACTCCGGCGGCACCACCACCACACGTATTTCTGCCTCATAACAGCAGTGTTAAGCGCTACTGTATTCCAGTTTGCAGGGTGTGGTAAGGGAGACATACTTTTCTAAGGCATTCCAGCTTAGTCCCTAGGGGTAGCGGCGCATCTGTGGCTGACCTCAGGTAGGAATATCTAATCCTATCTGGGGTTGATTACGGATGTCCATGGGCGGCACTAGCTACTTACCATCAGGTGGACTGCATCCTCGTCTGCTAGTCGTATATTATAGTATATATAAAAAAAAAGTTAGTAACTGTTGAAAAAGTTTAAACATAGTCATAAAATCCTTGCATACCTGTAACCTTTGAACCGTTTGGATTTATTAAGTATATTTTTTCCTCTTACATTAAGAAATTTAAACATACCTTGAAGCGACCTTGTTTCGGGTATCTATGTCTAAAGGTAATAAAAGCGGGACAAGCTTGCCAAAAAGCTCGAAACCTATAAACCTAAATGTAGTTTTGTAAACAAAAAACCTATTCACATACACTAAATTCATTTGCAGAATTTTGTGTACAAATAATATTTTTGGTTTTATTAGTAGTATTTATTATTAGTTTTATAAGTAAAGAAAATTGTAGGTAGGTGTTAATGTACTTTTTTCTAGTCTCGGGACCAAAATAGAGCTACGGTCATGAAACAGAAAAAACAAGTTTCTCTTCTATGGCTACGGTATTCCCTGCTTGTCGTATGAGGAGACTAAAATGATGTTTTCGGGTTTGCGGGCGGTAAAGGTGGCCGATCAAACTGCCCAGCCGGCGATCTCGGATAGGTCAACGGTACATGTGGTGTATCAGGTGTCACTCCCCCAGCTCCAGTATCTAACCTCCTTGTCAAGAAAAATAGTCGCTTATTGATACAAACTTAAGGAACTTCCGTCGTGTGGTTTCCCTGGGTAAAACCCAAATCGAAACATTTAGGATAAGCGCCATAAGAGTGATTCGCAGACAAGGGGAAATTAGTAAGGAAATGACCAAATAAGACAGTATTTTACCTCACCAAAGACGTGTTTGGGTTATGAATGTAAATCTCGGCTGGCTTAATGCCAATATTGTGCGTTTAAAAAGAAATTGATAGCAAAATTGCGAATGTAATACTTACAAGGATATTATTATTATGAGGGCTTTATTTATAATATGTATGACGTCATTATTGAATGAATGATTGAACCGTCACAGATTGAAATAATTAAGTCGATAAAAAGTGGCAAAATTAAAAAAAATAAAAGGACTCATTGCGATTTAAAAATTGTTTCAGCTTTTTAAAAGAAGTCATATGGGTAGACAATGGCTACTAGATAATAAAAACAGGTTTTTATATTTTGGTATAATGCCAGTAAGCAAATAGCCAAAATAAAAGTTATTTTGAAATTATAGATAGAGGATAGATATATATAATTTTAGAAATTAGTGTTTAGAATAAACATAGATTAGTTCCTGCGTTTCAGATCTCATATTAGTTTATAACATAGTCTTTTACTTCAGTGTAATTTCTGATGAAATTCCTATTTCGTCGCTTAGACTTAGTGCTAAAGCAAACCAGGCCAAGTCGGTTTGTTGCCAAATGGAAGCTCTATTTATATCAGAATGATTTAACTGCTAATTTCGTTTAATAAACTGTATATCAAACCCCTAGAACATCCTTTTACATGGGCGTAGATACAGCTTTGGTTAGAGGGGCGTATGATGGTCTCTGAAATTTTCCGGTTAAAAAGAGATTCCTCTGTTTGAAGCATTTTTCTTTTTTTCTCTTTGCTAAGGGCTTGGGGCCTAGGGTCTAGGAGTTACTTGGACCCTAATATACGCTCATGGCCATAAGTACTTAGCATAAAGGTATGAAGTATGGATGAGTTTGTGTTTTCTTGAGTGTACCTATGTATTTTTCTTATCTTATTGTTTGGAATAAGTCTTGAGTAATAAGTAGGTGCTTTCGAAGGTTTTCGATATAATGTAAGTTTTATATTATAAGATATAAAACTTAAATTATCAATACTATTAAGTAAGTTAAAGGTATATAGGAGGTATAACTACTCGTATAGTTAATAAGTTACAATTTACGTATTGCAACAATGCAACAAATATAATGTCTCATATATTACCTACTTAGTAACAGCAATTAAATTTATTCAAAATGTCTAAGGTTAGAAGATCTTGCAAATTGCATGGAAGACATTTCTTGTTTTTTTTTTTCAAACGAATGTAGTCATGACGTCATCGTATTTGCGTGCACACGGAGGATATTCCGGGTTTAATTTTCGGGCATACACACAAAAACAAATAGTGTGTGTGTGTGTGTTTGTCAGTCGTCTATGTCTCCAGGGCACCCAGAACAAGAAATCATGGTGTAGAGATGTGTGTGCAGAAAGCGTCATCTTAATTTTAATATATTTGACATAAGTTAACTTATTGACGTAGGTAATTAATTACTTTTCGATTGCAACTAGCATCAATCAGTCTCTATTTTATATTTTCACTATGTTAATGTTGTCATTTGATAGTAGTCGTCAAACATTATAGAAAGTTTATGAGCCCTTGGAAAACATCTTATATGAGTTAGCTACTCATCATCATCAACAACCCATTACTGTCCCACTGCTGGGCACGGGTCTCCACTCAGAATGAGAAGGATTAGGCCATAGTCCACCAAGCCGGCCAAGTGCGTATTGTTAGGTAGTATTTTTTTTTATAAATCTCTCAGGTATGCAGGTTTCCTCACGATGTTTTCCTTCACCGTTTAGCAAGTGATAATTAATTTCTAATACGCACGTAACTGAAAAATCAGAGGTGCGTGCCTGGGATTTGAACCTGGGACCCCTCGATCGAGAGGCCGAGTTTCACCAACCTCCTCCACAGGCTTGGAGCAGCGACGTTACTCTCCAGATTCAGCTAAAAACAGATGCTTAGGAGTGCTACAATGAACAGATTTTAATTAAGACTGCATTCTATTTTTAATTAACACGCTTTTATTAGCTTGGGTTGTACGTTTGTATGTATGTATGTACGTAACAGTAACGGAATCTTTGAACCAGATTTCTATCCACTTTGAACGTTCAGTTTAATTCAAAATTTTGAAGAATTATCAAAAACCGATGACAATACACGATTTTAATAATTTTGTACCATTGTCCTTATCGACATCCTCAGGATTAACGATTTTCGAGGCGAGATTTTTCAAGCACCTTCAGCAAAGTTCATCGCAAGTTTAGATTGCAAATAATTATTGCTTTTTAGTTTAAATAGGCGTAATTGTTATAGCGTGATTTTTAGTTTAGGATCATATACACACAAACACAATCATATACACACAAGCGTGTTTTTTAGTTTTTTTGGACTATAATTTTATACTAAGGTAATTTTCATCCTTGATTAAAAAATAGTTTTAATACAACCTATCGACGTAGTAGACTAGCATGCAGTCCACCTGATTATAAGTGCTTACTGTAACTAATTGATGTCTTCAGTCCCAGTAGTCTTATCTACGGTAGATAAATAATAAAGATTGTATTTAAGTCGCTTATAGGGAAGTAATAAGAGGGCTTACACGCGTCACTATGTGCATAATAAGTGGTGCTCTCTTATTTCCTTCTTCATTTTTCATTGTAACTCATTCTGATTTTGTATCCGCTTACCTCGAAAAGTAGTCAACACATGGTTGACAAGATTTTTTCACACAACGTTGCTTTCAAAGTATTTTTTATTGAAGTTACCTATTTTCTATCCTGAAATTCCCACAAGAACAGAAAACCTCAAGTTGTTGTTTTGAGTGGAAATAAAATTAATAACCTTTCATTTACTTCTTAACTAATTTATCAGATTGCATTCAATAGAAATGCATCCATGTTTTTCGTCTTCAGACAAAAGGGATGGGGTACAAATAGGTCGATCCAAATAACTAACGGAAAAAAATACAACAAAATAGGGGTCTGTTTTTATTATTAAAATACATTTCACGAACTATACTGTAACAGTTACACATAAACACAACATTCCATTTGTTCAGACAATACATGACACTCCCTTATGGGGCACTAACAATAAATAAGGGTTTAATGGAAAACTTCGAAATGCATTTTGTAATTACGCTGCGATCAGTACCACGATCATTCTGCAACAAGAATACAACAGATTCCTTATTATTAATATTACTTAGTCATATTTGTAATCACTCTTCCATATAATTGAAGTCACTTTCAAGGTCTTTTAGATAGATAGTCCCTGAGGGTTTAATTAAATGTTTTATGTAATTTGAAGGTGGTAGAACCCTTTGCGGTTCAACTCCGGCGGCACCATCGCCACACCTATTTCTGCCTTATAACAGCAGTGTTGAGCGCTGTTGTGTTTTGGTCTGAAGGGTGTGGTAATGAGGACATACTTTTCCGAAGTGTTTCAGGTTAGTTCTCAGGGTTAGCGCGCATCTGTAGCCGAACTCAGGTAAAAATCTAATCCTATCCAGGGTTGATTATAGATGTCTACGAGCGGCAGTGGCTTTTTATAATCAAGTGGACTGCATGATTGTCTGCTACTCCTACATTAAAAAAGGCCCCCGATATATTCTACTTTGATATTATTTCTTCGGTAAAGTAGTCGACTAACTCAATGTATATTTTATTTACCAAAAACGTATATCTATCGAGGGAATAATAAAATATAGTATGGAGTATGAAGTGACTTACTAAATTTCGATCTTTAGTAAACAAAATGTATATAGATTGATTATATTACCAACGTGCGTGAGTTTTTTAGGAAATCAATGATGTCGTCTTCAAGTAGGATTTACCAATTGGGTACCAATAAATGTCAATGAAGAGCAGTGGTCAGTGAACCCTAATCATTTGATAAAAGGTCGCTCTATAAATGGCATTCTACTAACTCTATAATATAATAATAAGAGATTATTATTGTTAGGCCGACAGATAATAATATTTCTGCTTGATACCTACTTGTAAAAGGACAGTAAATCAATGCGAAAGTATGATAACGCAGGTCAATGCAAGGCCCTGTCCTATTTATATCTTATGAGCGTGATATGGAATTGTTGTATTACTTAGAATAACTAGTACTTAATATGATACATGATCTATACAAATAAATAAAACTGAAGTGTCTACTTGTAATTTCGAAATAATAGCTTTATACTTAATGCATATGGAAGTATATGTAACAATTTTTCTGTTTTTCTGACTTTTTGTTAGTTTCAGCTACTCTCCCAAATGGCTGGAAATAATTTGAAGAGACTTTCATTGACATTTGGCAGATATTAAGGAGTAACTCAGGCTACTTTTCGGAAGAGAATTGGAGCTCCGCGCACAAAAACTAAAAGTCATGTAATCTCCTAAGTGGCCACTTTTAAACTCGTTAATGTAGTTAAAAGTTCGCTTTCAATTTGTTTCTTAAAAGAAAACATGTTTCTTCTGACCTCAAGGTAAAAGATAATAATCTTTTGACCTTTGATTCTATATAAGGTGAGATTAAATTTTATCTCAATTTGTATTTATCATGTGTCACTGTATTCCATCATGCTAAACTATGAAACTATCTATGAAACTGATTTCAATGATATATTGTGTGAGGGGTTGAATAAGGGGCATTGTGTGGTTAATTTATTTTTTGGGACCCTTTGATCCTACTTCAATATACTCAAACTATATTTATACTATATTTATATAAAGTGTAAAAACTAAGTGCTCTGTTCAGTTTTAGTCCTTACTATGTTTTACATTGTATACTAGCAGACAAATAAATTACGTACTAAATTGACTGTCATAGGACTAATCTACACTAATATTATAAAGAGGAAAACTTTGTTTGTTTGTTTGGTTGTAATGAATAGTTGCTCAAAAACTACTGGACAGATTTTAAAAATTCTTTCACCATTCGAAAGCTACATTATCTACGTGTAACATAGGCTATATTTTATATGAAATATATTTGATAAATAGATTTAGAGGCGGTACAAAGTTTGCCGTGTCAGCTAATACAAAATTATCTTATTAAGTAAGTGAGAAAAATCGAAATATGAAGATAAAAAAAATTTAAAAGCAAAACAAAATTTTATTCAAACTACTTAGAGGCAAATGTAAAAAAAAAATCGCTAATCTTTTCCACAAAAGAGTTTTTCAATAACCACAAAACAATAAAATTTTTAGAACATAGAATTAGAACATAAACAGTGTGTTTATTTTTATTGATAATATAAAATTTAAACTAAGTTTAGATCATTTCCAGTGACTGACGAAGATATCATATCACATTTATAATTTCATTGTTATCGTCTTGTTATCTTATATCTATAGCAATCTCAGTTTATCACAAGGCTATCTATGCTTCATACAATGCAATTTGAACAATTCATACTCATATGGAGTAAAGATCAGTTAATATTTAAATAACCTCATTGTTTATAGGAACAAACTGAATTGTCACTTCTATTTTTAACTTTTATTGTAATAATGTTTCTTTTATAATTTAACATGTGTTATTTTGTTATAAGTTGATCTGAACTATTTGGGCATGCAGTCTGATGCAGTGGCTACTAATGCCCATGGCCATCTAAAGATGGGGTTAGCCTAAGATGCACCTCTATCCCTGAGGACTAGGTTAGAATGCTAGGTAGAAGTGTCTTCCTTGACATTCAAACCAGAACACAGCAGCAATTTATACTGCTGTTTAAGACAGAAATAAGTGTGATTGTGGTGCCACCGGGGGCGAAACCACAGAGGGTTCTACCTTCATGGTTAGAATTTTTTGTCTCATATAGATCAGAATTGAAATCAAATTTCATCATTTAGATATGTCTGGCCAGGGATCGGACCAAGACTATGCCGCACTGTGGCCATATAGGTACATAAAAATTGATTTTTACTCACCCATAAAGGTATAAAAAGAATGACAGCAAGTAAAAAGCCAGCTTAATCCAGCCTTCTCGTTGGCAAACTGTTAGAACATCAGCATTCATTATAGTTGTTGGATCATAGAGACCTTGTCTTGACATGACCGGTCTTGTGCGGTATCTGGAACAGTTTACAATTGTTTCATTATGTATTTGAATAAAGCCTACTGTGTAATGCCATTAGTATTAAATATAGTATTCTGTGTTAAAGAATTAATTAGTGTTGTGGGAACTGGAGGCCTAAAGGCTGAAGAAATTTTTGGAGTGTTGAAAAGGTTGCAAAGGCAATGGTTTATTTTTTGTTACTGAAAAGATTAACTGTGGACATTAGCTATATAAACTTTTTTAACAATTTTCAGACAGATTTTTGTTGAAATCCACAACTTGAAAAATATTAATATGCCATGATAATATTTGTCATTTCAATAATGATAATTAAAATTGATAATGATTAACATTTATAATGACTTTACAATTACCTGTAATATTATTCAGTAAAATTATAATTAAACTTCCGAAGAATGAATCCATATGTTTAAAATACTTAGTAGTTATTCTCTGGGTAGTAAATGCATTTTAAACACAATATACTTGATACGAGTATCAAATACGTGAGTCTAATATTAAATACGCATTAATAAAAAATAGTAATGAGTCACGATATACTAAGTATAGACGAAATGTTACCTTTGATTAGCATTATTGACAACATAACCTTAATACCTGTGTATGTGATATATGATGAGGGGGACGTTTATCAATAATGTGGTCCATTCTCCCGCCAACAGGAACAATAGGTTTATGAAAAAGTGTAGCAAATACTCCGGT
The DNA here is from genome assembly GCA_014595695.2 of Epargyreus clarus clarus. Lineage (NCBI taxonomy): Eukaryota > Metazoa > Arthropoda > Insecta > Lepidoptera > Hesperiidae > Epargyreus > Epargyreus clarus. The sequence continues at coordinate 2,686,277 of JACTTY020000026.1, forward strand.
AACACCAACTGTAATAAAAAATAAGGTTACTTAAATCTTAGTACTGCAAGTCAGCAAAGCGTCACTTTGCAAGCCTAATACTCACTGGATTTAACGTATCACATTGATCTATTGGATTCTTATAGTCAGTTTTTAGTTCATCGAATGCTATAACGTGAAATATAGAGAAGAATATTAGAAATGCATCTATAATTAACGCTATAATATACGAGAACGCTGAAAAGCTAAACGCCATTTTGACAAAAACATACCTAACTGACAATTGACATGATGAATGTCACCTGACGCATGGCAGTGAATACTGAGATTGCCAACATTTTACTAGTTTGTTTTTATACTATTTAAGTATTCTTAATTTTATGAATAGTTTTATAAAACGAAATGGTAATATGATGAAAATAGTACCTATTAAAATCTATACATTAATAATAATGTTTACACTTTAATAATAGCTCCATGTTTGTTGTGTTTCTGAACTCAGAATAAAATGTCAATGCCTCTGTCAACAAATGGTAAGTCACCAGCTCATAGTTTTATTCTATAAGCCGACCAAAATATGTTGTACGTTCTTTAACCAATACTTGCATAGAATCTACGTTACGTAGTACGTAGTATTCGTATCACCTAGAATTTGTCAGGTTATCTCATACGGTACGTATTCGTAAAGAATCAATGCTGAATTTACTGAAAAATACATAATTATTTAATATGTGTATGCTCTAGACTTTATATATATTAGTTTACGATGAAGGCTGTGTGGTTAATATTGTGTGTAGTGGGTGTTGTTCAGTGTTTGGAAGGTTTAGGTTCTATAAATCATGACTTCAGAGGCTTTGACGACAATATTTTGTTTTCTATCAAGTGGCCGGGCCAGTTAGACACACCGGAGATCGTTGGGGATGGAGAGAATAATAAGTCTGAGGTAAATGTAATACAAAACTATATTGAGAAACATTCTAGCAATGTAGCTAACATTGCTAGAATGATAATGAGGTAATAAATAAGTGATGCGAAACTATACTGCTTGTGTGATTATTTAAATATATGATATCTCAAATTTAAATAGTACTTATGTAGATGTAGAAAGTGAATATAGCTCTTAATAGTTCAATTACTTTGCTTATGTATCTCTATTTTATGAAATTGTAGTAGCAAATATAATCAAATCCGATGGCCAGTAGATGTCGTAGTGAAGCAGTCGAGGATCATTGCAGCTACCGCTGTTCATGCATGTCTGCAATGATCCTCATAAAGGATTATCTCCAATACAATTGACCAAAATATTTCATATTTTGGTTTCAATTCGTATGGTGGCTAACTGTTTGAAAAAACATTAATGTCGGTCGGACTCTTTTTCAATGTCAAACAAGGCACCTTCAATATAATTAAGAATTCAAGTTTAGAAAGATATGCCATGGCAACTATCATTAATTTAAGTTCATTTAATTTCAACAACTTATACTATACAAGCTAGTTATATCTAAAATTTCTATGACTCCAGAATAAAGAAACAATAAAAGTCCTAACACATCACAAGGAGAAGTATGAGTGTCAGCTTCCGGAGCTATATTCGAAAGAGTCTTCCGGGATTGAGGAGTATGATGGTCCCTCTCCAATACGTCTGCTGCAACCCCTGTTCTCCCAGAAGATATGCTCCTACAGACTGGAGAGCTACTGGAGCTATGAGGTCTGCCACGGGAGATACGTCAGGCAGTATCACGAAGAAAGAGATGGTAGGTTTTAATTTTAATTTGTAGGTATTTATTTCTACATACCATTAATACCATTTAATTAAATTAAACAGTTAAAATAAATGTTTGTATTTTCCATCTACCTCCAAGGTTCTATTATAAAAAAATGTTTTACTTCTATTGTGCAGTGTATCATATTCTTATTTTATTCTTAAAAAATTCACATGTAAGTGAATGTATATTCTTATGAGCATAAAGATATCTCAAATCTCAAATGTAGCTTAGAAACCTACTTTATTAGATGGGTTTAGTTTTATTACTTTTGCATTTCCAGATAAAAAGGTGACCACACAAGAGTTCTTCCTGGGACATTGGAAAACCGAAAAGATGGCGCAGCTTGAGGCTGATATGAAGACTGCTGAGGAAATGAAGGAGCCGTTGAAAACCACTAAGATGGAAGGCCTCAGCTTACCATTTGTAGAGATGGTTATGGATGATGGTAAATAGATTATATATATGGTATAGGCTAATGGCTTTATATGAATAATGTAATATTTTGGTGTGATAAATATATGTTCCTAAATCAGAAGTTTTATTTAAAGGGGAATATTACAATACAACATAAACAAGTATGCGCGCATTATCTGTCTGACTCCAGTAACTAAGCTGTGTTCAACTTTTATAATAGGTATATGTATATATTTAGTTATTTATATGTATATATATGTATATAATATATATTTGTATATATTTTTCGTATATATATATTCATTTCCCTTTTTTTGCATTGTTTTTTTCATTGTTTTTTAACGTAACACCCACCACAACATTTCTCCATCAACAAGGGTTAACTGGTGGAGAATGCCACTAGGCATTAAGTTCGCCCTTTGTAACCACTAGGTTTACAATAAAGTTTAAATAAATAAATATTGTATGTAAATTATCATCATCTTTGGCAGATTGTTATTAACTTGATTACTATAATGAAAAAATATGAATTATATTTAGAGTATTTGAGTATTTAATTCAATACTTATTGCTTTATTTTTCATTTAATCTTCTTTTTGTTTTTTTGGTCCTCTGAGCCGGATTTTATTACTTATTGTATGTATAACATAAACCTTAAATTTTATAATATTTTTAAAATAAGAATTACTCATATTCTTATCACAGAATTTATTTGGAACAGAATGATTAAATGTTAATTTATTCCACAGGAACAGTATGTGATCTGAGTGGAAAACCTCGTCTCACTCGCGTACGGTACGTCTGCGACGTTCATGGCAAGCACGAAGTCTATTCCTTCAAGGAAACGGCCACTTGCGAGTATGAAATAATAATCCTGTCGCCGTTCCTCTGTGAGCATCCAAGGTTTAAACCGAAGGAAGTCAGCGAAAACGTCATAACGTGTCTACCTCTAGACGGAGCGCCAGCGAAACCTCGGAGTCTATTAAAGGACGAAATTGACAATGTCAAAAAGCAATTCCATTCTATAAAACTCTCGGTAAGTTAGGTGTCTATCAATTAGGTTAACCGCTTAAGACTTGCACGGGCAGTTTAATCACTAGCGGTTGAAACGCCGTTAAATGTGCTATACTCCGCGCGAAACTGCTAGTCTGTTCTAAATATAGAAATGAGTCGCGTCGGCATAGCAGATTGTGTGACTACATATGCTCGCAACAACTTTAGAGCGGACTAGCAGTTTGTCGCGGACTATATCAGTCTAAATGTATCGACATACGGCTGATTCTCCGCAGCGTTTATTTAAATGCATGCGACGATGTATTTATTTACAAATACAGTTGTTATATAGAGGCGTTATTTTACATTATATAAAAAATAATAGCGACTGCCGCCAGTAATTAAACGCTCGTGCACGCTACACAACGATTGTGCGCTTAGTAGATTCACCGGTTAATAATCGGGCCTGTGTGTGTAGTTTTATTTAATTGATAGATTTTCGTAGAATTGTAAGTGTGTTGTTTAGTTTTTTGTTAATAGAGATGTAGTTGTCATAGCATATTAATGTTCTAAGTGCTAGCCATAGGTCTAGATAACTCTCAGTAACTGTGGAGGTTTATTACAGACGTTATGGGCGGCATATAAAAATGTGATATGATATTTCTCTTTTAACGAATTTTTCTTTATATTTAATGTTTTTTTAAGTCTTACATTTTCTACATATTTCTTTTGGTACCAGGCATTGGTTGTCAACATTATACTACAAATTGAACAAGATTAACTAAAAAAATAATAAAACTCAACTTGTCATATTGATTGCCGTCTTAAGTAGTTCACGTATTGTAGTGTTGTTATTTTTTGCCGTAAACTCTGCTTGATTTTTTAATTTTGTATTTTGTGATGTTGTTACATTAGTGCTTGATTAACATCTATTTTGGCATGTATTCAGGACAGCGAACCTAGAGATATCCTTGCTGTGTTGAAAATTGAGAAAATCGATGAGGTAATTATGTTTTTGTAGTATTTGCTTATTTTGTTTTTAATTAATTTGTTTTCATATCTGTAGGCTGTTTTGTTGTGTTAATTATTTTAGTGTTAAATAAAAGGTAGTTATTACTAAAAGTTGATTCTTGTTGACCTTAAAAAGACAGAAATAATTGGATTTGAATGTCTAGGATATCAAATTAACATCCAAGCTTAAAAGTTTATGGACCATAGTCATTTACCCAATAGCCATGGTTTTTTTTTAATTGGCAATCCACTGCTTGGTTTGACTCTGAAGGCACTAACTACTACATCTTTATATTTTTGTCTGGTAATGGCAGTGTTAAGTGTTGATAATATTTTTATTTGAAGGGTTTGGTAATGGTGTCTTATAGGCACTTATAAAGGCATTCGTTTCAGGTAGAATTTTAATATTTTTAATCCATTCAATAAATTTATAATCATGTGCTGTGGAAACATGTTTTCTTAAATGTCAATATAAAGGTTGCGTTGGCGTTGATGGCGCCACAATCTAACAAACAATTCTGTAACATTTTTGTGATTTGTGTCGTAATGTTTTCAGGAAGGGGGCTTGAACTTCGAGCTGCACCCATTGACTGAAATGAGCGAGTTGACCTCGGAGGCCGGGAAAGGGACAGCGGTGTCCAAACCAATGTCGGTTATCTTAGACGACTCACCGGTACGGGCGTTCCTTAATGGCGAGAATTGCTTGCATGGGGTAAGAAAATTTTATGATAAAACTTAATACGCGAGCGCCGCTGAAACTATCAGCGTACGTACATAAACACACATACTAGCGCGCCTATATACGTACACACACACAAACACACGTATGAGCTGTGGCTGCAATCATTGCTCAGCGGCCGAGGTTTTTTTTTTTTATTTTGTAGAAGTAGCAGACAAACATGCAGTCCACCTGATGGTAATTGGCTATTGCCGCCCATGGACAAGTGTAATCAACCCCATTGTTTGGGATCTGTTTTGGGATTCGGCGATATAGGTTAAAATTTAAGAAAATTATAAATATTAAGAAAATTATACATAATAACTAATATTTGCGCTTTGGACACGTCCGTCTCTCGTCACTACCGAAGTAGGACTGACCAGAGTCGATCGGTGGGTTGCAATCCACCATTTATTATACAAACGGCGGGTAGAACACCACAACCTACGTTTTTCATACTTCTATGCTAAACTTCGTGAGCTCCGCGCCTGATTGTTGTACAAAATGTCTTCCAGGGCACCGGTTGGTGGAAGTACGAGTTCTGCTACGGCAAGCACGTGCGGCAGTACCACGTGGACCGCAGCGGCGCCAAGCAGTCGCTGCTGCTCGGCGAGTTCGACGAGCGAGCGCACCTGCAGTGGATCCGCGAGAACCGCGGCAAGGCGCCCAAGCCCGTCGGTGAGACACCCTACTACAGCGTTGTAGAGTCCGCGCCGAACTACCAGTCCGCTCCGAACATAAACGAGTCGCATCGCAATAGCAAATTGTAGAAATTAGCGGGACGAAGACAGCGCGTGACAGGGCACCCGGCTGCTGCCCGCTCTCGCCCACGGCACATAATAAAAACGAACAGAAGTCAATGTTCATACAAAGCAGGCTCGAGCAACGCACACATAGACACCGCTCACCGATACGTTATCTCGGTGGGACTCGAGCGAATACGTGCGCGAGTGACACCGCAATTAATATTAAACTGTGAATTGTCTGGCGCTTTTTTAAGCTACCAATTTTTTAGAGAGGTATAGTCCCCGTCAAACTGCTAGTCCGCTCTGAAGTTGTTGTAGTCATACAATTTGCTATGGTGACGCGATTCATTTCTATATTCAGAGCGGACTAGCAGTTTTACGCGGACTATAACTAGCTAAGCTAACTTGAAGGTGGTAGACCCTTTGTGGTTCGACTCCGGCTGCACCACCGCCACACCCATTTCTGCCTCCTAACAGCAGCGTTAAGCGCTGCTGTGTTCTGGTTTGAAGGGTGGGGAAGTGGATAAGGGAGATAAACTTTTCCGAGGCCTTCCAGCTAGGTCTGCAGCGGTAGGGGCGCATCTGTGGCCGGCGTCAGGTAGAAATATCTAATCCTATCTGGGGTTGATTACATATGTCCATGGGCGGCAGTAGCCACTTACCATCAGGTGGACTGCATATTATATAAAAAAAAAAAACTTACTATATGCAGCATAGTAAGAAACGCTAAGAACTGAACTAATAGGTAGCTGGTGATACCCCGGGGGTGAGATTTTCTGACTATAAATATAAAAAAAAAAACAAAAAAAAAATTACTCAGCGGAGTCAGGATTTACTTCTGGCGCTAACGCTAGTCACAAACTGTAAGAGCACTCTGTTTTGTATCAGTTAGTTATTAAAAGAGTTTTATTTTCAGAACAACGCACATCAGTGTCCCACTTCTACGCAAACGGTGAGATTTGTGACAAAACAGGCAAGCCCCGGCAAACTGAAGTGAAACTCAAATGCCTAGAGAACTCATCGAGTCCTGCCCAAGTTTCCTTATACCTCCTAGAACCGAGGACATGCTATTACATCCTAGGAGTGGAATCGCCATTAATTTGTGATATTCTACCGCTAGCGGATGAAAATGGGCTGATAAAAGCCACTAAACTCCCTAAGAGCCTTTCTGATCTGCCTACAGATAGTGCGAAAGAAGAAAAAGCTGATTCAGAGCAGACTCTCATCGATATAGAGAAAACAGATGTTGAGTAGGTTAATAAATCTTTTAGTTTAATCTGTTGTTTTATTTATTTCGTTGGTTGCTGGGCTAGTCTTCTCAGAACTCGGACAGGACTGTAGCAAACTCCACCATGCTGTTATTAGGATTCCGTAAGAAAAAACAAAAAACGGAACCTTTACAGGATCACTCGTGTTTGTGCGCCTGTCACTTTATAACTTTCGTATACGGACAATTTCAAAGATTATTTAATATCAGCATCAACGTCGTAATTTTCAATCAATTTTATTTGGTAAAATTATACTATTGCAACAGCGTCATCTTCTCTTACTATAAGAAAACACCACTATAACGAACAGCGACATCTTTTCTTAACATAAGAAAACCCCACGATAGCCAAGGAACTAAAAAATAGTTAAGTTTTTCAATAGATGGCAGTATGCGTCGTTCCATATTCACGTAATATTTTGTCTCACTCGCGCATCATAATGTGCGATGTACCTATATCATCATCATCATTCTAACCAATATTATCCTAACTAATTATTATACAATATGCGAATGTGAGTTTGTAACACTTTCACGTCTTAACTATTGTACATAATTATAAGATCGTCATGAAATATTGTACACACGTTCTCAGGGGTTCAAAAAGGGCCATGGAGTACATTTTATTCTAGTGATCTTAAAACCACGTATTTAATCAAACTAAAAATTAATAATTGTTGCAATCTAGTGACTTTGCCATGAACTTTAGCCCTATAATTAACGCCGTCTAGCGGTTTGGCGGTGAACTTTGTAGATCGATAACAGCATCACTTGTTATGATTAGTTATGATTTAGTCCGCACCACATAGCCGCGGCGTCGCGGCGGAATAACGTTTCGAAAATCCTGATGATCCTAATAAGAACAATGGGACAAAATTATTAAAATGATGTATTGTCATCGGATCTTGATAATTGTTTAAAATTTTGGATCAAAGTTAGTTGATGGATATTGTAGATAAACTTTTTTATTCGAATTTTTCACTTAATAATTAATTATGCAATATGCATGTTTTATTTTCTGTTCTTCTCATGTGTTAATAACATCTAAAATGAATTGTCAGGAGAGGTATGGGTATGTAAAATTAATACACAGTTATTTAACTTGACATTTATTTACATTCATATCAACAAAACGGGTGTTGTATAAAACAGTTCTTTATATTAATTTTTATACCAATTGTATACCTACTAAATAAGGTGCCTCGAAATAGTGTAAAAATAAATTTTGCGTCTGTAATAGGATATGCTGGTTTTGTAGGTACCGTGACTTTTGTTTTTTCATATAGATTTCTTTCGAATATTTTTATTTTACTATAATTTATAATTTAAGCGCTTTCAAAATATAATCAGCACTGACGCATTGCAATTTCATATTATTTTCGCAACTCAACAAATGTCTACCAGATGGCGCTGGTGTCGTAGTGTTTTTGTCAGGTTATAAGAAGCCTGAAGTCCCATGTATGCTGCAACATTAGTACGTTATTGTTATTTAAAATTATAAACAAAACCTTTATCTATAACAAATGCTAAGTTGCGAAAAATTATGACAACGCGAGTTTTTAGCTCTCTGCGTCTCGCTGTACTAAGTAGGTACTCGAAGCAAAATCCGGCAGAAAAATAGTTATGATGCACTAACTAGCGTTTTTAGCATTTAGCGCTACGACTTATTGCAATGTACAGAATCAAGTAATTGAACACGATTCGGGCGGGATATTTTTTATCTGTTGACATTTTGTAATTTTAATTTATAATGTTTTTATGACTCCACGATTATGTACAACATTCTGCAATTAAATACTCATTTGTCTTTTTTAAGTATATAGGTAAGAAGTTTTAGTATAACCTGCAGACAGGTAAGATCTAACAGAATTTTATTTTTGCAACATTAAATTCCCGAATCATTGTACAATATATTTCCCTCAAATTTACTTTGCTTTATACATCTAGTCCTTTGTCTATACTATAGACAGACTTGTCCCCCTGGCCGTTTTGATCCATTACCAATCACCATAGATCTATGGACAATATGATAACTTCTTTAGTACAGTTTCTTAGGTTTTAATTTATTTTCGAACCGACGAACTATGATTGTGGATCAAAACGAGCGAAGGAATCTTTTGAAAGTCTTTAACAAAATAATCCGCGACATACACTTAGAGTTTATGATAAGATAAATGAAATTTTATATTAATTAACTTTTCATTTTTCTCGGAAGTGGTACGCTTCTTATCTAACTTAAAGCGCAAATATAGTCATCCAAAGACGTAGAGAATGGACACAGATCTTTTTCGGTGAAGTATTTTGCACTTGTAGATAGAAAAACAAAGGCATAAATGATAGGTATATTTTACAGTCAACAGCAAAAGTTTATTAAACTGTACAATTGTATCCCATTTTGTCGCTAGCTATTACGTCAGAAAGGGTAGGCATTTATCGTTACAACAACAATAACGAGTTCTCTAAACTGTACAGTTCAGAGAAACTATAAGTAGGTAGAAAATCCTCTTAATATTATACATATTTTCATTTTTTTTATCTAATTCACACCTATAAACAGACTGTTCAATATGGCCGTGCCCAGGACTTTTGTTCGAAATAGAATTGCCATATAGAAAAATGTATCGTATTTGCAAACAAATGAAATCGTGTAATGAAATCTAAAAAAATATTTTCGTAGTCTAATCTAGCCTCAATTAAAATCAATTTAGTGTCGATTAATTACAAATTCGGGTAAATCTCATTCCAGAAGTAGTTACTGATAATAATAAACTTATTTTTAAAAGTTGTGCGTTTTGAATAATTTGGGCAATGAATTTTTTAATGTAAAAGTGTAAGTGAATGGCGATACAGATTGCATAAAATCTACAATAGTGAGAAGGCAGAACTATTCCGAACAATATAAAAACTCAATACATCCCCTTTTGTAATCATTTATTAACATTAACAAAGAAATAAAGATTGTATCGCGAATGCCCTCTAAAGCGCTCCGTACATAATGACACACGATGGCCTACAATTAAACAATTTAAATAAAGAATCTAGAATCTAGTACTTGAAGTTGTTATACGTTGTAGGCTTAACCATCGTGGGCCATCATAGCGTGAGCCGTAAGGAACTAGTGTATGCCAAGACAATAACAAACTGAAGTTACAAACACAGCTGTATAATAACATCTAAGACAGGAAACTTATTCAGTCTAGATATTGTCTTTCCTCAGACATCAAAAACTTGGCTAAAATTATACTAAATAAACAATAAGCCCATTTAGATAAACTTTCTCTTTAAATACAATATAATACTCAAACTAAATTAAGTTACAATAATGACGCTCTCTACATCTTTTACACAAAGAATTGAACGAATACTTAATAATAATCGAAAAAGAAAAAAAACCTTAATGTTTTACTCTATTGGTCATTTTACTAACGGCAACACGCACGCAAGCAATAAGTAATTTGAATGAATCATTTGAAGTGTTTTGTAGCATGAAGCAATAGTAAGTAGAGAAATTTCCAATTGAGCGACCTTTAGCGAATAATAATTAAATAATGAAGTGATACAAAGAAGGAATAAACAATATATTAATACTTAATTTAAATTTTAAAATTAGAATAAAAGATGCTACAAATAGTAGAGGTGTAATCACAATGACTTTATAGGATTTAAAGGCATTGGCATCCATTCAAACAGCCAATTTCATAATTAATTACAATACAAAAATTGGCCGTTTCAACAAATACTGAAACATTAAGACATAATAATTTGGATCATTATGTGCCAATAAAGGAAAGAAAGTGATGAAAAGTACTTATAATATAAATAGACAAAAAGAAAACAATTATATGCTTATGAATGAATGAATGTCGAACTTACACAAAAGTCTATTATTAAATACTTAACCTAACAAAAATTTTTGACTAAAGGATCGATGTTTATATTAATAATTAGGTAACATAAGGAAATTATATTTCTAACGGATGCAACATTGTTCGAGCTGTATTTTTTGATCTATCAACTCATTCATTGAAGTATTTTAAAAGCTCCTAACGGACGGAGATTTCAATAATTATATTGTTTTTTTTCAATACATTTTTTTAATATCATGTAATATATTGTTGTTAGAACTCCATAGACCCTTAAAGTAGTGAAGACAAAAAGAGACTCAATATTAAAAAAATATTACTTTTTTCGGAACGTGTGCTGAAGTCGTAATATTCTACACGTTTCATTTTATATAGTTTATGGTGTTTGATGTCAATACTGACTCAGTTTTGCCTTCATAAAATGTTGTTTGCATTAATCGTAACAAGATTTATATTTGTAAATTTACTCAATTTTATTTTACGATAAACCTAAACTGTTATGTTGAAGCTGTTAAAATAGTTTCAATAAATGAATTTATATTTTCAAAACATACAACTCGAATGTCTCATTGTCAGTGTGACAATTTTCTTTGAGCAGTTTCATTTAAAATTGTTAGTTAGGCTTACCGCAGAAAAGAAAATTAATGACTCGTTATGTCTTTTCATATTAAATTTTTTTGCGCGTCATTAGGAGAGACGCAATGTCTTGATTAAAAATAATATTTTTAAGGGTTTTAAAGGTTTTAGTAAAAAGTAATTAATAAGTAGCTTTAATACACTTGTTTAGCAGTAAAATCATACGACATAGAGTCTACAAATTGTTTGTAGATACAGGAAATAAATTTGACATCACAACGTTTCGTACAATCGAATCATATTAAAATATAGTCGTTACAAACGTGAAATAAGCTCTAGAAAAACACAATTAAGTACGATATTGACAACAAGTGAGGGAAAACAATAAATACACTGATCACTTTGAGATCATTTCGTTAATCTAACATCTTATAATTTTAAACAAAGACTTAAAAATGTTACTGACAATGGCCACATCATCTAAAGTGGTAACACGTATGAACGTAAATGTAAAATCAAAATCATGTTCCGTAGAACGTAACTGTGTATTATATCTAACAGCAATACTTAAGGTAAATCGGTTGCATAGGTTGACAAAATATCTCTTATATACAATATAATATAGTTATGACACAAAACGACGCGTTCAAACATTTAGTTCGGAAACGAAAATATCTTAGTACCGTCTCTTTGGCGTTCACTAATCGCAACGGTCGCTAAACGCATCCAACTTATCATTAACGCACACAGATTTCAATCGGAGATACGCCCTGTTAATTTCAAATATTGTAGACATTATAATGTTTCAATAACGGCACAAACCGTAGACTCGGTAGACTGTATAGATATGTTTAACCACAGACAAAGAAACTGGATAAATTTAAAAACAATAATTGTCACTTGTATATCTTTGAATGCTGCAAGCGCGCCAAAACCATTAGTTCGGAAAATGTCATCAGTTTGATATTGACAAGCTTTATATTCTTTTATAGATATAATCCTAATAATTATGTAATTAGATTGAGACTGTTTTCTGCATTGGTACAATTAATTCAATAGTCTTATCTAGGCGTATCTAAGATTTTAATCCATGGTAGCGTGACTAAAACTTATCGTTTATGAAATAAAAATATGTAATAATAATAATATAATAATTACTATGATATAGTAAGTAAGTAATTAAACAAATTTGGGGAATACTTTGGAAACGATAAATCCTTTGACACAAACCTTAACTTTATTCTTATTAGATAACAACTGTGCACGTGGACTCGCGTATTCGACATTCGAACGAAAATTACGAACTACCGTCAATGAAATTATATATAATCTGAGACAGACGCGACATACCCGCAAAAATAAAAGAGCCAACTCAAATGCTTACTTTTTTTTTAGTTTTCAAAAGAAAGCGAAGAAATATGTAACTATTTACAGTACGAATGTAAATAAACAGTTACGTCTACTATTAAAGTAGTGAAATCAATGTAAGTAAGAAGCGTGCTTTTAAGATAATGGCCGTATTTTTAGAAACGTAACGTCTATCTCAAATTATACAAAATATCATCGACAACCATCAGTTCAAGTGCACCGGATACATCACAACAAACGATCAAAAACTTACAACCTCTGCGATAGTTTCTTTCATTTATTTCATCTTTCTTTTGTTTTAATTTGATTTTCACTAGGAACAACTTCTGGAATATTCTAGTACGGTCTCGATAGTTCTTTGGATCGTTTCAATTGAACTTTGAGTCTCTTTGTACCTATTTGGAAGCCGTTCATGGCTTGTATCGCGGCTTGCGCGGAGGCGGCGTTGTCGTACGAGACGAAACCGAAGCACTTTGATAGGTTCGTCTGTTTGTCTATAAACACTTTGGCGGATATGACGTGGCCGAAGGGCAGGAAGGTGGACGCTAGGTCCGTGTCCGTGAACTCCTGCGGCAGGTGGTAGATGAACAGGTTGCCACCTTCCGGACCTGGAAATGACAGAAAATGGGTTATTTTGATGTATCTCACTATTTCATACATATTAACTTACAAGTTGAGAAGAAAGTAATAAGTACGAACATCTGTAATCAACCCTAGAATGGATTCTAGTTCTATCTTCTCGGTTAATAAAAGAATTAAAAGATCAGTTATAACAGATGTTGCTTTTAGGATTATGTTCCTTATGCCTCGTATCTAAAAGTTGTTGGATTGCTTCAGTTTAAATGTATATAAAGAATTAGTAGGTACTCGTTTAACTTATATTCGTGTGATTAATATGTTTTTGTGAGAACAAAAGTAAATACAAACGTTGTACTCAATACTGTTAGTCTAAGGCAGAAGTAAATGTAACGGTGGTTCTCAAAAACTGCTATTATAAGTTAAAACAAGTACCTATACAAGTACTTATAGTCCGCGTAAAACTGCTAGTTCGCTCTGAATATAGAAATGAATCGCGTCGCCATAGCAAATTGTATGACTACACCTGTTCGATGTTCGCTAGTGGTATACACATGCGTACGCCGGACACGGCTTAAGCATCAAGAGTTCCAGCTCAACTCACCTTCGACCTGTTTCCCCGCCGCTGCCGCCGCGGCCGAGCCGAGCACGGAGCCGAGCGGCGCGGCCGCGAACGTGCCGAACTGCGCTGCGTACGCCGAGCTCAGCGGCTCGGCCGTGGACCCTGCAAGTGTTACCAGGTTATAATCTCGCAATAGTGTGTGTGGGGAGAATTAGTTACGGTAATGCAGATTGACTACGATTGAATCTACGAGTATGTGTAACGCTATACTGTCAATTATAGGTACGCATGATTTTTTTATATTAAAAATATACAAATAAATGTATGTTATTTATTTTTTTATCGATTTAAATAGCTGCAAGTAATACGGAATTCTATCTACATATTATAGTTGCTCAGTCAAAACTTAAAAGTTCCCTGTAGACAGTTTTATCCCTATTTGAATAGCTTACGAAATCTATTTTTACGATAGGTACTTTTTCCCCGCCCCAAGTAAAAGAAAAAGCGGTCACATTTCAAACAACCGAATGGCAACTAGAGACGTCTTATCCGATTTTCCTTGAGACTACTCATAATAGAATCGTATTCGTAAAAGGGGAGACTTAAAGGAATAAAAAGTGGCATCCAGACACGTGTCAATCCGAATTAGGGAAATGTGCCCTTCGAGTCCCTTTGAATGCGAGAAAATCCTTTGTACGGTTGAACTGCGATCGTAAAGAAGTTACACTAACACGCGTTTTAGAACTATAAGTAGGTGGGTATTTACATTGTTGCCCATCTTATGTTATATTCGTATGTAACATATAAAATGATATTGTTCTATCGCCTTCAGAAAAAAATCTATTTTTGTTTTAGGAAAACGTTTATCGTTGATAACGTTGAAAGCTATGAACCCACTCACACCGGATTATTTTTTTTAACGAAAATCTTTGAGCTCCAATTCCATTGTAAACTAAGCCGCTCAAACTAATCACAATATGGTCCAATGATTTTAATAGCGTAATAATAATGTACGATGGACTGAGTGACTCTACCTCTGGATAAGCCGTGCCTTTTATAAGTAGGTTCAAATTTAGCGACATAACTATGAATCGGGTGTCGCTACAATAGTTTTGAAGGCAACTTTAAAACTCTTAATTAACATAAAATAGGTAAGGTAAGGTAGATCGTTAGTTACTTTGTTGTAATAACTGACAAAAACGCTCAAAACCGAATGTGTTTAGACCCTTCAGATGTAGTATCGCCTATGCAACGTGTAATTGTGAATAAAATAAGTACGCAAATTGAGATTTTATTTGTAGTATTTTCTATATTTTTCATTATGTAAAAACATCTCTAATTAAAAAAAAATAACATAAACTACAAATATTTTTTATTTCCTAGTTCGTCAACTGGTTAAATTATCTTGGTATCATTAAGTTTAGAGACACCATGTACAATAATTAATGACGACAACAGTTTTATTACTTATTCATGCCATTACAACGCGATATTAGTACGACACACACATTCGCGAACAGAAAACAATAACACAATAAAAATTGAACAATATTCGAACATCAGAACATAGCAAACACACACGACGGATTGTAAAACAATCATTTAGTTTTTAACACGTTCATGCGAACATTAAACACATGTTAATTAACAGAAGACGGTTTATACCTAATGTTAAGTGTTTTAAACGAATAGTAAAATTATGTAGTCAATCTATACCTGAATAAAAAGTATGTAGTGTGCGTCGACTCTAATCTTTCAGCTTAATTTGAGCTGAATTATAAATATTATAGATTATAGATTTAATATAATTTAATGACAAAAAGTTATCCAAAATGGCGGCTTTTGAGAGTTATATTATGTATATCGCTCACACTTTATAAAGAATGAGCGCGATGTCAACAGAAATGCCGCCATTTTGATTAACAACGTTGATATTATATTCCATTACTTTTTAAATTACTTACTACATTCGTATAAATAATAATGGCTAATTTTGCGGTTCAACGGAACTATCAAACTGAGTAATTTTCCTGGTTTCATTTATTTTCAATTACAAAATGGTATTAAGGATAACAATTTTACAAATAACTTATACAAATAGCCTAATTAAATTAAACTCTAATAAGGAAATAACAACGAATAAAGTAAAATGTGCGTTAAATTGAGTTAGTTTACAGTTACCATTTTGGTTTTAAAATAACTGTAGTTAGTGGTTAAAGTGAAAAACACTTTGAAAAAGCATATTAATTGTCCATGCACGGATATTTCATAAGTCAAACTACAAAAAAATCTATTCACAAACTTAAAAAATAATCATTGACAGCCATCAAACTAACAAAAAAAAGAACAAGCCAGCACGCGCCAAAATCGATTTGAAGAAAAAAAAAAACAATAAAATACAGATAACGTATAATGCCACAGACTTTAAAACACAAGTTATACACTGGCGTCATTCAGCTAGCTGAGCCTGTACAAAGCCTAACAAGCCACGTCAGATCTACATTCGATGCAATACCGCACAGATATCAAACCAAGCTTTCCTAGAGCACTGTAATAAATGAGATCAATAAGCCGCCATGACGGTCCAATATTTTAATATAGTCCACTATTATTGGGACATGTTTCAAATAATTTCCTTGTTTATGTCGTGTCATATTTAATTTTAATTTGAAACATAATTGGAATATTAGTATTATGTACATTGTAACGCAATTTCGATTTATTTGAATGTTAAAATCTTTATCTCTAAAAAGTTAAGTAGCTCGCTTTATTTTTAGTTCATTTGTTATATTTTTATCTGTAACGAAGTCTTTAAATCATCAATCTCATTTATTGCACTCATCTAAGAAACCAACAGAGATAAGTCATTCCAAAAACACACACTTTCGACTTTCTTTACCTGTGATGTTAGTCTTCCCGAGAAGACCTGAAGTGTGAAAAAGTTTCATCGTTAATTAACGTTTTTAAGTCTCTCAATAACGTAAAAAAGTCCAACCTGAAATAGGAAAGTTTGTGGACAAAAATACTTTACAGTTTTGCAATGAACACCCCACTTTTTGGGTAAATTTGAGCTGGTAACATTGTCACTATTATCTTGACAATATAATTCTAAGACCTTGAGCTATTGAGTTACGGTACAGTGCGGTACGGTTGTTACCGTATCGTACGTTTACGATATAGAATAACGTATTCCATCTCTCCATATTATGGATAAGTGCTAACGCATCTGTGACCAAAACCTACATACAAACTAGAATATGAAAAATATGCAGATCTATTTTAAATTAGGAATATTTCTCTAACAATCTTAAGTCTCGATACGTTATTCTTTTTTAAATTTAAAGTAAATTGTAGAGTTACATTATTGTACAGAGTTACAATATTTTACCTAATGTTCTTCTTGAAAAGTTTAGTCCATTAACGAGTTCGATCAGAGGGGAAAATTTTAGATATCCAATGCTTCATATACGCCTTCTACGTATTTTCTAATATTCTAAGGATAGAGCGTTACTGAATTTGCGTACTGAGTTGAGCATGCCGGGTACAGTCGGATCGGAGTCGGACGGCCACAGCAGCTACTTAACACGGCAGACATTTGGCCACTTAATTTTCCAAAAAAAAAAAAAAACTTGTGGGCTAAAAAGATCGTTATGGTACCACCACACTGCCGTGGCCACATTCCAATTAGAGATTTGGACAGGTAAAGCAATTAGGACGGAATTTATAGAGCCTTAATTGTCTTGCGGAGGTTAAATTTGGGGAAGGGACGGCGGTGGGGCGCAAAAAACGTCAATTAAGGTTGGCACCCGGATACTTGTGTCGGCCTGAATATTTTCACAGATTCAACGAGGCTTTTCACCTATTTTTAAGTAGGAAATTATCTTGACCTCATTTTATATAATGCAATAATTATGTCGTTCAGTTTTGATCGAATATTCCTGTTCATAAGAAATTTAATGGGTCAAATTTTTTATATTAATTTTCCAATGAGGTATCTTCGAAATAAAAGACTTATTTTTATTACATTTGTCCGAAAAACTAATTTAGGATCTTTGGACTCATCTCGTATTAGGTTAAACACCAAAAGATTTAAACTAACTAATGTTAGTCTCACTAACAACATAAACAACAATACTTACATAATTGTGGTGCGGTTGGCTGCGGTGCGGTCGCTGGTGCGATCGGCGCCGCCGGGTGACTACAGGGGTGGTTGGGTCATAGCGGCCAGTGCTGCCAGGTTCTGCACGGACACCGGCGCCAACAACCCTTGGAGTTGGTCAGCGGCACCCCCGCCTATGTTACCCACCCCTGTCACCCCGCTCACCGCACCCCCGCTCAGCCCTGCGCCATTGAAACCGATATCCTGATAGTTAACACCTAAGAGGACACCAGATAACGCAAATTAAACAAAAATAAGGGTTAAAACAAATAAACAAAAAAGGGTGACGACACAAAATAAAGAACAGAATAAAATGAACATAAAAGGATGAAATAAACAATAAAAAGCGTCTAGAAACTAGCTTATCTGTACACAAAATATTATAAGTTACAAACGTAAAGACGAATAGAATTTTATATACAAAGCACACATCTATATACAACGTAAGCCCCCTAAAACCCTCCGTGGCCGATATAAAAGAAACTCAATGAAAAGTAATAGCATTTTAAATGGGTATAATTAAACGACTTCCTCTAACTGAATACGTAATTAGTCGTAATTTTGTTTCCAATTACGTAGCGTACGTAAATTTGCACAATTGTTTTTCGGCGTTTAATACGCGCGTGTTGGCGTCATTGAAGCTTATTCGCTTTGTGAGGTAACATATGATTTATAATTAATTGCTAAATATTTTACTACATACTCGTATTACGAATATATATTTTCAGTGTCTATTTTGTAATCCTTAAATATATACAGTACTTAAAATAATTGATTATGTGGAGGCACTGTTTATTATTAACGAAATTGAATCTATAATAAAAAACGACCACGTAGCACGAGGTTATGCTGATTTATGGCGCAGAGGGTTCGATTCCCAGCTTAAAAAACTTAAAAAATCTTCAAAATCTAAAAAAGCTTATAAATCTTTTTTGGATTTTTGTGGTACTCGTCGTGACATTAAAACTTGCGAAATCCTTGGAAATATCAGCGTAGAAGGCGTATAGAAGCGATTATTCATTTTTAAGCACATTTTTAGGGATTTATCTTCTATTAAAACGCTCTAGAACTGCCGACCCCAATATTCCGGAAGTTTTTTTTTACATCCAACGCCGAATATCATGAAATCCGAGACGCGTGGCTAGCTCACCTTGCAACAACGTGGACCCCTGTCCTTGCAGCAGTTGCTGTTGCAGTCCAACTGCCTGCAACTGCTGCAAGAGCTGCAGCTGTGTCGCTGGCGACAGCGCGGCTTCGGACGCGAGGTACGCGGTCGGCGTGACCGCGGGCGTCGTCAGTCCCCACAGGCTCGCTTGCATCGCTTGCATCTTCTTCTGTTCCTTCTCCTTCTGCGTGTCAGCGAACTTCACCACTAGGGGCGCTGAACACCCCTCCATGGTTTGACTGTGGTGTAGCGACTGGAAATTTTGTTTAGATTAATGAGCTTTAGTTTTTTAATTAGCAAAGAAAGAAACATTTAATATTTACATATTCATCCATTCACCGTACAGCTGCTAGAACTCCACTGCAGGACTGTCATGCTTTGAACTTTTTGACTAAATTTAGTCAACGATTATGTGGTGGTTGCATTTTAATTGTTTATAATTCTAAAGATGGTAGAATTCCGCATGGTTCAGCAGCGGTGGCAGCGATGATATTTAAAAAACAGTGTTAAGAGCCGTCGTGTTCCGGTTTCAAGAGCGCAGTCAGACAAAGAATCTCGCATAAGATGTTTCAACTTAGTCGTCTAGAATTGTAACGTTTGACTTCATGAACGATTCAAATCTTATTGCTGTTTGATTACAGATGTTTATAGGCAATAGTAAACTATCATTATATGAACTTCATGTTCGTTTTTCACATTGATTCATGTTAGTATAAAGCTTCCTTGATTTACTAAGTTGAAGTATACCTTGATAGCCGCGATGGCTGCCTGCTTGGAGACGAAGGTGACGAACGCGCAGCCCTTGCTCTGCCCCTGGGCGTCTCTGAGCACCGTGCACTCCTCTATCGTGCCGTGGCCGGAGAACAGCGCTCGCACGTCATTCTCGGATAGTTTCTTGTTCAGCATACCCACGAAGAGCTTTCGTTCTGCGAAAGAAATAAACACAATTTAGCTTATAGAGTACAGTATAGCTGAGGTTTTTAATGAAGGTATGATAAACTATAACTACGTACTACTACAAAACACAAAAAAAAATGTTTTATAGTACGCTAAAAATTCCGAGGTTCTTTTGAGTGGGTTTTAAGTAGTTTAAGTAAGGGTTGAAGGGTGCGACGCTGGTATCATAAATATTTTTGGGGTAATTGTTAGTCTTTCTTGCGTCCTGTAAGTATTTCTATATTCAAATGAAAATCTTGTGTATATAGTTTCAGTTGCGAGTAACATTAGCCCTTACAACTTACAAGAGAAAAATAAAAATAACTTGTTTATTTAGTATATTTATGGTTTCGTGTAAAATAGTTACTTATGCTTATGTTTAACATTCAAAATAAAGGTAATATTATAATCAAAGACAACGATTATATTCAGAGTACGACACCTAACTTCTCCGAGTGATACAAGACACACGCACGCCACGTCCCCTAAAGGTCCAATTCCGGGGTTTTTCTTATATTAAATAATAAATCGTGCGCGACACATGTTTAGCGTGTAAACTACCAGATTCCGTACGCCGACTGAGTGGCGGTTTTATACAACACCCCGTGATATTGCAACGTGTAAAAAATATTGAAATGATTTTGGTCTTTCTGTGAATTTTCTGAATTATTCTGTGTTTTACTCGCAATATGAAGGCTTTGTATAGTCTGGTTTGTGAGTGAAGAAAGTGGTGAAATAACATTGAAAATCACCTGAAAGATCAGGCTAAGTGTGAGATAGCAAAAAATGCTAGTTTTTTGAAGTTATGTTTAAGGAAGTGATCAGTGTCTTTTAAGCTATTTACGGAAGTGAGCGCCGGTGATGCTCTGGATCGACATAATTTAATACGGTTTTTATAAACATGATGTACCTTTATAAAAGTCAAAAAGTCCGACTTACTTACGGTATACTATTTTTAGTTTCATTTTTTGCTGTGAATATATATATATCATTGATTACGTAGCTTTTATGCACGCGTGAACATTCTACACGACATACGTGTAGAATGTGTAGAACGTGTAGAGAGTAACATACCATACGAGCGTACTTAGGACGTCAAGCAACATATTATTGCTACATGTGTATCGCGCCTAAACTTTGCACAATCGAACGTGTATCGTACAAAATAATTAACATGTCCATTAGCAATGTGAAATTATTACAATGTGCGACATTCCATTACATTACAAGTGTACCGACCGTTTATTTTACGATTGTTTATTTGTAAAACGGGGACACGGTGGCTTGTTACACAAATTTCGCTGTAAAATTACAATTACAATTATTATACATCTCGAGCCAAGTTTATCCTCTAATAATTGTAAAAAATGTCAAGGTCAGTTTATTTTAATTTTTTCTTAACATCGTGTTACATAATAGTAAAAAGAATTTTAGAATTAAAATTAAATTGGTCTGCGAAAATAAAAATATTTGACCTACAAATGAGACATTATTATTTAATAAAATATTTTTTGTATAATACGAGTATAATTTTATTAAGGGGTGGACCAAAATTTTTATTTAAATTTAGAATTTATTTTGTAATTTCCATTTCATTTCATTTTTGTAAAAATGTAGATACAAATTTAAATTGCATTTTAATTTACCATTAGGTACTTAATTATACGTTACACTTACGCCGTAAATTTCAAAACCCGTAAAATACTGTCTCTAACCTTCGAATGCTAATTCTAACCGATTACCATGCCGCGTTAAAGCGTTTAAATAACCACAATGTGCCAGTAATTAGTTACCATCATTGTTAAACGGCCTTCGACGCCGCAGATAAGATTTACACGTCTCCGCTGCTAGTTTTACAAGAAAACAAAACGATATTTATTATTTAGTTTGTACTACATTCAACATTCAATTTGGAACAATTTCTTGTTACAGGAAGGTCGAATTTATTTAGGTTTTAGAGATAAATAAAGTGATTTTCTTCAGATAATAATTTGAAAAAGTAAATAATATTTTTGCAATAGTTGCTCAAGTTACTTATTATTCCAGAGGTTTACATAAGCTATATACCTATTACTGTTATTTATTTATTTACTCTCAACAAACATTTCATTTTCAATTTAAACTGTTACTGTCCTACTGTTGGCTTCGGATTCTGACTTTTTTATAAATAAGACCCTACACCTATCAACTATCCAGAGCATTTAGGTTATTGCTTGCCCATGGATCCAACCTGGGACTTTTGAGAACTCTAACGTCCCATTAAGGAATCGCATCGAATTAATAATTTTCCCTCAGCCTTTTATCAGTTTAGTATAACAATCAAGTTTTATCTTTACCAAAAGATAATAAACTACTAACTTAATACATATTTACGAGTATGTATTCATACTATGACAACAGCTTCAGTTACGTCGAGCAATCAATTTATTATTTCTGAAACAGAACACAATAAAACACTGAGTGATTTCAAGAAAACGACGTTTATGTTACAGCCCCTCATATTGTAGCCGGCGGCCAACTCGCTACAGTCAATAATAACAGCTACAGTAAATAATACAATGTATCAAACTTTGTGTAATATCATATTATTACATTTTATTTATAGTGATAGGTAGGTAATACGAATTCGACCTTACATCTAGAGGTGCAAGTTCAAATCGGAGACGCTCAGACTTTTTCATAGTTATCCATATTACAAATTAAATTTAGAATTATTCGTTTGTACGGAGAGGTAAATATCTTTAGGAAACATAAGTACTCTATTATGTTTTTGAGGGTCTATGGTATGTCTTGATAGACATAAGCTGATAGCTTACAGATGCAAAACAGTGGTACGTTATTTTTTTAAGAAATAATATTTTTTTACCAACGACAATTTGAATTTCAGCCGCAAGAAGTTAGATATTGAAAGTAAAGAATTTTGACTTTTCTTTCATCAGCAACCCATTACTGTTCCACTGCTGGGCACGGGTCTCCTCTCATAATGAGAAGGATTAGGCCATAGTCCACCGCGCTGGCCAAGTGCGTATTGGTAGACTTCACATACCTTTGAGATTTTTTTTTATAAATCTCTCAGATATGCAGGTTTACTCACGATGTTTTCCTTCACCGTTTAGCAAGTGATAATTAATTTTTAATACGCACTTTGAAAAAATCAGAGGTGCCAATCAGAGGTGAAAAAATCAGAGAGCCTGGGATTTGAACCTCGGACCCCTCGATCGAGAGGCAGAGTTTTTTAACCACTAGGCTATCACTGCCTTCTTTTCTTTCGGAGGTCCTAAATCCAATACTGTGACAAATAAATAATGATTTGTTTTATCGGCTAAGGAAACCATCGTGAGAAAATGTATATGCCCAACGATCTCCGTAATCACTTCCGTTTAAAAATATATATTTTTTTATTAGCTTGGTGTAACATTAATCTGTCAGGAAAACTGTGCGCAGTGAGGCTGTATGATCCTAATGTATTGAAGATTATAATAGAGTTGTATAGCAAACAGATCTTTACTTGGCATAGAGGTCACGAGTAGGCTTTACCTTCAATATACTCTAATCCCAATAAGTACTATTTACTCTTCACTATATCTACTCTAGTCTTATTGTCCATTGACAAGTACTAGTGCTTTCAGTAATAAAGTACACCGCGAGACAATTCCATAGCATTATAGTCACAGAGTGGCCCCGCACAATTACCCTAATGATGTAGGGTTGACAATTTTCGTTTATTGCAGCTGCTCGTAGAAAATCCTGCCAAAATAAGGGCTGCCTTACATGACTTTAAATAGGTCAGTTATACCAGAGTGGGGTCACAGGTACATTGGGTTCACGGTAATACAAAAGACTAAGTAGGAACTTATATAGGAATCTTTGCCATATTAGACTTTTAAAAACATCAGCTCAGTATCACTATAACTTTCATCATCAACTCATTGTCCTACTGCCGGGCTCGGATTTCTTGACAGATTGACAAGAGTTAAAGCTATGGTCATCTACGTTAGATTAGTACAAATCAGTAGATTTCACAAACCTTTGCAAAGTTCTAAGTGGACGCTTAGTAATTATCATACCTGTGTCGATGATAAGGACTGTGTGTGTTCTGAAGACATGTGTCGTCATGACATGTGTTGATAGAGATTTATAATTTGCAAAAAAAAAAAATGGACCAGAGTCTAACCCAGAGCGAAACTGGCTGATTATTACTAACCTAACCCAACACAAACCAAACAGAAAACCCAGCTACTAGAGCAAGTAGCAACCATATCCCGGTTCCACCCTTGACCCCCAGAGGTCGGGGGGAGTCAGGAGGTTATGTAAATTGTTTAACGAACGATGCCGTTACGGGCCCGATGGCGCACTTAAGGCATTAACATTTTAAAACGTTATTTCTGCTAAGTACACAATTACTCCTGCATTCAAACTGATTACCTGCCGTGTTCGGTGTTCGACTACAGTAGGGTAAAGAGTAAACTATGTTTAAGCCGAAGCAATACTCTTCATCGTGTGAATATTCAATGTTGCCTAAAATTTTATAAGCTTTTTGGTCATCGTCAGAAAAGTGAAAAACATTGGCATATTTTACGTGTCAATAATATTATCGCTAAGGGACGTCAATTTCGTCAAGCTCATTTTGATAAGGAAAATAAACCTTTATTTTCCTTAACACAACCTTGTTTTTGTAACAGAATAATAAAAATGTTTGATATTAAATCATTGTATATTGATGGTTATGATATTAAATCAAAAACGAATTAATTTCTAAGCAAACAATATATTGAGACATTGCCTAAGTTGTATTTCAAATACAACAATTATCTGAACCAATTAGTACTTAAACCGGACCTCCATATGTTACTAATGTAATCAATTTAGGCAGGCTAAAGCTGGCAAATTTTGAATTTCGATAGATAAAAATTGGTTACCATTGATTAGTTATTAATAAGGGGTGTAAGTTGATAAAGAATATAAACAAAATATATCAGATAGTTTCTGACAATTCTACGAGCTTTAAAAGCTACACCCTCGCTTAGCTCTTTACTCGCTAATGTTGAAACAAGTCCCACTAAGAGGATTCACTTTAAATATTCTAATTAGTAGTTGCCCAGTCTTTACGGCCATTTCAATGGTATAACGACTTAGCCATTTGTTCCACCGCTCAATGCTCACAACTCACCTTTCTGTGCTCGACTTGTTGCTCGATTTTGCTCCGAAAATACCTGTATTCTATTTCGAGGTTGAATGTCGGCTGTTTCTTAGAATTCTGAATATTGTGTCTGAAGGATTTAGGTTGTATTCATAACTATATTAAAACAAATCATGTTAGGTATGTTCCTTTATTTGTTATTTGTATGTGTACGAGGATATAATAATCTGTATGAACCTGTTGGCGAATTTGATGATGATTGGTTTTTTGGAAAAAATCTTGTGAGAAAGTATGATTTATTTTAACAAAATAATATCTATATGCTTACTACATAAAACGTATAAATGTAATATTATCAACGAAAGCTATAATAGGCCAGATAAATAAAATGCTGTTCTTATCTGTGGGAACCGGGTTTAGAATCCAAAGTAGTATTTTAAAATGAATATTATGGCGAAAATACACTGAATAAGAGTTGTATTTTAATGAGAGTGGTTAGGAGTCACTTGTTACAAATTGTTCTAGGTTAGCAGCGCATCTACAAAATCTGCATTACTTTCGATCTCTGATAGAACGGACTCAAATACTACCGAGGATTGATAATAGATGTCCATGGGCGGCAGTACCCACTTACCATTAGGTGAATTTCACGACCGTTTGCTATTTGAATTTCGAATTTTATAAAAAAAAAACTCACGTGTGTGACTACAAACGCCGCGTATTACGAACGAACATTGTTAAGACGCGAAATGATTTTCGCACGGCGCACGTCGTTTTCATGCTAATTCCGCGCTGATTTCGCGAGCATGAAATATTTGTAACAGACGCGCCGCACCTTTTCAATTTCCCCACACGCTGCCCCGACGGGATTCAAATGTTGAATTTTACGCGTAATGTTTGTACAGGAGCTGGATGTTTAGAATTTATGGCTTTGGTGGTAAGGAATATTCGTAGGATGAGACATGGCTTTATCCGTTTTAATATCTTCATTATTAATACTTAGTCTATCGAAATTTTGTCCATCAAATATCGATATTAGACAAATTCTTCATATTAGACATTATCAAATTTCTTTGGTAGGTAAATCTATCCAAGATTAAATATTAATAATGAGTGTTACAGAAGGATCATATTTTAGGCATATCTATATTACTGGTTCATAAAATTGCAGCACACAAAATTGCTTACAGCAGTGTTCCGGTGTTTTTATTTAAAATGAGTAATGAAGATACAATATTGTTTTTTATACGAGAACAAAATTATTATTATTAGAGTTAGTTTTCTTTTCTATTCAAACTTAGTATTATTGACAGAGATTACATGTCATTAGAAGAACTGAACTTAAACTTTGAAAATTATCTACGTTACTTAACACGAAATTCTTTCTCCAAAATAGGTTATTTCCCAAAATACCATCAACGTCTGAAAGGGCAAAGTTTATAATAAAGACAAGACGTCTTACGTCTAGAAAAAGCTACTTTAGTTCAACTATATTTTCAAAGTGGCTGTTTCTGAACTTTGTGGTCGCGGAGCTTTTTTCCACAAAGCTCTCGGTGTTAACTCAAGATTGCATTGTGTTACGAGGCTTTTGACGCTTCGAGGGGGAATTTTGGGGCCGAAATATTTTCTTGAGCGCCGTTTGCTATTTGACTCGCCCGCCTTAGATGCATAAATTGACTTTTGGAATTTTAAGAACATTTCGCTCACTTTGTCTTTTTTAGAATATTTTCGTGAAATTGCTTTTATTTTAGTTAGAAGCTTTGGGGACAGTCTGGCAACCCTTTTAATCAAAAGGGCAATGGCCTAGTATGGGTCTTTTCTCACAAAATAGGGATTATATATAGAGCGTATTCTACCACGCCGCTTTAATGCAGGTGGTGGTAGAAAGTAGTGGTAGTGGTAACATATAAAATTTCCAACAAGGTTTAATTGCTCTCCATAGGACCGAGCCTTCAAAACGTTTGTGTAAACCGCGATTAGTTCGTCTGACCCACAAAGAGATCCAGGTTCGAAACTTGATCTGGTAGACATCTTAATGATGATCAACGTTATGATGTTACCATCGACGTAACAAGGAATTCAGCAGTTAGTTGCTGTGAGTGTAGAACGAATCATACTTCTTGTATTACAAAAAGCGTCTCCAAGAGAGTTTCCAATAGTGCGTGAAGTCTACCAACTCGCATTTGATCAGCGCAGTGAACTTCAGCCCAAGCTCCTCATTCTAAGGCCCGTGTCCAGCAGCGGGAGTAATGGCTCGGCGACGAAGGTCCAAACGTGCCGTCGCAGTGAAACAAAGGTCCACCATTTATAGCAGCACTTACGTCCACAGCCGTCAAGACAGTGGGCCGTAAATCTCAAATGCGAGCCGCGGAAGCGTATCCTTATAAGATGGACTTGTCATTGTTGTCACGTAAGTGCGACACTTATCCGGCGAGTGCGGCTTCTGTGCCGTAATATATTCCTTGACCTTGTTTCAATATGGCGTTGAAATTGATGTACGTGCGGTATACGGGTTGCTATTGAAGAAACTGGTTATAAGTGGTCATTGCAGCTAATGGATTTCTGATACTAAATCCAAAGAGGATGATCATTATCATCATGATCATCAGCTCTTTACTGTCCTACTGGTGGGTACGGGTCTCCACTCAGAATGAGAAGGATTAGGCCATAGTCCACCGCGCTGGCCTAGTGCAAATTGGTATAAAGATTTCTCAGGCATGTAGGTTTCCTCACGATATTTTCCTTCACCGTTTAAGCAAGTGATAATTAATTTATAATACACACATAAATTTGAAAAGTTAGAGAGAGGTGCGTGCCAGTGATTTGAGCCTCGGATCCCTCGATCAAGAGTTTCTTAACCACTAGGCTATCACTGCATTTAGGCTACCACTGAAAAGGTGACGAGGGAATCAAGAATTAATATAAAATGTTGAAAGTGGTTTATGTCTTATAATAGCAGTGTTAAGCGCAGCTGTGTTCCGCTTTGAAACGATGCAATAAGGGTAACACCCCGTATGGGTGTTCAAACTAAGTCCTCAAGGGTAGCCGTATCAGAGACTAGCCGGAGGCAGGAATCTAATCATATCATTGGCGGCAGTAGTCACTTTCAATTGCTACTTCTATCTTAGGTAAAATGACAAACAATAAAAAAATAAAACCGACTTCTATGTCACTACAAAGTAAAAAAAAAATCAAATAGATGTTGGTTTAGCACATATTTCTGAAGTCGGCGCTCTATATATTTAGTGAATAACGGCGTAAACATCATGTCCAATATGAGCAATATGACGCGTTTAAAAAAAAGTTTACACTAACCAGAAATACATATCTTGCGTTTGTCTGATCGAATTGAACACAGATTGAAGATAGATCGCTATTAGATTACGCACATCAGTCATCGTATCGGAATAAGATTTATTAATTACTCAGCGAAACCAGATACAATCAGTATTGAATGTGTTTACATATTGAATCCGCACACATATCAACGTGATCAATTTACCGGCATCAACAGATACACTTGCTAATAGCTAATAGCCAATTAATATCCTATTACAATGCAATGTGTAAACCTAGTTCAGTTATATCGCTTGTACAATGGCCGGCAAGTTGTGTGATTAAAGAGGTATGGTGGTGTGTCAGTGTTGACGGCAAGCGATCGTATTTCGGACAGTCGATGAACGAATACGGCGCTTAAAATGAGAATGTCTTTAATATTACAGTATTGGGAACGTTGAGGCAATGAATAATTTGAGCACTACAAAACGAAAATAACACAACAATATGTATTGCGGCTTTTTTTTACTTAGATATAGGAAGTTTTATTTTGGCATATCGAAGTGTCTTGTTATTGAGATCTCTTCGATGTTTACATATTAGGTACATTGCATTTTGCATTAACTGACCATATTACAAACGTTTCCTTACAAAGTCCACGTGAAAAAAGTAGCAGACGAAAGCTAACTTACTACAAACTACTTTTTTTTTTCGAGCGCTGCATGCAGAAATAAGCAGTAAGACAATCTAGTAAAAAGTTAACGATTTACGCTATATTATTAAAACAAATAGTAATTAAACAGAGCAAGAAAAGAAACGCTTAATCAAGTAAAGAGTGTAGTAAATTGATCATAGAATAAGTACTTAAAACTCTAATATTATGTAATGTACTGTAAAATAAGGGTTACATAAGATTTAATTTAGTAATTACAAGCAATGCTAGATTCCTATTAAGTGTTACAATGAAATGAAACAATAATGGTAATAAAAATCTAGCTCTAATTATCTATCTTCTATCTAATCTAGCTTCTTTTTGTTAGCCAGTGTAAGGGATATCATACACTGGCTAACAAAAAGAAATACACAGTAAAGTTGAATAACGCCTAAGTTAGGAGCGTTCAAACGCCACCCGTGTGACGCAACGCTTAGCCGGCATACACGCGATATCGCACGCCACATAACTCGCGCCTAACGACACATTGTCTCCGCGGAACAAGCGAACGCACTCCCATACGCTACGAATGAGTGACGAATATACTGACTACTGAGACAGTTTACGTGATGGTCTTGAGGAGTTTGCCTGTAAATGGATTGACAGTGTACCTACCCTGAATAAGTAGACTATGTTGGAAATTACAAATTACAATACTTGATTTTTTTTAACAAATATCCAAAAATGAAAGTTAGTTTCTTCTTTTCGATTATTTCAACGGTATAGTTATTATTGTTAGTTGGTATTCGTATTAAATTAAAGTATGTTTGTAAAGTTCGTTAGTTGAATACTAGTACCAATATGTATAACCTAGCTATAGTGTTTGTATGGTTATGGATATACAGACCTACATACCTCCGATTACAATATCTTATTTAAATTATGGTTTAAAAATGCTGAAGACTGCATGCAAGAAACCCTCCCATTTTAACCATAAAAATATTTTACGTTACGCCTTGTAAAAGTCCGCTCTCGTCACGAATAAATCTATTCAAAATTAGTTCAGCCACTTCTTACATTTGCTCATATTTATAGGTTTTACTTACAATAGGTTACTTTTTATGTTCTAACAACAACATAAACAAAATAGCTTATTTAATGTACAGACAGACGAACATTACAATATTATTCAGTAGCAAGATATGAGTGGAATCTCAGTTAAAAGGACCGAAGTAACTACTCCGGATCAGTGTTTAATGAGTTTTGATTTGATTCCGAAACTAGTTTGATGGTAATTAGTTTGCCTGAACTCCGTCGCTTCAGTTGGATAAACTTTTAAATCTTCTTCTTTAATACAAATAGCGTTCAGGTCTTTTTTAGAACGACACTGAATGCAGTTTAGCTGTTTACCGATAATTGAATTGATTCTAAGTTTGACCTTCGTCGTTCTCACGGCAAATCTTTACAATCTTTCGTGCTCTTTTGCAACCTCGTTATGTCAGATGAAAAGAATGTTTATGCATAAATAGTAAAATCGCAAAAGTTTTAATAATATATAGAACAAGCGAAGGATATAAGTTGCTACGCCCGCCCATAGAAATCTCTCATCAAACTGAGGTCGTTCAAAGGTCAAAGATAAATTTTAACCAGGACCAAGTAGGAACACCTCGAATAAGTATGTTTCCTTTACCATCAGATGTAGATGTAGCGATGGTGCCTGCGGAGTCGAACCACAAATCATGCACTCTCTAACTGCACTTTACTTGTTATACATGTCATAAGCACGCGCGCCGTGAAGAGACTAGGGTAATTCACGAGTAGAGAGTAGATTGACATATGTACGGCGGACGTACACATACGTTACAGGAAAAATTCATAATAACGGATCAGGGGTAAAACCGTACGATTAAAATTTTAGAGGAAACTGGGCATATTTTATAAAATTGACGACATTATCCACGCTATGAATATGTACGTCATTTCGTCAATAGTACATAGATACGTTTTATGACACAATACGATTATTTGCATAACACAGGTTGCAAGGACCATGTTAATTGAATGGATTTTGTTAAGTAGTTCACAACAAAGTAAAGTAGTGACTGTAACTAAGTGCGAGAAGTTGCGACTGACTCCGTGACTCGTTAAATAAGGTAATTAGTTTGCGATTGAGTTTAGACGACTCGTGATAGGTTGGCTCGGAGATAAACTGCTTAATCCTGTATTTTCTACTTGTTAGTTTAATCGAATTGTTTTATGTAAAATGACACCAAAAGATATGAGTTAAATTCAGAACTGCTTGGTATAGCGATCAATACTCCGGTTTGGCATCAGGGTACGGGTTCGATCTCTGGCAAGTGACAATAATAATAATAATATCAATAAATTTGATTTATACTTGATTTTCGGTGTTTATGTACTCGTGGGTGTGGTAGTTAAGGGTGTAGAAAAGTTTAATCTAGCTTTTTATGTAAGATAATAATCCGTAAATGGATCATAATCTCTTGATTACTAAATTAATCAGCTATACTTGCTAAATGCATAAACTTTTAGCATACACAAATAAATTTAATTAGTTCATGCTTATATCGTTATCTTACACATTGTCAGACAGGAGGCGAAGCTCAGGTTAAATTAAGTGAATAAATATGTCAAGTAGGTACTGTTAAACAACAAAATAGTTTGCAACTGCAGCGTTTAACAAGTTGATACTAATTCCGCGGCTGGTTAATAAGGAGGTAATTAGTTTGCGTTTGAGCCGGGACGCGACGCCGCGATGGATCCTGCCTTGAGGACAAACTTAGTGCCGGCGTTTTCCATTCGTTTGCTTAATCGAGTTATGTTTTGCGACAATTTGTTGCCGCTATTAAATTGCAAGTAGAAAACGAGCTTGCCGCCCACCTGATAGTTAATTTTCAGTGTAATTTATTGACATTTATTATTCCTATTTAACCTCAAATATTCCATCTTAGAATCTCAGGTAGAACACAAATCCTATATGCGGTTGAGATGTCCCTGAGTGCTTACCATCAAATGAACTTCATGTTCGTTTAATTTAATAAAAGAAAACATACTTATATTGAATTCACAAATGCTTCGTAAATCTTTACATTACAGCTAGTACAATACTTAACATTAAACCTCGTGGAATATCGAATATTACACATTTTCGAGCGAAGTTAGAGGGATATAGTACAATAGACTAGCGTCGCTAAGACTAGCAACTGACCTTGAGTTATTCATGTGAATATGTGTTACCAACACATCATCTCCGCAAACATATTAGCGGCAGATAACGCTGTCAGTGACAGATCGCCGGCACCAGCTAATTGGCTAAGTGTGTCGTGTGTATAGCGTGTTCGCACCTCGCACAACCATGAAGCTCCACTTAGTGCGACCTCGATACGTCCTCGGGGCTTCACACGGGCGGCGGTCGCACGCCGCGGTTGAAACGCCGGTAAATTTGAGTTTGTAATATCGTCACACTTTAATTCAGTTTTTACTTTATTTAACGCAATTTTGAGATTAATTTAAAGTATTCAGTAGAGCAGCGTGTTATAATATATCTAAAACAATATGTAACTTCAAAAGGGTTGGCACGTATAGAACTATATATTGCGACAATTGGATAACTGAAATTAAAACCTATTTTTTTAAAATATCTGTATATCTGCTATATATGCTTAAATGTTGCTATTATAGTTTTAAATAGTTGTGTCACACGTAGTCGTGGGTCACAACTATTTATTTATAAATGCAGCAAAAAATCTTGAAACATATCTGTAATAACAGAAATGTGAAAACAACGTACTTAAAATGGATGTCTAAGTTAAAAACCCCACTCCAACAAAACGAAAGCACCAATCATACCACTGCGCTGTTATTGAAAACAATACCTACTCCACAATAAAATAAAATAATTTAATCCTAGCAACCGCAACAATACAAGGTTTGCACAACTTAAATATTTAATTAACACCATTGTCTCTGTTCGAACGTGCTGCGCGGGACCCAGTTTTAATTTACAAGAAAACTCGTAGACTCATTTAATAAGGTATGAAAAGAAAATTGTATTTTCTTGTGAAAAATACTTGGATTCGCTCCGCGCTGGAGCTGTAAAGCTAGGAACATATTATGGGTGTTATTGTTTCGTTGACATATTAGGGTGATTGTTTTCAACCCATTACTGTCCACTTTAGACCGTTGTCCACACAGGTCAAGTGGGAACTTCAAACACCTTAGATAACTATTTAAATGAACTCTCAGTTCGTTTCCAATGTTTTCCTTCAATGTTTCAGCAACTTTTAATTAATTTCTAAAGCTACGTTCGTTTGAACACGCTTTCAATTTTTGAAAAAATATTTTTGGGTAAATCGGTCATTTCATTTATTCAGAACAAGGTTTAATACCATCTTAATCATGTCTCCGAAACCGTTACAAATTTAAATGCAACTTTTGAGTGTTATGAATAGTAGGCACCAGCTTAAGAGACAGGATACATTTGGATCCAATATTGTAAGCAAAAAAACGTTTTCGTGACAGTTTTTATTCACAAACTCATCTACACATTTCTCCGAATATGAAAAACATTTCGTAATAAAAATATCATCCAATGCCACTAAACAACAAACAAAACGTATTATCAAAGAGTAGCTAAGTAATGTTACGCATGTAGATAATATAAGTACTTATACATATAAACACAAACACAGACACGCGATCGGGTCCCGGGCGATCGCTAGTGAATTATTCCATAGCATTATGTAAATCCATGTTTCTCTACAAACTCGAGATTTATCGAACTGATTTACATTCCACGTTAATTCCATTGTAAGGAATCATTTACCTTCGTACGCGGAAATTGTTTTGGAAAACGCGGCTTTATTCCATTCCAATGAGGGGAATTCCAACATTGGAATCTATAATAACTTAGTCATTTTTTCGACTCTTAAATGAGAAACGCGGCTGGTCCAATTTGCATTTTGTCCAATACGCGGTTGGTCCAATAAAAAATGTCCAAATTATGGTTGGTTTCATTTGCATTATGCGCATTTGGTCCAATTTAAATCTAATTAATTAAAAATAAACAAAGAAATGAAAAGATATATAATACAGATATATTAAATGAATAAATAAATAATTAAATGTGTATTAATAATAACAATAATTAAAATATAAATTACTAATGAATTTGTTACGAACGGCAGCGCAAAGTGTCTATACTATTTTATTTTCTTTTAATTTACAAGAGGCGCGTGTAAAGTTTGTGTATGTGGAAAACGCTGTATTTTCGTACAGATGTTGTTTATTAAAGGTTGTTTTGTAGCAATTGTTTATATTAGAGACAAAGTAGGCACCTTTCCATTCATAGCAGTGTCTGAACAAATATTATTTAATGTGGGTGTTTTTAAAGAAGAGCCACGAGGTACGAATGATAAGGGTTTAGACTTTATGGAATTATCAGGGATCTAGGATCACTTAAGATCTAGGATCTCACGATGCCGTCTTTCATTGTTGCCGCCCACAGACACAGGTCTGTGGGCGGCAATATACAGATATTCGACAGAAATCCTGTCTGAAGTTGATCAGGGTTGAGCTGCTTTGAGGTACTTTGAGTAGTTGGGATATTATTATTTCTGCCTAAGATTAAGAGATAATCGTTCGAACATTTATTAATCTAACATCGTGAAATACATTATGATCCGATGAAAAATCTTAATTTAAATTTTCAGATGAGTTTAAACTATGTTTTAACTTATTTATAAAATTAATAACAGTATAAACGAAACAATTAATATTCATACACTTACGTAAAATGTTACAGATGAAGAACTTAATAGAGTGCGTACAAAACATATGTATTTGTTCAAACCTCATCTTTCGACTTAATTAAATCGTGTTTGCGCATCAAAAGTAGATCTCATTAAGTCGAAACGCGTGAAAACTCGCGACTCGACGAACCAGCGAACCGACGATCGACGAACGCGTTTGTTTTTACTGTATAAAATATAGACCCTTAATACAATATACATATAACTTTCTTTATGCTATATGTCATTATGAGTTTTGGAGCCTGTTTAAAGCTAAGCACATTATTGGTATAATTTGTTAAAAACTTGTCGTATAAAAATAAGTGAATCAGGAAAATTAAATCAGAGAAAATATATGCAAATAATAGACCGTTTAATTCAACACACATCACATATCCTACAGACGAGAAGGGTGAATTGGGTATGTGATTTATTAAGACTAAAATCGTGAACAAAATCAGATCTGATGTTAGATCTAGATACTTAAGGAGACAGAGTTTTTGTTCCAAAATTTTATTCTTATTCACGTAAGTTGTGGGTTTTTTTCGCGCAGTTAGAATCGAACAGGTTGCGGTTATAGTTCTAGCGATTGAGCGTTTTGTAGACACTACCAAGACTTTGTGCTTATGAAAATATATATACATACTATAGTCTGATTCATAATTAGGTGTCCAAAATGTAAACAAACAAATGTCACTGTCAAAATTAACAAGAAACAAAAACTTTAACAAACTCAACACGAAACGAAAACTTTACAATTATTCACAATTTAAGAAACGCGCTATGAAAACGATAATACATTCGAGTTCAATTACAATCACGACAATGAATAACATCAGCTACGAAACTTAAAAATGACGGCACAAGAAATGTTCTGGGTTCCGATTGTGTTACCATTATCACATTTTAATTTTCTACCATAAACCTTGTTTTTTATTATTATTACTGTATGTAACGAAATTGAGGTAATATAAATATTAGAAATGTGAATTGATCGTTGTTTTTTAGATTATTATTTTATTATTGTTGTATTAATTTAATATTGTCAAAAATAAGAAACTACCATTTGAAACGTATTTTCTTGATAGGTCAACACCTTTGTTTACATTTTGGACACCTAATTATGAATCAGACTATAAGTACATTTCTACTTGGTTCTTATCTATTTCTATGTGGAGTCTATTTGGTTCATTCGTCTGCGTTATCAACAGAGCTGAGACGCGATGCGATTCAAAATTAATCACGCCGGTACACTCAGTCTTTGAAGGGACACTTTTCTTGTCACATAGGGCTGTGACTTACGTACCTTTGAACGATGATTTTTTAATTGAAGACGTTCTAGAGTTTAAAGACATTGCTGCTACATATTACCACGCTTTTATTAGCTTGGGTATTATCTATGTATGTATGTATGTAACGGAATCTTTGAACTCGATTTTTGCCCACTTTGAAAGTCCGATTAATTTAAAATTTTGAACAATTATCAAGAACCGATGACAATACACGATTTTAATAATTTTATCCCATTCTCCTCATTAGGATCGTCAGAAATCAGGATTAACGATTTTCCTTGTGCGATTTTAGCATGGTTTTTAGTTTTTAAACTATGTATTTTTAATTTATCAGTGTGTATTTTGACGTGTGCTGACAGCCTAAAACAGAACCTAGAAATAATTTTTCGTTATTTTCCCTGCATGATAAATAGGTAAGAATTGTTGCATATTTGTTGCAACATTACTTGCAATACAAATATAGGATAAATTAAATCTGTAATGGCAACATTAAATTCTTGTACGTCACGCGTGCCGAAGCAGTGTTTTTCAAATTTCGAATTAAACAACTACATAATTCATTAGAAATAGTTCAGTAGTGTTCTTAAGATTTTATTAAACCACAGCTGTTTATTATTCTAAATGGAACTCGGAACGTGAAAGTGTAGTTATGTGCCTCTATTCGTTTAGTTTTTTAAAATACAGATTGTATAAATGCCAAGTAGAAAGTTTTGTAGTCTTCTTTTTGCAAAAACTTTAAATTTAATAGAAATTCTAACAGTAAACTAGACATTTCATTGCATATGACATGTTTGTGTATGATTGGTTGCAGCTTGAAAAATAGGAGATATTTGGAATCAACAATTGGCCTTGTTTAGTTCTCTAATAAGTTTTATTTCATTTTTTAGGGTTCCGTACCCACAGGGTAAAAACGGAACCCTATTACTAAGACTTCGCTGTCTGTCCGTCTGTCCGTCTGTCACAGGGCTCTACCGCTTAAACCGTAATAGATAGACACATGAAATTTTGACAGAGGAGGCATAACGGTGGCAGCTATAACAACAAATACTAAAAATAAAATAAAGTTGAATATACCCACAGGGTAAAAACGGAACCCTATTACTAAGACTTCGCTGTCTGTCCGTCTGTGCGTCTGTCCGTCTGTCACAGGGCTCTACCGCTTAAACCGTAATAGATAGACACATGAAATTTTGACAGAGGAGGCATAACGGTGGCAGCTATAACAACAAATACTAAAAATAAAATAAAGTTGAATATACCCACAGGGTAAAAACGGAACCCTATTACTAAGACTTCGCTGTCTGTCCGTCTTTGCGTCTGTCCGTCTGTCACAGGGCTCTACCGCTTAAACCGTAATAGATAGACACATGAAATTTTGACAGAGGAGGCATAACGGTGGCAGCTATAACAACAAATACTAAAAATAAAATAAAGTTGAATATTAAAGATAACCATAAAACATATTTTAATATACTTATTTTAATTTTATTATACTTTGATTACGTATAATCGTCGTCCCATTGTCACCGCAACGCCATCTATTGTTGTTTCATATGACTAAGTATTGTTGAAAATCATAAAATGAATTAAAATAATGAACATTTGGTAGTACGGAAGCCTCCAACTGCGAGTTCGACTCGTACTTGGCGAATTATTTTAAACAATAATGAGTAAAACATGCGTTTTTAACATATTTTGTAACACATTAAAGCCGCTTTTAGTGGTCTTAGTTTTATCTGTTATCAACCCTGATTCCTTGCGTGACGACTAACTTAAAAGCTGGCGCACATAATAAAGTGTCGTCAAATAGTGACGCAGACAAACAGAGCTCGGTAGTGTGCCGCGAGACAATGCCGCGGTGGCCGCGCCATTGTGCACTGTTTGCGCGGGAATTTTGAAATGCGAACGCCGAGTTTGTTGGGAATTATTCCCAGCTTTGCGACTAAGGTAGACGCTGTAAATAGGACGGATTGCGTAAATTTAAAATGTGTTCTTTTTTGTTTTAGTAAATTTCTTGTTTTTATTCTTTTATAAACCTTGTTAAATTGTTTGTGGGTACTGTATAGGATCTATGGGGGAAATGTTAATCCAAAAGTATAAATTACGATCAGTCGATCACTACGTTTTTACAAACCATATAATATTTCCCTTTTATTGTAAAAAAGAACAGGAATCGACTATTTTATTTTTGTGGCTCAAATTCTTTTTGGAATTCTGTATTATGTACCAAATGCGAAAAAATGTATTATATTTATCCTTTACCTTACAAAAAAATCTCTACACGATGTACGAACTTACTTAACCTGTTTTTGTATTCTGAGCTGAGAGTCATATTATTTCCACGTAAACGAGTGCGACGCTATGTAACCCAAATTAGTTTTAGCTTGGTGTTTATTTTCACGCGAGTTTTGCTAAAACCTTAAGGACTCAAGAATGAGATTCGTTTAAAGATGTCGGTTTAAACGCTGGATAAAGTCACTCTGCGGTGTAGAGAGGGAATTTCAAGATAGCGGGTTTATGCGATTACGAGCGCCAACGACTATATTGTTTATTTTGCCAAATTTTGAAATTGTTATGAATATTCTGTTTTTGCACTTGTCTCTGTGGCATCGTATCCAAATTGACGATACAATTTTTAAGTTTTTAATCGAGTTGGTTTTGATCTAACCCTCTAATCTGTTCAGATGTTTAAAGTTTGTCAGCTCATTTTCTAGTAGGCGTACGAATTCTCAACAATAGTTAGGCATATTTTTAATTTATTTTCTAATGTACAATCTAACTAACTTTGTTATTTGCCACATTTCATTTGGCACATTTGCCACATTGTCATATTAAGCCACATTTGTTAATTATTACAATTTCTGCCTTATTATAGCTCTGTAATACTGCGTTTTGGTTCTGAAAGTTTTATGAAAGCAGGATATACATGTGCGACTGTGCGTACATAAGCCACAATAACCATTTTCGCAAAATAGCATCAGTCATAATATATTGAGTCGGCAAGAAATTTAAAAAACATACACAAGTATTCCAAACATAGTTTCAGAACCCGGCGCACCTGATGCAAACCGAAATCGAATTAAATTGGAAATATTTTTTCCCTCCGCGACCGTTCAAGGGGACCTAGTGAGGGGGGCGACAACGGAAATTATTTTGTTCGCGCACTCGTGGGGAGATGGCAACTCCATTTCAGCTCCATCGTCAACCGACTGACTATTTGGGGCTCGACTATTGCTTTTCCTTTGTTTTCATACGTCTTACATTTTCCCCTGAAGTGCCTGTGTAAAAAATATCAATAGAAAATCGAATTTTGATAAATCAGATATTTTTCATCTATTTCATTTTTATACATTTGATTTTGACTTAACTCTTCAAATTATAAGCGGTAATATACACTCCTTACAGACAATTTATTTTGACTTTTCGTTTTATAGGAAACGTCTTCCACTGTCTAACAAAACAAGAAATACTTGGAAAAATAATAAAAAAACTAATCTTTAACGGAATATCCTTACTATTGCCTACGCAATCCTATCCTCACTATTTCCTACACAATTCTACGAGTTCAAGGTACCTACGTAAGGAAAGTAAAATTTCCATTCGTTCATTCAAAAGGACCGGCGACAGAGGAAATTATTTTGTTCAGCTCTCAGCCTTCAAATACTCGCTCCATTTTACAGGTATCAAGACTTCAATCTATTCGGGGACTGACAACTAAGAAATAAAGGAATAAATAAAATACCTACAAGAGGTGTATTTCTGTTCTCGTTTTGTCGTTATATTGTTTGGTAAAATTCTATACATGAATGTTTTTCAAATGACGTATCTTGTACACTTGATGGATCAATGCTTTGAAGTCAATTTGGTATCAAAATAAAGTACTTTGTTATAGTAAGTATGTATCTAATAAGGGGTTTGTAAAGGGTTGAAGCGTATTGTTAATACAATTATGTTTACATGGGGCTTCCAAGTTAATCCTAGTAGTAGCGAGGAATAGGTTGCATTGACAGTATTTTACATAGTCTCAATGGATAGTACATGTCATATGGAAACCCAGAATAGAAATAAACCTTTGTTCCCTCCTGGCATTGAAGCTGCATTATTGCTTATAACGTTGCACTTAAACATCGATTAATCGGGCCGTCTGAACAGCATTCTGCCTACAATAGGCGGATCAATAATACCCCCAATAACAATGACGGGATCGAACGTTAATACACTAGAAAATGTACCTGGAGTTCTCCATCTTTCATTTCCGCTGAATCGATTCGTAAAATTGTATAAATTTGAATGCGTAAGGGAGAAAAGCTAGAGGTTTAAGTGCAGGTTGAGGGCGAGAAACTGTTAGATGACGATTTAAAATCGTAATACAATGAATGACTCGATGATAAGGTGTGTAATGTTTTGGGGTTCTATTACGGCGACACCGTTAATAAAAGGATATGAAAAAATGGCTTGCGGGCGCAAAAGAAGGAGCTTGAACCGTTCGACTAGCGACTCCAAGAAAGACGACAGTATGTGTGACTGTATGTTGTCGTAAACATTGAAAGGTGTAGTTAACGCAAATGTTCATTAGGGCAGAGCCTGTTTGTGGCCCGGTGCTCAGAGGACTAAGGAGGAGATAAGTAGAATAAAGTAACTGTTGAAAATAAGTAAATATTATAATCTTCATTTAAGTAAAAAATAGTAGTAACCTACGATGATCGAAAAAGTATTATTATAGGTTACTAAACTCTTTGGTAATGTTTTCTAGTTTATTCTTCTTGTCAAATATTTGAAGAAATAAAAATGTGTCTGAGCTAAGAAAATAAGATTTTATTATTTAAATAATTTCACGATCCTATATTTAAACAGTAACGTTAAAACAAACTAAGCTTAAACTCTAGGAATTGTGTGGTATTTCAAACGGCCAATCAATATTATTTATTATATGTATAGAAAACAATAAAATAAATGATGCGAAACAAAATAGTGTCAGGGCGATCGTGTTGCGATGAGTAAACATGGTACAGGGAAAATACATTGTATTGTCCACAATACGTGTTGGTTGTACGATTTGTAAATTGTTTACATTTTATTATTCCTTTTGGCCCTTTTATGTCTGTCAATATTTTAAGCGTTAAATCGAAAATTACAATAGATCGATAGGTAACATGTTATGGGAAATAGTTTAGATGTTCTGCTTCAAATTATTACAGTGTGCGTGAGCAGACGTTTTTCTGCACCAAAAAAGTAAGTATTTATAAAGACTTAAAATATAGACGTATATATAAATATTTATAAAGACTTAAATTGAAGGTGGTAGAACCCTTTGTGGTTCGACTCCGGCAGCACCACCGCCACACCTATTTCTGCCTGATAACAGCAGTGTTAGGCGCTGCTGTGTTCCGATTTGAAGGGTGTGGTAAGGGAGACATACTTTTCCGAGGCGTTCCAGCTTAGTCCTCAAGAGTAGCGGCGCATCTGTGGCCGATCTTAGGTAGGAATATCTAATCCTATCTGGGGTTGATAACAGATGTCCATGGGCGGCAGTAGCCACTTACCACCCGATGGACTGCATGCTCGTCTGCTACTCGTATATTATAAAAAATACGCCCTTTCGCACATTCTATTAGACTCGTCGTAATGAATACGACTTGTAGCTCATCAGATTTCCTCCAAGATGTCAAATTATAGAATTATCATCTAAACTACATACATCATAATAATACACAATATTAGTATGCGTGCTTAATGTCGTAGGCATACATTAGTAAAGATTACTCGCTCCTATCAAGAAAATGTGCCTTTTGAAAATCGTCACTATCATCTTCTTCTTCGTCATTTACGAATGAAACGATATTTCTTCGCACTTTTCGTATCTTAACTGCCCATGTCGCCATTGTTCCGCGTAAATGACACCATGACAGCCATAAAACGACTGACAGAACAGTCAGCCGTTTAAGTCATTTAATAGCTTCCTTCAATTACAAGGCGGTGAGATGTCTATACTTATCTATGATCGTAGGTAATCAATTTTAAGTTTTGATACGTTCTCATTGTATCGAATGTAAATTATCATGAGAATAAATTTTAAAATCGAAACTACAAATACATTATTATGTATAAAGTAACCTATCTTATAAGCTAGAACTAACCACATATACAATACTTCGTCAAAAATCGGTTGAGCGATTTCGAAGATTCGAACGAAACCTTAATAATTTGTAAACGTCGAGCTCAATCTGTACCCACGAAGCATATCTAGACTACAACTTAAGTACAAGTTAGTACAAGTCTTAACACAGACGTACGGAGTGTAAAGTTGTTGTATTATCGACATCTTGTCTCGGGTGTCAGCTATTTCAGACAACGGCAACATGAACGTTTTTAATAGGGATGCCACAATTTGTAAAATGTAAATTATAGATGCGTTTAATTTTTTGTTAAAAATAGTATTGAACAATATTTTCATTTATAGTATAGACCATATTAAACATATCTAAGTGGTACTTTAATAAAACTAAACTACATATTAATATTTTTAGTAATTTTAATATTTTTAGGAAATATTATAATTTTTCACTACCAAGGTAATTGTTGCCAATGTAAGAAACGATTCTTGATCAGATGGGCGGCAGTGACCAATTAACAACCATATGCTAAAGGCAAGTTAATGTTAATGCTAATAGTTAATGCAAGTGCATTTATAATTCCGTAGGGAGCTTACTCTATCGCCACTTTTATATAAAATAAGTGGCAACCCTATAGAAGCCTATTGTATAATCGCTATCAGAAGGGATTGTACACAGTCCGCGTGCGGGGCATCAGCTGTCGCCGGCCATGTTAGATTGTGTCCGTTCTGCCGACCGACGTACAGACCGACTGATCTTACCAGATCTGAGACATTGAGAACCAAAATGTCTTTTATATATACAATTTTAAATTGTTTCAATATAAAGTAATTTCATGCTATTCGAATTTCATGGACGGTAGGACCCTTCGTAGTAGACTCCGGTGGCACCATATGATATGCGAAGGTTGCGGGTAGATTTTGTGGTTCGATTACGTTACACCACAGTTTTTTCTGTCTCATAGTAACTGTTAAGCCCTACTATACTCTCGTTTGAAAGGTGCGATAAAGGCTCTGACATTAAGTGTTTCGGTCGGCCCTTACATGTGTTTAGTCGATTTCTGGTAAAACTCTACTAATCCTGTCTGTCGCTTACAACTTTCCTTCAATTTGTAGAAAGTATCTATTTATGCAAGATTTAGTTATTTACAAGAAACAAACAAAGCTTAATTTGAACGCTCGTAAAGGAATACAAATAACGGTGTGAAAAATAAGGTAGACTTTTTTTTCTGATAATT
The DNA here is from genome assembly GCA_014595695.2 of Epargyreus clarus clarus. Lineage (NCBI taxonomy): Eukaryota > Metazoa > Arthropoda > Insecta > Lepidoptera > Hesperiidae > Epargyreus > Epargyreus clarus. Next base: position 2,729,896 of record JACTTY020000026.1, read on the forward strand.
AGGTGAATATATTTCTTTTAAACAACAGAAAAACGATCTACTTAGTATTCTAAGCAGAGCTCCTGCTCTTAGTCTCTCCCAGGGGGAGTATTGTCCTCTCATTAAATCCCGGGTCTAGAACAAAGTTTATTATCCTATAAGCTTTTATCCTCTATTTAGCCCCTTAGGGGATGGATTTTCAAAAATCCTCTATACAAGGAACTCGTATGCAGAATTTCATTACTAGCCCACATCAGTTGAAGCTCTGGGCTCTGTCTGTTAGTCAGTCATAGTTAGATTTTTTTGACAGAATATCCGGACAATTCTGATACTGATCTGACAATGACTTTTAGACTAATTTGAATAATGAAATTAGACCTTTATAATAATAAATAAATTGAGAATAGAAAACCATTTAAAATTACAAAATACATAGAAATAAATTACTTTAACATTATTAAAAGAACCTAGTGGAACAATTTATGACATCGTATTTCATTTCCATATAAATAAAAGAAAATTATAATACAAGTACCTATATTTAGAATTAATAAGAATCTTCAGATTCTACGTTTCGTTTCGTTACGTGAACGAACACGGCATTAAATGTTCAGTTATACAGATTCGAGTATTGACTATGGAGGTATATTTTTTCAATATATTTCAATAAGCGAGCTCAATAATAACAAAAACACTGGCAAGCGACGCGTTGGCATAAACGTCAACGGGAATCAGGGAGCAAATTCCCAATAATATATCGGGAGCCATTGTAATACATTCCCAAATTGGCACACTTATCGCGCTCGCACATAAAAATGGCTACGCATTATTTCTTTGACGTTCTGTGATGTGAGAAAAATCTATTCGAGTATAATACAATACAATATACGATATCAGACGACGCTAAACGCACGGAGGGGAAATTATATCGAGAGCGCTACAAAATGTGAATTTTCACCTTCAACGGGGAAAACAAGAGAAATGAGGGCAACATTTTGTATATTAAAGCCAGTTTTTGCCGTAACTCGGGGAAATTTTATATCCATGTTCAATAATTACTTTCATATTGTTTTTCTCGGAATAATTAAACAACCGCCGGAATGAGATCGAATTGAAAATTACGGTTTTACGGTTGTATTCTGCACGGTGAGAAAATTAAATTACTTTCATCTTTTTACGTGATATTTTTTTGCGTAGAAGTGTTAGTTTTTGTTATGAAATTTAGCTACTTGGGCCATTACATAAAATTCACTAACGTAATTACCGTTAGAACGTTTTGGCTAAACACTTTCAGAAGCAGTATGTCACTACCTTAATGTTATAAGCAACTCTAAAAACCCTATAAGCCAGGTGCGTATTACACATTTTAAAAAGAGAAAAGTAAAACAGATAATTAATTTAAGACAGAAACGCTACAATAAAATAATACAAGAATCGTGTGTCACTTTAAAAGAAGAATTTAAAGTAAATATCAGAAATAAATAAAACAATAAAAATACGATGAAAAAAAAAGAAAACAAATATAAAACCCGTGTGCCATTTTAAAAAGAAGCATTTTAAACAAGTTATTGTCGTTCGGTGCAGCCCGCGTGCATGCAGCGTGCTCTCGCCGAGACAATGCTATTATTCAGCATGAAATGTTCGCCGTGCATGACACATATTGCTAGTGAAATAAAATAAAATTCTAAAGATAGATGACTAGAACATGGCTGAATGCGACATGAAAAAATAATTGACTTTTGTTATCTGTGATGCTTGCTTGTGTCGAAAAATTTCTGACGAAAAATGAATATTGGAAAATAATACGGGTTGCAATATTTAATCTGTTTTTAAGTGTGAAATCGTTATTTAAAAATTAAATTTCGAATTTAGATTAATGAAATAGTTGGTACAATCAACTCTGAGCATATGATTTTCTGGCAGGAAATTTCATTGGTGATTTTATTAAAAAAACACGAATTGGTGAAATAACTGAGATTTTTCTTTTTCAGAATAAGAGTTGTTGGAGAGGGCTTTTCTCGTGAAAATTGTAGGAGCTTCTTGTAATTACAATTGTTGCTAGCTTTTAGTTTAATTGCTATTTACGGTATCTGCGCAACATTTTGGATAGGTGTATTTATTTAGCGACCAATTCACTTACGCTGATGAGAATGAATGTCCATTTGTAACAAATTACAAATCGCAATAAAGAAAAATAATAATACTACGAACATTTTCAATTTTTTTTATTTTTAGTATTCGTTGTTATAGCGGCCGTCATTAGGCATCCTTCAATTTCAAGTGTCTACCTATTATGGTTCCAGAGATAGAGCCCCGTGACAGACGGACAGACAGCCAAGTCTTAGTAATAGGATTCCGTTTTTACCCTTTGGGTACGGAACCCTAAAAACGACCACAAAATAAAACTTGGCGGGCAACTGGCATCGTAACAAATCAGTGTTGCGTTGCAATATTCTATTACGGTGCAGAAGAACTGTAAAAGCGTTAAGCTCGTAAATAATTCAGTGTATTTAGCCAACGAGTCCTGTAAAGCAATATTACCCGGGAGAAATCTGAGCACCTCGCCAGGAGAGCATAAAGTGCAATTCGAGAGTTGTTTTGGAATTACCATCGTTCAGAGTTGCCAACTTTTACAAGCTCCGACTTGGGACACGACTGTTTTGTTGAATTGGATAAAAATTAAAAATATCATTTTCTTTTTTAATTAAACGTAGTGACACATGTATAATTGTATACGTATATGATCAGTTGATGGCACATGATTTGAAGGGCTCCATTTGGACCTTTTTCGAAGGTCCTCACGTCATTGCGGTTCAGGTTTTCAATTGGTACGAACTCAATTGTCTTAAGACCTATTTTAAATTTACCTGATGCATTCCACCTGATTACGTAAGTGGTTACTGCCGGTCATGGACATCTGTAAACAATCCCTGATAAGAAAGAGATTAGAGACCTGATGTCGGCCATAGATGCGTCGCTAGTTGTTTCACTTGAGGACTAATTTGGAGCCCTTCTTAAACTATGTCTCCCTTACAACACTTACTGAGTTTTCACTTAATTACAACACTCCTGGACATACAGAAAGCTAGCTTCCCTATTACGGCATTTTGTTCATAACAGACAGGACTCAACAAAACTGCTCTAGTTACGGACATTTTCAAGAATCAAGAGCTTGACGGGAGTGCTTTGTTAAAATTTTACGCGCCAACTACCGTTCTTTGCTGCTCTTCTGTTTAGTTATTCGCTGTTCGTTGTAGAATTTGCATGGTGCTGAGAAAATTGCTTCGTTACCATTATAAGTTATTTTTGAATTATTCTTTCATCGAAAGTGAAAGAACGAAAGAAAGAAAGAAAGAAAGAAGGGATGAACTTTTACGTGTACCTATGTATCTATTTAAATTCAATGTGATTATCGCTGATCATAAAAATTAAATGTATTTTCTTAAGGGACAAGGGAACTGCGTCTTCGGTCATCAGTCAGGATCGTACGTAATAGGTGCATAGCTACTTAATGAAACGTGCATAGAGTTAGCTAGTTAACTTTTAAAAATCATCTTAAATGCTTGAGACTTTATTATAAACAGAATGACCTTTCGCGCTCTCTCAGAAGCAACATTAATATCTACTTTTAATTTTCCCAAGTCCCTCCCTTATATACTCTCAATTATATAAATTATTATGCATAATCTTTAATTAAACATTAGCAAACGCTCGCGTATACGGCTAATCAAGTGAAAAGATAAAATTGTTCGTAAAGCGTACGAGTATTGTAAATAAATAACAGTGACTTCACGCATAATGCAACGAGCTGCGAGATCTTGATAGTGTCACAATGTGAGGGACATACGGGCGAGAAAAACATAGCACCGAACTAGGGACTGGACTGAGAAATTATTGCTATCTGAGGTATCCCCTGAACGCTATGACATGGTGCTCTTCAAGAAAGGTGCAAAAAGAGCTTGCTAGCAGAGTCATTTATGGCTAAAGGCCTTTTTATTTATGATACGAATTCAGCAATGGAAATGTAATGAAAAGGCTATCGCAGATAAAAATAAGTTCAAACTGTAAGACAACTGATTGAGCTCAGTTCGACAAATTACGCTCCCGTATATTCGTGGTACATGTGGGAATATTGAACAATTACGTGGTCGCTTTCCATTTCATTAACGTTATGTTACGTTACGTTCTGTTATAGAATCTACCACTGTTCTGTTATAGAAAACGGCCTATTATGTACATACAATTTATTTTCCCTTTCCGTAACTACTTAGTTCTAACTCTATGATACTGAAATCAATAATAAAAATTTGTCAATTTGTCACTTGTGTGTTTAAAATTGTTCCTTTTCAAAACTGTCTAGGTCTTTCTAGGTCTTATTAGGTATTCTTTAATCATTTCAGTAGTATCGATACAATACGCTTAATTACGTAATTATAATCCGCGTAAAACTGCTAGTCCGCTCTGAATATAGAAATGAATAGCGTCGCCATAGCAATTGTATGACTACACCTGCTCGCAACAACTTCAGAGTGGACTAGCAGTTTGGCGGGGACTATACCGTTGCTTACCGAAAAAACATTTTGCTGCTTGCCGAAAATCCGTACAATCTCAATCTCTCAATGCCCTCAAAGAACATGTTTAAAGACTTTGTTTTTTTTTTTTAAATCAAGAATATTAGAAATAAACAGTTTATCTCCTATCCAGTGCGTACTTTATTTTAAACGCGTTTGAGCAAATCACGTCAAGATACGCCTTTTATTTGTTCAAAGATTAACAGCCGTTAGTTTATAGCGATTGGTTAATTCTGAATTGAAAGTCTGACTGTAAAAGCTTTAGATGTTTAGTTGCAGCTGTTTAGTAAGACATCGCGCGTTAACGGTTCATAAAGATTTTACGATATTGAATCATTCGCGAAAATATCTGATACTGATTTCATTTGAATTATCTCTAAAGTTACGTGTATTTTAAAAGTATATTTTTATTTTTAAAACACTGGGCGGGCGTTTGCCTAGTTCGAATCATCTAACTATATGTATAACGCATATAAGGAATAAAGCCTATAAGGAATAATTTTGGGTTTTCCTATTTATTTGGATTGAATTCGTCACGATTATTTTAAAAACGATTAGAATTGTTTTAAGATTTAACAAATTTTGATAAAATGATATGGGTAAAATATAAACAATAACAATGTATGATATTTCTTACTTTCTGGGACTCTTTACAAATATGGGACGGTTTTTTCCTTACCTGTAACAAAAAAAAAAATACATTAGAAAATCAAGCATATAATTGGTAAATCCCAAATAATACTGTTATATCGTAGTTTTAGTAGCATAAGTCTGCACTGTATCTTTTATTTTTTTATAATTGAATTGAATATTTAGTAAACGCGAGGAGTCACTAATTAAAGCAAAGCCGAAACAAATTACCTAACTAAATATTGTTTCCAAATTAAACCATTTCTCTTATTTTAATTAAACAACTATTCGGACGTAAACGAAAAATATACTCGTATCTAAATTAAGGCAGCTATCTACTCGGAAATGTAAGTCATAAAGGGTAAAGCAAAATGGCACGTAAATAAAACAATTCCTCGTGATTCTCTTCACAAAATCGCTTTTACACGTAGAACAGAAGCGCTAAAGTAGTATCAAAAACCAAACGATCCGATATAATCCGTCCATCTTTGTTCTGTAAAGCCAATCGCATCGTTCTCGCATTTCAAATTACGTTTGCAACGCGAGCCTTCGGAATTAAATTCCCAGCTCGCACAAAGATCAAAATTGGAGTTCGTCCCACCAATTATTTGCAACGTCGTGAAAAAAAAACACGGGGCGTTCGCTCCAAATCAGGGGGCAAACAGAGTCGTATAATGGCAGGCGGGCAGGTACGCTCATGATAGCCGTAGTGGGCGAGTCACCGAATCTGCTACGGGTATGGTTATAGACACTGCCGGCTACCGGTTACGTACCGACTGCGTTTCAAAAATAACTTTGTACATTGTAGCTTCAATTGTGCTGTGACTGCCATGAATATACGAATACACGAAGAAGTACGTATAGAAATCAAATATATAAATTAGTTTTAAGATTCCTGTCGTAGCAGAAATCTAGTTCGTACCAATCTAAATTAAAAAGCTAAATAGGCAAGTGTAAACTTTTAAATACAAAATGTATGTATGTATGTATACCTCTAGGCGTTCATGATTAGCAATTTTCTATTTAATACATATTTTTATCTGCTAACATAATCAGTATTCGAACTAAATTGATGCAAAAGAGCTAAACAACCACGGAACAACATTTCTAAAATTGTCTAAAGTCCTCATTCGAACTCGTCATATGACGCTATACAGCGAAGTCGGCAAGCGGGCGGTATTATTTCCACTAGCGGAAACACACCACGTTGATATCGAGTGTCAATATTCGGGATCACGGCGATTCGAGTGAGAGTATGGATTCGGTTCGCATCCGAGATAATGCCGGGTATCGAGAGGCTTAATTGGGGATCGACTAGTCTCGCCTGTTCTGCTTCTCTCTTAGGTGAAGTACAGACGACAGATAGATTATTTGGAGCAAAATGATCATCGTTTAGGATATATGTTGGCTTATCTGTACATTTTATTATTCTGTGACGTGGTTCATAATATTTTGTGCCTGAGAATTGAGAGAGAACGTGAATGGAAAGAGTTAGGTTAAAATTAGTTTATAATAATGTCTAGATATTTTTGTTATGTATGTGGCACCAATATAGACCATATATGAGATCAAAGGTAGAACAACACTTGTAGCCGAATTTATTACTTTAATAGGAAGTTATTGCTTGCAACCCATCGCTGTCCCACTGCTGGGCATAGGTCTCAGGGTGAGAGACGTTTAGACCATAGTCCACCGCTATGGCCAAGCGCGAATAGGAAAGTATATCTAATGAAATCAATTGAAAGATTATATATTAAACAGGATTATGTATTTTATAGGCAGTTAATTGGTAAAATAATATTATTTCATACTTTAATAACGTACACGGGTTGTGGTTTTCTTTAGCAGACTAAGCAAAGAGTGAAATAGAGATTTTACATTTATATGTAAAAGCTGTATGTATTTTAATTTATTTTATGGCTACAAGTGTATGTATTTTCATATATAACTAGCTGACTCGGCAAACGTTGTGTTGCCTTATAAATAAAAAAAATGTTAAGGGTGAACAACCCTTATCACTTAGGGGTATGGAAAATAAATAGTAGCCGATTCTCAGACCTACTGAATATGCATATAAAATTTGGTGTAAATCAGTAAAGCCGTTTCGGAGGAGTACGGTAACTAACGTTGTGACACGAGAATTTTATATATATGATTACTTAGTTCATAAAATGGTTAGTTGTCACAGCCACCCAGCGACGTCTGACCACCATATATAACGCCATATAGGACGGGGATTCTATCTAAAGCCGTAGCCGTCTATCTCAGAGTCCTCAGGATTAAGATCGGCACATCATAAGCCACTCAGTAATGCTTAAAATATGAAAAAAATCAGGACAAAATGTATTATACAGGTAAATTTTTAATAACAGCCGTGTGACAACAACCCTTAGCCGAATCAACCCTGTTTCGCTCCGAATTAAAACAGGAGTGTGGGATTTTCAGTAAGCACACAGTGTGCCGACGACTCCTCAGGTTAAGCCCCGGATTTGCTACATCTCGTCATATGTTCGCGAAATACACGATCACTGATGGGGTGGCGTGGGGGTTGAAGTGATATACATTTATCAGGGTTATGTATTCAAAGGGTAAAAATGGTACCCTATAAATAAGATTGACTGTCTATCGGCCTTTCTGTTTCCGTATGTAAACGATAAAAAATATTACTAAGCCTCGCCTGTCTGTCCATTTGTTCGTCTGTTACGGGGCTTTTATTTGAACCGTAATAGATACCTGAAAATTTGTCCGTCTAAATTATGGCTAGTAAATAAACAAATAATAAAAAATGTTTACATTAACGAAATATGTAGGCACTTTTTTTGAACAAATAACAGAGAAAGTTGAAATTTTGCTGTAAACTCTGTAGGAAAGGAATAAACAGAAAAATGATAATGTTATATTACATATAAACAATATTTAATAGCAGAAAATCGTGTTTTTTGCGTGAACACTTAAAAAAATTAAACAATATCAGTATGTACTTTCCTAAGAAAAGCTTCCTAAAAATATAATTCAAACGAGAAAGACTAACTAAAATAAATTACAAAATACTCACAAAGCACACAAAAATACCCGAGTATTCTGTGTCATTGCTTTTTAAGTAAGTGATAAGGACAAATTGTCTTCACAAGGTGCGTAGGGCTTTAAGCTCCTGGAATTCAGGTTAAGCTCTCGTGTTCGTTACAATTTAACGCGCGACGTGTTCATGTATAAAGCTTTCGCTGTTTGAGGAACATAACGAGTTTTTTCGACAATATGAGCTTTTTTTTTACTTTTTTTTTGATAATTTATGATTCAGAATTTATGATTTTCATGATACTTGGAATAATTGAGATGAAGAATTGAATATATAGAAGAGAAATAATAATGAACATGTTTTTGTATTTTTCATAGATCTTTCCTTACTATATTTGTGATCCTTTTAAGTGACATTCTGAGAGGAGAACCGTGCCCAGCAGGGGACAGTAATGGGTTGATGATGATAATGATGAAGCGACAATATTGTACTGCTTAACGATTTGGGGTGTGTTTTATCCAAATGATAATATCCTTTTTATCCTGTAATATATTTGTTCGATTTCCGGCTAGACAAGGCGAATTTACTTTGTACAATTTTACTATTTACTAAGAAAGCAAGACTTCTTTAGTTTTTTTGACTGTTGTGGCTGTTCATGCTCAAAGTGCTACCCTCCCACGTGAAAGTATATAAGTAGAGAAGTAATTAGAAAGAAGAAATTGTCTCTACAAGGTGCGTGAGGCTTACGTTAAGCTTCGGGGATTTGCGCCGAGTGTATAAAAATAGAGCCTTTAGATAATGTGACAATATGAGTACATCTTCGACATAAATATCAAGAAGGCGAATTTATGAAACATTTACAAGGAATATTTTCGCGTTAATGTAGAAATAGGAAACGAGCATGCCATCCACCTGGTGGTAAGTGGCAACTGCCGGTCATGGACATTTTTATTAGGTAGGATTTATGTAAGAATCTTTATCTTACTATAACCTTCAAACCAGAGCGAAGCAGCGCTTAACACTGTTGTTACTAGGCAGAAATACGGGTAATTAAAAGCAATCACATCACCCTTTTATATAAATTATCATTATTAGGCACTGCTAGTTAAAATATTAAGCGTCATAGAGATTAATAATTATCTATAATGAATACTTTGAACTTTGTAATAGTATTTGTGTGTTAATTAAATTCAAGTTAAACTTTAACTAGGCTCTAGGCTTTCTTATGATTACATCGTGAATCATCAAACATTACATCATTTTATTGGAGCTGGTATGATACATTTAACTTATCGGCACAGCGGACGTCTGACTGTTTACGTGTTTGAATGCGTTTGTGTGTGTATGATTCTTCCATTAGTATGTATATTTTATTGTATTTGTTTAAGTAGTTCTTTCCTTTTATTTATGATTCAGAATTAGACCTTTACAAGCGACATTATTGTATCGCATAGTGATTCGGAGGGTGTTTCATCCGAATGAATTAATTCGACTCCCGGCTAGAAAAAGTGTTTTTTTTTAAATAAGGTCCTTTGTACATTTTTAGGTTTGAGTATAATTTTGATTACAATAGGTGAACGAGTAGGAAAAATGTACCTACTATTATTTGATAATAGGAATGTCAATTTATGATAAATTTAAAACGGGTAATGTACGAATGTATTTACGAGTCAAACGAAGTCAAAAATAATTACAATATGCAACATATTCACGGCCCCAAAAACACCTTACCGACACGCTAGATGTAATCATCAGCGAAAGCCTATTACAGGAATGGTAGTAGGTGCTGCCTTAATGTAATAATAATATACTCCGCCCTGTAATTTGTAAGCGCAACACCTCGCTTTGTAAAATCATTATTCGGTCACGCAAACCGGCGAGACGCGATAGGATTATATTAAAATGTTTTTATAAAACAAAGAAAATGTGTTTTTATTTTTATTTTTTTTTAATTTGTTATAAAATCATTTTATGTAAATTAAGACCATTTTAATCCTTTTGAATAAACTTCGTACTTAAAATTTATTTGCAAATTCGTAAACAGCAGTAATGATCATTATTTAATTCCCTAAACCTTAAACTTTATTGTTCAAGTGTGGAGATAGTATCGCCAAATCTATTTCTGCCTTATAACCGTTTGAACCAGTTTAAAGAATCAGTGATATACAATATACACTTATAAGAAGCGTTTCAGCTTAATCTAGAAGGGTATGATTTAATCTGTGGCCGAACTCCAGGCAGGTGTTTAATCATGGGACTTATTACAAAAGAGCTTTTGCCCACGGTTTCGCTCGCGTTACGAAGTAATATTTTCATCCCCTATTTTATCCCCTTGGGGGTAGAATTGATCAAAATCCTTTCTTAGCGGATGCCTACGTCATAACATCTACCTGCATGCCAAATTTTAGCCCGATCCGTCCAGTGGTTTGGGCTGTGCGTTGATAGATCACTATGTCAGTCAGTCACCTTTGAGTTATATATATTTAGATGTTATAATGGAAGGTAGTGGCCACATAAAATATATTAGTATCATATAAAAATAAAAACATTAAATATGTGTTTAATCTAAAGAATTTACTATTATTTTTTAATTTTGTAAACGGTATTCGTTTTAATAATCTCTCCACAGTCACACCACGGCTACTTCACAAAGCAAAGCCTTTGCAAAGCTCACTTTGTGGCTCAAAAGCAAATTGAAAATTGTGTTAACTCTCATTTTAATCGCTAAATGCGGGTGAGTTGTGGGGATTAAGATAACTTGACGTTATTAGGTTTTAATTTTTGACGAGGTTAACCCTTCGGCACTGGCTTGTTGCGAGCCCTTTTTCATTTTATAACATGCGCTAGATATTTTTAGGGTGAAGTATTTTAATTGCCTAATTAAGCTTATTGTTTTGTCGCTTCCCGTTTGTTAAATTGATTCAGTAGTTGCGAGGAAATATAACATGATTTTTTATAAAAATGGAACCCCTTAGATAGACATGTGATCCTCACCAAGGCTTTTAAATCAGAATACAACCGGGCTTAACACTGTTATTAGGAAAAAACAGATGTAGTTGTGGTCAAGGGTTTTGGTAAAAGAGAAACAATTATTGACTTATACAAGAAATTCCAACTTAGTCTTCAGGAGTATGAATTCATCGGTGGCGGACCTCGGACAGGACTTTAAAACTATCTGGATTTGGTAAAAGACAACCAAAGGCTTCAAGGGCTACTTACCAAGTGGACTGCATGCTCGTTTGCTACTCCTGTGGCATTAAAACAGTCTTGCGTGTAAAAGTCATTACCATACACTCTGTGGCGTGTGCCAGTAAGGAGCTTAAAGCTCCCGTGTTGCTACTTAAGTTAACCGTAAGCTGCTTAAGGCCACTTTGTTGATTAATAGTAAATCCCATGAGGAGGTACGGAATAACAATAAATGATTTCTTGTTGAAATCACCATGTAAAATGGTCCTAGCACCTAATATTTCATTCATTAATTGGTGTTTTCTAAGCTCGTAACTCTACACTAGAGTTGCTTCAGTTTGAGGTGTTATTGACACACACCATGACACAAACACCCAGACCAAAAACAATCTCAAACAGGATCAAACTTGGCACTCTGTTCGTGTCATCGCACTGATACGATGAGCGCTTTGCTGCGCCTTCGATGTCTCACATAACTTCCTTTTATAACAAACTAGCAGACCCGGCAAACGTTGTGTTGCCATATAAATAAAAAAATGTTAAGGGTGAATAACCCTTATTACTTGTGTGATGATGAATAGGTGTCGAAAATAGATAGTAGCCGATTCTCAGACCTACTGAATACGCATATACAATTTGGTGAAAATCGGTAAAGCCGTTTCTGTGGAGTACGGTAACTAACATTGTGACACGAGAATTTTATATATGTATAAGATACTAGTTAATAGAATTTCTAACATATGTATCATATCCTTTATAGCACATAGTAGAATTAAAATCAAGCATAGAAGATGCATTCAACCACAAACTTAAATGCAAATCGCTGTTAAGTCGCGCACACACTCGAGTTAAACAACTAGCGGCCATGATTTATGCAGACACTCGCGTCGGCTGCAACGGTCTTGCGAGTTGTGAGCAGAAGTCATTACCATACCCTTCGTGATCTGAATTTTGATTTATAGGGAATCCTTTTAAATATTGGAATGCTCTCATAGTGCATCCTTAAAGTTTAAAGTAGTAAGTGATGGATTGTGTTTCAGTTTCTATTGTAGTTTCACCTATTTATGACAGTGACATTCAGCAACGGCAGATCTCCTGTCAGACCAGGAGCTCATACCTGGAGCGACAGTGCTCCTATAAGTCTTAGTTCTTAGCTTGTATTATTTTTTATATTTATACCTAAACGATGAGGGAGACGGGCTACCTAACGGAAAGCAGTCACCGTCGCCTATGGACATTTGCAACACCAGAGGAGCCGCCAATGCATCGCCGATTTTGGAGGAGAGTTCTTTTTGCACATTTTTTAAAATGTATAGAATGTATTTACAAAACTTCGACAGCGTGATTTGGAATCTCTTCAGATTCGCGGAAAGTGGCCATGAAGTGTTCCTACAAACACTATACAACTCATTTAAGCCTCTCGCTGTTTAGAAAACTTTCATAGCGTGATTCAGAAAGGCATTTGTCATGGCGTGATCTTATGTAGTACTACGTAAAGTCGCCGCAGACATTTCTTAAGCGCACAAGCATACACGACGACTGTAACTAACTATGTAAATTGCTTTAAGCCGCTCACACACTCGAGTTGAACAACTGGCAATGATTTATGCCGCAGACTAGCGTCGGCTGCGACTGTCGCGAGTGGAAGTCATTACCATACCCTCCGTGACGTGAGTGTGTAACGGGCTTAAGTGAGTGCGACGCTACTTGCGCTGACCGACTGGAGGAAACACGAATGGAATTTAATTGAAGTTGAGTCCATTACAGGAATGGGATGATTGTAACAATTACTTCGATTGGAAAGATGAGCGATATCTACCGCATGAGACAATTCTTTAATGCTAGTGTACATTACCTTTAGCTACATCTGTCGTAATTTTTAAAGAACAATTCACTGAATTTTTTTTTTAAAATGATTTTTCCTGTATCCTGACACCAAGATCGCTTGTATCGTGGTTGCATACAAAAAAAACATAAATATGTAGACTCGGCAAATATATCTAAAATCCTAATTTTGATATCTACCTGGCCAAGTATTGTCAAAATACTACAAGTATTGTCTAAGTTAAGAGTTGTAAATTTCAGCTATATCAGTTTAGAGCAAGTTTAGTAAATTTTAAATAATTAATTCAAGTTTAGTTTAATTAATTTGTGGTAATAGCTAACTTATTGCACGATAAACAAAAACTCGATCCCACTCTTAATCCATTAGCTTATTACATAACATTTTTCTCGTAAGCAGTCTTTCATTAACCCTCAGCCCACATAAATATCATTAATAGCCCCAATAATCTCACAGAGATGTACACTGATCCCGTTACGACACTCGGACAGGTCTAGATTAGCGCTAAGTGTGTAACAATAATCCTGATGTTGTTATTAAGTGCGGTGTTATGTTATTGAGTTCATAATCCTGTAATAAATGTAAGCAAGGAAGGTAAGGAAAGGTAGATGAGAAGGGATGAGTACGGGTGATTGAAAAAGGATTTTTTATGTAAATTGTAATGGACAACTATGTAATGTTTATTAATAAGAATTAAACAAACTAAAGATTTGTACACCGGTTCAACCGGTAGAGTATGCCGAACGCAATTATTATGTATGAACTACTTAATAAACGCATGCTTTAACAAATAAATAAATTCATTCATTCATTCATTCTTGATTGTAATATTAAGTTGGACTCAAAGTATAAAGCTAACAAAATTATGATAGTTGTTGAAGTGTTTGAATATTTAATTTGTGTTTTATTGGTAGATATAAAATGTTTTGTTTAATTATTTTACAGATATGGTCATGGTATTAGTAAAAAAAAACTGTTACAACTGTTAAAAGTGTTACTTTTTCAACTTACTTTTCCGCATTTTCAAGTTCGAAGTGTGTGACAATTATTGTTATTATTAAGTGCGATGTTGTCGTCATTAAGTGCGGTGTTATGTTATTGAGACAATAATCCTGTTATAAATGTGGCAGGAATGGTAGATGTGAAGGGATGGGTGTGGCACATTGAAAAGGAGTTTTATATTCCTTAATGTAGTAAGTTGATACCTACAAAGCAAACATAGTCTTACCTTACTTACTTACTTACTAACAATAGTAATTAAAAAAATGTGATATTTGATTTGTGATAGCATTGGGTGACTGTTAAATATATATTTTTTTAATTTTCAACCGATACGTGCAATGTACATTTAGTCATGTATCATAAATACATATATTAGGTATGATTAAACTGTATTTTAACTGTGTTCATCTGTACCGGTTTCTATTAGAAAAATATATTTTTATTTTACGTAAGTGATATTTTTTTTGACATATGCATTTCTGTGAAGGTCAGAAAAAGATATACGAACGAATATAGTTAACGAAAAATATAGATTGCCATCCTTACTATTTCGTATCCAAAAGATTTTTAACTTGTTAAACAGGTAATGCCGCACACAATTCGATTGAATTTCGACTGCATAGCTCACCGAGTCCTGGCTACCACAATTCCTGCTACATTTATGACTAGCTGAAAATGCGAAGCTCCTACGTACATCAGGCACTCTGCTATATCAATAGCCGTATGAGCGTATTACACCCGAGGGAATTATATGCAGCATTATAGAGTATTTCCTCTGAATCATCCGTGGATGTGGTTACCAAATAGACTGCTAATGCAAGATGTATTTTTCAGCGAATGTGTCATCATATCAGTTTGTATTATCTATACTAATATAACAAAGAGGAAAACTTTGTTTGTTTCTTTGATTGTAATGAATAGACTCAAAAACTACTGGACCGATTTTAAAAATTCTTTCACCATTCGAAAGCTACATTATCCACGAGTAACATAGGCTATATTTTATATGAAATATATTTGATAAATAGATTTTGAGGCGGTACAAAGTTTGTCGGGTCAGCTAGTGCTTAACAAAGGAGTATCATCAGTCTTATTCACTGACTCCTTTGTTTAGAATTAGCGTTCGATTTGGACGTTGAAGTCTGGACTGTCACGTTTAGCGCATACGATTATGTTGTTTAAGTATCTTATATGTAATTAACAGACAAGCAATATTAAACAAAAGAAAATCAAATTTTGATTATCTGTATTTTCAATATTGTTTTTTTCCTGCATTTTCTTCTGTTTCTTTCAACAAATTTTAAAGGGTTTTATAAAGTTTGAAAACTAATAGTTTGACCTTAAACTGTGGTTTATTGTATTAAAATCTGTTGTTCCAAAATTTTTAACTTTATCTTAACATAATCACCAAGCATTGAGGATCTCAATCACACCGACGAACTTTAGGAGAAAAAGTGACAAAAAACGGAAACCTTTCGGTTCGGAGTCTATTTAATCCATTCGTCCGCGGAACCACCTCTCAACATCTGAGAGCTTGTTACGTGTACATCGCTTATCCAGATCCGTCCAAACGATGTTATAAACTCAGCAGCACGTCTCCGAGGAACCGTTACCGCTATTAAACAGTTTCGGTTTCACATGTTAACGTGTACCCACGTTAACGATTATGGTTCATTTACATGTACAGACACAGAGCGTGTCAGACACGTACCGTAGACAAAAACTATTCTTTTTTATAACTATACCTAACGATAAGGCTACCTGGAAAACAGTCACAGTCATCTGTGGATATTTGCAACACCAGATAAGTTGCCAAAGCATCTCCTGCTTTGAAGGGAGCTCTCTTCGCACCTTCCTTGAAGAGCTCCATCATAGCGCTCAGGGAATAACTCAACAAGCTCAGGAGGAAGTAAGTATCTTATACAATGTGTATTTTATTTTATTTAAACATGTTCGTCAAAATCTTATATATAAAATTCTCGTGTCACATGTTATTAACCGTACTACTCCGAAACGGCTTTACCGATTTTTACCAAATATTATGTGCATATTCAGTAGGTCTGAGAATCGGCTACTATTTATTTTTCATACCCCTAAGTGATAAGGGTTGTTCACCCTTAACATTTTTTTATTTATATGGCAACACAACCTTTGCCGGGCCAGCTAGTAATTTATAGATTCTATACATTGTTCTATACTATATAACAATATTTTATCTGTTACGGCCCGGGTCTGACATTCTTATTGTCTGAGAGCACAAATAGAAATTTCCTTATCCAGTAAATAATTGTATCAGTAATTGAAAATCGTGTTCGGTATAGACAATAATCTTGCCGCGTCGAAGCAAACGTTAAAAGCTTATGTTGTAACAGGATTAGTAGATCTCAAAGGAATTGTTGCCACGAAACAATATTTCTACTGTAATTAACGTATTTACGAGTATTATGGGATCAGTATTGAGCTGTGCGCTTCGAAGATGAGCTCTGTATTAGCGTCGTAGACTAATGAAAATGTAAGTGTACAAGTAACTTATTTATGTAACAATAATAACGGTTTCAACACTTCTATGTGTGTAGAAAATGTTGAAGAAGAAAGAATGTGGGTCGACTCTGGAGGTACCTGCTAAATAATAGCAGTGTCAAGCTCTACTGTGTTCCACTTTGAATGGTGTGTTAGGAGAAACACACTTATCCGAGGCGTTCCAACCTAATCCTCAAAAGTAGCAACACATTGTGGTCAACCTCAGGTAGAAATCTAATTTTATCTGGGGTTAATTACAGATGTAGAAGGACGACAGTCACTACTTACCATCAGGTGGAGTGCATGTTCGATATAAAAGTTTAATGGCGATTTTCTTATTTTACTGTGACACAGACGGAAACAAAGTCTTTTTTTACTTTTTGAGTTTAAAATTAACAGACTCTAAAGTGACTAAAATTGTCATTTAACTTATACTTAGCGCTGAAAAATGTACCTAAAATACAACAAAAATTACAAATGGTTTCACGTTAAGGCTGCCAAAAATTCAATTGTGCAACATTCTCGGTAAAGAGGATAATAATGTGTTGGCCAAGTTCCTCTGCTATTTGGCAATCGTTATTCTGTGTCATATTGTTACAAACTGGCAAATAATTTTTTAATTGTCCACTGTTATGAGTATGACTTTTCTTCTTATTATTTCGTGGCATATAGAGGAATTGTTATGTTTTGTGCACGTTACATAAATCGTTTATGCAGAGGTCTTAAACGGCCAAGTCGTAGTAGTTACACATTTTAGTGCTCAGACTCTAGCGGACTTACATATGAGGCAATCTCGGTCCTCACAAGTGGCAACGCATATAAGATGGGCTTCAGTTAGAACCTGTACTATACGGTGTCCGTGGGCGGCAGTGACCACTTACAGATTGACTGCAAGATCATCAACTACTTAAATTTTATAATAACAAGTTACATGACTATTACGTACATTCCAGCTCAATCAGTAAAAGTGGAAGTTAAAGAAATAGTTGCAAGACTTGATTAATACCTACCTAAATCCAAAGCCCAATAGAGAGTTGATAAAAGCTTGTACTTTATGAAAAGTCTGAAAACTCCAGAACATAGCAATCGGGAGTCAATCGCGTCAATCGGTTGGGAACTAACGAATGCGAACCGACGATGATCGCAGCTGACTCGACACGAATGCAAGTGAGCTATTCACTTCAACGCGATACGATGCATTGCGCTATACGGCTATACGTTTTGAATGGCAATGCAGTTGACGGATTTAAAGGAAACAACGAAAATAAATAAGTATAAAATAAAAAATAAGCTTTTAAGTCATATTTTTATCTCCCGTGATGCAGTAAAAGGGCTGTGCCAGGAAAAATATTGCCTAGAAAAGTATGATTTTGTCTGTCATCGCCTGTTTCTGCGAAGTTCAATGTGAAGGCCTTAATTGCGAGATTTACTTCTATATATGGTTCAAGAGATTTGGGGAATGCCTTAGCTTAGCTACCTCGCTTATCTCCGGTGTGTGTGCTAAATGTGTGTCGAATCCAGCAATAGGCTTGATTTATTTCCATTCAACAAAATTTTATTCAATAAAAAATAGTAATACAATTGATAGGTATGACACACATCCATTGCTTAACTATATCGCACATCTGTCTCACCCTACAATGGATATGATTTTTCTAACACGTCTTTCCGTCTGAATTATTATATAATCTACGCTAGTACGGTAACCTACATTCGCCTTATAACAGACAATTCAATATCAAAGCCTTATTTGAAACCATCGTAAAATGTAACCACGCTACGTCGGGCTTCCGATAGAACCCGTTCATAGCCGGAACGAACATCTATTTCATACAACGGTCCCATTCTTCTAGAATAATCGGCGCCCATACACGCCATCTATCCTGAGACAGGCTCCGGAGGTGGTGCCTATAAATCAATATCCAATATCCAACTATTATATTTTAGCAATAAATTATATTATCGAGATGGCGGATATTTTAAATTTTATTACGACGATGAGAAGATCCGTTAAGAAACTTAGTAGGTTTGTCTTAAATATGTTTATAATTTACTATTGAATACCTGCGACTTAGTCTGCGTGGACTTCAGAATTAGGTTTAGTGAGATATGAAAAATGTGTAAGTAACCAAGAATGTATGCTTTATAAACAGAACGCTTTATGTAGAGGCGGCCGTCCTACCCTACCTTAATTTAAATAACAATTCTGACAATTTTAAATAGTAATAGGATAACAATAATGATAATAGTCTCATGTCTTAATACTATTTGTGGACCAAATTAGTATAATTGTAATCGGATTTGAAGTATTTTAAAATTTATTATAGGATTTTTGATACATTCTTTCTACCTTTTTGAAAGTTATTTTAAAAGTTGCAGTGATAATGACAGAAAAAAAACGAAATTGCATAAAAAGAACTGCAGCTACAAGATTTCGAGGGTAGGCCACTAAAAGTCATTACCTACCCACTTTACATTAATGAGTTCCATACTTTCAAGTCCTTTATTATTTTAAGTAGGATTGTACTGCATTTAGCTCATTTCGAAATCTTTTCGAGGTGAGGTAATTTTGTTGATTTTACCTTCGTGAGGACCCAAGAACGTTCGCTCCTTAAGGTTCGGTTTAATATTAATTAGCTGCTGAAGTGTTTCCGGTACCCGTTGAATATTTCATCGTTAACCCCTCGGGCGTGTAGGGTAGGTGGTCGTGTTAATGGTGTTCTGAATGTGGGTGCACGGGAGAATTTAAGTTACGATCTGTAATGACGGAACCGCGTCCTAGCTTAACATTTTATGCACTTAAAATTATTGTGGTTTAAAAAATATAATATGTGATATAAAGTTTCACTTAAATTCAAATTAAATATAAATTAATTAACTTAAATAGATAAATAGGTTACAAGTCATGCATCTCTGATTTTTTAAAGATACTTGCGTATTAAAAATTCATCAATCTTGAGAAAGCACATGTGTTAGTTCGCTCGACCTCCGCGGTGAACTAAGGGCTAAACCCTTCCTGCTGGAAAGGGATTCATGGCCAGTATTGCCCAGCTGTGGGTTGACGACAAGTTGTAGATATTCACCAATGATTCACAATCAAACAAAAACTTTGCCATTCGAGACGGTGTCAACCTATTTTCAGATTCAGATCTTCTGATACCTCAGAGCGGCTGAATATTTCATCATTAGTCGTCTCAAGGCCGTATTGGAACCATTTAAAGCCTGCGAACGAATTGCGGTCGTACATTTTAAATGTGTCACTTGAAACTTCAAAGCTCCTAGAACGTAACCTTGTTACGATTGAAGTTTGTTGTAATCGAATTGTTTTTCAATTTACACGACGTAAACCTGTCTCGTTTGTGTAAAATGTTCAATTGTACATGTTGTTATAATTCATTTCTTGTAAGCATCTCTATTTTTACGGTAACTATTATAGAAATAAAATATTTAAAAGTTATTAAAAGTTTTGTGAAGAGAGAAATAAAGATATGATTATTATTGTAAAGGTCTGTTCAGTCTGAAGGTGAAATCAGTGAAGATAGTAGAACCCTTTGTGGTTCGACTCCGGCGGCACCATCGCCACACCCATTTCTACCTAATAACAGCAGCGTTAGGCGCACAAACACCCAGACCCAGAACATAAATCTAGACCATTTCGATGCGTACCTCATCGAAAATTGAGCCCAGACTTTGGATATAACACTATATAAGCATAATATCAATTACTTTGTAGTCTTCGTGCATTTGTCATCAAGATAACGAGATATTAAATTATATCTGAAGGTAGCAACATGACTCATACTAAATACAGTTGTTTAATGCGAACCGAAAGTCGACACCGAAAACGTTGGCGGCAAGCATTTAGCAAATTGAATCGTCCCCCGCAAATATTAATATAAGTCTTGTAATTATAAAGATGGACGCACACCTGATGGCACCCTAAAAATCTTTGAATAAATCTAGAAAATTAAATGTTACTTTGGTTCTTTGGAAACATTCCTAATGATTTGGATGTTATAAATTCAACTTTACTATTAAGACAATCGGAAATTTATGTGAATAAATGTTATTTGTAAGAAATAAAAACTGATATCGTTTTGAAAACGCCCTCTATTTGCAGTAGTAGCAATAAATGGGTCCGCATTATTAATATTCTTCTCTTATTAGTAGATGGCGCTATTAGTTTGATTGCAATTTTAGCATTATAGAATTTTTGCATACCTAATGTAATAAAATTTGTAGTGAATTTTATATACTAATATTTGTTTCGTTTAAACGTCCTAAATGTACAGACATAGCTTAGTCACAGTATAGACTACACTATACCACAGACTACACATAGAACACGTGGGCAAACTACACAATAATGTACACTTGATGACAAAACAATAGCGAACGCACACATTCGTATGCGAGCGACACAAGTCTTCGGGGAGTATCGTTTAGGCTCGAGGTGCGAGGTGTGAAACGGGCATAACAGCTGCATTGTTATCGCGTTTGTGGGAAGGGGACGGGAGTTTGTAGCTGTCGCGGCCAATCAAGGTCAGGGTTGCCAGGATCGAACGTTTTGCCCGAGATTTGGGAAAAAAATTCGCATCCTTATTTATTCTAGGCTTTCTATTGCATCTGAATTATTTGTACAGAATTATTTATGTCCAACTCTTTATTGCGTAAAGGCCTAATTTTTTACTTTAGATTTGGTGTGTTACATGTGGCTTACATACATTATGTATTATTTATACCCACCTATAATTATGATATAAGTTTATATGAAATTTCGTGTTTAGATGGCCATAAATAATACTCAAATTAATGTTGATTTTTCACATTATTATAAAGTACCTTCTTATTTCCAACAACGTATAAGTCGGATCATGCCTAATTAGTAAAATATCAAGGTAATCCTTTTATTATTTACTTTAAAATGTATTATTAAAATAATAATTAAACGCAATCGAATAACTCATAAGTGTTTCACATGTTAATTACTGGCAACCCAAAGCACACACATCCGCACGTTACCTGACGCAAATGGACTCACCACGAATGTTTACATTAACTAAATACCTACTTCCATGCACACGAGCTGAGGCTCGAGGCAAAAGCTACGTAATCTAAATTCGCACTAAAGTTTACTACCTACTTATCTGTTGTTAAGTAAGTCTTACATTTTGAGTAATAAAAAGTCCCCAATATACAATGCCGTAGAGTCATCGTATAATGTGTCATCCCTTTTATTTTTCCTTAAAATGTAAACAGTATTTCGCATTCACTTTATAATTTCATATAAAAACAGCACTATAACATTATATAATAAACGTATAAATATAGGTATGATAGCATTTTAAAAATTTTAAACGTAGGTTAAGAGATGAATCTGGAGGAATATAATCTTAAACCTCGAATTTGGTCTGTTAGGCGATCTAGTTACATGAAGCTTATTATAATTTATCTAATTGATTTTCATATTTGCTGGTATATAGATTTTGTACCAGTATATTTCGTTCTTGAAAGCTGCTCATCCAATTTGAACGTGATTTTTACATAAAAGACAAAAGTCAATAAAATTAAAAATATAGACTACTTTTGGTTATAACGGTTTTATACAGAATTTAAAAAAAAGCTGTGCAAAGAGCGTACAATCAGCGGTACGTACAACGTACAATATACACCCGAATAAATACGCGCTAAAATCATACATTTGTACAGAAACAATGGGCGTAAGATCGCTAAGACCAATGAATAAGCAATTAAATCAAATGTTTCCACCCTCGGGGTTCGAGTGTGTGCTCCGCTTAACATTTCAGTAAATCAGGGTTGTCGCTTGCTCCATGATAAAATAAATGTTAGTATTTCAAAACTTTCCAAAGGAATGTGAAGCCTACCAATTCGATGGACTATGCACTAATCCTTTTAATTCTGGGAGGAGAACCGCACCCAGTAGTGGGACAGTGATGGGTTGATGATGATTATTTTTTTAATTCATTAAATAAAAAATGGCTCAAGATATGAAAATTTGATTGTAAAATTAATGTATTAATTAATTAATTTATTATATTTCGGAGTGCATTCGTGTTTTTGATTATATAAATGTATTTCGCAAAAACGATTAGAATAACATAGTTTAGCACTTCATTGTAAAATGTTTTAAATTACACTATACAAATCTTATATGATGTAGGTAATAAGAAGAGAAGAAAACTCTGTCACGAAGCTTGTAATGTATTAACACGAGTTATTTTTACAAATAAAAATTCATTCATAATACTACTAGCATTTTGGCAAACGACATATAACATCTGGCTCTATGACTCCGATGAAAGTAACTGTGTATCTATTATCTTAGTTTAGAACTTATTTAAAAGAGTAATGTCATGTAAAGCAAATTGACCGTAAAAAATGGTGTTCACTAGAACATAAAATCAGAAGAAAACAGCCTCAAGTTAAATCGCTTGAATCACACGCATTAAAAATCCCTTTACGATTACGACTTTCATTTATGACAGTGTCGTAATAATGCGACGTCGTTTGTGGTCGCATTGCCGTTAAGTCAACGCATTACGTCCACTTTTGGCTAGTTGGCAAATAGAGGCATCATAAAGCAAACGTTTAAGGTCATCCGTATGTACTGTACACTCTTATCGTACATTAAATAGTGTCGCAAAGAACCTTTTGTTTCCTAAGTACTTATGTAAGGTCCGATTTCTAAAATCATCAGAGTGGAAGCTTTTACTAAAATTTTATTTGAAATTAGAAAACCTTACTTTTTAAATATTTATGTATGTGAAACTATGTTATAGTTTTTGAAATGTTGACATCGATGTTAATGTGTTTAATAATAACACACACTAAAGCTAACACTCCTCAGCTTATTTTAATTTATGTATGTTCAATTCATGTCTATGGGTGTCTAAAAGAAAAACATACAATACCATTTACTTTACTTGAAATAAAATAAAACAATTCATTCTACGTTACCCCAACTCACTCACGCCGTGGTGTGAACCCTACAAATTTAGATTTGCCGATCCTTGGGCGTGAATTTCCCGTGCGGCGTGACGTACCGAGCCGTGTTGCCCCACACGTGAGATGACGACAAACTGCCTACTTACTACGAGATAATATGTCACTGTTTACAATCTCGGCTTATGGCAAAGTGAAATTAATTTTAGGGAAATCTACTCATAATTTTTAGTGAAATTTAATTATTATTCTTAGTGACTCTTCTCTTTAAGGTTTTTAGAACCTACTTGAATGTCTACGAAGAAACGGTCTATTTGAATGTCTAAATACTGCAAGAGCGATGCTTAAGTAAAAAACTGACATCTTGTTTCTTAATTAATGTTTAAAAATAAATAAAAGTAATGCGTGACTAAAATTGAATTTGAAATAAGTCTTATAACGAAAATTTTTCTAAATTAATTTATTGCTACTTAGCAATAATTTAATGTCTGATATTAAAGAAATATTAATGATTTAATAATTTTAAGGAACGAGCTTTTTTATTTAACGACATGAATAATAAAATGGATGTGTGTAAAATTTTAATTTAATTTCGCAGTAAAAATATAATACAGGTGCATTGAAGAATAACCACTGAAAACCCTATATCCTATATCGTTGTCATACTTAGCCCGATGTACTCGCGTTGCGCGGTCAACCGCGGCGCACACGTGACGCTCACGTGTTTTATGATGTATGGATGCTTAGAATTATAAATATTTATTGTAAGCATTTAATTAATAGTATATATATTCTTCATTTAAAATATAAATACTGGTAATATTAAAATCATAAATATAAGTAATAGCTGATGACTTCATGGAATAGTTATTATTAATTGTCTTGGATTCGATTTTAATTCTGCTTTTAGCATAATACTAGTAAAGCGTTTATTACGACTTTTATTTCATACAATTTGCTTTATCAAAAAAATATTGTTAAATTTTTGGTTTTATACCATTTTGGTTTATTAAATAGTAACATTGTTAATATCAAAATATGACCTAGTAGTTTTAACTGAATAAAATATTTAGCGATTAACGATAATTAACACTTAAATTAAATGTCAAGCGCAATGTGAATTAAACTACTGTTTGTTCGAATATTTTACCTTGACAATAATCATTGACATTAAAATCATAGTTTGCACAAATATTTTATCTCGTCTAATAACACAGTAATTGCTAAATTTAATTTGTAAACTGAAATCAAGTTTAATCGATTGTTATAGGTTCAGTAACAATAAATGTGATAAAGGAGATATTGTAAATAATTGGGTTAACACTTTTATTCATTTTCAAATATAACAAAAAGTATGATAAAGAAAATTAGATATTGTAAATGTTAAATTTAATTTCTAAAACTTCGTGTTTTAACACTTTTAATCAATTATTTATCTAAGGTTAGCGTTAATAAAAAACTTAACAAGACAATGTAGGAATAGGAATACTTAAATTTATTTTGTAAAACTATTGCTTTTCAACTGTTTTCATTGATTAAAGGTTAAGTAACAGAAAGTGACAAAGTAGGTCGCTCAAGTCAAGTAGCACCAAATGTTGACCGATTGGTCATAACAAGAGAATGTTTAACCGGAGGTGTAGTCTGTTTAAATGTAAACCGAACCATTACGGCGTTGGAGAAAACAATGAGACCCTAGCTAAGGTAGCGTTCATGACACGAATATGTGTCGCCCTCTGCAGGTTATTGATCTGCGGTGTAGAAACACACTGGGGGCTGAGGATTTGAACAATGAAATATGTGTGAATCAATTTAACTGTAGCGTCTCGTTGTGGCATCAAAGTTATGTCATTGTTAAGGCCGAGTCGTGGAATTTTGCAGGATAAGAAATTTGTAAATACTAATGAGACTTTGTCGCAAATGTTATTAACTTTATGTAACTGATTAACTTATAATTAACACATAAAATTCAGTACAGCGTCTGCTTAAATAGCATATTCTTAAAAGATTCAGAACAGATTTTAATTGTATTTTCTTGAAAAGATTTCTAATTGGATGTTATAGGGATTGATACAGCTACTTCATTACAAAAAAATCACTAATCACTAAAAATAATCCGTGTATTTAGGACTCTTTTTTGGTATAATTCAACAATTAAATAGTTTATATGCCCAATGTGGTAGAACATAAGATAATTGTTATAAATTTAAGATCCTTGTAAAATACTATGTTCTTGCTAATAAATTATTTGATTTGATTTGATTTATTTTATAATTTTAAAGTACCCTAGGAAATAATATAATGACTGCATGTATTTTTTATTTACGTCACTATGTAGGTACTGTAAAAAGCTCAGTGACACTTGAAATCATAAAGAATCGCTGCACGTATCGTAATAATTAATTAACTTGCCTTTGTAGCTTTATTATCAGTTTATGCGTAATGGGTGATATACATACCTGAAACAAAAATAGTATTATTAATAATGTGGAAACATGTAACAAAGAAATAAAATCCTTACTAATATAATAAATCCGAAAGTAACTCTGTCTGTCTGTCTGTCAGTCTCGTTGTCTCTTCTTCACGCCTAAACCACTGAACCGATTTTAATGAAATTTTGTACAAAGATAGTCTGAGACCCGAGAAAGGACATAGGATAGTTTTTATCCCAGAAATCCCACGGGAACTAAGGATGGCGAACTAATATCGATTAATCGGAGAATCGATCTTTTGGACCAAAAAAATCGATTATTTTAATCGATATTAGTAAGGATTGAATCGTAAACTATGCATTTGATCAAGTGATGATCTTTAGTAAAGTTGTTGTTCATGAGCCCACGAAGGTTCCAGAGTTGATAAGACCAATTTTCGCCAGATTGCGCCACTGTCGTCCCAATGAAGGTACGAATTTTCAGTTTTATGTATGTTAGTATGTCATATTATTTTCTTTTAAACTCGGGCGAAGCCGCGGGCAAAAACTAGTAGGAAATAAATTTCGTAATTACTATCTAAAATAAAAAGATTAGTCCTTTATTTATTCAAAAGTTACATGTCACCCGATAAATTCGAAGTATCTTTTTGTCAATTATTTTTTTTATCTGCCAATGTCAAAACATAATACGTTTTTCTTTGTCCACATTTTATTACAATAGTTGTGTGAAAGCTACCCCCAGTGTGCAGTCAGCTCGTAGATCGCTGTTAATATGCGATGCGCGCGCGCCGCCGCGTCCGCTCTTTCGATGTGTACGCCGATGGAGACGTTTGAATTTAAACAACAGTACCATTTTACTACTTCGGTGAAGTATGATCTTAAGAAGATAATGTGCTATATGTTTTCTATAATATTTCATTAAACTAACATTGACTGAGAGACAGTTTAAACAAGACTCATGTAATTGTATATACGGTTCCTTGAGTACCTACTTAATTAGATAGTATTAATATAATACATAAGATTTAAAATTTGTATAATACTTTTACAAAAATCCGGTTAAGCGGCTAAATGGAGGGTTAAACATTTTATGATAAATAATTATGGTTTAAATACAAATGTATAGAAGAAATTTGAAAATTCATCTAATACTTGCAAATGGACTAATCTAAGATGAACACGAACGCTCAGAATATTATATGGATTAATTCGCAAGTATACCGAAAATGATCAGCCGACGTTTCTGGCAGCCGTAGTTCAAATCGCATGAAATGTTTAAAGTTTAAAGTCATGTGCGTATAAAATATATTGTAACTTTCTTTAAAGAATACCGAAAATAGTTCCAACGTGATGACATTTTACAATTAAACTCAAGAACAATAACATCTCAGATGTTAATTAGATGACCAAATTGGATCAGCAATGCCAGAATTTCCAATTTCATAGACGTCCGACGGTTTGAATAGGAATGTTTTGAGTTAAATTTGTAACTAAATTAGTTCTAAATTCGTGCCGAGTTCGAGAGAATTTGAATCGATTGTCACAGAAATTATTGTTCTCTAAGTATTGATAGAGTTGTGGATCTTACGCTGCTAGTCAAGTGTGAACCGTTAAGATAATGTATAAGATAAAAGATAAATTTAAAGATGATGATGACAAGTAATTACGCGAAGAAATTAAAGAAGTATTTAACTAAAACTTTAACTAACATTTTTTCACTTGATAACTCAAGATTAAAGTTACCAAATTCAGTCAACTTTGAGTTTCCTCCAAAGTCGGTTAAGAAATTGACAACAAATTTAATTTTGGTGAGACTGTATAACTTCAGTAATCGCTAACTGATTTTAAAGTGCTAATCACAAAATCTGACTCAGATATCGGAAAATTTGGATAATAATTAACTTAGTTAAATCCAATCAATTAGTACACATATATTATCATCGTCGTCAGTCTATCACTGTCCCACTGCTGGGCACTGGTCGAAGTGAAGTTGAACTTTATACCTTACTAAAACCTTCAGGACATTAAGATATCAACAGTAAATGATTAAATTGATCAGGAATCTCGGAGTGGGAACTTCATTATCCCAATAGTTGAAGCTACGTAAGTGTATTAATGCAATTTGGTCCAGATCGGGTAACTTGAGGAGTTTCTATTACGGTCACTTCTTTAATACTCATCTCGTTAACTGAAGCTGTAAATTCGTTTAGGAAATCAAAGCCACACAGATATTGAGTTTTTGTATAGCTTGGAAAAGGTCAAAATGATTTCCAATACTTTACCAAACCTAAGCATTTTTATTTAATTTATTATGGACATATCAACGACTGGTGACTTATGGAGATATCAACAAAACAGCTGTAGCCCTTTGATTTAAAGTACCTAGTCAATGTTGTCCATAGGCGTTTATAAACGCATTGCATCCGCTGAAAAGTTTAAAATGCTTTTTTGTATTTTCCTTAGAACACCCTTCACATCAGAATACAGAAGTACGAGTATTGTTAGCCAATAGGCAGCCATGCAGCCGTAGTTCACAAATAAATCTATCACCTTCAATTTAAAACTGTTTAAATATAATAATTGGAATACAATAGCCAAAGGATCTCGCAGTCAAAAGCGCCGGAGGTCACGAAGCGGTCCCACAACGTTAAATTATTCAAATATGGGGATCGGAGAGATTTCTACCAGCGACTGTTCATTGCAAATTGAATCTTGATAATGTAATTTGTGAGTCTATTCGACGCCAGGCCGACAGTATCGTGTGGGCAATTGATATTTTAGTCACAAATCCAGTCGTTCGTTCGTTCGTCGATATTAAATTTGCGGTCCGAATGAGCGTCGGAATGAACTTATTGACGGCGGATCCGTAATGGAATTAGCGTCTCTGTTAGTTTGATGGAACGGATTATTTTGATCGCGCCGGATTATAAGGATTAGTCAACGAGACATGTTTATAGATTAATACGTGACTTTGTTCGTAAGCGTAGTTTCTAGGAAGCAGTATTAAGAAACAGGACGAAAGCCGATGAATAGCTATATCTAGGTTTATGCTTGGTGTACTGTATTATTAAGCTAGAGATTTCTGTGCAACAAACTGCTGTAAATAGGTTTGTCCTAGAAAGAGGAGTTTTTCCGTTGTCACAATGTTCGCGTGTTGATGACTGCAGAATAAATAACTTTGCAGGAAATAAGCCTTGAATTTATACCTCTGTAGCTTTCTAGGGGATCCATATGAAAAGCGTGATGTTTTCTAAGTCAAAAACGGGATTTTTGACGAGCATATGTATCTATGATTTTTGATTGATTTTTGTATTTGTACTTATAATAAATGATTTATATATTTTTGTATTATATTGTTAGTATTTTTACATGTACCGTGTTTCAATACATACATTTAATAATGGTGTGTTTAATGTGTCTTTTTCTTCTTTCGTGTTTTTTTGTAATGTTCTTAAATGTGTTATTGAACAATTGTCGTAAGATAATCTAAAATTATGTAGTTCTAAATTACACAGTTACGTGTTATTTTCAGACATTAGCAGTGAATTTAGGTTAGAATGGTAATTAGCACTAATAGAAAAAAATAGGATATAGGAAAAAGTTGGCTATAGACTTTACTAAAAGCTAACTGCTCTAGTTTCTAGATAATGTTTAGGGTTGGCGAAACTAAAATTGGAAATAGTGTTGCGTTATTTTTTTTACATATTAATAAGAAATACTTTCATTAGACTCGCTTCAAACCTCTGTATGTTTTATTTTTTACACAGGAATAATAGTCTCTATTTTGTGCTATTCTCTACAGTTATTTTCATATACTTATAATAAAATTTCGAGCTTTTCCAGGCCTTTAATGTTACCTCTAATCGTTTCGACTCAAATGTGTATTAGAAATTAATTATCATTTATTATGACGAAAAACAACATCGGGAGGAAACCTTGTGAGAACTCTTAAAGACTATTACTCGCATTTGTCCAGCGCGGTGGACTATCTAACCCCCTCACTCTGAGAGGAGACCCGTGTTTAGTGGCACAATAATGGTTTGACGACGATGATTTATGTAATGTAACGTGTTAAACATGAATATAACAAACAGCGTCCATGTATCAAGGTGGGATAATTTGCCGCGCGGCCACCGGCTATTACGCGATAGTATCTAACTGGCTGACAAATGTGCGACTTTGCGACTCTGCGACTAAGAAATAAACGTGAATATAACAAACAGCGTCCATGTATCAAGGTGGGATAATTTGCCGCGCGGCCACCGGCTATTACGCGATAGCATCTAACTGGCTGACAAACGTACGACTTTGCGACTCTGCGACTAAGAAATACACGTAGATTATGTACAAGTTTCATACATAAAATTATGGTATGGCATGGTGTTCTGCATTATTGGTTATAATTAATAGCGGAAACAAATGTTGGCGTAAAATATTTTTAATATTGTTTACAGTTAAACAACGGTAGTTTAAGATTTGTTTTTGTGATAAGACGAAAGTAGGAGAAAGACCGATTTAAAATTACATTTTGTACGATTTTTAAGATGAATATTAATAGTTAATTTAGTGTTATGCTTTGAAAATAAAAGTAATAATGAATAAGGTAAACTATAGTTTTAAAATACGTTCAAAAACCTCAGACGTACGTGTGTAACCCGCCTGTTCACATGTAGCCGGTGTTAAATTGCGTTTATCGCATCATTTAGGTCATTTCGTTGAGAAAACGGGGAGTAAAAATACAAACGTATTTTTAATTAGTGTTTTTAGCAGAGTGCAGTATTGAATGAGGTAATTCTATACAAATAATGTTGAAACTCAAACTCAAATACAGTTATTTTGAAACTCGAACGACAAATAAATTTCTATTCAAACACCGAGAGAATAAACCTATCGTATTACCAATTAGTTCCTATTTCTGTTTCAATTTTAGTAAGTCGAATCGAAATGGAATTGGAGTTTGAACTTGAATGTGCTTTCAGAGGTTTATCGTTTAAACTCAAGTTCAAAAACTTGCTAGGTAAAAATAACGAGTTCTAATGCTCGAATCAGGTGCAATGTATAGGTACTAGATGCTTTTTAAGATTTTCCCCTCGTAAACAACAGGTGAAGGTGGTAGAACCCTTTGTCGTTCGACTCCGGCGTCACCATCGCCACATCTATTTTTGCCTAATAACAACAGTGTTAGGCGCTGCTGTGTTCCATTTTGAGGGGTGTGGTAAGGGAGACACACTTTTCCGAGCCGTTCCAGCTTAGTCCTCAGGTGTAGCGGCGCATCTGTGGCTGACCTCAGGTAGAAATATCTTATCCTATCTGGAGTTGATTACAGATGTCCGTGGGCGGCAGTAGACACTTACCGGTGGACTGCATGCTGTTACTCCTATATTATAAAAAAAGTTCACGTTTGTTATTCTCCACTCTATTGTCTTTCCATCTATACCGATATATAATGTAATACGTACGTGCCTTTTTTGTATTAGTTTGAAGATACGTCAGTCGCAAAAAGCACTGACAGCACAGACTTAGAAGAACCGTTCTTTTACTAAAAACCCTTAAAAATACCCTACCGTAACATATAAAAAACCGAACGTAATCCGAAACACAGAACATAAAACAGATGGACACCGCGATTAATCACGCAGTCAACAAAACGGTAGACAAAGACGTGCTAGATTGATGTCGGTTGCCTATTAACGGACGAACAAAACGACATTTTGTTTGTTTCTTTATATTTAACGCTAGCCACGGATATAGCGCGCTAATAATAAATCAAAGGGAAGTCTTGTGCTGTCGAGTTACGGTTGAGACATGACAGTGTAAAGAAAATATTGAGAGTTTACGAGTGTCTTATAATGCTATCATCTGTGGTGAAGGACTGTTTGAAAACAATGCGTTTTCACCTTCATCGCTCAGTACTGCACTGTTAGTTTTGAATATAATAGGAGTAATTCGAAATAAACCCAGAAAAATCCGTATCGCATTCGTTACATTTAATTAGTCAGTAATTAATCCATTTAAAGTTCGTGAAAATGACGTGGGTAGGTACTTGTGATAATTGTATTGCTAATAATAAAAGTATTCGTAAAAAATATTATTTCTTTATAAATCAATTTTATTCAATCATGTTTTGTATGATCATTTGAGCTCTTGTCTGATATTCATGCTTCTTTTTTAATTGATTTCAAAAAGGGAGTTCTATATTCGACCGCTTTGTATGTATTATATGTCCGCGATTTTAAAAAACTACTGATCCAATTTGGACACAAGAAATCAATGTTAAAGCGATGTCAATAAATTCAATAAAATGTTACTTTTTGTTGAACTCCGGCGGCACCACCGCCACACCTATTTCTACCTAATAACAGCAGTGTTAGGCGTTGCTGTGTTCCGGTTTGAAGGGTGTGGTAAGGGAGACAGGCTTTTTCCGAGGTGTTCCAGCTTAGTACTCAGGGGTAGCGGCGCATCTGTGGCCGATCTCGGGTGGGAATATCTAATTCTATCTGGGGTTTATTATGTTCATGGGCGGCAGTAGCCACTTACCATCAGGTGGACTGTATGCTCGTCTGCTTCTCCTATATTATAAAAAAACCTAGATTCCATTGTTTTCATTGAGAACATTATCAATGCTGCATTGAACTAAAATAGTATCCACTCATATATCGGTCCAGAGGAAGTATCCATTAAGTCGGCGACTCTACAATTATAATTGACTTGTGCCTATTATTTCGTGTGGCCATTAAATCCGCTGGCACTAAAGCGGGTAAGCGTACTTTGGAGCAAATTGTAAGTTTGGTACTGAAATTTGGTAGTTAAGTCAATAATAGTTAAAGTTTTTGAGTAAATTGTATAAGAAAGATCGTATTTATTTATTTATTACTTTGTGGTATAAATTAGATAAGATTTCAACTATGACTCAAGCGTTTTATGTATACAAAGCATGGTTCCCTAACTACTACTGAGGGAGATTTGGACTCTTCACCACTCTACTTAATCAGACTTTCAAATATAGATTAATATATGGATAAAAATAAAGTCAGAGACGTCAGGTAAGTGTTCTATCATATTTTCATTGATTACACCCGCACTTTGGTCCTTTGGACTAATTGTCAGACTAACTACTTGCTCGTTACTTCAATTTAATATCTATATGTATAAAAAAATGAATGTTTGTCTGTATGTATGTAATCGTTAATTATGCATTTGATCATGTGATGATCTTTAGCAATGTTGTTGTGTATGAGGTCACGAAGGTTTCTGAGTTGGTACCACCAATTTTCAACCGATGGCGCCAATGTCATTCCAATGAAGGTGCAAATTTTCAGTTATATGTATGTCAAGTTATTTTTTAAAAAACGTGGGTGAAGCCGCGGGCATTACAAGTAAGCTTATAATCACTAACTAAGAGCTAATGAGAAGATATAGTTACACACATGTAGAGAATACATTACAATTAACGTAATCGATATCAAATTGGGGATGGTTCAAATGTCACGCCACTGCCAAGAGACGTGACGGCCGACGTGACACATTCCAGGGATAATTGGTGTTTGATTAACACACACATCTACATTACATACTCGTATGTATGTTTAATTGGTATACTAATATACTTACTACTAGAATGCGTCAGGTGGACTTTGAAAATCTGATTATAATTATTGTATGAATAAATTATGCTTTCTACAGTTAAAGCCTGACACTATGTTTTCCGGTATCATCAGTATCATACAAATTCATATATGTCATTTGATATTTAAACTGTTTGATTACACGTTTGCTTTGCCGGGGATAGAACCTAGATCCTTTTGCGCGTCTTACTCGTATTATAAGTACTGACGGAATGACTTCTAATTATGGTTTTCTAATTATATCCTATTTGTAACCCATTTAGACAATGATTTCTTTAACAGAGCTCGTATTTTATTTATCTCTAATATCATCGTGAATTTGTTTGACTACTTCAAACAACTTGGAGTATACTGTAACGATCTATTAGTTAGGATATGAGTTGCCTGTGAATTGAACTTTGGTTAAGTCTCACTTACCACACCGTTTAAACCAGTATGCAGCAGTACCTAACGGTACTTTTGCTGATCGAAATAAGTTATACGAAAAGCCAAAAATATAAGACTAATATAGATATCGTTATTACTTTATCTAGTAATTTATATTATTTTAATCCCAAAATAAAAACAGCATACTATTAACAAAGTAACTTGACATAACAAAGTATTAAAACAATATGAAATAAGTAAATAAATAAAATAATACACTAACATATATTACATCAAACGAAAACATTTCGAGAGTACGACAGTAAAGATAAACGGATTGAGCCTCAAACGTAGAGCCTTAAGCTATACACACAACGCAATGCAAACGGAATAACGGAATGCAGTGAATCATTGTAACGTAATGGGCGTCAGTTTCCGTTGCCTCGGTTTCTCGCTGGCATTTCTTGCGATTCGACTGTCCTTTGTTTGCTGATGACAGGTTGTAACGATATCGAGGAAAGGGTGCTTCGTGGTTCCATTGTGGCACCATCGCCACACAAAGTTTTGTCTTGTAACAGTGTCGTGGTGACAGACAGATGATATCTACAGACTTAGTAAGCGTCAGGCACGGTGTATGTCAAAACAAAATCATACCGTTGTATAAATTGAAAGTGGTAGAACCCTATGTGGTTCGACACCAGCGGCACCACATCTGCCTAATAACAGCAGTGTTAGGCGCTGCTGTGTTCCATTTTGAAGTGTGTGGTTCCAGCTTATTCCTCAAGGGTAGCGGCGCATCTTTGGCCGACCTCAGGTAGCATATCTAATCCTATCTTGGCTTGATTACAGATGTCCATGAGCGGCAGTAGCCTCTTACCATCAGGTGGACTGCATGCTCGTCTGCTACTGCTATGTTATAAAAAAATGTAAATGTACGTAATCCGCCAAGTAGTAAGTGGTTTCTGCTGCCCCGAGATAAGATTTGAGGTCGGCTCTGCAGCCTGGTCAGGGGTAGCAATGCATCTGTAAACGTTGCTAACATGAGGACTCATTTAGAATAAGTACCTATGTCAGTACCACATCATTCAAACCAGAACACAGCAGTGCTTAGCACTGCGTTTAGTAGTCAAACATAGAGGTGTGCCTATGTCTGACCCTTACTGACAAAGTACCCTTTGTGGTTCCACTACCTTGAAGAGTTGATGGAGCAATAGTTGGTGTTAAAAGTGATTATAGTAACAAAATAATTTTAACGCTCAGTGTCCGACAAATTCTCGTTACCGTACCGTACTTTCAGTAGCAATGGGAACTACATTCTTATTCTCATAATGTGATCGCACGTGGGCAGTTGCAGCGTGTGATCGGATGCCAATTCGGATGACGCATAAGGGCGGCAGACTGACGAACCTGAATACCGATCGGAGATTCCACTTTGACGTATCAATACCTGTCGATCCCACTTTATTGATTTATTTCGCACTTACAAATAAATTAATGCTACGAAATATATGATTTATTTATTGCTTATAAGTAAATGAATGCTTTGTGATATATTTATTGGAGGGTTTTTTTTTTAATATTAGTTGTTGTTACGGAGATGATGTGTTTTATGAAATACTAGCTGACCCGGCAAACTTTGTACCGCCTCAAAATCTATTTATCATATATATTCCATATAAAATATAGCTTAGGTTACTCGTGGATAATGTAGCTTTCGAATGGTGAAAGAATTTTTAAAATCGGTCCAGTAGTTTTTGAGCCTGTTCATTACAACCAAACAAACAAACAACTCTCCTCTTTATAATATTAGTGTAGATAAAGCTGTGATAAGTTTGTAAATTGATGTCTATAAATATTTCTGTAAAGTTTTCTAGACTAATGAATTTAATAATTAATTGTAAATAATAAAAGTTATTACTAAACTTTCCAATACAACGATTCAACATTTATTTTATCCGTATTTCAGTTAAGTCGTACACATAATTTAGTCAACTATAAATTCGTCAGATTTATTTCAAGTGCGGTAACTATTTTTCATTTATCGATTTTCAATCAATTTACGAATACGTCGGGAAATAAACTATCGAGCAATGCGCGAGTAAACAATAGTTCATAAAAGATACACTCCATTAAATTACTTTTGTATTGCTGGATTGTTGTGCAGTGAGAGATTGGTCAATTGAAATTCATGTAGTCATGTTTGAAGGTGGTAGAACCCTTTGTGGTTTGAAGGGTGACAGACTTTTCCGAGGCGTTCCAGCGTAGTCCTCAGGGGTAACGGCGCATGTGTGGCCCACCTCAGGTGGGAATATCTAATCCTATCTGGGGTTGATTACAGATGTCCATGGGCGGCAGTAGCCACTTACCATCAGGTGGACTACACGCTCGTCTACTACTCCTATATTATAAAAAAAAAGTCAGTCTGTAGGCTTGTTGTAGGCTTCGGTGTAGTTCGCCTGTTACAGCAATCTGCTTTTATCATATAACAGTGGTAGCCGCTGCTGTGTGTGTGTGGTAAGGTAGATTTGCGTTGTCCATGTAGTACCGGGACCAGAATAGGGCTACAATATCCCCTGCCTGTCGTAAGAGGCGACTAAAAGGGGCTTTCGGGGTTGCGGGCGGCAAGAGTGGGAGCTCGAACCGTCCAGCAAGCGACCCCGGGAAGGACAGCGGTTTGTGTGGTCGCATATCGCTGTAATCACCAGGGGATGTGAGAGGAGCGTAAATTGCTCCCCCAGGGCAGAGCCTGATAGAAAGGCATCGCGTTACGAGGATTTCGGTTGTGTTCCGTTGAAGATCCCGGAGTTCTCCAAACGCTGAGGACGGCCACCGGGGGGGTTTTAGTGCGGTAAAAATCCCACATAACCCGGCGTGGCGTGGCGACTCCCATGGCGTCGGGTACCTTTTGAAGGTTTCCCCCTCGTTAACAAAAAAAAAAAGGTAGATTTGCGTGATGATATGTATGTAACAGTGTAAACTGCTCTGTTCTCATTTGAATAATGTTCGTAGGCCGATTTTCTTGTGGCGTCTTTAAGCCTCTTATAGCTCGAAACTTGCATTTGAATTTACACTATCGGATTGTATTAACAAATGTAATTTCGGACAGATCCGAAAATTCATTGGGGTCCTACAGTAATAGGTCTACTGGTACAAATTATGTACTATTATGGTAACAATTGGCCATGAAGGAAATTATTCAAGAGATAGTATATCTTCTCCCCGACTTATAATATATAGGCAACTTTCTTTCAGAGGAAGAAGAAAAATCTATATTCCTTTACAGACCTATCTTCAAGGTAATGTTAAATAAGTGTAATGTTAAAGAAGTACATATTGAGATAGCTTCAAAAACACATGTAGTAAGATATACAAACAGATAAATTTATTACAAACGAGACTTTACTTGAGTTTCCATGCCATGTAGGCTTAAAAACGTAGTAATTTTGTAGTGACATTTTATCTATTTGATGTAAAGATGTAAAGATGTTTATATAGATGTAAAGATAGGAATCTACTGCAGAGTAATCTGCTCTCTAATCGAGATAAACATCCCTAATACGCGATTAAAAGGCGCGACCTTCGCTTTTACTCAGCTCACTTCGTTTACTTTACCTTTATCTTTTATTTCCTTGTTTATTTTTCTCTTGGCAATAAATTTACTCTCGGGGAGTGATACGTTATAACCGACGTACATTCATAGCCTTGGAGTGGATATATATTACACGTTTGGATGATGTATGTTATAATAATGCTAGTGATGTCTTGGAAAGCGCTTTGAAGTGTCCATTGAAACTGATGATGGGGCAGGCACCTCACCAGTCTGAAATTGAGGCCCGGGTTCGATCTCCGGCCAGACAGATATGTAAAATATATAAATTATGAATTTAGATTTCTGTTCTTTGGTTCTTTTCGTTCTTTGTGTAAGTTTCTAAGGCATCGAAAAGCTATTTTATTAAAGAACTGCACAAAAAACTAAGTTCTCAAAGGCATGCGAAGTCTACCAATGTACACTTGGTCAGGGCGGTGGAGTATGTCCTAATCCTTCTCATTCCAAGAGAAGACCCGTTCCCCGCAGTGGGATAGTAATTGGTTGATAACGGACGAGGAGACTATCACCAAACGGTACAAGGTTACGAAAGTCTTTGGGAACACAACACTAGCGTGTCAGCCCGTGACGTCACGCGATACCTTTTAGCGGCAGCCGGGATCCGTCACGAGCGTCTCACCTCGCTCTGTCAACGGATCAAATGGAACAACACTATATTAAATGTTCACAACATTCTTACGGTAAACGTAATAGAGTCAACTTCTCTATGATTTATTGAAATATAAATTTGCGCGGGTGATTTTTATTTTATACTAGCTAACCCGATGACGCTTGACTTCTAACTCGGTCTGATATTAATTAATAGTAAAATGGTAAGCAAAGTGAAAAAATGTGATATAAAAAATGACTACACATTTGTCAGATAAATTGTTTTTATTTAAACTTACGAAACTGGTGAATCTTCTCAATTAAGAGCTCATGCATTTCTAGCGTGAGTCCTGAGTTTTGGTGGGAGGATGCTGCTGATTAGATATTAGGACCTTTTTAGTCTTTAGGATTGGCAACGTATCTGTGGTCGGCTTTCGGTAGAACCTTTGTTCTAATATGGAGTTAATTACAGATGTGTTTATGCAGAAGTGGCAACTTAGTCAGGTGTACTGCAAGGTTGTTTGCTGCTCCAATAGTATAGAAGTATTGAAAAAAAAATAAAAGGCAGGAATATAAAAAATGTTCCTATAGATTCAACGTTATTTAAAAGTATGAAGTCAATACATCGACAACTTATCGAGTTTTGCGGTCACAAACACACGCGAACTGAATTTGTATATGTCAAGATTTTCCGCAACGATTTTTATTAAACTGTCCGCTTCGGTCGTACGTTTGTTTTAACGTTTTCGCTCGTCGTGAATATTTAAATGCCTCGAAAAGAATGGGTCATTAGGTCTGTGGGTACGATCTGTACAATTATATCAACGGCCCTCCCGGCCATCTTACGACCGTTTTATTTTTATTATAGTGAAACTGAAACATTTTATGGAAGTGTTATTAAGGCGCTTTAGTGGCGAAATATGGGACGAGTTTTACCGTCACGCTGTATCGACAGCAACTGTTAAACAGTTTTAATTTTTTTATTAATGATATGGTATTGGTGGAATCGGCTTAAGTTCATTTATTTTTATATGTACAAAAAAATATTTTTTATTACCTATTGAAAAATTTGATATGTTAATTTCAAATAACGATATTAATAGTTGACCTAAAAGTGTTTATATACAATTGAGAGAAATATTTAGTATGTTAAATTATCTATTTGTATCTTTTTAATCAATGCTAGTTCTAAATCGTTGACAGGCTAATCCATTTTTCAGGGAAGCACCAGCTCTTTGATCGTTTGTAGAAATGAAAAAAGACTCAACATCAAAATCCGGCCGCCTAATTGTTTCTATGCCAAACGTCACAAATATTTAGTCTCGTTTGAACGCGACATACTTTCGCACTTCGCGAATTCCTGCCGGCCGCCACAACACAATTTGCCCTTGAGGAGAAATCCAAGAAATCTATTTGAAATCAAATATTACAGCATTAGGGTAGGTCTGGTATCGCTATTTGGTAGATTATTGCCAAGGTGGGCGTGGTCTCGGACTTTGATTGATGGACGCCGCGTCCGTTCCGATCGCATCGCACGGCGTCGTCGCGGTCCTCACGACGTCGTGACGCGGTCGCGATTCGGTCCAAATATTACTAACATTACGATGACGGCCCTGATTTTAAAAACATATTATTTTACGTCCATTATTAATAATATCTATCCCTTGCTGTACCTACGAAAGATTGACACCTGATGTTTTCTTCATACTAGATCTGCAATTCCGCACATACTTATTATTACGTCCCTTATTAATTTATTTACGTCCCTTATTAATAACCAATCTATCCAATGGTTTGCCTACCAAAGACAGACATTTGATATTTTCTTCATGCAGAACATTGATGATTGATTTTTCTTCATACTAGATCGGAATTTGGGACCTTTGAGCGGTAAACATTAATTAATTATTATTAACTAGCAATAAATGGCTTCAACTTTTTATTCGGCCTATTTTGGTCTCTACGTTCAGTTTTCGTTTCATTTAGGTTCAGGTATTTAGGTTAATTAAAATTATTAGTTACATTTTAGTGCAAACTTTTTTGGCGTTAATTAAATTTTAGTAATTATAATATATCCTATGATATAATATAGTTACTATTAACTACAGGGAAGCTGCAATAATTTTTAACATGTGCGATAAAATTCACTACTAACACATTTGAAAATTTTAAAATTAAGTATTTTAATTTAGATAGAGGGAACTATTTCAGTTTCTGATGGAAGAATAGTAATGTAATTTTAATGAATTACAATAATTATTTAAAAAAATGTTCTCTTTCCAGACTTTTTATTTTAGTCTCAGGAGCAACAACAATGAAAACAGCGTTAGGTTTTACATGAAGTTGATTACAAATGTCCATGAAGGTCTTTAATGACAATAATCTCTCTACGTTGCTCTACATACTTTGCTACTACTATAACACAAAAAGAAACTTCAATAAATATGAAATTATTACACGAATTTTGTTATTTTAGCTACACATAAACAACACTGTCATTCAATACCGGATCAACGCTGGCCATTAGCAAAGCAAATGTTTATTGTTTCAACTATTGTCTTTTAAAAAAGCGGAACGTATGACGCATCGGTCATTAGCGTGCCGAAGACAGAAATAGTGCGGCCGGTATATTTGGACCTTCGTCGTTCCCTGTTTCAAACAATCGGTATTTAGTACAGGTGATCTGACTTGGCTTAGGGTCGCTACGTTAAATATGTTTATGTTGATTCATCGACGTATTGTGGAATAAGAGTGGTAGAATTTAAGGCACAAAAGCAAAACGTTTTAACCGTACCAGAGAGAAAATTGTGTGACAGGCATGTTTGGACGTTTCAAACAATCTGCATTTATACAAGATGATATGACTTGGCCTGGGCTTATTATGGTTACGGTTGAATACGTGAAATAAGAAGAGGTAAAACTTTTTACTTTTTAGAACATAGTTGAACTGGAACGTTCTACTACCACGTCTATTTATGTGAATGATAAATCAGTGAATTTGTAATCATTTTTAAATATTTACGGTATTTAAATTCCGCTGGGTATTTACGTTGTTTTATATCTTCCATTTGGACTTATGATTGTTCAGCTTTGATAACATCGATGTCAGACAAATGTCTTGCAAACGACTATGCAAGAAGTTTTTTTTTAAGAAATATCACTTTCATCATAAAGACATGTACGTAACGAGCCAACACCGTCCACTTTACGCCGATGCGTCTTATAAATAGGAGCGTCACTTAACGGCCGGGCATTCGGGAACCGAATACCGGCGCGGAGGCGATGTGGGCCGCCGCGCGTCAATCTTCACCCATCGCGGACGAGTTTTGTTCGTTTTGTCAACCGTAGAACGGTTA
Organism: Epargyreus clarus clarus; assembly: GCA_014595695.2. Taxonomy (NCBI): domain Eukaryota; kingdom Metazoa; phylum Arthropoda; class Insecta; order Lepidoptera; family Hesperiidae; genus Epargyreus; species Epargyreus clarus. The sequence continues at coordinate 2,771,576 of JACTTY020000026.1, forward strand.
CGTTATTTTGGACTGGCGGATTTCTCTTATAGGATAGATTATGGAAATGTAATGTTCATAAAAACAGAATCTTCATTATGTAGTTGACACTGAATATAAAACAGTCAGTGAACGGCGGGGCATTCTGGTATCGAATACCGGCGCGGAGGCGATATGGGCCGGCGCGTGTCAAACCTCACCCATCGCGGACGAGTTATTTTGGACTGGCAGATTCTCTAGAGTATAGACTATGGAGACGAAAGTAGTTTTCAGGATCTCAATTATGTGCTTGCTCATGGGCGATTCTGTTACTTAAACGTTAGGCATTTGAGAACCGAATACCGGCGCAGAGGCGAAATGGACCGGCGCGCGTTATTTTCCACTCATCGCGGACAAGTTTTCGTGGATACTGGTGGACAATTTTGTTGATCGTCCAGTAGCTGTATAAATATTTACTCTATCAAAGCCCAGTTATAATTATTTCATATACTTAACTATTTTTCGCATTTATTTTAGAAAATTAAACAAGCCAGAACGACATTCAGATAACGCGCCGCCATGCCAACAGCCGGTCTGATTCTCCTTAGATGTTTCACACCAAAAAGACAGTTAGACCTTTAAACACGACTTTATCAATCGTATTTCCACGCTCTCAATCTCAATAGTTAATTGTGTAATTGTTCCGCGATTAGAATTTAATTACCGACACCTCATTTTTCTTTACGACCATTATAGACAGTATCTAAGCACGCTTCTTTTATTGATCCATTACCATTTACATAATTATCTAGCCTTACTGGTGACAAGTACGATAGTGCTTAGGTATTTAACCTTACTTAGTTATTCGAATGTGTTTTATTAGTAACGAGCTTTTGTCCGCGGCTTCGCTCGCGTTACCAAGTAATATTTTCATCCCCTATTTTATCCCCTTGGGGGTAGAATTGATCAAAATCCTTTCTTAGTGGATGCCTACGTCATAACATCTACCTGCATGCCAAATTTCAGCCCTATCCGTCCAGTGGTTTGGGCAGTGCGTTGATAGATCACTATGTCAGTCCTTTGAGTTATATATATTTAGATTTAGTAGAATTAGATACACTTTACTGGTGTACCTGTAACCTATTGGAATATTACTTTAGATCGACTGACATCGACTGTGTATCTACTTCTATGGTATTGCAAGTCTTTAGGAGACCATGACTATTTCCATTAGGTGATTTGAATGAGGATTAATCGTAATCATAATTGTGATTAACGTTAGTTAACATTTACAACTTACTTAAGTAATTTCAAATTCCTGTACGATAATTTTTGGTTAATTAAAACTAAAATATTTTGAACAAACCTAAATTGAATTTTGGGTAATTTGAAAAAAAAAAAGAAAAGACGTATGGATAAGTTATAGCGTACTTCAGTTCTAATCGTAAAAGAAAAACTAATATAAAAAACTTCGTCCCATTCACAATCGCATGCATATCACGTGCATGCATATGCGCAATGTATTGTGGCCGCTAATTCAGCAAAGCACATCTAGCGCCAATAAAGCTCGCACGAACGATTCTATAGAACACAAAAACAAACCATTCGTTCGGTTCAATATTTGTTCAGTGCCGAGGAACGGAAACTATGTAAAATCTCTATATGTATTTAAATAAAGTAAGATCATTGTAATACTTTTTTTTATATAATATAGGAGTAGCAGACGAGCATGCAGTCCACCTGATGGTAAGTGGCTACTTCCGCCCATGGACGTCTGTAATGAACCCCAGATAGGATTAGATAATCCTACACAGGTCGGCCTACTAGGTCGGCAACAAATGCGTCGCAACCCCTAAGGACTAAGCTGGAACGTCTCAGAACAGTCTTTCTCCCTTACCACACCTTTCAAAACGGAACACAGCAGCGCCTATCACTGCGGTTATTAGGTAGAAATAGGCGGTGGTGCCGCCGGAGCCGATCCACAAAGGGTTCTACCACCTTCAACTTACCTTCAATTCACTTACCGGTCTAAATTGAAACGCCTCGGATAATATGTCACTATTGCTGTTAATAGATGTGGTAATAGGTGTGGTTGTGATGGTTTTACCGAAGGCAAACCGTGAATGGTTCTACCACCTTTAAAATGTAAGTAACCCGGCATGACACCCATCCACCGAAACCCAACAACTGCTCTACGTCATAAATAGGCGTATTGGTGGCTCCTTCTCAGTCGAATCATACTCGTTTTACTTTTCCAGAAATTGTGTAAAGTTTTGCGAATTTGCGATAATGGTTTATCGTTCGCAAGTAATTACAATGCTTTCTTTAAAACCGGTTAATTTACATAGCAATCAACGCATTACGAATGGTGACGATAAAAGGAAACCAACGTTTAAACTATTTACGATTGGTTTTAAAGCATAATTCATATGGAGCACCTATGCGCGTTAAACCCGACATTTAAACTCAATCTTATTACAAAAACAGCAAATTATCTATTATTAAGCGGTAATAATTAATTATGAAATAAATATGTTAAACGAGTAATTTAAACACTAACGGTCACCCATCTAACTCTGATCGAGCCCAATGTTGGTTAATTTTGCGTTTCATGCATTGTCTACACAAGATATATTCGTAGTTAAATATCAATTATTGTAAAATAAAAGTGTAAAGGTAAATAATTTTGAAAATTAAGTTTCCCTGAAACGTTTAAAGCATTGCCATGTACCCGTAACTCTGTATCATTGTAACATCAAGTTGTGTATCAAACTATCCATAATATTTTCTGTAAATACGACCCGAAATCACACACAATAATACCGAGCATTTATTTACCGATCGTGTATTATAATAACATAATGCCTATTCGATAGTGATCCCGCCCGAGTTCCGTAGCGGGCAAAACAAACCATTCATTCGTTCCCGCACCGTATTTACTCAGATCCGTCGAACGTCAAATAATTCGCGCGATCCGAGAACTGTACGGTGGCAATAAATAAACCATTCGCATTTTCACATTCGTATTCGCGCCGAAAAACGATACGGTGTGGCCATGATTCATGGAGTTATAATTCAGGACTGGGAAATTACGCTCTGGGCGGGGAGGAAAAAAGTTGTGTTATTGGCGATATTAAACCGAGTGGGGGGTGGGGGGGAATAGTGAATTATGAGTCTCCCGTGCATTACAGTAGGGTGACAACACCGAGCCGGATTATGGCAACAACAAAGCCCGAACGCTAATGAAATTAATCTCGCCTACAAATGACGCTTATTGTTTTCTCTCTGTGCTATTTCTACATTTCGGTAATAATGCGGTAGCTTTGATGGAATAATATTTGGGACGATTTTGATTCGTGTTTGGTAGGTTGTTAGTCCGCATCTTATATTATAGTATTGTTAATAGAAACGATTAGACGTGTTTCACACCACAGATTATAGAAACAGTAAGAACAAGTTATGTTATAAAAATTTTGAAACGATATTTTTAGGTATATCTTCAGTGATTGACTTCTAATGCAGGTGTAGATATAAATTGTGTCTTTATACAAAGTTCAACAATATTTTCTCATGATAAAAAAATGTAAACTTAAAATTTGTTACCCATTATTTGAATATTTATAAATGCCTATTAGCATAAATAATTGTCTTACCATTACACCAATAAATTTGTAAAGTTTGGATACTTTACAAAAAATAAAGCAGCGTTCTTACCTGAAACAAAAAAAAAATTATAAATCTTAATATCCGTGAATATGGCCCGTTAATTAACTTAAATATAATATTATTTAGTTTGCAATAGAAAAGAAGCACTTTTTTTTTTTATATGTTTGAGCCTAACGATAAAGCAGACGTGCTACCTGATGGAAAGTAGTCAACGTCGCCTATGAACATTTGCAACACCAGAGGAGTCGCCAATGCATCGCCGGCTTTGAAGGAGAGCTCTTTTTGCACCTTTTTTGAAGAGCCCCATGTCATAGCGCTCTGGGAATACCTCAGGAGGAAGTTCATTCCACATCTTGCACGTTCGTGGCAAGAATGTCCGTGCAAACCGAACTGTGGAGGACCGCCACGGGTCCAGTTGGTGTGGATGGAACTTCATCCTTCGGCGAGTGGTGCGATGGAGGAATGGTGACGTAGGCATCAGGTCAAATAGTTCCTCGGAGCACTCACCATTGTAAAGCCGGTAGAACACACAGAGGGAACCTATGTCCCTCCGCAAGCTTAAAGGTTCTAACCGATCGGAGGTCCTGGGGTCGTTGACGATTCGGATCGCGCGTTTTTGCACGGAGTCAAGTGGGTTAAGTTGGTATTGGGGCGCCCCTGCCCAGAGATGGGAGCAGTACTCCATGTGAGGTCTCACTTGAGCCTTATACAACAGAAGGAGTTGCCCCGCAGTGAAGTACTGCTTCGCTCTGTTCAGGACGCCCAGCTTTCTTGATGCCAACTTGGCCTTAACGTCCAAATGACCGGAATAACCGGAACTGCACGTCACACGATATGTCAACTCCCAGGATCCCCACACTTTTATCAATGGTGAGTGGAATACCTTGGAACCGTGGCGCTATGACGAATGAATGAAGAAGCACTTAAATTATTATATTAAAAACGTATATGTTGATAATCACGTTAATACGAGTAATAACTACAAAAAACTTCACATTATTATACACAATAGTTTTGTACATTACATACATACAAACGGTGACATGAAACCTAGAAAAGAAAAACGAACTAGACGTAGGGTAGATATATTAATCTACCACTAGTACTTGTCAACGGTTTCTCCCCTGCACGTCAGTTTCGCCGTGACCACGATCCATGCAACTAGTTCGAAATATCGGCAATAAAAAACGCATATCGTGAGTACCCGTTACATAATAAAAATATTTTTGATATATTTTGGTAGTAATGCTTTAATTCTGTATGGAACTGTATGGAAGCCTATTAGGGACATATATGTATTTATATGTCCCTAATAGGCTTCCATGTTAAATATACGACGTACTAATATGTAGGTATATGTACTAATTAAGTACATAAACATAAAACATAGTGGATCAACAATATCTCATTAGTAAAAATACGACGAAAATGTTGGAGTCTGGGAACAAATGAACATTCATATACACGGTTTGCTAAATTCTACAAATCTCCTTCATACTCGTACTTACGTACGGCTTAAATAAAACCGTGTTAAAAGAACGTACTAATTATATGTAAAAGTGACGGCATTTAAAAAAAGAAGATAATTATTATTAAAAAAAAGACAAACCCACTGAGTTTCTTACTGGATCTTTTCAGTAGAGGTCGCGTTCCGATCTGGTAGTAGTTTAAGAAAAATATTGTAACTGACAATTTGTAAGTGCCGCCGTTGGCCTATACAATATAATATATTTCTACAACTGCATGAGTATTGCCACTTTATAATAGAGCGCCATCTAGTGGTAACTTTATAAGTTATAATGAATATTATTGTAAAGCAATAAACCAGGCTCCTTACAAAAATTCCCTATGTTTATACCTCAATTCCTCACCTCATATACATGTATGTTTTTTTAGAGAAGCAGACGAGCATGCATTCCACCTGATGGTAAGTAGCTACTGCCGTCCATGAAAATCTGTAATCAACCCCTGATAGGATTAGATATTCCTACCCGAGTTACCTCCGTAACTGTAGTCGTCACCTCTGAGGACTAAGCTGGTACGCCTCGGAAAAGTATGTCTCTCTTACCACACTACACATATCAAAGATCGTCAAGCCCGATAGTCAAGAACGATACATACTCGTACATACATACGATCGAACATTACCCTTCGCAATCGGGTAAAAAAATGACAATTTAGATTTCAATAGTATATGAGGTATATATGATATTTGTGGGAATGTAGTAGACTTCTTAAATTATGTGATTATTTGCCTTCCTTTGCTCTGTCGTAAATAAAACTTCAAAATTGAAATAAGTTGTAGTGAAGTTATATTCTACAGAATGAATATGAATGAAAACAAACTGTCAACGAATTTTATTTTATCTGTGATTTCATAATTTTAGTATTGTTTTCATCGCGGCTATAAAAGCAAAAGGCAAAAATAACTTGAATATACTGCCATAACTGATGCAGTGTATTTTTCCCGCGGTTTCCTTTGGAGCTTTTATTTTTTATATTTTTTAGATGCTTTGCTTTCAGAAAGGATACGCCGCGGTAAAAGTTATTTACACTTTATGTTTCGCATGAAAAAGTATATTTTATTAAGAGAGCCATGCCATTTCTACTTTGTGAAAAGTAAATAGTGATTTGAAGTAAGTATGTTTATTTTTAAAGAAAATCGCTTTTACCAGTAAATACGTTATTCGATAATAAGTACGGTTACTTAACATCCATCTTGTGTTATAATAAAACTTAAATAAAAAAGAAAAAAGAACAGAAGTATTTAAATAAAATAGGATTTTATTAAAGTCGTATGAATCATAGTAATATATTTCTAATCATTATTCGCTTGTGTGTTGAATTATGTTTGAGAATAGTACCTAAGTTGTGTCTGAATAAATATTTGGTCTATAACCCCTCATGCAAAAACCGGTTTCGTCAAACGACACTACAATTTAGCTATTGTGAAATTTTACAAAATAAATCCATAGTCTTTTTATGATATTAACGTAACAATGGGTACAAAACCATTCGACCTCTGAACCATTCACTCTTGCCTCACGAAACCAAAGAAACGAATAATTTTGCACGGGGATTAGCAAGCAAAAACAAAAATTATGTGAAAATCTATGACTGTCCTCAACCTTATTACCACAGTATAAGGATATATATCCTTATACTGTGTTATTACGAACGCTTCCGAGAAAACGTTTACAAGGCCGTATCACGTCAGCAATTACACTAAAGTGTACTTCTTATGGATTGTAAATTAGTTATCTATTGCTTGTTTACCTCCTATTCATTAATACAATAGCTAAACAAAGTCGGCATTGAATTGCTCTCACTTGCAATTTTCTTTTGTATTTGCTTGCATCTCACGACGGCGTGACAGGAATCAAGATACAACGTAATTTGATATGAATAAAGACGTTATGAAGTGCCATCGTGAAATGATGTTAACATCTATATATTATATATTATGACCTTCGTTCTATGATATAACTTGCGTACCTAGTAGGTTAAGTGTGTATAATTTATGCAGTACGTTATGCGGTTTCTATGCAAATGTTATTAGCATCCTCAGTTAATAAATAAAGTGTATTTTATACTCATAAGTAAGACAAGAATACTTTTTTAACATTATGATTAAAATAAATGTTTTAGAATGTCTATTTACAGTTTTATCTACAGAATAATTATAAGAGGTGATTTAATTCGTGATATAATTATTAAGAGTCGTATCATCTTTGAAGGTTGTAGGAGGTGCAACTCCACCTATTTCTGCATAATAACGAAAATACTCTATGCTGACTCTAGTTTGAAGGATAAGGGTGTATACACACATACCAAGTCTTTATAACTTAGTCTTCGGGGGTAGCAACGCATCTATGACGACCTTAGATAGGATTTGAATCCGATCTGGAGTTGATTACAAATGCAAACGGGTGGCAATGACCATTTACTACTATAAGGTGGAGTAGAAATATTATACAACGTTTGTCAGGTCAGCTAGTGTAATATAATATACAAGACAAACATTTTTTCTCCAAACATAACTTTACACTAGGAATTTCCAGTAGGCAGTAAATTTTGTTTGGTCGGGGATTGGAACTAGGATCCTTTTATATGTCAGACCAGGATTGAGGTCCCTCCGCCACGCGGGTCGTCTAAATAAAAACCAAAATATAAAAAAAAAAAAACTTTCTCATATTTAAGTACTGTGCAAACACGCACCTAAGCTTAGACATCAATTAATTGAAAATAACAAACGGACAATTTAATTGAACATATTCGTACACATCGGTAATATTCTGGCGCTGTTCTCCCGCGGTCGCGTCGCTCAGAAAACGATAATTGAACAATTAATCATTGGTGAAATGATGATGAAAAATCGACGACCATTAATGTAATTAAGCGAATGTAGCACGGGCCGACGTCTGATTTATTGACTACTGGCATAACATAATAATGTTGTTATTGCACTATCAAATGTGTTATGGGCAAGGAGAGTACTTCTCAGTAGAGCTTGACGACTTTGTTTAGTTCTGAAGACCTACATTTCTGCGGAGGGTAATATGTTTTTTAAATTTATTGTTGTTTACAGCAGTATAAAACTTAAACATAAATAAATAATCCGCCAAATTACCAATGCAGTTTTTAGACGGAAAAAGTTGCTCTCATTTTCATATTACATAACTTACTATTTATATAATTACTACTTACACGCATTCTAAGGAAGCTTAAATATCTACTTACAATAATCAATGATATTGTATTATAAACCCGTACAAACTTATAAATAAAATACCTACTATTATAGTATTACAGTATTATATGTTGTCCCCATTGGATTTGACAGACAAAGCTGAGTTTACATATTATTATTCGAGCGTTTCATTTTTATCGACTCGCCTTACAGCCTAAACACCTTGACAGGTTTCAAAATATGAGGTGTCGTTGAATTCAGTTATATTTTACGGTTCCACCATACAATGTTCTTGCGGATTGTTAAAGGAATGTTAAGAGTTAATGCATGTTTTCTTTTTATAATTTAGGAGTAGCAGAAAAGCATGCACTTCCACCCGATGGTAAGTGGCTACTGCCGCCCATGGACATTTGTAATCATCCCCAGATAGGATTATTTCTACCCCTGAGGACTAAGCGGGAACGCCTCGCAAAAGTATGACTCCCTTACCACACATTTCAAACCAGAACATAGCGTTAACACTGCTGTTATGAGGCAGAAATACGTGTAGCGGTGGTGCCTCCGGAGTCGAACCACAATGAGTTCTACCACCATCAATTGTATCGGATATTTACCTAATTCTAAGGCCAATCCAGTTGGTTAAATTTGTAGTACAGTCATGAACTACACAAGCCGTGGGATCGTGCAGTCCTCTTAGTAAGAGAGGAGACCCGAGCCTAACAGTGACACCGAAATGGGTTAACAATAGTAACCTTCTACGCCATTGCTTTGCATAAAAATAACCACAGCTAGGAGTAGCAGATGACCATGCAGTCCACCTGATGGTAAGTGGCTACTGCCGACCATGGACATCTGTAATCGACCCCAGATAGGATTAGATATTCCTACCTGAGGTCGGCCACAGATGCGCCGCTACCCCTGAGGACTAAGCTGAAACGCCTCGGAAAAGTATGTCTCACTTACCACACCCTTCAAAACGGAACACAGCAGCGCCTAACACTGCTATTATTAGGTAGAAATAGATGTGGCGGTGGTGCCGCCGGAGTCGAACCACAAAGGCTTCTACTACCTTCAAACCTGCTTATTAGTACTAATTCCAAATGTCCCGTCGCTTCATAAGCATGCCCATGCTAAATAATTTGCTTAACCCGTTCATCTCACGGTTTATTCGAGAGCTATTAGTCTTTCCACTTCACACGACCGTATTATGGTGATTGTTATCGTATGTGCATGTCACGAGTGTTTGTGCTAATGTGTGTACAAATGGTGGTTGGATTACGGTGTATGTTATCTATTTTTTATTATTTTTGATACACAGAAGTGGGAAATGTCCAAGTAGTCCATTTGATGGCAGTCTTTGCCGCACATGGACACCTTCAACTACAGATAACAGGAGTCCTACCTAAAGGCAGCCACAGATGCATTGAAACCATGAGGACTAAGTTACAACGCCTCGAATAAGTATCACACTATGAAAGATATAAACTATATACTCGTAATTTTAGTATATTAAGTACGTACGTAATATTCCCTATGCACTCTTGATGTAAGATCTTGATGTTTTCCTTACATTGATCAATCAACGTTACTAATAATGAATCTGTCTAATGTTTTGCCGACATATCGACATTTGAAAATTTCATACTAGACATTATCAAATTTTGATCTTCGGTGGGTGAAAATTGTAGAGATTTATTATTGATAATAGATGATGATAGATAAGTCGATTTCAGGTCAAAACATCATAGATACATAATAATAAAGTTAATATTATCTGTAAGTTGACAACATAGTTAGTACCAATAAATAATATAGTCACGAATATTTTCTGTTAACACATAGATACACAGTGCACATATAAACACAAAGAACACACATGTACGTAGTCGTACTAACTAAATTGGCACACAACAGCGTACAGTGCATTTAGCATGGAGTTGTTTGCTCTCTCGCGGAACGCAAAGCTTTTTAGCAGCGCAGCCTAGTTTTCTACGTAATATGGCTCAGTCAGATAATTACATTTGCGGGTTCATTTCGGATGTTTTCAAAATAATTGAAAACAAAAATCTATGAATGTAAAGGCGGTAAAATCCGAGATTTGATATTGGAGGCATCATGGCTTTTTCTGACTAATGATAGCAGTTTTAAACGATGTTTTGATCTGGTCTTAAAAGTGCGGTTATGGCTTAACTCTTATACGAGGCGTTGCACATTAGTCTTTAGAGGTAGCAATGCTTGTGTTGTCGATTCCAGGTAGGAAGTCAATTTTATTTAGAGCTGGTTTAAAAAAATATCGAGGTGGTCTATTCATTGGGTGATCATCAGGTGCCCATTTTCTATTTAATTAGCATAATTTTAAGATAGACAGATTTTTAAGTTTATCTTTGAGTTATACTAAGCTCTACTATAGCTTATCTATGTTTATTCAGAACTGTCACTACATGACAGATTAAATACGATACCACTAATATTTAGTCTGTACTTTGATATAGACAAAACTAAGAAAGCATAGTCAGTTTATCGACGATTTTGCAAACATTAATGTCATGGATGACAAGCGAATTGATAATATAATGTTTGTTGATTTCTTAACATAATGGCGGCAAATGTAACAGAATATAATTCAATGCTGTAGTCAATTTCAAGACGTTTTTTGGTTATTTATTTCACAAAGTCAATACTTTTTACTAACCTTTTTACATATCTCATTGTTATGACTTATTCATACTTATTTCGACACTAAAGAAGAAACGTGAAAATATAATAACAAATTGGTTCTTACTTGTAAACTTGGTTCAATAAAAATGGTATAGGATTGTCTATTTGGTATACGCTTCTCACTCATACATTATACTGAAAGAGCGAGAGGTAAATACAAGTTCCGTCATTTTGCATTACACTTTTATGGAATCAAGTTATACTTAGTTGTTTACTTAGGTTTTTTGTTTAAACAGTTGCACTGCAGCAGTTTCACTTAACCTCGATGGAGCCCGTGTGATGTCATATTGGATTCGATTCACCTTTATGGTGTAACAGGCACGCCAATACTATAAAGAAACACTGTAACGTCTTATATTTGTGTGAAAATAACACCAAAGTCGTCTTCATCGTTGCTCGAGTTTTCCATAAAATCAGTAGAGCTTTCATGGCAAATGAATATTTATATTTATCTACTTCAAATTTCACCAAAATTGTGGAGCCGTTAAAAGCGTAATTAAGCTTATAACTTATAAGATACATTTTTAAATGTATGTTTTAATGGGTTCTTAATATTCTTATTCATAAATGTTTATTCATAAATGCCTACAAATAAAAGTTTAATTATTCCCACTAATAAGCGTACGACGGGGTGTAAAACTAGTATTGTTTACTTGCGTCTGTTACCCGTATTGCCCCACTCCCGAGCCCTATTGACCCAGTTACCGTACAATCGAATGCAGTGCATGCATTGTGCTTGTGTTATATCAATTATATTGCCAGGTAAAGGTAGGTTAGATCGATCTAAGTTTGTATTTTATAGCGATTAAATACAGTTGAAACATTACCTGAAAATTGTTTAGTTGACGTTTGGGATTATTTCAAAGGTTTGGGGGTAACCGAGTTAAATGTAAGGTAACAGAAAAGACAAGAAGGCCCTGAAGAAGGACGCACGTCTTTGAGAACGTTAGAAGCGACAAAAGGCGTCCTAAGGAATACTGTGGAGTACCTATATCCTCCCTTTAGGAGGTTAAGAATTGGAAAAAATTATAAGTAGGTATGTCACGTCATATAGATACAACTTTCCATAGGAGCAAGTTTGAAAAGATGAAGTAGATTGGTTTTAATATTGCATGTTTGTTGTGGATAGACTTTGCAATACCAAGTTCCAAATACGTCTACGTAGGTGAATCTAAAAGAAAAATAGTAGTTACAGGGTAATGGTGTTCATTATTTAGATAAACTCGGGCAACAAAAAAAAATACAAAAGAACTAAAAAAAATAAACTAACAGATCTACTGTACATAGTAGATCTACTGTACACATATAGATACAACAGATCTACTGTACACAGTCGATCTGATAGTTTCTTTTTCCAGTGTTTGTTTTTTGATATAATGTATCAAATCACATATATCAAAAATATTTTTACAGCGGAGTTAAATTAATTTATACGAGTGCAATATGAATTTCCATGCAATATTCCATCGCGTTGATTTGTCTTTTTTGTTTGTTAGTACCCAAATTTTTATATGTTGTGAAGAGCAACCATCTTGAAAAACATGTCATATTCAGAGACAATTTAAACCTCGCAATTGGGACATTGTTCATTAGAGAATAATACTCGTAAACCACGTTTTTTATTCGCAAGCACGAAGCCATTGTTACGCGCAATACTTTTTCTAGTTGTTTATAATCCGATGGAAATGTGTTACAAGTCTTATGTACCTTATGGAAAAGTTTGAGCTCATTTTGTCAAGTGTCAATAGATTTTTCACTAAAGCAAAATTACAGTGGTCTAATAATAACTTGAAGGTGGTAGAATCCATCTTAGGTACCTACTTCTGTATTGTACGTTATCGTTTTATTATGGTTTTAAGGTTTCATTTATTTTTTTCAAAAAAATATGCAAAAAAAAAATACGTGTGGCACTCGGAGACTGCCGCGGTAAAGCTATTGCATAGCATTTTTTATGCTATGAAAACGCTCAGAAGGAATTCCAGAAATACAATATATTCTTTCATAATCATCAACATTTACATTAATACATCTTTATCCACTATTTTATCATATCTCCATTATATAAGACATTGCAAATATCAGCTGACATTTCATAACTCCAAGCAAGACTGAACATTCTAAAATATAAAATAGAAAAGTATTTAATAAGTGACGTAAAGTATTAACAACCAGCAATATGAATGGATCAATGCGATGTGCCTGTGACATTTGGCCGAATGTTACAGGTACATCGCATTTTTCATTAATAAATGCACTTTGTTTATTCATATTTAAAACACTTTGTACACAAATTATTTGTACCATAAATCATAATGGCGTTTTGATTTTGTGCTGTCAAGTCTGTCAGTTGTAATTGTACGTTTAAAAATAACAAACACTCTTTTACGTTATTTTATCAATCCAGAATTCAACATAGCTTATGTTGATAAAACATATTATTTGGATAATATGGTAATATAATTTTGAATTTTATAATAGGAATATAAAATATACTTCACGCAATTTTAAGATTTCTGCACGGATTATAAAAAAATGTGTATTACTGCCATCTGTGTTCAAGTTGACGAATTAAGGTTATCAAATAAAATAATAAGGAATGTAAAATAATACTTTATTCAATTATATCCATATTTTTCTATTGACAGTCAACAACTCGGTTGCCTGGAGACTTGATAGTTGGATATCAAGTCTCCAGGCAACCGAGTTGTTGAAAGGTGTTATTAATTTTCGTTACGGAATTTCTCGATTCGGTCGCCGCGCTCAAAGCCCGCGATAAAAGCTATGCAATAGCTTAAAAATATGCAGCAATCAATTATATAGTCTACCGAACGCTAAGTGGTCATTACCATCTTAGGAAATTTGTAAAAAAACCCAACGTATTGGACCGCCAAAGTATTGTAGTTCTGTCTAACATCTTCCACAAATGCGTTGCCATCCCTGAAGACTAAATTGGAATGCTTCAAATAAGTAACTCCTCTACTTAACTATTCTTTATTAAGTCTTTTAACATCGTCCTCCTGATAAGCTAATTCACAGTCATAGATTCAGTAACAATTTTTAAACCAATATGGATATTTTTTAATCAAAAAATACCTTTCGCGAATATTCCGATAGTGTAGATATTTTTTTCAGCGCCCGGAAAACTAATCTAGAGTCCCGTCAAGAGCAGTGTGTAGCGTTAATAAAATCACAGATACAGTATCGATACGACAAAGGGCCGCCGCGGGCGATGTCGCCAGCGCTACGGACACGGCCATTGGGAAATATTTTTAAAGCTGTCGTATACAGAAATGAAAAAAAAAAGTAAAATAATTGGTCAAGTCGAACCGGAGGGTTCCGTACCACGAACATTTTTATTTTTTTTATTTTTAGTATTTGTTATTATAGCAGCCTTTGAAGTAAATACATTGTGAAAATTTGAATTGTCTACCTATTACGGTTCAATAGGTAACGCGAAAAACGTCGGAAAATAGTTATTTCTTTTATGCTGACCCACATTTGATTTCATTTTTTATTATTTTTAGTATTTGTTGTTATAGAGGCCACCCTTATGTGTACACACACACTGTAGATAGAGCCCTTGTGACAGACGGACAGAAGCGGAGTTTTAGTAATAGAGTTTCGTTTTTTACCCTTTGGCTACGGAACCCGTATTATAGGTATGTACAATAAATATTTATAAAAAAAAAACAAAGTAATCACAGAAATCTCCAATAAGCCACATTTAAAAGGAGATAGAAATAAAGGTTAATAAGGGAAGTTACATAACCAACATATTATTTTCACCTTTTTTTTAATTATACAACATATCTGGCTCTTATGGTATGAAATGTTTTGGACTTAGGTGACCTTTAAATGTAATTTAAAGAAACACGATTTTAATAATTGTCCAAAAGATCATATTTAAAGAAAAATGTCTCGTGTTTTAGAATAATACACCTTTTAAAATACTCCGTATTAAATTACTTCGCCTTTGCTAGAGTAGTCAGGGATTAATGAGACAGCTCACAATGCGAAAATGTACTTGAAAATGTTACCAAATGACGCTCAAAGAAATGTCTAGACCAGTGGCTCTCAAACTGCGCGTGGAAATGCCCTGCGATGGCATGGCACTACCTTAAGTGCATTGATTATTAACATCGCTAGTTATTAATAATCGATCTATGCAATGTTTTGCCTGCAAAATATCGTCATCTGGATTTGTATAGTGGAAACTAATGATAAAGCAGACGTTCTACCTGTTGGAAAGTATTCAACGTTATCTACTCGTATGTTCATTTGCAACACCAGAGGAGCATGATATCACCAATACATCGCCGTCTTCATAGAAGAACTCATTTCACCTTTTTTAAAAAGCTTTTAGGAATATTCTGGATTGATACGATATTTTTTGCATCTTCTAGAGGTCCACAAAAGTATCTAATAGCTTAGTCAAATACAACAAATTGTAAAGTGCGTCATTATAACAAAAGTTTGAGGTGCTCTGGTCTAGACGACTAGATTTTATTAAAATCTGTAACGCGATGTCAGCTTTCTTATTTTAATAATATGATTTGTTAGTTCGTTTGGTGACCTTTAGACATTTATGATGATCCAAGAACTAAATATAAGTAGTAGTATAAGTATCATCTCCTATTAGTAGTAGTACTCGTAACTATTAACATTAATTGATAGGAGGATTATATGTTTTTTTTAATAATATAGGAGTTGTAAATAGGCATGTAGTGCACCTGGTGGTACGTGGCCACTGAAGTTTATGGACATCTGTTCTCAAACCCAGATAAGTTTAGAGTCCTACCTGAGGTCAGTCACAGTTATTGCATTGCATTGTTACGCCAGATGATTAAGATGGAACGCCTTGGAAAATGATGTCTCCCTTACCTACCATACGCTTCAAAACAAAACAGCAGGTTTAGCATTTATATATTAGGCAACTACACAAAATGCTAGGCAGAAATACATAAAATGGTGGTGCTTCCGGAGTCGAAACATATACGGCTCTACCACCGTTAAGAGAGTCGCCTAGTTATATGATTTTAGCATCTCGCAGACTACGTAATTATATACCCGGTTGAAGTAATATAACGTTGATGAGTGAGTTAGAAATAAAAGTATAAAATTAATACCCTTATATTTTATAATTGCTCACTGGAGATTAAGGCGATTTTAATTGCAGAGAGCATCATAAATAACTTTAATACTAAATAACTTCCTTTTAAATACTAAAATCATATTATATTGTGTTAAGTTTTATTAATGCATTGAAGTACCTATAAGCCACAAAATAGAATAATACTAGACCCAACAAACTTTGTGTTACCATATACATAAAAAATGTTAAGGGTGAACAATCCTTATCACTTAGGGGTATGAAAAATAGATAGTAGCCGATTCTTAGACCTACTGAATATGCATATAAAATTTGGTCAAAATCGGTAAAGCCGTTTCGGAGGAGTACGGTAACGAATATTGTGACATGACAATTTTATATATAAGATGTAACTTCTCTATAATAACAAAAATATATATTCTTAGTTTATGTGTTCAGTTATTAATAAATTAGGGTTAACTCAAATTAAGATGATCCAGTGAGAGTCGGATTAAGGATCCTAAATTGTCTCAATATTATCCAATTTTTTACATTAATATAATAACACTACTATATTTTACTTCTAGTAAGGAACCCTCATACATAAGCCCGCTTCGCTCATAACCGGTTCATTCTAACGGTTATCGAATTACGCTAAACTTCATATTTGAACAAAAATATTCGATTTTTAAACATTCGAATTTCGAAAACCGTTAGCGGTGATTAAAACAAATATACTCGTAGCAACAAAACGAATGTGCCCGAACAACATAACGAAAACAGTAAACAAACTGAACACAACCCGTCAATAACGTAATCATATGAAATAAACAAACGGCCTTTGATGAAACACCACTATTTTATTAAAACCAATTTGGCCCGCGACTGTTACGTACGAGCGTTTTTTGTTTGGGTGCAATTCCAACACTTATTGCTAAGGGAATAAGGGCGAGTGTCACGTGCACTGTTTGTACAGGATAGGGATGGGACAGTTTTTATTTTGTGGGACTGCAACCCTTTTTTGGCCCACCGCTGGATGACCCCCCGAAGGACAACTGAAGATCTGAAATGTTCTACTCTACATGGGGATTGCTGAAGAAATGTACCTATTTTAGAAGTAATTTTAAGAAAAATATAGGGAACTCTTGTCCCAATGAAAAACATAGTATGAAGATAGTATTAAATTCATGAAAAATCGATGAAAATACATTTGCGTCTAATAATAAAAGTGTTCAGCACTGCTGTGTTCTAGACTGAAAGGTTTGGTAAGGGACTCTTGTTCAACTTAGACCTCAGGGGTAGCAAAGCATATCAGGTAGACTCTAATCTTATCTGGGATTGATTACAGATATCCATGAGCACTGATAATCACTTACCAGCATGTCTACTCATTTGCTACTTTTATATTAAAAAATAGCTCGTTATTTGTGCTAGATCAGTGATGGGGTTGCAGTTTTCATTGGAACATCCCTAAAAGAATGGAAACAACATAAAGTTTTCACACTCGACTCATGGGCTGAGTCGTGAATTGTATCGCGAGTCGTAAATATTTGAGCGGACAGAAAAATCAACGGCGGACGTAGAAAGTTTGGACTGTTGCGCCACAGAGCTAAGAATAAATAGAGGGTACATTTTATAAATTTATCAACCCTTTGAAGTAACAAACGAGGTTTCCGATTATCAGTATCAGCGTTAATACCTTAGATAATGAAACTAAAATTTACTCGTCATCAACCCAAACTTTACTACTTCCTACGTACCTCCTACTTTGTTACTAGGACTAGGAGTTTCTTACTAGTAGTAGAGTGTAGTAGTAGTAGAGTCCTTAGTATTAGAAAGTTGTTCCATATTACACTAATAGTATTTAACATTACTATTAAAAGCAAAAATAGATGTAATGGTGATTTAAATTATACCTATCTATTAAAGAAAATATATACCTATTGCTTATATTACATCTAAATTATAATCAAATAATTATTAAGTTATTAATATAAAGAATTCTTAACTTTACCATATCATTCCATTTTTTTCTACCGAGATTCAAATTTGTAAAAAATCTTATATCTCGATTGTCGACTAAGTTTTAATGTTATGTCGTTATGTGTAATTTTATATACTAAAAACATTAAAATATATCATACTAGCTGACCCGGCAAACTTTGTACCGCCTCAAAATCTATTTATCAAATATATTTCATATAAAATATAGCCTATGTTACTTGTGGATAATGTAGCTTTCGAATGGTGAAGGATTTTTTAAAATCGGTTCAGTAGTTTTTGAGTCTATTCATTACAATCAAACAAACAAACAAAGTTTTCCTCTTTATAATATTAATGTAGACAAGTAACTCGTAAGCTAACATCTGATATAACTCGACAAATGAGTATAAATTTCAGCTGAAAACCGCTGAAATACGACCGGAAGACGCTAGGGCGATAGAGATCTGGAGATTGGAGGCGAGGCCTGCAACCGACGAGGTATTTTACGAATAGTTTAGATAATAAATGTAACTTGGAGTAGCGTGAGCGTAGTGGAATGGTTTTGGGAGTCCAGGGTTCGAATACCAAAGTCTAGTAAGCTTTTGTCTTTTTTTTTTATAATATAGGAGTAGCGATCAAAAGTGGGAGCTCAAACCGCCCGGCCAACGACCCCGGGAACGACGGCGGTATGTGTGCTCGCATACCGTCGTGCACACCAGACGGTGTGGCGAGCGTCAAGCTCACCTGGGCGGAGCCCGACGGGGCACAGCGCTAAGAGGACTCCGGTTGCGTTCCGTTGGAGTTCCCGGCGTCTTCTACGCAGCGCCGAGGAGGGCCACCGTTGGGGTATTAGTGCGGTAAGAGTCCCACATAACCCTGTGTCGCTCCCACGGCACCGGGTACCTATTGAAGGTTCCCCTCGTTAAAAAAAAAAGGTCGGCCACAGATGTGCCGTTACCCCCGAAGACTAAGGTGGAACGCCTCGGAAAAGTATGTCTCCCTTACACCCTTCAAATCAGAACACAGCAGTACTTAACCCTATACTTGGCAGAGAATTTTATCCTAAAAAAATTATACTTTTGCTACTTCCCTGCGTTAATTGGGTTATAAGGATATTAGTAAAAATAAAATAAAAAATCTCTGAATTTCAGTTTTCAGAATATAGTATGTGTCTTTAAGTGCACACTGCCAGGTTCACAAGAAAAAAAAATTGTGTCTTTAAATGCACACCGCCAAGTACTCACTAAACTAAGAAATAATCAATAAATATAAAAAATATCATACATTTTGAAAATACTAAAGATAAAAGTCTCGGAAGTTATGACATGTCAACAAGTTTTGAGATTTTTGGTTGAGTTGAAAGATTAGAAGACCTCCTCCCAAAAAAAACGCAGTTGCCACATAAAGCGACTCGAAACTTTTTGAGTGGCAATAATTTTTGTTTACCGCTGTTCCCATGACGAAACAGCAACCAGGAATTACAAACGAAGATGTCCAGGATCTGTGAAGACAATACTAACGATGGCCTATCACATTTGTACGGTATAAAGCGACTTGTCTGTTTAGACCTTCATCCATGTTTCCGTTAGAATGTTGTATTAAATTTGAGCATATGATTGGACTTTATTCCAATTGTTTGAAGGGTGTGGTAAGAAGATATACTTTTCTCAGGCATTCCAGCTTAGTCTTCAGGGCTAGTGGCGCATCTATGGCCGACCTCAAGTGGGAATTTGGTCTTATCTGGAATTGATATTGCAGATGTTCTGGAATCATCATTATTGGAGATGTTTACATTTTTGACAGAAGACGCTATTGATTGGACAGGACTTGAGTTCAGGGACGTCTTGAAGAGACCTAGACATCTGGAATTCATCTTTCTAAGATTTGCTGGATTCTACATCAGATTTGATTACGCAATTTAGATACCAATCCTAGAATTTTTCAGCCTCCAGTCATATGAAAAAAATATTGCAAGCTAAGGACTGGGAATTTAGTGGACGCGGTGAAATATTAATTGCAGTCATGAATTATAAAAAAAAAACTCTGTCTGAACTTTGTTCACCCTACCCCTACCTTGTGTGCAGAACCTTAGTATATGCTAGCAAAGTTGGCAGTGTGCATTTAAAGACACAATATTGACAAACAGTAATATTGTATGTCGTTGGCAGTGTGCATTTTAATGCACACATAACAAAAGTCATGAATTACTATATATTCAAAACATTATAACTCAAAAAAATATCACCAAAACATTGGATAAGGCTTGCAGAAAGTAAGATTATATAAATTTCATACATATAACTTAATTTCATTCAGATAAGATAAGATACTTAGAGAGCGTTGCTCAGGCGCTGACCGACGGCTCGCTATTTTGTTTACCACTGACAATGTGTGAACGAGACAGATATAGATTTCATTTTCTGACGTAAAGAAACGTTTGCTAAGTCGCTTAGAGTTATTATTAATAAGATTCTATGTTGCATTTTCGAAAAAAAAAAAATCTGATTTGAATGTGCATTTAAGTGCACCCTGTCAAGTATAGGGTTAACGTTGCTGTTAAGCAGTGCTAAGCTGTTAAGCGCTGCTGAGGCAGAAATTTGCCGCAGGAATCGTACCACATAGGGTTCTATCACCTTCAAAGCTAATATTTTCACTACCATAAGTACCATAAACACAAATAATACACACATCCTCCAAACTCAGAACAAAAATCAATACACATTATTTAGACGTCTGTTAAGAATCGAACCCGGAACTCTCAACACCGGTATAATGACCGCGACTCCACGCGGCTCGTAAATAACTATGCACCTACAATGTACTCCTTGTTTAGTCCATCTGTGACACATTGATTGATTGTATATCCATATTATCCATTTCAGTCACACGTCACACTCAACAAGTGGCACGCCAGTCGTGCAAAACGCAAAACGCAAAACAAACATGTGAAAGTTTACAAAATTGTAACGACAAACTTCACAATTCTGTTTCGCGCCGAATAGCTTAGCGTATCGGATATAGTCAGTGGTTCCCAACCTTTTTAGCAGCACCCCCCAAGAATGTGAAAATGTTTCGCGACCCCCTTTGCTGTTAATAAACAGTATTTTACAAATGAAAATCAAAATTATGTTACAAATGAAAATCGGTAAAATTTGGTTATTTACTTTTTAGTTTTGATATTAGGTAAATAACTAATTTACTGTCTAAAATGGTTTTTACATCTTTTACGTCGGCAAATGCTAAATAACATTACTTTATGGTGTTATTTTATTTATTAAAGTTTCATGACCCGTGCAACACTCATATAGAGCCTTTACGACCACCCAGGGGATCACGACCCATACGTTGAAAATCACTGGTTTCCCGACATTACTGTGAAGCCAGACTCAATACTAATTGGCGCAGTCAAATTTTCATTTACAAAATTGAAATTGGAGCTGCACTAACTAACATTTGCATGCAGCTTCGAGTGAAATTCATGTGTGCAATTTTCAAGTTAGACCCATCGTATTCGAGGGGGTCTACTCTGGTATAACGTCGACGTAGTTTCGAGATTGCTCGAAAGTAAATTTGTAACTATCCGACGAAAAAAATAGATAACGTTTTTCCTTCGAGAAGTCAGTTTATAATTATTGTTTACTGTAAGTTTTGTATATGTTTAAAGTTGGACAATTTCTTTCAATAAAGAATTTAAACCAATATCTTGACATTTATCTATTTATTATTAAATTGTCCACTTTGTATATTATGCAAGCGAGAATCATTTACAAGAAGAGAAGTTTAAGATTTTACTATTTTTTAAACCAAGTTAAATTATAATAAGAGTTTACCTGTTCATTAAAGATTGTGTTGAACCAAGTTATAGAATAGTAAGGGTCACCTGTCAAGGAAACTAATATTTGTGTCGACTGTCCAAAACAGACATCCGAAATGTATCCGAAACTTCGTACGAAACTACGGTTGACATGGATACAGAATACACCCCCTATTTCCGCTCGAAACTATCATTACAGCTAATACGAGGCAGCCTTCAGGGATCGCGGGTGCCTATTTCGCGGTGTCTTTTGTTTTAAACTCAATTAAAAGTTGACGCCTGCAAAGGAGACTGTTAGGATCGTTAGCAAGTTTGTACATAGATCAAATAGAAAGTGGATTTGGGATACGCGATACGGTCGCCGATTTAACTTGTGCAGTTAGATTTATGACATGGGCGTTAAGGGAATGCGTTGTACCAACTGCAATTTGAGCTTCGTCGCGGGACAGTTCAAACTTTGAGATTCTATGACTTCTGTATGTGAGTTTTGAAACGAGCTTTATATGATATGAACCAAATTAGACAGCAAATTGGTAGGTATGGTGTTATAAAGATGGTTAAAGAAATTGCTAAATGTTATTTGCAATATAAATGTTGCAACGTTTTGTTAACTTTTGTACTCAAAAAAGGATAGGAGTCCTGCATTGTTACATCGAAGATAAAGTTGGAATTTCTCATTTGCCTTTTTATCGTTTAAACATATTATCTTTCTTTTTTTGTTGGGCATGTTTTGAATATAACTCTGATCTATAAAGTCAATGTCCAAATTTAATTTTACCAATTTCACTCATTCCAATTTAATGAAAATACAGTAATATACTATTGAAAAACTGATGGCTGTAGTAATTAAAATTGTAAAATATACATGTATATTGTAAACACACGCAATGTGTTACAATATTTAGAAATATTTCAATTGAGAAATACGTCATTGAATTGATAACACATTAGAATTAATTGAAAATAGTTTAGCGGGTAATTAAAATATCAATCAACCTAATTCCACGAGTTTATTAATTTTTACATTAAATTTTGTAATTAATAAACGATACAATTTACGTGTACGAGTATCGTTTATTAATTTACACACATATACAAAATTATTTTGAGTATTACTTGTAGGTACTCAAAATTATTTGAATATGAATTCCAATATGTTAGTATTCATAGTAAATTAGTTAATTTGTAACTTGAAGGCTGTGTTTAAGTACGACAAAGATAGTGTAAAGTGTAAAGATATGTAAGCCATATGCGCTACGATGCTGAATGTGGTAGAACCCTTTGTGGTTCGACTCCGGGGGCACCACCGCCACACCTATATCTGCCTAATAACAGCAGTGTTAAGCGCTGCTGTGTTCCGTTTTGAAGGGTGTGGTAAGGGAGACATACTTTTCCGAGGCGTTCCAGCTTAGTCCTCAGGGGTAGCGGCGCATCTGTGGCCGACCTGAGGTAGGAATATCTAATCCTATCTGGGATTGATTGCGGATGTCCATGGGCGGCTAGTCCTATATTGTAAATAAAAAAAATATGCAAATTATATTCCGATGTACATCCAAATATAAAAAGTCCTAATAATAACTAACTAGTTCCATTGCAATCAGAATAATAAATAAATAACACAATGAAAACACAAGCAAACAATTATTTTTGTACATAAGTAAAGTTGCACTTCAATTTTAATTTATCATACAAGCCATGCGCCAGCCCTACATTCAAAGTCAATGGAAACGACTTCGTCTCGTAGCGTTGTGTATAAATTGTAACGTTTACACGGCTCGTTGAGTACGAACGCCGTCGCGCTAACCGGTTCAACGCGAGCATTGTATTTTAATTGTGATAAATATGTAGTTGCTTTTAAAACACCTTTTGTAAGAGATAATGCAGATTGCATTTACTGATAAGCACCATGGCCCACTATGACCTATTAGGGCAAAATGTAAGTTTTTAGGGAAGAATGACCAACATGGGATAAACATGAATTGTAATTGTAACTAGCGTACCGAAATAGATATAATTTTGTAATGGGATTTTTTTAGTAAAGGTACATTTATTTATTTCTTTTGAACAAACATTTATTTTAGGCCATTCCCAATACGGTAATGTATTGGGATTCCCTTAACAAAGTTTAAACGGAATAGCACAAGACATACGTGTGGTATCTGTGATTTCATTCATGAGAGAGAGAGAGAGAGAATATATATATTTTATTCTGTAACGATGTTTAAAGTACGTATTATGAATATCTATAAGTTTATCTTTTACTTTACGTATTTTATTAAGCTTCATAGTATTCGTGATAACGATTACACTAATATATAACAGTTAAATCAGTGGATAACAGTTTAAGATCTGTGGTTTCATAGATCATAACTATAGACCATTTTTACACCGAAAACAATTACTAACAGGATTTAAAACAAGTGAATAACTCACGTTATCGCGTCATGAAACACGATCTGCGTTCCTATCGTTTCCCATCGACTCATTTAACAGCTTCTAAGTAATATACTCGCATGTACATACGTTGATACTTAGAAGAGTATTATGTAGTTGTGGATTCAGGATTTTGGTTTTGGGAGAGGCCTGAGCCAGGCGAAGGTAGATTTTCCAAGAATTCATCGCCGTCTATATGTAAAAAGGGTTTTCTTGTGTAGAAAAACAAAATACATTTGAATGTGCAAGTATGTATATGCAAACAAACACAGGGTGTAATTTTTAGATTTTAGATTTCTTTACGCCAGTGTTGCCAACTCTCAAAAATATTTATCCCTAAACTGAAGTCGAAACCCCCTATAATTGCATTAATTATTTGAAAATTCCCCTAAAAATATATTACATATATTACATATTTTTTTTTTGGGATGCCGTGCCACCTTATGACCCATTTCCCGTTTTTTTTTTTTTTTAGCCCCGCCGTGCCGGCTCAGAACATGTTTGTTTTGGACGCCGTGCACGGTTATGACACGTTTCCCGTTTTTTTTTTTTTGCTCGTCGCGCCTTTACAAAACCCCTAAAAAAAACCCTAGACATATAAAACCCCTAGAAAAATCCCATACCACTCATTTACCCCCTAAATCTGGGGGGAAAACCCCTAAGTTGGCAACCGTGCTTTACGCCCACTTGAGGTCTTTTAAAGTGTGGTAAAAGTCCCACATAACCCCATGTCACTCCCACGGCACCGGGTACCTTTTGAAGGTTTCCTCTTTGAAAAAAAAGGTATCGATTTTACAGTTTCTGCCGCTAAGTGTTTGACGTCTCAGCAATTAATTGACAATTCTACGTAATATTCATACCTACAAGCACAATATTAGACATACATATAAATATGTTGCATCGATGTTCAAAGTCCGTATGACAAGATGGTTGTCAATATACGTATAGTTTTATCGCTGTGTGGCGGCTTACATTGTTTTGTAATGATGGTAGAAGTTATGTTACCACCATACCTAATTTATTAAATTAGACGCCAATGTATCTCCAGCTTCGGAGAAGAGCTCTTTTTGCAATTTTCTTAACGAGCCCCTTGTCATATATGCCTCGGCAATACCTCGGGGGAAGGAGGTAATGGTCATTACCACTCAAGGATATCTGAATTTCTGGAAATTTCTGAAATGACCTTTTTTTAAATTCATATATGAAAAAAACAAGGACAATAATTTATGTAGTAATTTATTCGATGTTAAATATTATATCTATGTTATTTACAATTATAATTACTAAATATAGGAAATTTTAAGTAATAAAATAAACTTTAAACTATAAACTAAAAAAGGACTTATTTACAAAATATACAAGAAAATTATAAATAAAATAAGCCATCTAAAATTTCCGTGTGAGGCATGGTTCCCAAAACGCTGGCGGCGTTTCCTTGCTGCACGGCAAGACTTAATCTTTGTGCAAAATAGCCGCCAGCTTTTTGGTCACCGGAAGCAGTGACAAGTTTGGTCGACATATCTGACATGAATTTTTTCATGTCAGATGACCATGGACCCATTGTCTCTAAAGCAAGCGCCGCAAACAAGTAATTGTCTAATAAATTACTATATTTACGACGCTTGAGAGTCTGGGCATGGTCGGCTGCAGCCCCCGCTTTCACTGAAGTATTAGCTAGGTGTGAGGGGGCTAAAGTATCAACGCACGTTGCGTCCCATATCAGGGGTCGTCCGAGACTCCATGGAACTAGAGTGATTCCATCAGGTCTCTTGCCATCGTCTCTAAAAAGACCTGGGGGTTCTAAAGTCGCTGGTATAGAGACGGTAGCAAGAGCCCGACGAATCAAACTGTTCAGAGTCCCGTGACGATATAGCCTGCCGGCACTCCTGATACAGGACAAGCCATGTCGACCCAATGTGTCCACCTCCTGCCCACACGGACAAAAGTGAGACTCGCAAATCTTGGCACCGAGCCGGAGACCTATAGAAATGCGCAACGTTATAGGATCCAGCACGGTGCCAATATTGTTGGAAGGGAGTGCGTGTAGCCAATGTCCTGATTCACTTTGGGCAACAGCTAATAAACGGGCCCTATCAGAGTTGTCAGAACATCGTTCCAGAAGACAGGCAAAAACAGACTTAAGAGCCGGTGTGTCCCAGACGGATTGCTTGGTTTTATCTGACAAAGATATATCCTCAGCCGGAAAGCAACCACTCCAGGCCTCCTCAGCCTCTGGCATGTACGTCACCCGAACATCATCCAAATTAGTGTTTAATATATCTGAGATGAGGGCGATCGTACTATGACAAGAGGCCAAGAAAGCCGGAAGCGCTAAACTTTCCGTGGTGCGGACACCTATGCCACCAAACCTAACCGGAAGAGTTGCCTGCATCCAGGAACGATCATCAAATTTTAAATTTAGAATTTTGGATAAGCAATTTTGTAAAAGCGTATCTAATATGTGAGTGACAGATGGGAATTTCCAAAAAGGA
This sequence comes from Epargyreus clarus clarus, assembly GCA_014595695.2. Lineage (NCBI taxonomy): Eukaryota > Metazoa > Arthropoda > Insecta > Lepidoptera > Hesperiidae > Epargyreus > Epargyreus clarus. The sequence goes on from JACTTY020000026.1 coordinate 2,798,419, forward strand.
CAACAACGAAGTAAGTACAAGAATTTTGGTGCGAATAAGCAAAGGCGCAAAATGTAAATAGCCATATGTGGTTTTAAATCAAAGAGTCGCTCTGAAATATTTTCAAAATTATGTAATTTTGAATTTACAATGGGTAAAAATGCATCATCAAATATTGGAGCACCTAGAAGTGTCAAATTTTCTTTTTCTAAAATAGATATGTTAGGTGATATTGAAGCGAATTGATCATATATATGATGACATTGCTCAACAGATAATTTTTCCGAAAAGAATATTTCACATTTATTAAAATTTAAACTCAAACCAATTTTATTAAAATGATGGATTATGATTCTTAGGTCCTCCAATACAGTTGACGCATTTCCTCCCAAAGAACCATCATCAAGGTACCATACATTAAATTTTGAATTTAGTTGTGTAATAATTGGTTGTATTGCCAGACTAAAAATTACTGGGCCAAGAGGGTCGCCTTGCTGACATCCCACACATGATTCAATGACATTATCACCAAATAATAATTTTGAGGGGGTTCCATAACATTGCCACATATATCCGAAAATGTCAGGCATTTCTTTTTGAATTTCTGTAAGAAGGGCCCCCCTATCTACCGAATTAAAAGCATTTTTAACGTCTATTTTAAGGAAAACGTCATAATCATTGTTACTTAAAAATGTGCGAGCAGCGTGTACTGCTGCTTCGCAGCCACCCTTGACTCCGAAGCCGAGCTGCCGCGGCTTAAATCGCGTCGCCAATAACTCACTATAGTTACGGCAGCACAACTTCGAAGCCAATCTTCGGAGCGTGCACCCAACAGCGATGGGTCGAATGCCCCCATCCTTCTTCTTGAGAGCCACGAGGTTGGCCCCGTAAAGTACAGGCGTAATTTCGGGAGGAACTGCACCTGCCAACATTATGTTAATGAGGGCAGTGAGCTCCTTCACCAAATTTACGCCTGCTTCACCTAAAGAGGGATCTGTAAGGTCTTTTAGATGTTGCGGTGTAAGGCCGTCTAAGCCACCAGCAGATCCATTTGGAAAAGAACGGATAGCGGACTTGGTGGCTTCCTCGCTGACTCTCAAGAAGTCGCGCTGTGAATTGGGCAATGGGCTAGGAAGCTGCGAAGATGTAATCGGTGTGGGATGCTTCTCGCGAAGTGCCCCAAGCGTTTCAGATGAGCGCGTAGCCATAGTGTCTTCCGAAAATAAAATTTTTGCAGCACCTTTAACGTCTCCATCGGAGAGTTTGTTTTCAACTAATTTGAGAATGTTATTACGTAAGGAATTGAAATTGACAGAAGACGTATTTACAGGAAGAACATCTTGAGTAATATTGTGTTTAATTAAACTAGTTAGTGTTTGGTTGTGAGATCTATTATTTAAATGTAATTTTTTATATGTGAATAATAAAAGGTCTTTCCATGCATTGAAATTATTTTCTGCGACTACTCTGGCCACGCGCTCATAAAGACACACAGCTACGGCATAACGCGCTCCTTTAGGGATACGTTTGACCACTCTGATGTTATGTTTAAGACTTGCGAGTCTCTTGTGTAATGGTTCGTCATTACGGTCCCCATCTGTATTATTTATGTAATTTGAGAGCAAAGGTAGATTTATTGATTCTATACGAGGGACATGAATGCGGCTGCAATGGATTTTTAACCCGCGTTGGCCTTTATAAAATTTGTTATCAGCACAGATGGGGCATCGTAATAACGAATCACTAGACATCAATTAATTTATAAAGAACAAAATCTACAAAAAAGCCCTGTACAAATAAAAACACTTCATACAACTAATACTTATACTAAAACTTATAATTTATTTAAAATAAATATACTATAATATTTATAATTATGTACTAAATAAAGCAAGACACAGTTTTCTGGAAGGTACAATGAACAACAAAAAAAAAAAAACACTTTAACTGCTTTCACACACTGGACAGACGAAAGATGTAGAAACAGGAAATACAGTAGGACAATAACAATTCAAAATATGTAATTATACAAAATTGAATAATTATTTTGAATTTCCCGAAAAAAATCTTTGTTCTACTTACGACATTTTATAGGTATATTGATCAGAATGTCCTACAATATCCATCATGCCGAATATCCTAACTTCGAACCTGGGTCCTTGTGGTGCCCAAAATGGTTCACTATATCCAATAACACTCTCTATATATGAATAGAACAAGGCAAAACAATACAATATTTATAGTTATGAATGCTATTATAAATTGCTTGGTTGCATCAATGCTCATGAGTCAGGTATTGACGTATTAGAACACAATGGCCGTGACAATACCTACTGTTGGCTTATTGATGGCGATTTTTCATTAAAACGTATCGATACATAGTTTAAAAGTATTTAAAATAGTCGTACAAAGTAGTGATCGTTTGCCCGAGTCACTACTTGTATTTCATCATCATCATCATCATCAACAACCCATTACTGTCCCACTGCTGGGCACGGGTCTCCTCTCAGAATGAGAAGGATTAGGCCATAGTCCACCGCGCTGGCCAAGTGCGTATTGGTAGACTTCACATACCTTTAAGATTTTTTATAAATCTCTCAGGTATGCAGGTTTCCTCACGATGTTTTCCTTCACCGTTTAAGCAAGTGATAATTAATTTCTAATACGCACATAAATTTGAAAATCAGTGGTGCGTGCCTGGGATTTGAACCTCGGACCCCTCGATCGAGAGGCCGCGTTTCTTAACCACTAGGCTATCACTGCTACTTGTATTTGCGTGTTACAAATAAATAACTCATTTGCGCCTTAAAAATAAATGATTACAATACGTTTTTTTTAACCTTCTTATTTGCCTAAAAGATATTTAAAGATACCATTACATGCTATAGAAAAATATTAAAAAGATATGGCAAAAAATGAGACGGATTCATTATTAATAATCAGTTAGCAATAACAGATCTGTGTAGGATTTCATAGCAAAATACACTTTTAACTTTGTTCTTTCTAAGGTCGTAAAATTAAGCTCTCCCATTTAGCTTTAAAAATATTTGAATATATATTTTTTTAATATAGGAGTACCATACGAGCATGCAGTCCACCTGATGGTAAGTGGCTACTGCCGCCATAGACCTCTGCAATCAACCCCAGATAAGATTAGATTCCTATCTGAGTTCGGTCACAGATGCGAGGTTACCACTGAGGATTATGCCTCCGTAATGAAACGCCTCCGTAAAGCATGTCTCCCTTACCTCATCCTTCAAAGCAGAACACAGCAGCGCTTAACGCTGCTGTTATGACGCGGAAATAGGCGGTGGTGCCGCTGGAGTTGAACCACAGGGGGATCTTCAAGAATAATTTTAGTAAAAACTGCCTGTCACAGGATATTTTAGGCGTATTTTATTCAACTACATTCGAAACCACGATTTCCAAGTAATACTTAAATAATTACCTATAAGTTTTATTACTACTATAATAATATTCAATGTTCAATTAATTATTATATTGTGTACGGACAATAAAGTGACTACTATAGCGTGCATAATGCAAACACAGCATGCGTAGCGTCGGCCGCTTGCGTAACACTACGCACTTATGCAAACAACGCTGATAAACGTTTTAACGGGGCTTTTAAACCTGTGGCCCGTTTGTTTTTTTATATTTTGTAACATTAAGCAGCAAAGGAACATGCAGTCAGCCTTTTTTATAAGATTGGAATAGCAAACAGCGTACAGTCCACGTGATGGTGATTACTTCCACCCATGGCCTATCTGAGGTTACCCCTGAAGACATAGTTGCAATGCCTCATATCGACGATGTAGTAACAATAATTTGTATCTCAATTTTTTACGAAAAAGCGATTTTTGCACATTTCGACTTAAAATGACATATCACAGGTCGTCCTTAAGACACCAGGTCCTTAGGTACAAAATTGAGCAAAATATTAAAGTGAGGCAATATGTTCTATGTCTTTTTAAAGTAGCATTTCTTCTTATTTAAAGTAGAAGAAACGCTACTTATTAAAAGCAGCGTTTCTTGTAATGTAAAGTAGCGTTTTTTGAGTTTCGAGTTATTGCCAAGTCGCCGTCGATATGCCTGTTGAATGTGGTAGGGCTCTTCGTAGTTCTGTCTTATAACGGTATTGTTACGCGCTGACGTGGTCTGGTATCAAGGGTGTCGTAAAGGAGAAACACTTACATGTGTACACTTACAGAAACAATAAAATGATTAAAAAACAATATTTATCAAAGAAAGTATTTTCAAATATATTTTTGCAGCTAACAACGAAGTAAAAGCTAGCTACTTTCATAAAAGTATTACACTTGCTCTATCATAATTTATCATCATTATATTACTGGTTGTATCGCGTTTTGACTGCACCACAAAGCGGGCCCGCGGTTGAAAACCCCTGGCTTCCTTACTAAATCCTTTGTAATAAAACACGATTGTGTAACTTAGAGGAGCCGGATTAAATTTATTGTGTTGGAATTCTTTATCTCCTCTGTGGTTCAAGAGCTAATACACGTAAAAAGTCTTTAAAAAAAACGTGCGGTTTCCACTATGTACAGTTTATACAGTGTCTTGTTTTGTTGGCGGTGCATCCGGAACGAAAAATAAGTGAATAGTTTTGATTTGAACTCAGACCAAAAATGTTAGACTTAACTCAAACACAAATATTGCAGCATATGAGAATTCTGCCAAGTTGCTTCGTAATTATGACCATGGAAATCATGCCGATTGTTTTTACCAAGTAACAGAATTTACGATGAGTTTTGATGTATGATGATTATAATAGACATAAACTCATCACAATATTAAATGGTTGGAAAAAATGTTGACAATATTATTTTAGTATTACCAATTCCTAATAATATAATGGAACATAATATTAATACAATCATGTGAAAATTTCACATTCGCTACATACAACAAATTTAACAAGGCTTTCCAAGTCACTTACAGAAGCGTTTGTTGTGTTGTGCAATGTTCTGCTAGGCGTTGTTTGTGTTTTTTGTCTGAGGTGTCGAATAAATTGAAATTATATTTTAAAAACTTTTGTATAGATATAATCATCTCCAAACTGTTTTTACTTGTGACACTCTCCGATTGAAAGGTAGCGCAAAAAGTGACGCAAAAAGAGCTATGTAGCCGGCAATACATTGGCAGATTGTTTTGAAGTTGTAATGAGGATACGCGCGGCACAGCAGACAGAGGAAGGATCTCGGTTTGAACCCTGGTCATGTAAGCTTCAGACATCGTACGTATCAGACACGGGCCGTTACAAACAAAATATTATCATTTTATACAAAAGTGCATACACGTATTTATATGTATTTTTTTTTTCAAAAAATTATGATTATGTCTGACTCTACACGTTTAATATAAATAGTGCCTTAGTGTTGAATTTTTGTAATCATTTGGAGTCATATAAGGTTTGACGGTAGTAGAAAAGTTGATAGAACCATATGTGGTTCGACTACGGCATCGCTACACCTATTTTTGCCTAATAACAGCAGTAAGGGAGATATGCTTTTCCGAGGCGTTCCAGCTTAGTCCTCAGGGGTGGCGGTGCGTCTGCGGCCGATCTCAGGTAAGAATATAATTCTATCTGTGGTTGATTATAGATGTCCATGGACGGCTGTCCATCAGGTGGACTGACGCTCGTTTGTTACTCCTATATTACGAAAACAAACTTAAGGTGGTACACATTTTTATAATCTCATAAATTCATCTGGATTAGTACATAGCGGTTATAAATATTTATCACAGTCTGTGCATCTGTGCATTGATCATCTGTGCACAAATGTCGCACGTTTGTCTGTGCTTGTTTGTTTGTCACCCGTTCGCGATCACAATAACGGAATGTAATGTTTGTGTTCGTTTGTAAACAAGTATGTTTCGATTCGTAAGCATTTATTGTTTGATTCAAACGTCATGACTGTGTTGTTGTGGTGTCATTTCACAGGTTTGAAGTGTCAGTGTGACTTTTGTTCATATCAATTAGTAATGAATGTAGTGTAATGACATCATAAATATCTGAGGAAATTAATTTTTGAAATTCATTTCTTAGTTCCTCATAATTTTCTTCATTTTGAGGAACTTCTGTAAAGAAAATCAAGCTTCTAGAATCTAGACGGTCTAAGTTGAGTATTGTCTAAGTATATTTTTATGTGTAGGAAATAAATAAGTGATTTAAATTAATGGTAATAGAGTTGACATATTTAGTATTATTTAGGTTAATTCCATAACATCCTTGCTTTTGCATTTTTATTGTATGGACATTTGTAATCAATCTCAGATAGAACCCGACTACTTTAAGTCGGGCGCAGACGTGTTGCTAATCCTGAGGACTAAGATGATGACCTCATATGTGTCTGTCCGATGTCTATACCCTTTCACCAAAACACGAAGTAATAGGGGTGGTACCCCCTCGGTCTAACTAACTTAGTTCTACCATCTTAGAAACATTCACAAGGGGATTTCTGACATCCTTCGGGTGCAATTGGAACCTACATTCTCACACATTTATTTATTTTATTGAGCATACACTCACAAGGGGCTTTCCGTTGATCTTCAAGTGAATCGAATTCACACTAAGTTTCTCACACACATTTACATATCTATGTTACCAAGCTCACACACACAACCCCAACCTATTGTTCCTACACACACGTGAGTATGTGAGCTTATCAGTACCACCTGTGTGCACGTATCAGGGCATTCCGGATGCATGTGAGGCAATCAAGCGCGGTGTGTGGTTTAACGTGACACATGATCTCTATAACATATGTATTTACATGTGCAGATGATCCTGAAGTAACGTTTCTGATGTTGAAGGTTTTAGACGCCTTTGTCGATCTATTATGGTAATGATAACACTGACAATTATAAAAGTTATGAACTCTACATGGTTCGATTTAAGCGGCGTGGCTATAAGTATATATTAGTATGTACTTATGTTAGTCTGTAACATATATATGATATGGACATTTGTATTTGATTACTTTTATTATTTATCTTTGTTTATATTGTCATTAATAAATGAATATATAAATATAAAATAAATATAACTACTTCTGCGTTATAGCAGTAGTATTAGGCGCTGCTGTGTTTTGGTTTGAGTAGTTAGGTAAGGTAGAGACGTTTTTTAAGCAGTTCTAACCAACCAAGGTAGAAATGCTTGTGTAGTCGATAGAGACATAACATATATAGAGACTACATATTTGCTTAAATTTGCAATTAAATTGTGACTAGTAAAAATAATTGCATAATAACTATGTAATGTAATTCTATAAAGTTAGTTAATTATAACAAATGATTTAGTTAGACACTACATTTAAACCACCATTAAACCATGATATATCAGTCTTTAGTAATGATTTTTAATCATTGTTGAACTAGGGCTCATTAAAACGAGCATAGAAAAACATAATTTATTTCTAAGCCATAAACCATCCATGGCACCAATGTAAATTTCCAATTCTTCTATTCTATTACTATAAATGTAATATTTGTTTAAACTTTCTGAAAGTTTATAACAGTTATCCCCCAGGCTTTCGATCGTTAAAGTTTAGTTATTAGCCCAGTTTCGGCCTACGAGAAAATAGCATCAACGTCGCAAATAGTTTAAAGTGCTCCTCTAGACACCTGAGATTGGCAGACACCTGGGTATATAGGTACTATATATAGGTCTTCATTTGGAGCACTTAAAGTACATTACGTTTACTTTAAAGGATTTAGGTCTCACACTTTCTGAATGTGGATGAACTCTTTTTGGTTCGACTCCAGCGGCACCACTACCACACCTATTTCCACCCAATAACAGCAGTGTTAAGTGATCCTGTGTTCTGGTTTAAAGGGTGGTAAGGAAAACATATTTTCTTTGGCATTCCAGCCTAGTCCCCAGGAGTAGCGGCGCAACTGTAGCCGACCTCAGGTAGGAATGATTCCTATCTGAGCTTGATTACCGATGTCCATGGGCGGCAGTAGTCAATTAACACTCGAACTGCATGCTCGTTTGCTCGTCTTATATTACAAAAAAAAACATTACTGTTCTGTACAGGTTTGATATGTAACCTCATTTTTTGTTTCTAGTGGTTAAAATGAAGATTACAAACTCTGAATTTAATGTAATGATCTTTAAGGTGTTAATATACCCAACTTTGAGCATTAATACCTACTTTAAGCATACATACGAGTATAAGGCGATCATCTTAGTCAACGCTTATATCGGCTTCAAATAAAATTCCGGTTATATATGGACTTGGTTACAGATATTTATGAGCGGCATTCTTATCATCAGATGAACTGTCTGCTAGTTTGCTACTTTAAAATATAAAAAAAATACACAAGTAAATAAAATAAAAGAACGATAATGAAGTTAGGGATCTCATTCTTTCCAGTAGTCTTATTACAACAGTAATTAAGAAAAAGTTTGTTTTAACGCAACTGATAATTATCTTCATTAAGAATTAAAATAAAATTACAGAAAGACTTGGCAACACGGCCAGAATTAGCGTTCGGTTAATTTTAGAACAAAATTGTCGGTTTTTAAGAGAAATAGTAAGAAAACGCTCAGCGAAGCGTGAGATTCAATGAATCGTTGATTCGTATCTCAAATCTACGATTTTTTAATTAAGAAATTTAAAAATAAGCAGCACATTTAAACTAAATTTAGTTTTGATGTTTTTGTAAACAATTCTTAGTGTATGTAAATGCGTCTTAACTAGTAGTAAATAATAATAATAATAAAAGTGATTCTGTTATAGTATGAATGGAGTTATATACATACATTTAATTAAATGTCGGCACACTCATAACAACGACTTAGTTCTCAAGAGTAGTAAAGCTTCGGTTAAAGTTAAAGTAAGTAAAGTTATCGGCTTCAGTTAGAATCTCTTTCTACAAGTCGGTTACAGATTTCCACGGGTGGCAGTTACTACTTACCATCAGGTGGACTGAGAGTTCAAAATATACAATAACAAAATACTATACTTATTACTTTAAACAATATTTTAAATTAATGTTAATGGTAGAGTTGACATCTCGGCAAGAGGTTAAATTTGAATTTGAGTTTAAATAAAATTAAATCATAGGTATATATTTTTATATTAAGACTTGCTTAACGTGATGTACTCATATATAAATAGTAATTACTGTTTACATTAGAATTAATAGGTGCAATTATATTATTATATCAATTGAATAACTATTTAAATGTGGTAAATTGATTTATGTCTTCAATTACAATAGAGTGGAGTAAACTAACATACTCATATACACCTCGAAAAATATGTGTCCCTTAACCACAGCCTTCAAACCAAAACACAGAAGCATTTAAAATTGCTGTGATTAGGCAGAAATAGGTGTGACTTTTTTTAATATAATATAGGAGTAACAGACGAGCATGCAGTCCACCTGATGGTAAGTGGCTACTGCCGCCCATGGACATCTGTAATCAACCCCAGATAGGATTAAATATTCCTACCTGAGGTCGGCCACAGATGCGCCGCTACTCCTGAGGACTAAGCTGGAACGCCACGGAAAAGTATGTCTCCCTTACCACACCTTACCACCAATGTAAGACATATATAAGAAAATTCTCATTAAAGGGGCTATAAATATTGAATAGTCTTCATGCAGACAAAGTCGCGAGCTACGCAAGTCTTAACATGATCTGGGAAGTCAGGTTAATACATACGTTGGTAACGATCTTAAAGTCTAGTATTCGCGTGAATTAGATATTCAAATAGTGTTAATACGCACGTCAGGCAGTAAACCTAGATTCTATGCAAACAATTCTAGCCTCAGTGGCCACCGGCCGGCGTCGATGTGCGTGGAGGATAATGCATTGAGGAAACAAATAGACACTTATTTTCGTCACACGTGCACAGTGCAATGCGCTGGCAGAGGGTGCTGAATGATGAATAAATTAGCAATGAATAGAATTCACATACTCGTGTGTGTAATGACTTGATGACAGAATTAATTATCAGTATTTATTGTTTTTATGTGTATAGTGCCTATCTGTTTATCATTTTGAAAATATAACGGCTGCCATTTGTATAAGATTATATTATTTACTATTTTTTTTAAATATGTAAATATTATTTTACTTTTATAAAAAAAATAACGAGTGCAAGAAAATTGTCTTAACTAATTAGCCAATATTCTACGCCATTATTTAAACCGTATCCAAATAATCCATTTCTTTTATGCTCATTAACTTGACGAGGTTTTTAATACGATTTCACGGAATCATAGAATATAATGGTTAAGAACAGAGTAATATTTTTAATATAAAGCCTAGAGAAGTTTGAAGTACCTAAGCTATGGATGTATGTATGTCACATTCATAAATAGAATTGCTAGATTTTCATTCAGTTAAATCCCTTAATCAAAATAATGCAATCTTATTGGTAGATTTGATATACATCCATAGGTGAGTTACCTGGCAAATATTTAGTGAACACGCACCCAAAAAGATAAATAACGTTAACTCTACATATTATCTACACTGTGTTACAAAATAATCGGCGTTAAAGCGTACCCATTTAATGTGTTTATCCTTACCAATGTGCGACATACTAATTAATTATTATCTGTTATTTCATGAACTTATTCTATATATATCTATTCTGCGGAATTAAAAATCGATCCCAACTTTGACGAAATATATAACCTAAAGTAGACTGACTCTGTTCTGAGTCTTAATATTAATTTTCATCAGAAGGATTTTTTTTATAATATAGGAATATCAGACGAGCATGCAGTTTACCTGATGGTAAGTGGCTACTGCCGCTCATGCTCATTTAATTTCAGATATGATTAGATTCCTACCCTAAGCTCGTCAACATATCCGCCGCTGCTTCTGAGGACTAAACTGGCATGCCTCGGAAAAATATACCATTACCACACCCTTCAAACTAGAATACAGTAGCTCAACACTGCTGTTATTAGGCTAAAATAGGTATGGCGGTGGTGCCGCTGGAGTCGAATCATAGAGAATTCTACCACCTTCAATGTGATTTGTTTTTTTGTAGCTAAAAAGGGTTTCACCTAACGTTTATTGGTCACAGGAAGTGGTTCCCAATCTTGTTTTTAGTGTCTTCGTTCTTTGGACCAGTTTGGCATTTTAGTTTTCAGCAAGAACTTTTATCATATAGTAACCATTCAGTTATTTCAGTTTGAAAGAAATAGTAGACCAGAAAGTTTTAAACTGTTAATCACCGCTTTGGTAGAATTAACGGTTTAAATTAAAAGTTTGACTACTTCGCGAATTATCTTAGGTCTTCCAGGCCAACAGACTTATTCTGGACCATTTGTTGACCTCTAGCTTATGTTATTGTTTTTGCTTAGAAGAATAAGTCGAAAAACATATTTTACAAAAATCAATAGTATTTAGATAAACGTTCTCTTAAACGCAAAATGAATTTATGTACTACTGTATTCTTCAGGTTTCAGATCTATCTGATACTTCTTCGCCATTTTCTCTGACATCAGTTTCATATTATCCGATGAAAATCTATCAAGTTCAATATACTCGTATAGATAGATATATAGATGGTGTATACTCGTAGATTCGTTCCTCAAGCCTACAGCTTAACTAATAAAAGTTAGTGCTCTTAAGTTGGAAATGTCTTAAATATACGACGGAGCTATGGACATCGTACAGTAGCTGTAGAGTATATTCTCATCACTTCAATATTTTCACTTTTTTATTACATTTCCCTATTTTAAAAAAGTAGGAAAAATATAAAATATTGCTAGTATAGATACGAATGGCGGTGATTCCGATTCTGGCTCTACAATACGAAGTATTACAAAGTAAGTATATGTAGAGTATATATACATGTTTTATACCGTCATAAGACATCTGTATACACATCGATAGAGTCAGATATAATAGATACTAATTTATAAAATCCATACAAAATACCATATTGTACGGAGTAATAACTCTACACTACGTACATGGTACATCGGTAAGTGACTCTACAAACACTTAATTACGTAAGACTCTCCTTGGTATAAATTAGCGTGTATAATATTTGCATTATATATTCAAACATCGGTATTTATATAGTAGGCAAGGTTCCGAGTAGGCTTTATGGGTAAAATTAAGTATTTTGTATCATTATCGTTTATCTCATGTGTGCATTTAACCATTAAAAATGTAGAGATTTTTTTTATTGGTTTTTTTTTGTAAAAGTGTAGCGTGTTCGACATTATGACATATTTAATACTAAAGAAATAAAAAAAAACCAATTAGACTTTTTTTCTAATTGGATTACTATTAATATTCAACAATAGGAATATAATAATACCTTTAATTATAAGTTATTATTCAAGTTATACGCATAGTTCTGTAATTACATAGTTACACAATTTTGTAAAAAACTACGTCATTTGGAACCTATTCTATCAGCCGGATACGAACATTTTAATACTAGTCATTACAAGTTAATGAAGCAAGTAATTATTAAATGATAAGTCGAAATTAATTAGAACAAAAATGACTGCGAACGGCGTCGAATCGGTTCTGTTCAAATTGGTTTGATAACATAGGTGTTGTGGCACAAAACATACGTGACTCATACGATATACGAGCACTTTGTTGGATATTCACATCATTTGTCGCAAATGAACCGGCAAACGCGGCTAGATAGATTAAAATACCAGAGAATCCGAAACGAACGCAATTTATTACGAAAACGCGACGGAAACACGGTATTGTTTTTCAGCTTGCATATCGGTCAATGTCATGCCGGCTTTCGATTTCAAATCCAGCGCAAAAAATACACAGTCTGCAAACTAGACACACTGAGATACGCTACAACACTAGCACAGCGAACGGTGCATGATATAATACGTTTCGTAAACCGCAACAATACCGCAGCGCAGCTCAAAATTTCACACATCGCACATCGGGACCAACGTTTGATCAAAATCCCCCCCATCGGCCAACAATTCGAACGTTGTTGAACTTATCACTAAAAATGCGATGATCACAATCCGACGTGCGATTCTCGTGCAGTCGTAGTTTGATAGAAGCATAGCGAACCTGGCACGTGGTAGGGGGTCGGGTTCGATGGTGGTAGCCAATAGGCAGCGCTGATGGGCGGGTAGTTGCCGTTCGACCTGGCAGCGCCCGCCTTGCCGCGCGCGCCGCCCGCCTCGCCGCGCATCCTTCACAAACACTTCACTGCACAAACACTTTCACGACATGACGCGTCTGCATTGAACCGCAGCCGGGGCACAACTAAACACGTATAGCGATAGCGAGGTGCGCGCACGCTGACGGACGATCAGTCATTCTTCGCGGGTCTGTGTCACCTCAGCCCCCCCTCTCCCCCCACACCTGCGGTAATGAGCTCCGTCCTGTACGACGTCACGTCGCCTTTTTCACTCGACTTCTGTGCTACCTCTATTGTGATGCCCACCTTTTTATCAGCGGTTTCAGAGACTAGTTTTTGAGTAGATTTAAACTGATTTCAGTCACGGCTTGGGGCATACCTCTCGTGTTCATTCGTCTAACCACGTGTATGTGTGTCGAAAATAATTCTAAGAAATCATGTGAGTATTGTTCTGTGGTATTTCCCAACACTAGTGCTCTCGAACAAATTTGAATAAGTATGTTCACTACTTACCTACTGGATTCTAATTATTGATTTCCTCAATAAAATGTGTGTACTACCATGTGGTAGCTATTAATACTATAAGAGCTAAATTGGCAATCATATTTTAACGCATCATATGTTACATAGGAAAAAAAGTTTACAATCTACATGAAAAACATTAATACGGTTTTCATATGAACCATCCTCATATCAACAAATTATTACTAAGTATACTATAATATTACGACCTAAAATGCCCAGACGTAGGACAATAACAGAAATAAGACGATTTTAATAAGATTACTAATCGATTCATTCGAAACTGAAGTGAAGAGATAAATTTAAATTCCAAGCCACGAAAATGTCTCTACATCTCTACCGATTTAATCAAAAAACACTTTTAAATAGAGACATCAAAAACTATTAACGATACAATTAACAGACGGAGTCACTTTAATTTTCAACTCACTACTAAACTCCATTTAAATCAACGTTCGAAAGACGAGAGTATTTTTAAAATATTCCAATCCGACGCCGAACTATAAAGGCTATTCCATTCTGTGACAAAATTGTCTCTTCAAAGTTTTCCATTTGAATAAAAGCGATTTAAAAATGAAATCACCCAGTCACAAACTGTTCAGTATTCGATAGTCGAGTCCATTCTAATTCATTCTAACTCATTGCTTTTTGACTGACACTGCTTTATGCCACGTTCACACAATAGATATTTCGATGTTGAATCTACATTTTTTACGCGATCGAGCATTCGATAAAACATGAAACTATTTCGTGTCATACTTTGTTACGAACGATATGAATAAAGTGTAGAGTATGTCTGTGATTTTGAAAATACAGCCATTTTAAGCTGATATTCGAACAATATGTCTGTACGAGTTAAACTTAAGCTGCTGAACTGAAATGACGATATATAAACGAAATAAAAAATGGCGTATAAAAATAGTTCGTGCTATCTGAAAACCTATTATGAAAGATAAAAGATATTAGACGATATTTTACTAATAAATGAAAACCAAATAAGTCTTGTAAAGTTTTGGCTTATTCGATACGATTCATAGAGCAAATTTTGATGGTTGATTAATTTGGCGTTGTTTTGCGGAAATCTGAAATTTATCATATTTTGAAATAGTTTACTTCAGATAGTGAAAGGTGGCGGAGTTTTCAGGAGGCGGACCCTTCACTCATAAGCGGTAACGCATCTGCGAAGGATTCAAGTAAAACTTGTTTTATATATAATTGCTCACAAATATCCAAATACTCATTACTTACCATCAAGTGGCCTGCATGATATTCTGCCATTGTTGTAAAAAATCTGTACATGCCTTAATATTCAATCGCTTGTATGACCCCGGCACGTGTCCCGCTAAGTTCAACCCGTCGCGACTGCGTAAGACACCGGCTATGGAACCGGGTGATTTAGTCCCGAACTTTGTTCCCGAGACCCGTCTACATACAAACTTGTGTCAAGTATTTCGGTTACGTCTCCGCTTTTCTGTTATTCGATACGATTTATTTAGGAAATTTTGATAGTTGATAAATCAGGGTTACTTTGCGAAAATCCGATATTTATCAGATTTTGAAAGCTTTAATTCGATAGTGAAAAGTGGTGACTTTTCAGGAGTAAAACTTTCGAAAGGTGGACTTTTCACTCATACATGGCAACGCATCTGTGAGGGATTCACTTGGCACTATAGAGTTGGTCACCAATGTCCGTGCGTAGCACTCATCACTTACCATCAAGTAGACTTTAAAGTCAAGAAATGTCTGCTTAGCTTGCTTGGATATGAATCAAAATACATGCAAAACCGCGGTCAAAAGCCAGTAGGTATTTTATAAATATCTCGTAACGTCCAACCGTATTATTATGGTTTCGGCTTACGGTGAACTCGTAAACAATGCGACGTCGGAATTAATACGAGCTCTCCGAGTTAATCCATTTATAACTATTACCTGTGATGATATAATCGTGGGGTAGGTGTGTAGTGGAGGTATTACTATGATCAGTCCCACTGCTGGGAACGGGTCTCTTTTCTATTAAGGATTGGCTTCGGAATGATGATCATGTGTGTATTGTTATATTTTGCATACGTTTGAAAGATTTATAGAAAATAAAAACTTGTAGTTAAAGACCTTTTTATGAATATTTCATTCTTCGTATCCATAGGAACTATCATCATATATATTTTTTGGGTTATACAATAATATGAAGTATTTTGGTTTGAATTCTGTTTAGTTGTTTTTTTTTTTGTTTTTTAAGATTCCTACTCAGAAATGACAAATCCGTTGTCACTTGTGAGTAGGAAGACGGACGTCTCATATGTAACTTAGTAGGCATTCACACCCTAAAGTTTGTGTCATAGCTAAATAGCTGTTACGAGGCATAAAAAGATGTAACTACGAATCGACTCTCCTTTTAAATACTTATACTATTCGTAAACGTAACATAATCTACCGCAGTATTAATCGACTAGCTAACCAGCATATGCAATATTAATGTCCAATATGTGTCGCGATTGTAAACATATTGATTATGAATACATTGCTCTACCTACAGTGCCACAGATATAAATGAAAGGAAATGCCATCGAAAAAATGAAATCTGTTTTTTTTCAAGCTATATCCAAAAGAATCAAGTATTTAAGGCTTATTAGCGTATGCAATATTAATGGACATATTGATTATGGATACATTGCTCAACCCCAGTTGGTACCCCAGATATAAATGAAAGGATATGACATTCGACAAACAAAGCCAATTTTTAACCCAGTTCATAAAAAGATGTTCTATATTCGACCACTACGTTATAAACATAAATACGTACATATATAGCTACATATATATGTATGTATGTAAGATTGTAAGTCCACGACTTTTAAAATAACATATCCGAGCCAATCTACTAGGTAAATTTTAGACATTCCTGTCAAAATAATTTCATGGCTTATTGTACCAAAAGTACTAAGTTCGATTCCCGATCAGGTGCATGAAATACCTTTAGATATCTATTCTGGGTCTGGGTGCTTTTTATTTATCCTCCTTTTTGTGTCCATAACTTAGAGGTTATTTATGAAAATATAGCAAGCAATATCGATATGTGAAATTATTCACCGTCACAATGAATCGATCTTTCATATTTGTAAATAATTAAATTACGTGCGTCTGTAAGGATGTTTATATTTATGGATGTAAACGTATGTTGACCATACAAGTAAAAATAGCACATATCAATATAACAGCAATCAATGCGGCATGTGCATAATAAATTAGAGAACTAGAATAATTTGTAATCGATTTGTTGCAGCTATTGTATTGCACAACTCGAAGTGGAGTACCGTTATTTCTTTCAAATATATTTTTGAAGGTGGTAGAACCCTTCGTGGTTCGACTCCGGCGGCACCACCGCCACACCTATTTCTGCCTAATAACAGCAGTGTTAGGCGCTGCTGTGTTCCGTTTTGAAGGGTGTGGTAAGGGAGACATACTTTTCCGAGGCGTTTCAGCTTAGTCCCCAGGGGTACCGGCGCATCTGTGGCCGACCTCAGGTAGGAATATCTAATCCTATCTGGGGTTGATTACAGTAGTCCACAGGCGGCAGTAGCCACTTACCATCAGGTAGACTGCATGCTCGTCTGCTACTCCTATATTATAAAAAAAAATCTTTTTGAAATTTATTAGGTACTTAAGATGATGGATTGTTTTGAAATTTAGATTTTCTTGGCCGAGTGCATTGATCAATTTTTTTCCAATTGTGGTAGGCAGAGATGGCCAAATTTTGATCTTTGGTAGACGATATTGCATAGACTGGTTATTGATAACATGACTTAGTTAGCTTACGGAATATTAATTCTAATATTATATTCCGTAAGTAATTATGTATACCAATGTAATGAAAATTATAATAATGTTAACATATACGTGTTTTAAAAGATGATAAATAATTATGAAATAAATATGCGATCCTTACATGGGTTTTTAGTAAAAAAAATATCTTTAGTAAAAACAATCTGCAAATGTAATGCTAATCAGTGTATTTCTTATCAAACCTAACTATAAACTCAAACTTTCTGAAACGGCCATATTCTAATCAACGATAAGGGACAGAGACAAAATATAGTGACAACAGTATCAAATAACCATAAAGTCATGAAAATTCACCGGCGCCGTAACAACGAGCATACATAAGCTAGGGATGGCGATTCTTTCCGAAGAAGATCGGTTCTCGAATCGATTGGACCCGAAGTGTAGTAAATCGATTCATAAAAAAATCGAGGCCCAAAGAATGGATTCTCCGAAAATCTATTTTCGATCTTTTCAAATAAAAAGAGTAAGTATAGCGAAAAAGCAGGTCATCAGGACGAAACTAGCACTGAAATACGTATTCGTCACCAAAAATTGTCTCTAATACATTTAAACAACTTCGAAAAGATCAATTTTCAAATTTCTAGGATAGAGATTGAATCACTGAATCAATGCATTCCTGAAGATCGATTACATTAATCGTTCTTTTTATCGATATATAAATCAATAAATCGATCTCAGGTCGCCATCCCTAACATAAGCGTGTTTGTATGGATTTGAATATTTCATTATCGCGGACAAATCTCGTTGTTTTGACAATGAAAAGTAAACAGGATTATGACGTAGTAAATAATAAATAGTGCAAGTGTCATGACGTATTATGGGGTAATAAACGACTTTAATAATTATGAAAATCTTTTGCAACTGGAAAGTTTATTTAGGGTACAATAACAGGTCATTAGAAGAAGATAGAAGATTAAGGTTCAAAATATAACAAGTAGTTGTAATATTAGATATTTTTTTAATAATTATATTCTTCATTCATTTATTGTTTCATATGTATGTATATTAAAAAAGTTTCAAACACTTCCAACGTCTTTTTGTACTTTTTTCTTTAGACTCTAGTTGTTCTGTACTTTGTGCACTGTACCTCCCCTCCTAATTTACGTTTTCGGTATTATTATCAAATAACATATGTATCAGTATGATAGCTACATAATATAATAATATTGTGTTAAGTACTTACCATTTCTATTCTCGCTGTCAGCTGGCTTCATCTGAATCGGGTGATGCATCTGTAACAACATATTTTGTAATTTAGAACTTCTTCTTAAAGATCTTAAAAGTGAGTCTAGATCGAAAGGTTTACCAAATCATAATAAAGCTTTTCAGGAAACGTACTTTTGTAAAGATGAGCATGTGATGAGCTTTTTATGTTATTTTTTACGTATTTTATGTCTTCTTTTATTTTATTGTTCTATGTTGTATTAATTATTTAGTTTTAATTTTGTTCTCTACGTATTGCAATTACTGCAATACACTAGTTTTCTTTCTTTCTTTCTTGATACTTCGTATTTGTCAGAAATGAAAGAAGGAGGATTTATTCAGCGTCATTTTAAATTCATATTTAATATATCATGTGTATGCACTGAGCAAAGAAATACAGAAATGCAAGCAAAAGGAGCTATATCTGGAATACTTGGGTTTTTCACAAGGAGTATGCACGAATCAAAGGGAATTTCTCCTTATGAAATTCCTGCGCTATAGCGGATAAGCGGACACAAAGAGTACCCGGCGTCAAAGGCGACAGTAGCCGCTACTCTATGATTGTATTTGTATGTTTTTTTTAATAAATTGAAGTAGCAAATAAGTATGCTTTTGTAATTTTATATGAAGATCTCTAGTAAATTACGATTATAATCAGTTAGAACAACTCGTGTTTTGGGCATATAGGATGACGTAGGTACCGAAAGATATAACTTCTTTATGTGGTATGCCAAGAAAGGTCCTTCCTGGATATTTCGTGGCCTTTTGAGGAAACGATCATCTCTTTATCACAAAAATATAATTATTAAGTAGAAATATGAAATTCAACGAAAGTAAAAATTGCTTAACTCATTCCTCCTTCCTAGAATCACCTGGAAGTATAGTTAGCCGTACTACCTACAGGAAGTATCTTCAGTCATTCAGTAAGTGGTGATTACTGAGATTCAAACTGAGTTTTATAGAATTTTAATTTGATAACAAAGTCAGGAGCTCTCTCTCCTCTCTGTCTTACCACATTCTTTAGTACAGAAAAATAAAGCAGAAATATCAAATACACGATCGTTTTATTCATTATTCCACAGAAAGATATTCCACTGCCCATCGTAGCAACGTCTCAATGTTTACACAATACTTGTGCGCGAACGACAAATGTTTACGAATAATTTAAATGCCTCCATATGTTTGTGTAACGCGAACGGCGACGTTCGACGAATTAACCTATCATCGGTCGATGTTACGTTATTAATAAACCATATCATCGTAATGCAATTAGATTAAAATGTCACTCTATTTGTCGACCTCGTGAAGTGGCGTTGAGAGGTGTGTGGCGCGTACGCCAAATATTTTCGTATCGGCACAAAGTGCTCGACGAATTAATCATAATAAGTTTGTTGACGAAACTTTTTTTTTTACTGAAAAGTTTTTAGACGCGTGTTGTATTTGTGTCAGTGTCACGTTCAGGCATGCGTTCTTTGAGATTTTGTTTTTAAAATAAATAGGTTAAACAAGTTTAGTGCGGTGTTTAGTTTTTTATATCAAAATTTACGCCTAGTTTAATAATATTAATCAATCCTTGACATTTGAAAATTTCTGTTCCTTAGTTAAGAATTTAGCATAGATTGATTATTAATAAAGCGCGTCACTGACAGCTTTTTTCTTACAGGGAAGGTGGTAGAACCATTTGTGGTTCGACTCCGGCGGCACCACCGCCACATCTATTTCTACCTAATAACAGCAGTGTTAAGCGCTGTGTTCCATTTTGGGTGCGATAAGGGAGACAGACTTTTCCGAGGCGTTCCAGCTTAGTCCTCATTGGTAGCGGCGCATCTGTGGCCGACCTCAGGTAGGAATATCTGATCCTATCTGGGGTTGATTACAGTTGACCACGGGCGGCAGTAGCTACTTACCATCAGGTGGACTGCATGCTCGTCTGCTACTCTTATATTATAAAAAAAAGCTATGTACGAATACAAAGTTTGAATGATATTGTGGTATATGGCTAGTGGCTACACGTATTTTTACCGCAGTGTTAAGCGCTGTTACACTTCGCTTTGAAGGGTGTTGTAAGATAGACATACTTATCCGAGGCGTTACAACTAAGTTCTCAGGGTTTGCAACGCGTCTGTAGCCAACTTCACATAGTTCTCTAATTTTTTTAGGCATTGATTACAGATGTCCATTGTCCATGCCTTGCAGTGACCATTATCACCAGGACTGCATACTCTTTTACTTAAATATTATTGAAACCTAAGACAATCGTAAGCCGCAAAATCAATATTCCTCCACATCGGCCGTTCGTCACAACCCGACATCCGAGTTCCAGAGCGAATGTCAATCAGTGGCCAGTTTATTTTTACAGGCGCGAGGACTGACGGCCGGCGAGTAATGGCCGCGATCTATTGGCAGGTGACGTTCGTGCTTTGGATGTAAGAAAATATTGGCCTATTGCTTGGAAAGCTGCGCGGTGGGTCGTATTGTGTAACTCACTTTCGTATATTACTCGTAGATAAGATTACGGTATTGTTAGCAATAACATTACTTTAGGTAGATTGTAATCTTTATTTTGGTGTTAATTTCTTTATGATTGTTGTCGCATCTAATTATGTTATCCCATTAAATAAATAGACGAAGACAGTCAAGTTGATATGTAGCATGTCTAAATATAAGGTATGATATAGCTACAATGACAATAACAAGCCTTCTCCAAGAAATATACGTAATATATCAGACAAATGTTCCAAATTTATGGAGACCGGTATACACACATCACATATCGCTGGAGTCGTTAACAGAAGATCTGACGAAGAGAGTAGTTAACCGCTGTATGTGGAGAAAATGGAAGCAGTAATCCACACGATTCGGGCAGTCCTATGTATAGCAGTAGACTTGCAAAAGATAAAATCTCTTACAGACGCCGAAGATATAGAACAAGAAAGCAACAATTACGTACGTACATACAAAAGAAAAGAGAACAATGCATACGGACCGTAATACAACACAGTACTCATACACACATCACTCACGAAGACCACGGTGCCCATGAATCACGGGCCGAGATTACGGCGGACCGTCTGCGAACATCCCTTATCTAATTAGTCGCAGATGGTCATCAATCACGCGTGACGCCGCGTGCACACACTGTACAAACTGAACGATTTGTCACGGAGACGTGATGAGTGTGTGATCGCGCCGTCTGTCTGCTCTTCTGAGGATTCTCGTTTAGGTGTGCTACAACCGTTTGCATTTTAGTGTGTCTTCGACTAGATTATTCTATTGAAATCCAAGAAAGCAATCCATTTCCATTTTCAAAACACTTGATAAGACAGGCAAATGTGTCAACTTAAATGGTGGCTGCTTAAACGATGTCAAAGTCTACATCTAACTATACATCGCTTAGATTTATACCAACATCAGACAAAAACCAACCATGAAGATTATCGACCTGAAGAAGACTAAACGTAATCGCTGAATTTAGAGAATACAGGAGAGGTAACTTTGATTTTAGAAGAAGTTACTAAACCCACTTACAAATGCAGATCATAATGATAATAATACAAGAAGCCCAGGATTAGGTACATACATGCCACAAAAAATAGAATAACCCATACGGAACATAGCACTACGTAATACTCATACACATATCAGTCATGAAGACCACGGCGCCCATGAATCACGGGCCGAGATTACGGCGGACCGTCTACGAACATCCCTTATCTAATTAGTCGCAGATGGTCATCAATCACGCGTGACGCCGCGTGCACACACTGTACATACTGAACGATTTGTCACGGAGACGTGACGAGTGTGTGATCGCGCCGTCTGTCTGCTCTTCCGAGGATCCTGGTTTAGACGTGTTAGAACCGTTTATACTTTGGTATGCCTTTAACGAGCTAGATTTTCATTCGAATAGACAAAATTTTCAATTCGGTAATTGATGATACTACTAAATGACGCCAAAGAAACCAATCTTAACAAGGGAATTAAATTCAAGTGTTGATTTGTGATTCAAAAAATGGAAAAAATGTATATTTTTTACACAATCTCACCTTCCCAATTAATCGTCTTTCAATCAATAAATTCTATGCTTTATAATAATCTTTAGTTATTATTTCAAATGTATTAACGAAACTTTACACATAATGTTTAATAAGTATTTTTTTCTGTGTACTTTGAAATTTCTTGGGCAAGTCGTGTTTGTATAATTAAGATACAGGAGTAAAAGTCGCTTAGGTGCAAGAATTGCTAAGTTACAAGAGAGCAACAATAAGCTGATACATGAACAACAACCCGCATTGACGACTGTCGACGTCGATCAACGACTAGTCATAATAAATACTGGAACCCTTAGGACAAAATAAAGTTATTTTAAAAGTCTATGATGTTTATGTACATCATCATCGTTGGTCTTAAAACGAGAATTGTTTACGCATCGCAAAACAAACAACAACTATCACAAACAATTGACGTTTATATCGCCGTGTCGTAATTCCATTGCGCACTCGACTAGAGAGCAATGTGATTCGTGTCAAATTAACATGAGCATCGGCGCCGTCCAATTTGTCGTGACAGACCTTCGGGGTATTAACACTGATGTAGCGGCGCCTTTCCCCCCATTTGTTACGAAGCGCTTTTATTAAGCGCTAGAATTGCTCTTCGCTCTCATTCTTATGAATCAATGTGAAGTCTGCTTTGGTATTTACGGGTTAGTTTTGAAGTCTTGTGAATTGAACGGGTAAGAAATTGGGATTTATTTAAAAATATTTTCATTACTTTTCAATTTAAATCACATACTGTCCTACTGCTGGGTCAGGGTGTCCTTTCAGAATGAGAGGGATTTTGACCATAGTCCATCCTCTGAGCAATCCTGGGCCAGGTTCTCCTCTTAGCTCTATACTTCATCCTGCTGGCCAAGTGTGAATTGGCTCCACACATCTATTATATGATACTTTTAAAGAACTCTCAGGCATGTAGATTTCCTCGCTATGTTTTACATCATCGTTATAGCAAATGATAATTAATTTTTAATACGCACATAATTTTGAAAATTTAGTAGTACCCTAGGATTTAAGTCTCTGACTTAGCGATGTTCCAGCGACTAGTCTATCACTGCATATTTTTTATATTATAGTATCACTGCCTATTATATATTAGTGATATGTAATATATATATGTATGTAGATGCAGAGAACTAATTTCCAATATCCGAAGACCTTCAACAAATTGGCATACTCATCACGCGTGACATTGATTGGATCACGGATAAGGTCAGCAAGATGGCCGCCATGGGAATTGGACCCGAGAGATATCGTAAGGGAAGCAATGAGACAGTATACATTTATCTAGACCCTTTCCGCACACGACTAACCGCGGAGTAGTCACCATAGAAACGTGCTAAGAGTTCCGGGTTAGATCTGAACCCAGTTAGACATCTAGATGATGAACTTAATATAATAATTACTATAAGTAAATAAAATTATTAAAACTTAAAAAACAGCTTCGTCACTTACATCACAATTAACTGAGTATTTTTAAAAACTGCATGATTAACTCTTAATTATTAAAATTTCCAGACTATTAAGATATGTAAAAATTAATTAATGACATGTAATTATCATTAAAGATTCGCCTGGAATTAATTTTAGGTTCTCAGTTAAAAAGGGTTGGACAACATCGCTTAATGATTTCCTAACAAGAGTGTTTGTCGGGAAATCATTAATGCGATGTTGTCACAAAACAAAAGGTCATATTTTTCTGTGCTTAGATGCTCAACATCCTAGCACCCATTACTAATTAGCATACATGTCACGTGGCGTTCCTTGGATCGCGGATAAGGTCGTTAGAATCTCTCCCATGGGTATTGGGCACTAGAGATTGCACATAGGAAGCAATAATTCCTTGTGGGTTTATGATGATTATAATATCCATGACGTACCACTACATTTGAAGACTAGGCTGAATGGTGCGCCTTGGGACAGGCTTATGTCCAGCGGTGAACTGATATTAGCTGATGATAGATTGATTGACTGCCAACTCTATCTATAAATTCAAGGAAAGATTAAAAGTCTATAAAGTAAAGCAGTGATAGGCCTCGTCAAAACTTATACATACATACATTACTTTCGTGCTGCGAGGGCTTTATTTTATTGTTGGTCAACTTGGTACTATTGGTTTGGTTCCAGTTGATACTATTGCTTTGTTGTTGATAAGCAATTGGTGAAGCTTGTTGGAATATAACATACAAATAATAACAGCCTATGAACATTTAGTGTAATACCTACTTTTCTGTTTGATTCATTTCTAAAAATAAAGATTCTCGGAAGTTCGCAAAAAGAAACTGTACGGGATTCACGATCAATTTGTTTCAATATAATTAATCACTCGACGATCTCTCATTTATTTTACAAATAGTGAAGATAAATCGTCAGAATGAGATATATTTACATACTCATTGGTTGTGTACGAAAATAAAATAAACGTTTAAGTTATACTAAATTGGCGTGTGATGATAAAATTAAATAAATTAATTGGCAACGATCCGCTACCAACATGCATGATGATTGGTGGTATATATTTTATTTAAATTATTTAGTATGTATTTGAAGGTGGTAGTACACTCTGTGGTTCGCCTCCAGCAAACCAGTGTTTTGGTTTGAAGTGTGTGGTAAAGGAGATATACTTTTCTGATTCATTCCAGCTTAGTCCTCAGGGGTAGCGGCGCATCTGTGGCCGACCTCGGGTAGAATCTTATCTGGGGTTGATTACAGGTGTCCAATTGTCCATGGGCGGCGATAGCCACAAACTAGCAGGTGGAAATATTTATTATATCAATCATTATACAGGTTTTTAGCGTACTGTTGCGAAACGGTTTTTTCCCAACTTTAAAACATGTTATAGTAACTAACGCCTATTTGAATATACGCTCAGGTATAATTAAGATTTTAATATTTTAAAACTGTCATTTCTGTTGTTTTAAATTATTTAAGTCAGTGTTAAGTAACACTAAAATTAATATATAATTAAAACTCAAGTTAGCTAATGCGTTCTTTCTATATTCTAAACCAAAGCGAGCAAGTGTTCTTTTTACCGCAATCCCAATATAGATTTAGTATATAAAGCATCAAACAATCCTTCAGTCTATAAAGGTCGCCGTGTCTATCGATCCGATGCCACTCAAAATAACCCTTCGGATACATTTGCCATAGAACATGTAACGGATAGAAATGCCATGCGGCACAAAAACTTGAGTCTATAGTTATTTTTTTCACATTATAGAAATAACAAAGGGGCATTCAGTACCCTTACCATGAGTTTTTACGTTTTGACAAATATGACTGTTTTAGTATTTGTTTACGTATTTGCCCGTACAATTTCAAATCAGCGCCTCTAGCGGTGATTGGAATATAGTGTCTGTAACGTAACATTAAATGTTTAAATTGACAAATGGCGCTTTATGTTTTGTCTCTCTTTTTTGCGAACATGTGAGGTAGACAAAAAGATCTGAGCACTTACTTATTGTTACGTTTACTCAGTCTTCTGAAGCAAACGGAACAGAATAATGGATTGAGTAAACGTAACGTAAAATTGTACGATGTTTTGAAAACTCATGGTAAGGGTATAGTTCACCTGGTGGTAAGTGACCACCGCTGTCAATGGACATTTTATAATCAATCCCAGATAAGATTGCTTGAGGGAACTTAATATGTGTTGCTACTCTTATGGATTAAGTTGGAATGCCTTTATAATATCTCTTCCTTAGCACACCTAAATCAAAACACGGTAGCGCTTAACACTGTTGTTCTAGGGGAGAAATAGGTATGGCGGTGGCGCCTTCGGACTTGAACTATAAAGAGTTAGGAATCCGTCCTTAGGAGGACATATAAAGTCATCGGTTCCGGTTGTTATCGTGCGATAAAAATAATTAAACCTCGTCGTAGGCCTTATATACAGTCTGAAAATACTTGACGTCCATTAATATGCTATGGGGCGGTGTAGTGCTACACTTGAGGCCTTTCACAATTAGGGAGAGATAAACAGTGGTACAAACAATGTGTTTGCTCTGTGACAAGTAACTACGTGTATCTACGTACATGTACGAGATGTTCATTCGGCTTTCAAACGGACGGGCCGTTTAAAAATAAACGAAGTGTAACTGTTCGAACCAGGGCGGCGGCTCGGGGCTCATTAGCGGCAATGCAAATTAATTTACCGCTTTTTAATAGCATTTAGTCATTTAATTGAATGTACATAGCACTCGCGATTTGTATAGGTCTCAACCAATTCAATAAGTTAAGTAACCTTAGGTGCTAATAGAAGTGAAATGAAATGAAATATATACATTTTTTGTATAGGTCTACGGAAGCATTTACAAACTGTCAGTTACATTTTTTTTAATTACTACCGGATCGGAATGCAAAGTTGTTTCTGTACTTCCAAGAGCAAGTTAGGTTGTCGGTTCTTGTAGTTATGTTGTGATATTAGCATTTAAGACTTGCCATAGGCCGCATTGGGGGTCTGAAAACATTCGACATGGTTTGACCACTAACGATATTCACCAATACGCTTTGGGACAGTATGGCGGTACACTTGAGGCCTTCCTCAATTAAGGGAAGAGATAAATGACCAACAATGGGTCCTAAAAAGGGTTTGAACTAATCTATTTGCTCTGTGACAAGTAATTACGTGTCTCTACGTACATGTACGAGATGTTCGTTCGGCTTTCAAACGGACGGGCCGTTTAAAAATAAACGAAGTGTAACTGTTCGAGCCAAGGCGGCGGCTCGGGGCTCATTAGCGGCAACGCAAATTAATTTATGGTACCTTTGTTTGACGCGTAACTACCTGTATCTGCATTGCAACGGGAAATACAATGTAGGCGAGTCTTTTTGACGAAATGGGGTTCTGGGTTCAGTTCCCGGTTAGGCAGATGAATAAATGACAATTTCGGGTCTGGGTGTTCATGTTTATGCTTGTGTGCGTAACCCATGATACACAGAATCCTGTTATGGGTATTTGATTTTAGAAAGCTTATGGATTTTTTTTATCTGAAAATTATGCGTGCTATAGGTATGTTCGTCGACCGTTCGAAACGGTAAAGTATACTCGTACGATATACAGATATAACGATAACCATTTTTCATCGAAATGTAGAACTGCCTTAAGCTAGAAATAGAGGTTTTACATATTACTTCTCTATTTTTTTTATAATATAGGAGTAGCAGACGAGCATGCAGTCCACCTGATGGTAAGTGGCTACTGCCGCCTATGGACATCTGTAATCAACCCCAGATAGGATCAGATATTCCTATCTGAGGTCGGCCACAGATGCGCCGCTACCCCTGAGGACTAAGCTGGAACGCCTTGGAAAAGTATACCACACCTTACCACACCCTTCAAAACGGAACACAGCAGCGCCTAACACTGCTGTTATTAGATAGAAATAGGTGTGGCGGTGGTGCTGCCGGAGTGGAACCACAAAGGGTTCTACCACCTTCAGATTACCTTCTTTTGTAAAATTCCATATTACAATTTGCTTCATTATCCATAATGTACATAACATAATATATATTATCATCATAGTATTCGTCTTAACAATACATCATAATAAGCGAAGCACTCAATACTACCATCCAATCATCCGAATCAGATCAGAGTCAGGTAGATAAACGAAAAGCAATATCTGCCTTTCTTTCTTTCAATATCAAAGACGGGATATCATCCAAATGGGTCGGCGTTTCTTCCATTATTTCAATACAAAACAAAAATGTCCGAACATGATCATATAAAAACACGAGTTAGGCTGTGTTGTCTGACTTTGTGTGACTTTGTCTGTGAAGGGATATTTATATTTCGGTACGTTTGTCATGAAAACGGTGCTCTATATCCATACATATAATAATAATGTAAGCTTAGCATGTACATTGAATATATTAGAAAAAAGTATAATGAACTGACAATAAAACTAAGTAATAATAATAGCAATTTTTAAGAATGCAATGTAAATTGTGCAATTTTTAATAAGTACTTTATCTGTCTATTTATCTGGTGTTATATATTTGACGTTATGTTCTTAATCCGTACGAGCGAAGTCGCAGTCTCAGCTTGTTCATAATAAAGCCATCTCTGTCGAACTGTTTGTAGCGTATTTTCCAGAATAAGGAATGTGTGGAGATTAATTGCAACTCATTCAATTAGTTTAATTTTAAAGTCGTAAAACCCTTCGTGGTTTCTATCCAGAGGCACAATACGTTACACCAATTATTTATTATTTATTTTCTGCCTAATAAAAGCATGGATAGGCACAATACGATACGCGAATTGTTTATTACTTTTAATACCTAATAAAAGCACTCTACATTCACTACTCCAATTTATTAAAGATTTCTATTGTGTACCAAGTTAAATTATAGTTAGAATTAAAAAGGGTTAGCTATTTACTAAATACTAGTTATAGTAGTAGTACTAGTAGTAGGCTATATATTAGTAGATTGATAGACTTAACTGCTGTCCTGCACTTTTTTGTTCACTCTTGCCACATAATTTCCATACTAAAATAAGACAAACGTAAGTTTAAAATTACTTCGAATTGAACTCAGAAACTTCCAAGAATACGTTTTCTACACACACAGTCCCACACTAGGATTCCCTGTGTCGTGGACGCCATGGACACACACATAGCCAAATACACAAACACCCAGAACCAGAAACAGAAATATATTAATAATTTAGATATCTGTCTGACCGGGGATCGAACCCGGGACCCTCTGCGCGGCAGACCGGTATGGTAACCGCTCTGCCACGCGGGTCGTAAGACAAAGACGAATAAAACTGAAATTTATACCAATTCTCGAGGGGAGTACAATATTCATAATTTACGTCTTAAATACTCGTATTTTTTAGATGACAGTAAGCGATCAAAGCGAAGTCGGTCCACGTCGATTTCCATTCGATAATAATCCGTAAGTCCATCAAAGGTGACTGAGAAACCTACTTTAAAAGGAATCAAAGGCCTTTTAGGCTTATTACACGGTCGAGGGGTCGCGGGTAAAAAATAATTCGCCAAGTACGAGTCGAACTCGCACATTGAGGATTCCGTACAACCAAATGTTCATTAGATTTTACTTTTTTTTTAAATAAGCATATTAAAACATGTTTATTGTTCTTATTTGTATTTATAATAGTAATATTTGTATAATAATATTTGTATTTATAATAGCAGTAGTAAACGGATTGCAAAAAAATCAACTTTCTTCCTAGTACTGTTTAACAGTTCGATCGAAAAATGCCGAAAAATACCGGTTTGTTGTATGAAGACCCCCTTTAATATTATTTGTATAGTTGTTATAGCGGCCACCATTATTCATCCTTTGTAAAATTTCAGAGTCTATCTATTGTGGTTTCAGAGATAGAGCCCTGTGACAGACGGACAGGTGGACAGACGGACAGACAGCGAAGTCTTAGTAATAGGGTTCCGTTTTTACCCTTTGGCTACGGAACCCTAAAATACCTTGTCCGTTCCTTTGTGAGGGGAAAGCGGCCGCAAATACAGCGGAAGATAATTGTAAGTGCCGCGTTGTCTCTTAAAGGGAGATATTATGAAAGGACTGGGAACATCATTAGCATTTTTGAAAGGAAGCTTGCTCGGTCGGCCCTTAAGCCTGGTTTACATAAGCCGATTTTCTTGAAAAATATCCACAATAAAAAAAAAACTTGGGCATGTTTATAATAAAATGTAGGTGTAGCGAATGACCTTGCAATCGACATGAATGTTAAATCTTCGTTGGCTATGGACATCTGAAATCAATTATAGATAAGACTGGACACGTACATGAAGTCGGCCACAGATTCGTTGCTACCTCTGATGACAAAACTACTAAGAACACCAAATGCAAGTGATTTTCCTTTACCATTCCCTTCAAACCAGTAGTTAACATTGGTATTCTAATGCTGATGTAGATAGCTATGGCGTTACCGCGTTTGAACCACAAAGTAATATTTACACTAATTTTTATATACTACACAAATAAAAAATAATAATTTTATTTCACTCCTAATTCTATTTCTGGGTACACGTTCCGGCTAATTCAATAATAATAAATCACCGCCACTAATAAGAAGATAAGTCTTAGAAGCGGGTAATAAAATTATAAATCTAACTGACCCGCTCTCGCATACTAAATCCTCTAACTGCGAATTAAGCATTCAACCACGATTCGTGTCTGTAATTCATTTTAATTTGTGCTTTACATAAGTTCCGATGCACTTATTTACTTTGACTGCCCTTATTCCGACCATAGGGGTCTTTGAAGTCCGTTATTATTATCGATCTACTCAGTGTTTTACTACTGAAGTTATATGACAATTTCAGCCTAGACGAAAATTTGACGGATGGATTATAATAATATTAATGTATAGGCAAAGATTTATAGATATTATGCACAAATAAATGTAGCTGAAACATGTACCAAACGGTAATAGCTTGTAGTTGTGTGAGAAGAACACAAAAAAATCAATAAATAAACTTTTTACGTTGTCACACACGCAGTACTCAGTAAGATCGACAAATAAAAGTTGCAATAAAAAGTTGCGTTCGCAAATCATATCATCAAGAAGTACGTGCGACCGTCGATCTGGAAGTAATCTCTACGAATCCCTTTATCCCTGTTTATTTTCAGCGGCGCACCGAAGCCGGGGACATTGACTTTGAGCTCGAAGTTAGCGAGTGGAAAAAATCGCCCCCGAAAACTAATGGACCGATCGACAAGAATGAACTTTCGAAGTGTCGTCCACACGATGTAGACCGCATAAATGAAGATAAAACTTTTTAAGAAACCTAATAATAATGTTAATGATTGCTTAAGTGAGAAGTACTGTCAGTATGACGGAACTTCAGCTCACAAAGTAACATTGAGCTGCTTTTTTTCACGAGCAAGATGTCTGACAAAGTAATGGTAGGTAGAAGATAAACGTTTCGAGTTTTACTGGGTTTTATTTTGAGCAAACATTGCTCGTTTCAAAGTCCGATAAAATATACATGAGATCGGACAAATCTGTACAAATAAATAAATAAATAAAATTCAGGTGTTCCTCTGTAATATGCCACTACACAATTGACTGTGCGTTGAATTAAGTAAAATTACATAGAATAAAGGTTCCCACAGAGCTAACAAAGAATCAACGAAGACCAAAGAAGAACAAACTAATAATAATAAATTTATAATTAACATATTATGAAGGGCATTTGTAGCTACACTATGTTTTATTTACAGTCACCAACAAGCCAATGTTGAGTAGACATGTAAAAAAAACGCAATCGACTTTTCCAAGCGGCTTTACTATCGGGTCTATTTTTAAATTTAGGGTCGAAGTTAGACGTGTGGAAAAATTGACCCAAACTAATGGACCGAGTGCCGTAAAGTGAACTTTTGAAATTGTGAGCTCAGCCTTTCTGTTACAACCGACTCAGCAGTGTATTCGATTGGAAAAGTATTCATTGGACCAAGTTATTAATAGGCCTTAAATTTACAGAACACTTAGAAGTATACGCATATATTATTAAGCGACTCGTAGCAATCGTCTTTAAGAACTGTACCCTTACCAGGAGTTTTTACGTTTCGACAAATATGACTGTTTTGGTACGTTTTGGTACTATTTGTTTACGTATTTGCCGCATCATCCGCAAGCATCCGCTAAGAAAGGATCTTGATCAATTCTACCCCCGTGGGGATAAAATAGGGGATGAAAGTTTGTATAAATCTTCTTACTTAATAATATTACTTCGTAACGCGAGCGAAGCCGCGGGCAAAAGCTCGTTGATAATATTGCTATTCGTAATGTGTTATATATGGAAAAAAGGACAAAAAAACTTTTTTAATTATCAGGATACCCAAGTTCTGGCCCATATCCGAACGTCCTGGTAAGGGTTGTCCGCAGAAATGCACTCGCCGTAAACAATCGGATCTTTTCGCTCGTAACGTAATTTACGGGACGCGCGAACCGACCGCAAATCGGGCGATTTATTAAAATATCCCCGGGAAAACGGGGGAACGCCACGAAACGTTCGGGCTATTGGCTCAAGGTACGGACGGTATTGGTTTTCGGAGTTTGATTGTTTTTCGAATATATTACTTAATATAAAG
Source organism: Epargyreus clarus clarus (assembly GCA_014595695.2). Taxonomy (NCBI): domain Eukaryota; kingdom Metazoa; phylum Arthropoda; class Insecta; order Lepidoptera; family Hesperiidae; genus Epargyreus; species Epargyreus clarus. The sequence goes on from JACTTY020000026.1 coordinate 2,831,231, forward strand.
AGGGTATTATTTGAAGTTACTTAAGCAGAATTTCTTAGGATGGTTGATAATGTATTTAAACATTTATGGTCAACGATTGTTAGCAAAAAAGGCTGCAAAATTGCAAGTATTAGTTAGCTCAGAGGTTTTAATTAGGCTTCACGCGTTAATCGGTTATTAAAAACTGAATTTTAAGGGTGAAGAAAAACATATGCGACCAGTTATGTACGTGACTAAGGAATTCCATTTTGGGCGTAGAGTCTTAATTATCATTATGACGAGATGAGGCAATTATATTAATTATCTTAATTTATTTTAAACTAGGTTACTAATAAAATCTTCTAGGAATACAATTAAATACACCCTCAATAAATTATTAAGATTACACTTTACAGATATGACGTCAAAACCCACCACCCTTTATCATAATGCGATTGAGCAAAACGAGTTTCGTTCGACACACCGCATACCCGGGTTCAGAATGGACCGGTTCACCCGGAATGTGATGGACGGCCGGATAAGACAAGGAAGGTGCGCCGGGTCGGGACCGGGACCTTTCAATTTCCTTGATTGTTCGCCCTCGGGATCGATAGTGTCTCCATTTCGTCCACTCTTATCCCATTTATGGGGGTTCAACGCAGAGGTTTGGGTTCATGCTTATTAATGTTATCTATATTTCATATAAATCAAGTGAAAGTGTCATTTTATAAAATTCAGTGCCTATTGGGCTAAGGAATAGTTGTTTTCGAGATATTTATCATATTAAGTATTGGCTAACTAACTACTTACAATTTTTTTATTAAATCCAATTAGACGCGACTTTTATTAAAAGTTTTTAAGATAAATGTTTTACCACAGATATATTCAAGTTAATGTTGAAATGTGTACATATTAATCAAACGAATAAGACAAGATTCTACGAAAAGTTAATTAGTAGAATGATGATAAACAAAATTTGTAAGCATTCGCCCATTGTCAGTAAGCGTTTGTTCAATACGAACGAACGTAGATACAAACTGTTTTAGGCGGAACAAAGTTCTTGCAAACCTATTGAAATATGCCTGCATTCGACAAGTACAAAGGTCTATCTGTATACGCCGAGACGGTTTTAAGATTTAAGCAAACACACTCATGCCTCGTATCCGCCTTTTGTGTCGAACAAATGCGAATATTTGCAACAGACATGGGAGTATTTCGAAAGGTTTCAAAGCGTTCTATAAATAAAATAATCGGTTTGGATTACAAGGAAAATAATTTGTTTAACCAATAAACAATAATAGATTATACTAAAGATAATAGTGGTACCACATAAAGATAATTAAGTATAGTAACGTCGACATCTAAAGCAGAAATCTACATTCACTATGAGGAGGAATTGATTATTGTATGGGGCCCACCGAAAATCAAATCAAAATAATATTTCATATTTGAAGTAAATATTAAGATTTTCTAACTTTTATTAGGTGTTAACATTTAGATAGTCCCAAACTACTAGCTTTATGTAAAGCTGGCTAGGAATCGATATAAGTAAGTAAGTCGATTAAGATAAGTATTACCTTAGTTATTGCTTATGACATAAGTCATAATACGAGAGCAAAAAAGCATGTACACAAACAATACAGATAAAGAAAAGACCTAAAAGAAACATTTCAATTTCAAAATATTACTTAGATCAAATCTGGAACACTCTGTATATCAAGCAACAATGGTTCCATTCCCACGCAGTCACGAAGAAAGGTTAAATCTATAGATTTAACAAAAAAATCGCTCTCAAAAGCCAACATTGCATAAATATCCGACTAACAAAAGTAACATTTTAGGTTAATATTGAATGTCCTACGAGGGTCCTAAGCGTCGCTGTTTAATATCCGATTTTCGTGAAAGCTCTCGGAAATGCCTCCCACGGTCTTTTGTCGTTCATCGGGGATATTTACAGCGCACACAGGGATCCATTCAGGAGCTCGGAACTTCGTGTTGTGATGATCTCCGTATTAGCCAAGATATCGCTATACAAGCTTTGGGTACCAGAGCCGTTCGGGGAATGTAAGGAATAATTCTTGTGTATAATATACAGGATGTTTCAAACAGGTCAGTAGCGGAAAGTCGAATAAGGATAGAGATATTTGGTCTAAGAAGAAGATAAATTATAATTAATTATTATTATATACTAGGTGGCTTTGAAGTGGTGACAGAATTTTAATTTCAATCTGTTGTGCGTTTTATATTTGTAGTGCCATGACAACATAAAATATGTATTGTATTGTAATAAACGTATGGCATTGTATTAACATTATAAAGTGATATTATGACATAATTCATATATTTTATTATATAACTCATAATATGCCATTGATAGCAAAATTGTAACTCTTGACTGAATGGCATTTTGTTCTAATTGTTCAATTTATATTGTCTCTTAACATGTATTATTGGAAATAAATAAAGAAATTTAGAAATCGAATGAAACTCCATCGCCCAGGTAGTACAAGTATACATAGAAAGCTTGTCTTCAAAAGCACAATTCTGGCATCTCATCTATGTAATGGATCCAATATCTAAATTTGCGTACCTATTGGATACGACTGCAGTAGTATGCAAATAGCTGTCCCAGGCAATACTTCGTCGTAGCCTTTTGTCGTATTGATAGTGGATACAATGCTTTCCGTACAGCTGTATTTGGGAGACAAACTCGTCTCCTACGCTTGTACAGGTTCCGTGTATTGGTATGGAACAACTCTGTGGGATACGTTATATTATTCGAAATCTTGGGTATTCTATACGGGATTATTTATGGATGTTTGTTTCCGACGGGTTTCATGATAAACTAAACGTTTTCTATCAGTGTCGCAAATATATTGTCGTCCTTGAAAAACAACATTTAAAACAAGACACAAGTCTTATTTTTAATACAGACAATAATTGTAAAATTGTATAAAATTAGGTCATTTTCAGAGTAGATTTCAATTTGAGACAAACCATCTTATTCCTCAGAGGTGACTATGTATTTGTAATCGGCTTCAGCTGGAATCTCTGTTCTATATTGGACAGAACTCTATGGTCGGCTGCGACCACTTATTACCCTTTATATTTAACTAGCTGACCTGGCAAACTTTGTACGGCCTCAAAACCTATTATCAAATAATATTTCATATAAAATATAGCCTATGTTGCTCGTGGATAATGTAGCTTTCGAATGGTGAAAGAATTTTTAAAATCGGTCCAGTAGTTTTTGAGCCTATTCATTACAAACAAACATACAAACAAAGTTTTCCTCTTTATAATATTAGTATAGAAAAAAAACACTTAGATTACGTTCTTAAGTAATTTTATAGGTATGAGGTTATATTAAGTTTCTTCAATACTAAAAGGGCAACGAAGTAGGAATGGCCATATAAACGAAATAGGTTTGAACTTCGAACCCTCCAAAGTTTCAATTGGTTACCCAAAGGATCCTAAGATATATTCTGAATAATATTACCTATGCATACGAATAAAATTGACATGTGTGTGTGTGACTTCAAACCTACATCATATTATTTCTATTCGTATTTAAGCAAATGTACTGATTGTAATGACTTCGTTATGATAAAAGATAAACAAAAGTATATTCAGTATTCAAAGGTTGTAAGATTTTCCCCACTTTGTTTTAATATTTGCTGATCGGATTTTTTTTAAATCGTAGATACACACACACACACATACTTTCTAAACTCACAGCCCCACACTAGGATTACCTATGTCGTGGGTGCCATGCAAACACACAAACACCCAGACCCAGAAATCTAAATTCATAATTTAGATATCTCTCTGGCCAGGAATCGAACCCGGGACCCTCTGCGCGTCAGACCAGTATGGTAACCGCTCCGCCACGCGGGTCGTCCACGGGATACCACGGACGAACCCATGTACAAAAAAGTGGGCATACAAAATCATCGCTTATGTTACAGTTTAACATGAATTCGAACCAAGACCCTATTAGGCGTACCGAATATTCGCATCAAATCTTTGTGATCACTGAATACTGGAAATCGCAAGCGAAGTCACAAGCTACCGTTAGTATATCACATAAGTATTCCTATCATATTCCGCTATATGAAAACCGAGATACCAACGGAACAAGATTTCAATACGTGGTGTACGTGGGTACGTACGGTTCCAATACAAACTTGTACCGGGTGTTCACGTTGACCAGGATACGCTGAACTTTCAAGACAGAAGCCTACGTAAGGCGTCCGGTGCACGTTCAGTTTGTTGTCAGTTACCGTTCCTACGGTAAATTATTTCGCAAGGCACCCTTGGACGTAAAGTTTTAAGCAAAATCAATTTATGTACAATGTTATGTCCATCATTATTACTGCATCATTAATTATGTTTCTATTCAGAGTGAATATCTAAATATTAGGGTTTTTTGAAAATTATATTAGAGTACATTGTCTTTAGAAGTGTCTTTTAATACAAAAATGCCTATTGACTCTTAAAAAGACATTATAAAAATTTTTTAACAAAAAATACAACCGACTTCTATGTCACTACAAAGTAAAAAATAATTAGTAATTTTATTGTTTGTTTTGACTGTGTTTGTTTTATTTTCGCTACACACCATAGTAGGAGATATTTAAATTGGGAATCGTTATCAAAATTAGCCATAATACTACTCCAATAGAATCTCGACTAAGCGATCTATTTGTTGTCGTATTTGTGGCTTTCGGATTATCGAAAATTTGGATAAGTGAGCTTATGAAGAAAAGCTATTTAAACCGATTTAGGAAGGTGATGTTTTTCGACTATATGTTTGTTACGTATGTATTTTTCATTCTTTGGCAAACTCAAACGACTTCATTAATTTTGATACATGATGTGTCGCTGAATTCGTCTAAATTGTGGCGATAACATAGATTATATTTTTAGCAATCGGGTGATTTTTATAGTTACTATTTTGGTGCGATTTGGCGACTTTCCGGAATTTAAATGCACAAGTCACACAAAATGTGGCTGATCTGTAAGGGTTATTACGAAGTTACTTGTTCACGTTTCACAATCCGAACAATCGCGAATATTTATAACTAAGGTCCAGATAATCGATTTTCTACTGTATCACTAGTATTAGTTATGTATTAGTACATTATGTGATTGCTTATCATATGTTTCTTTAATACGCCTGTATGTAGCCTAAATGGCTTGATAGATTTCGACGTATGTGTGGTGTTAGATTTGTCTTTATCACAAGTGCAGAATAATTACTAAATTTTCTAAATTTCAATGGTTTTGGTTGTGTCACATTTTTATTGCTTTTTTAGTTCATAATTTTTAATTTCAATCATTTATAAGTTTCAAAATAATTATCATATTTTTTCATATTTCTTCACAAGTATAAGCGGGGTTATGTCACACGAGCTATAAAATAGTATACGATACTTGTGACAAAAGTAGCCTATTATCTGCACGGCGTTTAGCACCCTCGCTGCGCTCGGGCGCTAACTTCACGCCGTGCAAAAATAGGCTACTTTGGCCACGCGTATCGTAATGTACTATTTTAACAAAAAATACAACCGACTTGTATGTCACTACAAAGTAAAAAATAATTGAAATAAATGTTGGTTTAGTACATATTTCTGAAGTCCGCGCTCATATTAGACACGCTTTGCATTAGACGTTTACATGTTATCCAACGAAATACATAGAGCGCCGTCTTCAGAAATATGTACTAAACCAACATTTATTTCAATTATTTTTTACTTTGTAGTGACATAGAAGTCGGTTGTATTTTTTCGTCCGCGTGTTGTATAAAATTTTATATTACGGGGTCGGAAATGGGGGTTTTGCGCACGCGAAGCGTGCGTAAAACGTCAATTTACGCACGCCGTGATATAAAAATTTTTATATCACGGCGTGCGTAAATGGACGTTTTTCTGACTCGTGTGATTGCAGTCCTCGCCTGCGGCTCGGCCTGCAAACTCACACTTGTCAGAAAAAAATTTTTCGTCCTCGTATTGTAATGTACTATTTTCACCCTTTTTAGTGATGACATAGTAACATTTATATTAATACAATATAAAATTGTAAAAACGTGATCATGAATGAAGGTAAGGTCTGAGTTTACATTGATTGGAACCGCCCGCTCGTAGGGCGCTGCCGCGCCCTGCTCGCTTAGTTTTATATTGTTTTATATGTTCCAACCTAACCTAACTAAATAGTCAATGATGAACTGGCTTTGCAATTTCATTAGAACCTACACCAAATATCTTCAAACACAACTCAATTATTCCCATCGGTTTAGGAGTTACATATTTTGTCTCCGAGCCACATTATCAGACCCTTAAATAGTCAATGATAAACTGGCTTTGTAATTTCATTAGAACCTACTCCAAATATCTTCAAACACAACTCAATTATTCCCATCAGTTGAGGAGTTACATATTTTGACTCCAGAGCCCACTCTGATCCTCATCATATTTAAATGAGATCAACTTGTAGCAATTGTACATTAAAATAGGTTCATAAACGGCGAAGTTATGGCTGTTATATTTACATGGGTGGAGGAGTTCCCCTCATTTTCTCCAGAACCCATCGATGGATCCTAACCATATTTAAATGGGACCAACTTCCAGCTCGTTTCTATATAATAAAAAAAGAATTATTAAAATCGGTCCACTAACGGCGGAGTAATTCGTGTACATACATAAAAAAAAAAAAAAACCGGCCGAATTGATACCCACCTCCTTTTTGAAGTCGGTTAAAAATAATCAATTTACAAATCTTCTATTCATTTTGTTTTATTTAATGTTAAGCTAATAATTCAATAAGTTTAATTTAGGTATATGCGTATTGCGTATATACGAGTAAGAATGACCGTCTTTCAATTTAAAATAGCTTTCTAGCTCAGATGATTTATAATGTGCTGGATACCAAGAAAAGGGGAAAGGGGAACGTAACAATATCTATTTCTTGTTTATACTTGGGAGTTAATATTAGAAAAATCTGAGCCACAGGAGTCCTAGAGTTGCAATATTGACATTATAACATTCAAACAAGTTTACGTAGAGACTTAACGTATGCGAGCACCCTTACGCCCCTCAGGATACAGGATCACCGATCAAGTTCGAGAGGTCTGCGGTGAGCTGGCGTCGGTTATGCGATCCTCGTTAGGATAATATCGTGGCGTTTGATAGGCCAACTTCATATTGCGAGTGGAGAAACTGTTCAGTGTTCAGCCAGCTCAATATTCTCCGTAGTTAATAGGTTTATAAGTGAGTTGCAGCTCAATATGAGAAAATGTATTATTTTGATTCAAGTGTTACAGGCACATCACATTGATTCATTTATATTGCTGGTTGTTAATACTTTACGTCTCTTATTAAATACTTTTATATTTTTTAGAATATTCATTCCTGCTTTGATTTATGAATTGTCAACTGATTTTCGCAATGTCTTTTATTATGGAGATGTGGTAAAATAGTGGATAAAGATGTATTCATGTAAATGTTGAAGATTATAGAACAATTTATTGTATTTCTGGAATCCCTTCTGAGCGTTTTCATACAAGTTTACTTTAGATTTTTTATTACGATTGTTTTTCTTAATTCTTAAGCTGTATTCGTTGTTGTGATCATGCCACAATAAGTTATTGCTTCATATGCACTTATGTATGTCAAAGCTCAAATAACCCAGATCATAGAACAACGATCTTTATTAATAATCATTCTTTGAGATCGACTTTTGACAACTCCTTCTTACAACAAATTTTCAAATAGGTATCTGTGTAGGCAAAAATAGAATAGATAAAAATAGAATAACAGACGTTATACGACTACTTTTGAACACGTATTACAAGTAACATTTTAGGTAGCAATGTATTGCGTTTAGTAGCTGACCCGGCAGACGTTGTGTTGCTATATAAATAAAAAAATGTTAAGGGTGAACAACCCTTATCACTTAGGGGTATGAAAAATAGATTCTCAGCCGATTCTCAGACCTACTGAATATGCATATAAAATTTGGTGAAAATCGGTAAAGCCGTTTCGGAGGAGTTCGTTAACTAACATTGTGACACGAGAATTTTATATATAAGAAGATTAAACTGACAATATATTTCTTCGAGTAATCATATAAAATACTTTGTAAGGCAAACATAACAGCACACATAAATCGGAATATTTTTTCCATTTCGTACGATATTCGGCGATATGAGCTTCGGCATATTTTCCACTCGCATGACTGCAGCTCTAGGGATATAAGAGAGGGGACTCAATAACCGCTAATGCTATTACGTACCTATTACATTAAATGAGCTCTCGTAATACCTTAGTGAGTTCGTACGTTCTTACCATTGTATGGGAACAACAAATTTTCTATTTTTACTTTTAATGAAGTATTGGTACTAGATATCGTAGAAAATATAGATACATCCTCTTTTCATAATTTTTTGTAAACTTTTGTTTCAATTTTCTTAATTTTTGCTTAAACTAAGTGTAAAATATCTTTTCCAATCAAAAGTTATTAATAATTATTTAGTTTTTATTTCATTAATAACCATCAAGATTATATCTTGATTCAAAAGTAATACATAATCTGTAAAAAATCAAGTGTCGTTCTATTACGGCTTAAGAGATTGGCAGACGAAGGCTTATTAATAGGGTTTCGTTTTTACTCCTTAGATACGGAACCCTAAAAAGCATTTCTATACTTTATAGAAGCGTGGATTGAAAAGGTAATTCCATTATTTTCTTACATACGTCGGTTTCTCTTCGGCTTGCTATCGCGACGATCGTTTAACTGGAAAAATTGGATTCCATACTTAGCCGGCCGAACCTTTTTTATGTCGCCATCAATTATTCCTTTCAGAAAATCCATAGGTACGATTATTTTGCCGGTTCACTGTAAAATGGAATCGTACGGATCGTAAACTCGTTATTTCTTACGATAAAGCATATTAGAGTTTTGTGATGCGATTATAATGCTTAATAATCTAATCACTCATTTTATATCTCGTATAAGGATTTCCAGTGTTGTGTGAACGTTAACGAAATCGAAACCCTCGGAGCTATAGACCAATTTGGTGAGTGGATCTACATTACTAGGCTCGAAAGTTTATGGGCGTCAATGACCATGATGATAAACATTTCTTTATTTTATCAAAAGTAATGTTAAGTTATCAAAATTTACAAATTTAGGGTTTTAAAAACGGACATAAAAGTAAGGATATCGAAATGGTCAAAATTTCAGACTAAATTAGAGATTTCATTTGTACAACGTATACTATTCATAATACGAGTAATACCTAAAGAGAGCAGTGCTACACTATAATATAGAGCCAAAACAGTTTGGAGTTAAGAGTTCCATAATATATTAAATATTAAATTCCGTAGGTATATATTAGTTTCGTAAATAAATATTATCTACTTTATGGTTATATCAAATCAAATATCAGTAGTCATTTTATATAGAAGCTAAATCCGATTCCAATACAATGTAGGTAAGCGATCCTCCCGTATTTCTATATCGCACCGACTTACCCGGTCATTCCTTCCGGTACATTGTCTTATCCGGGCCGCGCGGCCGCCATCAATCATACCCGGGTCAGCTCGTCGTCGGCGCGCCCGGTCAAACGTACTTCGCGATATGTGTGTGACTTCGTAGGGTTACTGCTAGATCTCAATGTTAGGTTATGCTGTAAGAACTTTTCTTGATATTTTAAGCGATTTATTATGATGAGTACAAAACGTATTGCATAGCTATACAGTGCAGATCTGAATATGCACATTTTCATACATGGCTTTTCATTGGCTTTATTTCTGCGACGACTAGTCAGTCAGTGAGTATTTTTTTGCATACATATAAAAAAATTGTAGTAATTTAATATCGAAGCTAAATACCATATCAAAACAATGTAGGTAAGCGATCCTCCCGTATTTCTATATCGCACCGACATACCCGGTCATTCCTTCCGGTACATTGTCTTATCCGGGCCGCGCGGCCGCCATCAATCATACCCGGGTCAGCTCGCCGTCGTCGGCGCGCCCGGTCAAACGTACTTCGCGATATGTGTGTGACGGCGTAGGGTTAGATCTCAAGTTGTAAGAAGAACGTTTCTTGAGATTATCGAAGTATTTCATCAGAACGAGAAATAATATTGCGATTTAAGCAAGTGATAATTAATTTAGAATACCTCAGATTTTTGTTAGTTATGTTGTTACCAAAAATCTCGTAGTGCGTAACCTTGGATCTCCTTATTGAGATAGTTTTTAACAAATGTTTTATTACTGCTTAATTTTGGGGTTTCATTATAATACATGAATTCTAAATATTTTAAGGATAAAAAAGCTTATAATCCTTGTGAAGTCCTCTAGGATATTTTTTTGTATTTTTTACCTGAAAATCCCGAACAAATCGGTGTATCGATTAAACAGAAAAATTGATAGTTAGTTTACATAGATAAAGGGAAACGTAGCTGAAAAGTAAATAAAAGGATATAAAAGAAAACTTTTAAATACTTCATAGGATTTTCATGTTTACTTTTATAACAAAAGCATCATAAGTCAAAGATAATTATTTCAAAACCTATTATTTGACTTTTGACAAGTTTAAACACCGTTAATAGCTTCACAAAATCGTTTAAGTGTTTCCGACATGCAATCGTAAAGTAAGATATAGTTTCAAAACGATTATTTTACGAGGACTTATTAAAAGTTTTAACATTAAATATTAATTCACTTGCTAAACTTTTTTATTTTTGTCGGTAATAGCTATTTAGTAGAGAATTAACTCATTTACAACTTTGTTAATCGTTATTGGGTCTAAGTAGTTAAGCGTTTATAAATCAAAATTGGTTATAGAAATATTACAATCGTTAAAACTTTGAAGTTGAACTTATTTAAATGGGAGATTAATACAAAAAAGGTAAACTTTGTGTGGGAAATAGTATTTGCAATTGCAGTGCGTGTACCAGGGCTAGGCAGCAACCTTATATTAATGATTCAAAAAAAAAATCTTGTGAAATAAAGTAATTAAACTGGAATAAGACTAAATTAATGAACTTTTGAAATCATGTTTTCAAATAATTTGTATCTATTATCTACTAAAAGTAATTTTACTTATTCAAATTCACGGTTATAAACTTGAGTAAAGCTTATAATTACTACTGAGTCTTTAACCAAGTAAAGTAAAAAATTGTAAACGCACTCCGTGCTGATTTTTTTAACTTTCCAACATAGATTAGTAAAGATTACTCACTCCTAACAAGAAAATATAACCAGTTTTGAAAATTGAAATTGTCACTGACATCTATTTTGATGTTTGAAAAATATTAAAAAATGTAGTTTTTAGAGCATTTATAAATGAAACGATATTTCTCCGAAGTTTTTCTTGGATTTCTTGTTTTTTTGCACCACTTAACTGCATATGCCGGCATTGTTCAAGTGGCAGTGCAAATTACACCATGACAGTCGGAGACGTAATGTCAGTCATTTTACGTATGTCTCTGCCATTTGTGGCTTACTTTATTACAATTACAAGGCGGTGAGATATTACTTATCTATGGTTTCCAAAAACATCGTGATGAAACGTGATATTCCATTACAAAACTTATTACAACATTCATTCGTATCACAATCAATCTCTATCGACATCTCCTAACATGCCATTCGGAGCAGTTGCGTCGGATCGTCATCCATCATGTAATATTAGGTTTTGGCCCTTCAGATGAAGTGCCCTGCAACATCTTGTGGGGATCTAAGGACTCTATTACATTCTTTTTGGGAGCAATTTTATGGGCATAATCGATGTTTTCATGTTTGAAGATATTTTTTGTGAAATATGCTACACACAAAAGTTCAGTCTCCCTGATGGTAAGGGGTCCCTATCGCCCATGGATATCGGCAATTAACATAATGCACAAAGTTGAAAGTCCTTCTGTCTTTCTTACTACGTTCTTCATTACATATTATTTATTAAAAGAAATGGATATTGATCGAGTTTATGAATAATAACGTAAAAAAATCTAACGTAATACTCAAGAATTCATAGCTATACGCAGGTGTCATCGACTTCAGATACTCTAATCTTATTTCCAGTTGATCACAGACTTCATGGGCAACTGCGATCTCTTTAGTAAAATGCGAGCTCGTTAGTGATCTCAATTTTTTTATGAAATATTAAACGCTTCTCATACATACAAACACTAGAAAGACAAAGCGAATTAAACCAAATATATATTTCATTAATTTATCTTTAATTTTCACCTGACTATCGTATTACGGCTCTAGGCAGTAGCCACTTAGTTAGTGCCTTTTAGTCAGCGAATTACAAAAGTTTTTCCCCATTTCGCTGCCGTGTTGCCGTACTATTAGTGCCGCTTCGCAAACAGATAATTTTGTGTGCAAGCACAAGCACTATTAGCGTAGCCCTAATGCTCTTTTATAAGCTCTGTTGATGCTATTAAGAGGCGATGTTCGTAAACTTACTAGTTAATTCGGTTTGCGCCTTGTACGAATATTTCTAACGTAGTTTTTTTTTGTAAGTTATAGTACTTTATAAGCCGTAGTTGGTTAAATAATTCAAGTAAATTAAGGTAAATAAAATAAGTAACTAAATGAATAAGTAAATAAGTAAGCAAATTGAGTCATAAATGTTTAATTTGTGATCTTGAAAAATATGTATAAATAAATACATAAAGAAACATTTTGTTCACCTTTTTAAACACATCGCGCGCTCTGAGTGTAAAATTTGTTATAATTATAGTTCATATAGAGAAAAATTGCATCAATATAAAATATACCTTTGTGGTGCAAATTTGTTTAATAAAATAAAACCTTTACTATTTACTTTATCTTGCAATATTTGGTCCCGGTAATAGGTGGCAGTGACGACGTATAATTAGAATAACTGCTTCCATTACTTAAAAACTTTTAAATATTCGTTAAAACAATGCATTTTGAATTTTTCCTACATTATTAGACGAAATGTAATCCCAAAAATGCGAATTATTTTCATTACATAGCATCGATACGCGCTTTAGTGCCTGTTTTAAAATATTTTCAAACTGAATTGTGGAATGTCGAAAAATGTTCAAACATAATATTAAAGTACGGAAGAATTTTTGGCAAAAATTTGAATTATGACATCCATGGGCTGTGGGGTACATTATGACCCTTGGCGGTATTAAGGTGACATTTGGAGGGTTCTGTGAAATATGGGCCAGGAATTCGGTTAGGGCTGACATGGTCTTACGTTGGATAAGCACAATTTTGGTGCCAAGTAAAATCGAGTAGTTCTCACAATATTAGAGGTCTAATAAAAACATTGATCTTCATTTTGACGACATGACGTAATAAAAACTTGTATAGGATTAAAAAAATTGGGTCAAATTCATTCTCACGTAACTATTGGCATACCTATATAAATAAATAAAATTGAACAGATTGTGATTTTAAAATAAGCGTCATTATAATTTTTACTTGTTGTTACTTAATATTTATAATGCCTGAATTAAATTCGATTAAAATTTATTGAAATAATATTCTATGATTTCAGTATAAAAATTCAAATTACTCGTAATCCAAGTCACGCGTCAAGCTTATATCCAGCTGATAATTTCTATAACAATAAGGTCCGTAGGGTATACTAATTGGCTTCGTAATGTTATTATAAGCAACACCGCTAATTACTCGATTAGTAGGCTCCCAGTGATCCTGAGTGACCTCCATCGTAATAATGTAACTAGTTAAACCGTACACATAGGGGATATTAATATAAATGTATATTACCTGGGCTTAGGTTAACGTAGAAAGTCACTCATATTAATTTCCAAAAATAGGTATTTAGGGACATATTCGAAGTGATTGTCCTATTTTAGGCGAAGGGTAAATTGCCTCATTTTATAATCAAATCAAAATATATTTGTTAAAAATATTTTTAATGATTATTTTTCAACTCTAATAAAATATTACTACCTGTTTTTTTGGTAAGGTGTTGCAGTACAGCCACGCTATCATTATCATTGGTTTAGCATTAATCTTCTGATTAATAACGAATCTTTATGATGTATTTTATGTAAAGGTATATATTTCATTACAATACATATTTAATAGTTTTATGTTAATAAAAGTCTATTTAATTGCTGATGAGTAGCAATCTAGCGGGAAACCATATAAAAAGAAAGAGAAATATTATATTGCTCCAGATAATAAGATATCATACGAGTAGAATGGATTTTCAGAGAAAATAACAAATTGAGTTATTATTGAATCTTTTATTATATAAAATAGTATTTCAAGAATAATGAGTTTATAATTAGCACATAAATCATAATAACACTATATTACTTTTATAAATAGTAAAATTAATGCTTTACTAATCTATTGCACCATTAAACCTTGATATTATAGGCACGGGGCTGAGAATTTGAATTATTTCAGAGGGTGGCCGCGTCGTTATCTGTGAAATTCCTTCAATTTGATAAACCCAATTATCGTGTGACCACATCTCGCTTCTTCAATTATCATCATCAAGTCATACTGTCCTACAGCTGGGCACGGGTCTCCTACCTTTAATGAGGGGGTTTAGGTCTCTTCGTTAAAAGTAATTGATTCATACGATTGTTTTTTTTTTTCACTTTCTCTTTTGTTTTTCTGCGAAGATAAGTAGTATTCTTTTCTATAACAGTTTGATTAAAGCATCATAGGATCGCGATTTGATACAATACTATAACTCAATTCTTCCCGTTATGAGTACAAACGTAACACCTTATAGGTACATACTAGTACTGATAGCTTTGTCTAAATTGAGATAGTTCCAGGCTATATTTTTAAGCAGACGTATTAAATATTTTTTTAATTTTTAATTTCTCATGTAATTAAACTAAATGCTTGCGCTTGGGATAGGAACCCCGGATACCCAATGTGAATCAGTACCTAAGCAATCGCTATTTTTACGAAATTGAACTAAACAACAATCATGCAGTTCACCTAAAGGTAAATGGCCTCTAATAATAAAGTCTATACAATTCAAAGCGGAATTCTAAAGGTTCTACGGGATGTCACGGGGTTCAAAGTAGGTCCCCTCTCGAGCATCGATCGGGCCTCGCCTATAAAACTTATTGACATGGGACTTGAAATTTGCCCTACAAACTCCGACGAAGTATTCCTACGAAGATTTATGTATTAAGATTAAAGGTCTTTCCAAGTTTATGGGTAGAGTGGAAGGGAGAACTTTTCGTGGTGACTGCGGAGGCTTGTATAAGACAGGGATTGCTCAGTGGTTGAATCTCGGCCTCTCAACCGGGGGTCCGAAGTTAGAACCCAGACACGTATCTCTGATTTTTCAAAGTTACGTGCGTATTAGAAAATAATAATAACTAGTTATAGTGGCGAAAGAAAACATCATGAGGAACCCTATATGCTTGAGACTTTTTAAAAAAGTTCTCAAAGGAAGGAATGAGACATACATACGCTGAGAGGTGCCAAGGAGTAATTTACACGTATATATATAGGCTCGTCAAACATTACCCTTCGCGGTCAAGTAATATTAAAATAATCCAAATGGCTTTATCTATCTTTGTAATATTCGGCGAAAATTTTACCCACCGTAATAATAGAGTTATCAAGGTGAGCGTCGCGGAAGGAATTAGCGGACCATCAATTTATATATCTGGACGTGTCAGGGGTCGGAAACTTTCGGCTCGCTAGCTCGGGTTCCGTGCCAGCAAAATACGATAGTTTCCATTTGTTAAAACTTTGTTTATGAGAAACACAGAGTAGAAGGAAAAATAAGAAAGAAAGAAAGTATTTGAAAAAATAATTTACTTGATTGTTTGTTATGTTCAATTTATTATTAGAAAGTATATTCGTATATAGCATTATTTTATCGACAAAGTAATAAAATATAACTATAGTACTTTTCTTGAAGTAGATAGAAAATAATAAATAAGTTTATTGCATCTATTAAAATGAAATGTTCATTAAATTTTGGCATATGTCATTTAATTATTTATTGGTGTAGTGTCCCTGTAGTTCCGGGACTAGAATAGGGCTACGGTATCCCCTGCCTGTCGTAAGAGGCGACTAAAAGGGGGCTTCCGGGGTTGCGGACGGCAAGAGTGGTATGGATTGGCAGACCGTATCGTACCTTTCAAAACTTTTTGTTTAAACATCTCTCAGATATGTAAGTTCTTAATATTTCCCCTTATCGTTAGAGCAAGTGATATATTTTTTTATAATTACATTGAAAAGTTAGCGTTACCGGTCTGAAGAAACCTCGGGTTTTGGATTAAGAGGTAGATTTTTCTAGGCCATCATATTTTTTTAATAATTAGCTACCCGATAAATATCCATCCTATATGCCCCTTGCCGAATAGTTGAGTACACCCTACCATACCCTAAGTCGAATGGACCACTAATGGTAGTCAATTACTTAAGCTTCAGAAACTCGATCATATACCCGCGCCATTCATCAAACTTTGGTAAACGTCCCGGAAGTATGGAGCTAAATATAATAATATGAAGTTTTCTGACCTTTGTTAATAAATATTAAGGATTTCTTCAATGATAGCTCTACATTCATAAAAATCTTCAGGTCTATCTTAAAGACAGGCAACTTGATCAAAAAATATCACCAGTACGTAAATATCTTAAGGTCGGGCAATTCAATCAAAAATCAATCTGGTCATTAGGGACACTTTTGTGGAATCACATAATTGATACAACTATTTTAAGAACGTGTATTTACTTAGTATTCAAAATAACTTAAATTCGGGCACTTAGACCTATGTGTCAATACGAAATTGATACCATTCCCTTTAAGAATGTGTTATTATCCAAAATTTAAGATTTTTTGATAACTTTCAATCTGTCGATTACTATATTTCAGTTCAATAGCAACTAAAAGAGTTAAGAATTTGCGCAATTTACGTGTATTAATTCCAACCCAAACGTATAAAGTGACACTACTACATCATGTGCATTGTGCACTTAAACACAATCCACTAAACACTTTTCCTACCCCAACCATATAATACGAGCCCCTAAGCCTCTGGCTAGTTAATGGCGACAGTCAATTACTTAAGGCCGGGCAACTCGATCTTAAATCGGTCATCGATCAAAGTTTTGTGCAAGTATAACAATTACAGTATTGCATTTGATGGGTAGATATTTATTTATCGTAAAGAGAAAATGTGATACAGATAAAACAAGAATAAGTATTATGATTTAATTTTAACTAATAAAAGTTTACCTAGTTATCGACAAAAAAAAGTAATTACATTTTCACGCCACATTTTGTGTTACTACTCACTCCACATAAATATAAACAATAACATGGTTATAGCGTGAACTCAGTACTTATACACACAATTCACTAAATACTTTTCCTACCCCAACCGTATAATACGAGCCCCTAAGCTTCTGGCTAGTTAATGGCGACAGTCAATTACTTAAGGCCGGGCAACTCGATCATAAATCCGGTCATCGATCAAAGCTCGCCGGAACCGCACAAATGTAGTTTTTCGATTTTTCGAGCGCGCTCCGCTCCGACCAACGTTGATTTATTATTTAGCCATAAAGTTAGCGACGGACGATTAGGCTTTAAGATGTTGTGCGGTGACATTTACTAAATAAAATATTGATTCATTGATATCGGGGTTTCGTTCTTCAGTTTTACATTTTTATTACAAAGTAATTTTATGACGCAAATTTTAAGCCCCAGAGCCAGGCCAGATTTCAGGTACTTTTATGATTTCTCAAACATATTTTTACATTCTAATCGTTTGCATAGATTTCGAAGTGTAATTTTTATTAGCTAAAACAATTGTATTTTAACAACATTTTATTTTTGCAAATAAAAAGATTCTTGTTCTACAGTGGAAAAGAGCAGTGCCAGCCCTATTGTAGGATAGCGCACAATAGAATGCATTAATTGCAAGATTTCTTGATATGGCGATAAACTATACTTAAAATTAAAAGGCGTCTGACGTTTAGACAGCGATCGTATTAAGTAGCCGGGGGTAAGTGTTAGGGACGGTGGACGTGGTCATTTGAGCTTTATCATTAGTTAAAGTTGGATTTTCAATATTGTAAGTTAAGAAACTTTCGCAGATAATTACAATCACCGAGGCGGTTACAAAGTTTCAATCCAAATATTCCAGTACAATTTCAACTTCCCCTCTGGCAAGACGCACGCGACCGCATTTGTCATGTAACGCACGACGTGACATTTGTTTACGTCACATCTGCGTGCAACGTCATCACTCACGATGACGTCTTCTGCACGTTCTATAGCAAAGTTGAGAAAGTTCGCCACAAGAATTAATAGATTCAATTCACTAGCCATACGATAGTTCAGTATTAAGATACTATGTTTTTTACTAATACTATTCATTATTTAAAAGAAGGACACAATAAAAACTTTATTTTACTTAGGTTGCTAAATTTATTTTGTCAATAATGATATAATGTCAATGAAATCAAACCATTTTGCATAGAGTCTAATGAAAATCACCAAGACAAATACAAAGTTTCGATCCAAATATTCCAGTACAATTTCAACTTCCCCTGTGATGGCAAGACGCACGCGACCGCATTTGTCATGTAACGCACGACGTGACATTTGTTAACGTCACATCTGCGTGCGACGTCGTCACTCACGATGACGTCTTCTGCACGTCTTACAAGGTTTCAGCAAAGTTTATACGCAAATTAATTAATTCAGTACAGTATATGAAACTTAATATAGTAAGTTATTTATAAAATAAAATTATTAAATATTGAAATAAAATTCAAACGTGCAATGTTTCCCCTTTCTCCTCCGAGTCATACATTAGCAAACACGCACATCAGTTTACGTCGTATCGACGGAAGGGTGCATCGCTCACATTCAAATTTCGGGAAGATAACTTTTACCGTAGTAACATTATTGCCTATGAGTATTGAAATTTATGTGTGATTTTTTTAGAAATAACAAACGAGTAAGCAGTTTTCCTGTTAGTGGCTACTGCCGCCTATGAACATCTGTAGTAAGCCCCAGATAAGATTAAAGTCCTGCCCAAAGTCGGCCATAGATGGGTTGGTACTCCTGATCACCAAGTTGAAGAGCCTCGGATAAGTGTGTCCCATTACCACATCATTCAAATCTGAATACAGCTGTGCTTAACACTAAGTCTGTTGTTAGGCGGACATAGGTGTGACGGTAATACTACGGGGTCGAACCACACTAATAATAATTAAAGTTGTTCTATTAAATTTATTTATTATTAGAGTAGATAGAATACGCCAAACTGAAATATAATTTAATATACGAGCAAATACTGGTATCTATATACTAAACATTAGGCCGTGAAACGAAATTATGTTCGCGAGATGCGAGTGAGCGATGCGGACGCGCGCCGGAGCGACGTGAACTGATGTGTGCATCCGCGCTAATGTATGACTGGAGGAGAGCGGGGAACACTTTGCATGTTTTATTGTGATGAAATTTACACGTGTAAGTTAGTTGGTGTCATAAAAAACATCTCTTCCAACTTATTTGGGTGGAAGTGCCAAATTGTCCACGGGCGTCAGTGCCTACCTTACCAAGTGGACTGGATGAAAGCGAATAATTTATTCACACTAGACATAAGTATGGTGGTACTTTTCCCGTCAAGTCATACAGATACCTTTCAAATTTAAATTCACTTTGAATAAAAAAATAACCACTTACTAATGATATTAAATATCACTATAGTGAAATGAAAAACGAATGTCTGTAGAATTCATTATCACTTAGTAGCAGTGGGAAGATGGATTTTAAAATTCATGAAAGATATCGTTAAAGATGAGTGCGGTGTAAATGAAGGCGGAATAAAAACTGCTTAATGAAGTTTCTCGTTACTAAATGGCTAGAGGATAATGGATGGTTATCGATGGCTTTCATTAACGTAATCAAACTCCATTTAAAAGACTGCTCGGATTTTTAGGCGAAATAAGAATTTGGTAGTCTCGGACTTTTCACGTAAACCGACCGCCGAAATGCTGTAGTATCTACGTTCTTTATAGGACTCAATATTATAATATTTAAATATCCGATAAAGTTGAAGAATTCACTGACAAATAAAACAACAAGAGTTTCACAAATCAGGACTGCAATATCGACCAACATCCAACTCAAGAAAAACACCTAACAATGATAAAAATGTCTACAAATGTCACTCAAAATATACTGAACGTAATCAACCGATGAGCCAATAAAGGATGAATGCAAAGAACAACTCTTAACAAAAACACGAAACAAAACAAACTATCATATTGAACACAAGAAAGAAAATCAAATAACAATTATAATACATACAAATACAAATGACACTCAAAATACACTGAACGTAATGCACCTGACCGAGCCACTAAATAATGAAAACAAAGGGGGGACTGAAAATGAGAACGTAAATAGGATGGGACGAACAATTGGACCAATCAACAAATATTTCCCCGATTCCGAAGTTGGATCGCGCTCCACTTACATGCCACTGCCAACAAAGTGCGCTGCGAATCAATCGACGGAGAAAAAAAATCCCGATAATATAATATGAGGACAAGTGAATTACTGCAGGATTGATCGCGAACCTAACCTAATGTAACAATGATTACAATATCTAAAAATGATACTCAACCAACAGAGTCATTAAGGAACAAATATACAGAAAAACTCGAAACAAGAACACGTAATAAAATAAACTATCAAGAAGAAAACCTAACAGTAATAATTATAATACACACAACGGACACTCAAAATACACTGAACGTAATACACCTGACCGAGCCACTAAAGTATGAAAACAAAGGGGGACTGAAAATGAGAACGTAAATAGGATGGGACGAACAATTGGACCAATCAACAAATATTTCCCCGATTCCGAAGTTGGATCGCGCTCCACTTACCTGCCACCGCCATCAAAGAGCGCTGCGAATCAATCGACGGAGAAAAAAACCCCGATAATATAATACGAGGAGAATTGAATTATCGCTGGAATGAAGAGGACCTTCGATAAGGGTGTTCGCTCTTTGGAACAAATATACGGGACACGCGCTATTAGATGAGGAATATAGAAATCACAAAAGAATGTTTGGATGAAAACTGGAATAATATTAATACAATATGATTTAAATATAAATTGAGTAAGAATAATAATTAAAGGTCTTACATATTTTACTTCGAAATATCAATAAACAACAACTCTATTATGATTTATAAAATTATCACACGTTTAGCTAGCAATATTCAAGACTAGTGGCTAGACCCAGAATAGACATATAAATCATTTAACAATTACAAATCTGGCCAGTCAAGAATCCAATCAGATATAGTTACTACATTGGAATATAGTCTAGTGTACTATCGAGACAGCGATCTATTGTACTAGACTGCACATGGTATATTCCTAAAATAATGTTGGTTTCGGATTTCATGATAACATCATTCTATTCTCAACATAAATGAGCCGCTTTGTAATAGTTTTGTTATAATGAAATCCGATTATAATTACATTAAATATTATATAGATATATTTCGCATTAAATTACACAAATATAATCGGAATTTCCACCAAAAAACAAAATAAGGGTTAACCATTTGCGAGAAAACGCTCGATCTGAAGTGAAAGACTCCATAATTCGATTGCGTTTGCTAACAATCGGCGCGTAATCGAATGGCCCTGTTTGTTCCCTATTGATAAAATAATGGGTATTGACGCGTCTGTGGTATAAAGAAATAATATGTGGTACGCGCTTTTGAAATAAATATTTTGTTGTAAATAAGTGCTTTTGCAATAAATGTCGCCTAGATGTACCTATACAGAAATCAATAAAAGCTAGGATAATGTGCATGTGTGGCCGATCTCAGGTAGGAATACCTAATCCTATTTGGGTTGATTACAGATGTCCATGGGCGGCAGTAGCCACTTACCATCAGGTGGACTGCATGCTCGTCTGCTTCTCCTATATTATAAAAAAAACAGTAAGATCACGCCGGAATCTGTATTTAGGTTGTACCTTCTATCATTATGTCGCAAAAATAAATGTACATTTTCTAATAATTCCATTCTCAAAAATGACGCGTGAAGCGTAATACTTGTGTACATCTGAAAATATATAGGTACGATGTCTCGCAAAAGTGCATAATACGAGTGCTCGTAAGCATATATAATTTTATTGTTGTTGTGCTAAACTTTGTACCAATTTTTTTAGGGTTTATCATCTGAAAAGTTTTAATTCTTCGTTGGAAAATCGGAAACTTACACCCGACGGTAGCAAATGTTTGTGCGTAGACTATAATATAATTAAAAAAATATATAGGTCTTGTTATTCTTCTCGTTCATTAGAGAACCCCTAGTTCCTAATTTCAAGCTACATACGTGGATATAAAAGAAGATTTACTCCGTGGAGAACATGTAACAAACAACATCGATCAACACGATAATGTTGAGCAAATATATTCGAAGTCGCGTCAGGATACAATGGAAAAATTCTGTTGTGATAAGCAACAGGTTTTGTTTGGACAAAACATAAATAGTGCTGTGAATAGGGTGTACAAACAAGTGTACCTAGTGTTTGTATGCAATTGTTGTTTAGTATTATCGAATATGATTTGTAGATGTAGAGGTTGATGATGATTATCGATTATATAACAATTTGGTGGTGATTCTTCAAGCCTGAATAGAAATTTAACTGTACATCACACAAAATGATTGATACTATTGTCTAAATTTATTTTACTTTATTTACCGTTTAATAAACATAAAAGATGCCTGTCCGTAAATTTTGTTACAATTTGAAAAAAAAAGTTATTATTAAAAATGTCAGTAATTTTACTATAAAATAAGCATTGATACATAAAATAAATCTACATACAAAAGTAACAAAATAACCTAAAGGAGAAACTGCTCTTGAAAAAAGAACGATTCTCCCAAAAAAACATCAATTACGCCTCCTAAAATTGCACATCCTACAGACTACATACAGAAACTATGAACATTTTTTAAACACTTCAAATCATAACAAAAACATACGGGCAGGTAAATATAGGATAGCGAAACATATATAAACGCACTTACCCCGGTCCAATGTTTTGATATGTGCAAAGCGTCCTGGGCTTTCAACGCCGCTTTGCGTGTGTAAAACGTCACAAAACAGCATCCTGTACAAGAAAAGCGCACACTTACACACCGTACGTGACACGGGCACAACGGGACACGGGACATGGTCCTATATACAGGGTGGAGATATTGTCAACGGTCGATTATTTTATTTGTCATAATTATTGTAACTTTTTTAAATCATAAAATATGATTATTTTCTTATAGTAATATTAATATTATCAAAAATGTTGACTATATATCTCGCTTACAAAATGAAGAGGTAAATAAATGGAAAAGGCAACATTTTGGATAACAATATTTGTTGATAAACGTAATATTTTTTATCGTAACAAAACATTACGTTATAGTACTAATTTAGTACCGACAACATAACAAATTATTGTAATTTAATAACATGATGATTAAAATATATATTTTTTGCAATCGATTGTTAATAAATAGTCTCCACCATAAGTAATTTACACATATCTACATTGAAACATAAAAAAAAGTTTTGCAAACGACATAAATAAAAAACAAACAGTGTTAAGGTGCCTTTAGCTGTACATTCGTTACGATTTTACAATTTTACAAATTTCAAAGCACTTTTTTTTTTTAATTAAACGCAAGCAAAACAAACTGAGGACATATAAACGTATTAAGGGTTTTTTTTATATCTTCATTAGACTCGTATGAACAATTGAACATTGTAGCTTATATACTTAGAGCCCTCTTGGGTTCTAGTATCTTTTAAAAAGTTGTGTAAAAGTTTTACGTTGTAGGCATTAATATTGCATGTTATATAAAGCATTATATAACCTCATTGAAACTTATTTACTTTTGCAATGTGAAGAAAGGCGGAAGTAAAGTGTAAGTATAATATATTTTTTTTTATTTAAGACGTACTTTGATTTACTATATTTATTTTGTCTTTACTCGTTCTTTCAAATAAATTTTATTCACTTTATAAATATCATAGATATAAAAAGTATTTATTTTTAAAAATGATCTATTTTTCACATATTTACGAAGAGAGAAATGTCCTATATAAATTAATTTCTTAAATGAAATAAATTGAAGCCTTCGTAGAAGGCCTGTAGATACGTAGCAATTCCGTAGCTGTTCTACAAACTCCGGTAAACATACCCAGTATGAAGGTTACCGAGATTGTAATGCGCTGGTGTTGAATACTAGTAAAACTAAAGAAAATTACTGCAAACTTTTATATCATCCTTTAGCGTGCAATAAATTAGAAAAAAAAAGAGTTGTTGCTATCTAAGACAAGCTGCTTGGACAAAAGATAAGAAAGGAACACTTTAATCCAGTCTTTAAAAAAGACTTCATGCTTAGTCGCACGTCCTAAACAAAAACTTTGCTTGAAAAATCTAAAAGCAAGCTCAAATTTCAATGGCGGGATCAATTTTATAGCGGAAGAGGAAGACTTTCCGATCACTGGGCGATATTAAAAAAGTTGCCAACAACTGGACGAGGCTGGCACCGAGACAAGTTTCAAAAGCAGTGGTTGTAAACATTTTAGTAGTAGTTTTTTCTTTTAAAGCGTGATGTCTTGAGTTTCTTAAATTACAACAAGAGTAATTTTTACATTTTTAGAGCAAGTCTATTATCGCAATATTATAGGAGTACACAACATTTTTTTAAAACGTTTACAATTTTTTTGCATTAAAACATACTCGTTTTATCAACGTGGAATTAACCATTGTGTTCTGTTAAACGTGTTAAACGTAACAGGCCGGTACAGCAGCACGTGACATGTGACAGACGCCATATACATGATACGAACGTATATACGAAAACGAATGTTTACGCACCCATCATTATTATTAGTTATTAAATTGATAACTATACTAGACTGGATATCTGAAATATAGACATCTGCTTGTTACTAAATTGATAACTAGAGGATATGTGATATATAAATATGAGGTTTAATAAGGTACTGTTACTTTGGTTCCCACGGCACCCAGTACTTTTTGAAGGTAACGTTATAAAAAATAATTGGTTATTAAACTCCGTTCAATAGATAATAGATCTATTAAGATTACTATATTATGTGCCTTTTCTTTGATTATAATCACTAAGCAACGTGAATGCGAACGGCCCAGTGAACGTGACACGTGACAGTTGTCGCAACTTTCCTGAATATGCATATTAACACTACAGTAATTGGACGTCTTTTTCTGGCATAAAAAGTCATATAATTAACAGACATTTAACAGAAAAAGTAAGTCCTTATTTTAAGACGAATGTAATGGCAACAAAATAAATTAGTGTCGTAAGAACTCTTTCTTCTTTTTTGTATCTACAAAAAAATATACTGATTATATAAATATTAAATTGTAAATAAATAAATTATAAATAATAGATTATATAATTATAAATGCCTATAAAAATACATATAACATTTATGTTATATTCCTTCTTCCCTTTGTGACATAACTATTACAACTGGAAAAAGTGACTTTGAACAGGCACAGTGACCGCGGAACGTGACACGTGACGGGCGCTACGTCCGTCCGGAAACGCGCGTCCGCATATTGATCAACGCAGTCCGTTTGTCACTTACTTAGTAAAATACCTGCGCAATGCACACTTGTATGTGGTAAAGGTTAAAAAAAAGATTTTTGATTCATTTTCGAAATACATAATAAAAGGTATTTTCTTGGAAAAACATTGTGACGAAGGTATAAGTTTAGGACAACCATGATAATTGTACTATCAGTGAGCATTTTAAAGAGCAGTTTAAATAAAAAGATACTATTTACAAATATTATGCAGAACATTGAGATCTGTTATTTGCTTTCCTCTTTGTCATGTAACATTTGCATTGGGATAAAGAGACGTAGAACAGGCACAGTGACCGCGGAACGTGACACGTGACGGGCGCCGCGTCCGTCCGGAAACGCGCGTCCGCATACCGATCAACGGGACCCGATTGTCACTTGTTTATTGATCGATCTACGCTATAGTTCCTTGTGTGTGACGAAATATTGCGAAAGTATAATGAGTGTATTCTGGTTTGGAGGGTTTGGTAAGGGAGACATATTTTTTCCGAGGCATTCCAGCTTAAACCTCAGGGGTAGCGGTGCATATGTGGCCGACCTTAGGTAGGAATATCTAATCCTATCTGCGTTCGATTACAGATGTCCATGGGCGGCAGTAACCACTTACCATCAGGTGGACTGTATGCTCGTCTTCTACTCTCATATTATCCTTATCCTTATCCTTACTAATATTATAAATCCGAAAGTAACTCTGTCTGTCTGTCTGTCTGTCTGGTTGTCTTTTCTTCACGCCTAAACCACTGAACCGATTTTAATGAAATTTTGTACAAAAATAGTCTGACACCCGAGAAAGGACATAGGATAGTTTTTATCCCGGAAATCCCACGGGGACTAGGGATGGCGATCTAAGATCGATTAATCGGAGAATCGATCTTTTAGACCGAAAACATCGATTATTTTAATCGATATTAGTAAGGATTGAATCGTAAACTATGCATTTGATCAAGTGATGATCTTTAGCAAAGTTGAAGGTACGAATTTTGATTTTTATGTATGTTAGTGTGTTATGTTATTTTCTTTTAAACGCGGGCGAAGCCGCGGGCAAAAATTAGTAAAAAATAAACAAAAATTTTGTAAAGAAATAATAAAAGTGCCAATACATATCCAGTGGACAAATGAAAATATTTAATGAACTTTCCTGTCACTGCGGCCAATATACAACCATAACGAGATTCAGTTACATAAGTAGAAGGATAATATTTCATCTAATAATAAAGTAAAATCTTACAAAGCTGAAACAGCGAAGAAATGGAATGGTTTTAACGCATCCAAAGACATTGTTAGTGCAACTCCTTTTGTAATTCTCCATAAGTACCAAATTAACAAACACCGACCTAGGCCGTGATTTGAATAACCCTTTAAACCTAATAAAGAGAGGTCAATGCCACGATAAAAATTTTATTATAGCTATAATCCCATTTAATACAGTCACTATTTAGGCAAAAGGCCATAATCTAGACATTGTAGAATATTAAATTGCTAATTAACTTTCGGCTTTATTACATCTGATAGTACTAAGTTTGACCATTAACTTATTAATGGATTTCGGAACTGCGTTTAAAAACGTTCAAGTTAAATGTGTTAACAAAACGGAGAATGTGTTGTAATGCAAATTAGTCTTCAATTGCACGTGCAACGGACATTGCAACATTTCTCGCTCGTATGATGAGATATGCGAAACAACATGTGAAAAAATAGTGTTTGTACATTTTATCTATTTATATCTAATTTCAACAAATATTGAAAAAAATAAAATTAAAATGTTATGTATTACAATTACATCAATAAGCCTTCTCAAAAATGACTTTGCTAATAGTAATCACAATTTTTTTCCTAATTTTATAGAAGACTTGACACACAATTATGACTACAACCATAATTTTAACCTCATAACCCGTACTTTAACTAAGTTTTATATTTTTAAAATATTCAAACAGTGAAATTATCCAGACAACTATACAACGTAAACGTAATTATGAAGAGTAAAGTCCATTTAAACAGTTAAAACAACGCTTTGCTACGACAATTAGCTTTGAAACTCTAAGCAGATTTAAAGTGTAATTTTATAAAAGCCACATTTAAAACAATGAATCGTTTGTTTGAAGTAGGTTGGCAAATTAACGTGGGTCCTGCGTACAATGTGTCAATTTAGGTATATTGTGCGAGTAGGTTATTTTTTTTTTATTTCTTACTTTAATTTGTATATAGAATTGTCCGATTATTTAATTCAAGTAATAATATCATAAATTATAAAAGTGTAAAAACTCGTATATCGCAATAGTTAATTTTGCGCTAGCCTTTATTTCTTTTTTGAGAATCATAGTGTGTCACTAATTGTATTGTGTGTGTTGCCAAATTGTCAGACAAGTTAGTCTTTACGTTGTATAAATATATGTGGTCGTGGCAATTTAATGAGGTTTCATAAGTATCACTTATTTTAGTATTTTACTTTACATTTAAAAGATGTTTAATTATTTTTTATTTGAGTGAGTTAAAACTAAACTTACTTTATCTAATTTGTATTAAGTGTAAATTTTGAAGATGCGTGGGGATTAAAAGAATTATGAGTTATAAAAGAAACTCAAAATATATAATTGAGTCCATTTTTATCATGAATACTCACAAAAGGCGCTTTTTCAAACAAAACACGTGGTTTATGCAAACAGAAATGTCAACATGTTACGAGTAGATGTAAACGTTTAGTTGAAATTTAGGGTTACTAGATACGATATTCTATTTTGCCCCTTTTGTATATTATTACTGATAATTAGCACGACTTTTCTGGGGAAAAAAACGTATTTCCCATTAATTTAGTTGTTTTTAATAAGTGCTGTCTACAATCAATTGATCAGTAAAAATAAATAATGTTTTATGATTTTACAACTAATAAAAGCCAATCGCTTAAATTTTCTGTAGCAAAAAGTAGTACTCGTATTAATAGTACCTAGTCGTAGCAATAATAAAAAATATTAAATCTATTTTTCTTAATATTTTTACTAAAGAAACCTTACGAAAGGGAAATTCTAAAATTTCCCACATACTTGGCAACATTTGTGCAAGTGCTGACAACCATGATGAAAACAGTACAAACGAGATTCTTGCCAGTGCCTTTGTAAAGTATGAATAAGTTGCAAGTTTTAATAGAATAGTCCTAAGCCTTTGCAAATATGTAGGTTTTGTTAATCTGGCTTTTGTGTTACACGACGAGATTACAATGTACATGTGAATTCCCTTGTTTAAGGCATAAATGACGGATGTGTGGAGTTCTGAATGGTACTTTTGTTTCAGAGTTGCGTTTAGCCTAGTACTGCTGTGTTATGATAAGGCATAATACTCGTATAAGGTGTTTGAACTTTGTCTTCAATAGTACGAAAGTGTTGGATTCGACGTTAGCCAAGAAGACGTTTGTTATATTTAAATTTTGTAAAGGTGACCATTCTAGCTTATGTGGAGTGCATTTTCTACAAATACTCTAGAAAATTTGTCAGGGAAAGCACCACCAACTAACCCATATCCTAATAAGCACACACCACATAACTAGAACAACATCAATCAAACGCAAACGAGACAAAATCTCCCACAAATGTTTGTCTCCCACATTTTCCCCGTAATTTAGCAAAAAAGATGTCACGGCCCGGAATATCTTTCATTCATTTCGGATCATTGTGTGGACATCATATTTTACATTCCAACATAAATCTTCGCGTCCTGACAGCTCCTGGCCTGTTCCTGGAGGAACAAGAGCAATATTAATTTATGTTTTTGTGCCCTCCGCGTTTCTTCGAACGGCGCTTCGTAAATTATTAACGTAATCATATTTCCCTGGCATTGTTCCTAGTTCCCGGTTTGCTTTGTTTGTTATTTTATTTGAATACTTTATTTATTGTACGCTTTCGTATTCTATTTAGGTTCCAAAAGAAATGCATTTTCGGAAATCGTTCATCTACGTTGTGAGTGAAGGCATTCCTGTACAAAATGTCATGACTTTAGACTTGGGCTTAAGTTATGTAAGATATTGTTTGCTAGTCCTGTATAAGTATATTAAGAAGTTGTCCAAAGTTAGTTAATACTTATTAGATTTTTTTTAATAATGCTAAGTTTACAATAAAAAAATACATTTGTATTTGTAGTGGAGTGAACTATGCGATGTAACAAGTCAATGAATGCGTTAGTACGTAGTTTTATCAAATCACATTGGTAAGAACACTGCTGTCATATAAAAAAATGTTATATGTGTTGACGCCGTAAAAAAAAATTACATCTTCATAGCCCACTTGTGATTGAGTGAAGTTAACTATTCAGAGACCTCTGTAAATAACTTCAAATAGGAGCCTTATCTGAAGCTAGCCAGAAGTTTGCTAAACTCAAATACACCAGCTTGATACAACTAATACATCAATCTAGAAATAAAAACGTGCGAGAGCAAAGAGTCATGGAAGGTAGATCTAACCTTTACTCGAGCCAGTGATCTTGTCCCGAAGCACGTTGATCTGGTGTACTCTGCCGAACTCCTCAAACATCAGCCGGAGGTCATTCTCGTCCATGCTTCTGGGTACCTGACCAACGAACATCTGGAACAGGGGAATTGCTCAATTAGAAAATGCTTTCGAGATACATTAAACTAGAAACCTCGAGTCTAAAAAATGATGTTGCTTAATAACACATTCGTAATAAGGCATCATCTGGATTTGCCTTACGCCAAATAATCACTTTTGTAAAGATACAATTTGTGTACAGTTTTTTTTTTAAATATCTTTCTCGATTCAAAATATCTTTTCGGAATCGAACGAGTCGTTTGATTCCCGGCTAGGGAAATAGATTAAAAAATGTAATGATGCAGTTTTAGTTTTTATCAGAATCGGCCTCGAACTCCTTTTAGCCTTTAATCCTATAAGGTTTTGGATTTGGATTTTAGACTTAGCCCAGAAGGTCCATTAGAAAAATCACCCCATGTAATATATACAGCCGACCACTATAGATTAAATATAATTCTTCTCAAGTATTGTACTTAAGTTGTAAAATCGGTGCCAATATTCCTTTGATACAATGCGCTTGACCAAATAACTTTGAAAAGGCTCATAGGATTAATATCAATTAATAATACCCTAAATTATGAAAATAACTTTGTATTTTACTCTCTATTTGATCTCCGAAGTTAAACTATTGTAATAAAGATCCCGATGGTACACCAAAGTATTCTATTAACTCACAAGACTCACGTAATATTGTAACCGTTCTTTCAATAAAGTCAAAGTCATTAGGTGTCTGCTACAAAGTAAAGTTCTAAAGGTCGCAAGGAAAATTGTCCTTCGAGGAATCGTTTATAAGGTCGTATGAATCAAAGGAAAGTTGAGAACAACTTTCAATAATAGTGTAGAATAATGTTCTAGAAAATTGCATTTCGAAGGATCCTGTAGAAAGTTTTTTGGATAATTTGTAGTTGTAAATGAGTATGGAGTGCAGTGTTAAGTGAGCTTTGTCGCCAATGGAGACTTGTAATCAACTCTGGATAGAATTGCGGTCCTATCTAAGGTCGACCACAGATGCCACAGATGCTTAATTATATGCATATTCAGTAGATCTGAGAATCGGCTACTATCTGTTTTTCATACCTCTAAGTGATAAGGTCACTTCATTTGCGAATTTGTTGCGAATATGTTTAAAAAACGTTGTTTTTATTAGGCACTTTTAACGACTACCTACTTTCTTATAAGTTTAAACAAAAAAAAAATAAAACAACAAAATTTACACCAAACTATATACCTACGAGGATTTCACTAACGTAATCTAATAATTATATTTATTACTAGCTGACCCGGACACACTTTGTACCACCTCAAAATCTATCTTATCATATATATTTCATATAAAATATAGCCTATGTTACTCGTGGATAATGTAGCTTTCGAATGGTAAAAGAATTTTTAAAATCGGTCCAGTAGTTTTTGAGCCTATTCATTACAATCAAACAAACAAACAAAGTTTTCCTCCTTATAATATTAGAATAGACAATTATTATTTACTTATTTATTGATTACATTTATTACAATTTACTTATAGTTATTGTAGTTTATGTAAAACAACAATAACAATAAGTTCCATTAAAACAGTAACAAATTGAAAGTAGGCGAGAGGGGATCGACATCGGCGGCGCGAAACCTTTTTAATTACCTCTATATATCACTTCATTTGCGAATTTGCGAGTTCGCCCTCCTTCTCGCGATTTACGAATCGGGTTTTACTTCGCGGGAATACTATTTAAGTGCTTTTATTAGTTTATGCATATCATTTGAATCAAATAAAGGAATAACTAATTTTACACTTACAGTCGCACACTAGGATTCCTTGTGTCGTGGATGCCATGAATACACACAAGAAAGTTTCACAAACACCTAAACCTAGGACAGTAATCGGAATTCATCATCATCAACCCATTACTGTCCTACTGCTGGGCACAGGTTTCCTCTGAGAATGAGAATTGGCAAATACGAATTGGTAGATTCACATACCATTGAAAACTTTCATCAATTGGATTTTTTAAGTATCTATGCAGATTTCCTCGCGATGTTTTTCATCACATGTGATGATTCACAATCATCAGTATTATATTCACACGTATTAAACAAGTAATAATTTATTTCTAATACGCACATAATTTTTAATTTAAATTTAATTTCGAAAATCAGAGGTACGTGCCTGGGATTTGAACCTCAGACCCCTCTATCTAGGCCACGCTTCTTGACCACTGGGCTATAAATGTATCGAAATTCAACATTCATATCTGGCCGAGGATTGAACCTGGAACCCTTTGCGCGTCAGACCGGTGATCGCTCCGTCGCAGGGCTTGCCTAATAATGTCAGGTAATATTAAGCTACGTTAGCTTACGATTGCCTAAAAAAACTGTTGATCTAAAACAGTTCAGAGTCTTCTTAAAAGAGACCACGTTTGCGTTCCCAAACACCATCCAACATCAGATATGACGCAAGCCTATGCAAAGAATGATAAGCGCCACGCGGCCGATAACGACTAGGGATGGCGATTGTATCCAAAAAGATCGATTCTTGAATCGATTCGAATCGAAGTGCAATAAATCGATTCACAAAAAAATCGAGGCCCAAAGAATCGATTCTCCAATAATTGATCTTCGATATTTTTATCTGAAAAGTGCAAAAATAGCGAAAAAAGGTCTTCAGGACCAAAAAGCACTGTGATACGTATCCGTCTGCGAAAAGGTCTATAATACATTCAACCAACTTGGAAAAGAACGACTTTCGTTTTTCTAGGATGAAAGACCGATTTACTGAATCGATCCATTACTGTAGATCGATTAAAATAATCATTTTTTTTTTAGCCCAAAAGATCGATCTCAGATCGCCAACCCTAATTACGTATCAGTAGATTCGGTGCCGGCGCAAAAATTGCGTCGCCACCTTTATCTAATTCGGTGTCAGTTGAACTTTAAGTGGGACACCTGGATTGCTCTTTTGTTATGACTCAAAAATGGCTTTTGCGTTATAAAATCGTTGTTGAAGGTGTTTTGTTTGTGGAATTGAAGTTGTAAGTTAGCGTGCTGTCTACGTCATGTGAAATGTTCATCCGATTATAGAAATGTATTTATCATTTGTTAACTGGTTGTAAAAGGTAGTAAATTTATTCGCGGTCCGACTCCGGGGCATTATTCCAGATTTCTGGATTATAACAAATGACGGTAAGCGCTGCTGTGCCTCAGTTTAAAAGTCGAGGAGATTATTAGAGGCATTTCAACTCAGGGGTAATAACGCATCTGTTGTCGACCATAGATAGTAGATAGATAGAATATTATTATATATTTATATATTGCACACTTCAATAGAACAGAGCAATAATAAACAATTATACAAGTTAATTGTATGCAATAGGCGGCCTTATTGCTAAGCAGCGATCTCTTCCAGACAACCTATGAATGGAAAAAGTAAGGAGGAAAGTGGGAAGTGTGTATGAAGTGATAGTAACTACAATACTATATTAACTGATTGCGTGCTGCTTCTACTCGTACCTATAATCTTAAAAAATAAAATACAATAGGAGTCATATGTAAGATCGCATATAAATGTCAGGAGCTAAAAATTATGCAGGTACACTACAGTCAAACCCCAAAGAAATATATCCCTTCTTAGGCTGGCCATACATGGACTGCTCGAGCAGTTACCCCGTTATCAACATACACGGACCGCTCTTGCAGTCAGAGGCAACAGCTTGAAGCTGCCATTGATAACTCCTTGAGCAGTTAAGCTGACTGCTCGAGGAATTCGTGCAGGCAGGAAGCGTGCGTAACGAAGAATGAATAGCGCAGGCTGAGATAACTGCGCAAGAGCAGTCGACAGCTCGAGCAGTCAGTATATGGCTGGCGACTGCTTGACCGCAAGATGAAAAATAACCGTGCTGTCAACCGCCTCAAGCAGTTGCAACTGCTCGAGGCGGTTGACAGTACGGTTGACGGTTCGTGTATGTACGTACTTATAAGTCTGAAGTTCACTATGCAATCGTAGCTTGAAGAATTCGATACTGGCTGCTCCAAGCTGCTCGTGTATGGCCGGCCTAACGGGGGATTTAAAGGGGTGATATAAGAATAACAATAACATCATAAATAGCGTTTCTTGTTATATTTGTGCGCTCCAGTGGTTTTAATAAGCCTGTTATCAAATAATATAGTTATAAAAGTATATCACAAGTTATATTATTGTTGTTCATCACGATAAGAATATAAACGTACGACAGTCATATTATTATGCGTGAAGTTATTTTGCCTTAAATATTTTGTTGCATAAACGTTGTTCAGGACTGATTTT
This sequence comes from Epargyreus clarus clarus, assembly GCA_014595695.2. NCBI lineage: Eukaryota > Metazoa > Arthropoda > Insecta > Lepidoptera > Hesperiidae > Epargyreus > Epargyreus clarus. The sequence continues at coordinate 2,865,713 of JACTTY020000026.1, forward strand.
TATAAAACGAAAATTGTATCAAGTGCCTATCCTCATACCTGTTGGCTATTACGTCGCCGTCGACCCTTTGTTGACCCACTGCTAGGCACAGGTCCCCAGGTGAGCACAGGTGTAAGGGTTTTTAGGTAATAGTATACTGTGCTCGCTAAGTGTGAATTGTTAGACTTAAGACACTCTTGAAGACTTTTGTGAATTGGTAGTCTTAACACAGTCTTGAAGACTTTTTTGTGAACTATCAGATATGCAGTTTTCTTCACGTTTTCTTTCATTATTTAAGTAAGTATTAATAGCACGCACATGAATTCAATTTGAATTCACGTGTCTGGGATCCGGACTTTTGGTCTACAATTGAGAAACTGGATTTATAATCAGTAGTAATATAAAATACTTATACAAAATTTAAAAATGTTTCTAAGGCCGATTGATCAACTTGTTATTCAAAATATGTACTTAGTTTAAACAATAAAATCGATTACAATTCAAATATACTACAGAACCGCGAGCACTTCACAGCCGAGCCCGATTAGGTAACTTAATGTTCTAATAGCTGAGAAAGTGGTAAGCCGGTTACAAGAAGATTTATTTGGTTCCCACCCGCCGCATGTAACAGCTCACGGTAAAGCTTGGATACAAACACAAATCCCCGTACACAGATAGCATGATTCGTAGCGAATAAGGCCGTTGGTACACTGTGAAACGTATTGCTAATGTTGAGTCAAAGGTGTTTAACTGAAAAAAGTAAACACTCGACAATTTGTTACCTATCCTTCCTGGGAATTGACTGGCAATTGACTAATTGAAATACACGAATTGCGCGTAATGAAGTATGTTTGAATTAATATTCTACACAAATTTAAAAATATATAAGGGTATGTGATTAAATATTCTACAGTATTTTAAATTTTAAAACATTAAAGAATATAAGTGCAATTTTGGGACCTAGATTTTCTTATAATAAACATTTTATTGGTGCATAATTTTAAATTGTAGTCTGGTCTACAATACTGAATTACCACGATACTGATCATTTAAATCAACCGAACGACCTCTAGTTTAAGGAACTGGAAACAGAGCGTTCTACCATTTAACAATCTTTATTTAAATATGAACAATATCTTGCAATAATATTTATAAACCAATCAATAACTTGGTATAATTATATATTATAATTTGTTATAATTATATTGATATAAACTTTGTTCTAGGCATATCGAAACATTTTTATATACGTGCTGCACAGTGTGTAAGGCGCCTACGAATAAATCGAAATTCTGCAAATCTCATGCATTAGTGAGTAGTTCGCGAATACTACACAGAAAATAGCCTGCGATATTGTATCGTACAAATAATTACATTTATTTGTTCATTTAACTAGAGTATTATTCTAAGAACAAAAACCCGACTGCTAAAAAAATATAGTCTTTATCACTCCCTACATTGTTTAGACGAATTCAACGTGTTATTATGTCAAAATCCGTCAAGCCGTTTGAGCTGTAACGCGGACCAAAAAAATACATACAATTGTTCGAAAAACATTACCCTCCACAATCGGATAAAAATGTATTTTTTATTTGGATTTAAATTGGTTTTGTAATTCATTCCTTTTGTAATTATTTTAAATTTAATAATATATAAAAAATATATCGGAGAATTGTAACTGATTAAGGTATTAGGAACATTAACGCATTAGGGAACCCTGTAATGTTAGATGTAAGATATGGGTGAATAAATAAATAATAAATCGATCTAGATAGAGGATTATACCGAAAATTATTTTCAATAAGCTTTGTAGCACTAAATGGGTCCTTTAAAAGATTTGACCTTATAGTAGTAGTTTATTCTAATTTACAGCTATCCCAAAATAAATTATTAATTACCTTAATATAGTCAGGGTCCGGTAAGTCTGACTTCTCGTCATTGTTGTTGTTGTTGATGCTCGTGCTGTTGTTGTTGTTTATGTTCATATTCAGCCCACTGGAACAACAAAAAAGAATATTAACAACAGGAAACGCTATTTCGGTTACAATATTTTTAATAATTAGCACTGAATATTTTACTATTAGGTGCTTTCTTCTTCCCATGTGCACCAATTATTTATTAGATATTCGCAGGAATTTAAGATATTCTTAGGATAAGATAAAGAAAGGCTATAACTAAATACAACATTCCATCTTTGCATGCATGTAGACCTGTACCCTTACCAGGAGTTTTTAGGTTTTGACAAATATGCCTGTTTTGGTATTTGTTTACGTATAGGCCCATATTATTTTCAAGTTCTGACACAATCCGCTAGGGGCGCTGATTGGAAATTGTATGGGCAAATACGTAAACATATACCAAAATAAAATAGTCATATTTGTCAAAACGTAAAAACTCCTGGTAAGGGTACTGATCGACTTCACGTACATAGATATCGTGTTCGATGAGGTCGGTTACAAAAAGACACCATGAAAGTTAACGTAAAGAGGCGTGCTTCCAATTGACTTACAGTATTTTTAAAGTAACTAAAATTATAAATAAAATAAATTCGCTGCCCCGCGGATTACCTCGTTGTAGTGTCAAACTTGTTTGTTGGCTGAGGTAAGCAGGTGAGTAAGGTATGGTGCTTTTAGTTCAGTTCATTAGCCGGTTATACGTCATGTCTTAATAGGTATCACGTATAACCTAATACTAACTATATACATACATATAGGTATCTACTACAATGATTAACTAAGTCAATATAGTCATTCACTACAATAAATGTTTCATTCACAAGTGTAATACTAATATTAGTCATTCCATAATAGGTACGAGTACATAACCGTTTTTAAATTGCATAAAGGTGGTGAAACGAATAAAGATGATTTCTATACAACAAATATAATAAATTCAAGAAAAATAAATCAATTGTTACATTCAAACAACAAATAAACAACTTATTCTTATCATTCCACATAATTAAAATATTTAATAAACATGAACTACTTATTTTACAAAAATGTCTGTATATAATATGATCATCATCATCATCATCAACCCATTACTGTCCCACTGCTGGGCACGAGTCTCCTCTCACAATGACAAGGATTAGGCCATAGTTTACCGCTCTGGCCAAGTGCGTATTGGTAGACTTCACATACATTTGAGATATTTTTTTTTATAAATCTCTCAGGTATGCAGGTTTCCTCACGATGTTTTCCTTCATCGTTGAGCAAGTGATAATTTATTTCTAATACGCACATAACTTTGAAAAATCAGAGGTGCGTGCCTGGGATTTGAACCTAGGACCTATCGATCGAGAGGCCAAGTTTCTTAACCACTAGGCTATCACTGCTTTTATATAATATAATATTAAATATAATATAAACCATTCCACTAAGCTATGTAATTTCTTAGTTACATATCATACAATAATTAAAAAATACATCAGTTACAAACAAATATTAAAAAAAAAAAAACATTATAAAATAAATTACAGCGTTTTAAAATTAAAATAATGACTTCGTGTATCATAATAATTCGCGTTGAAAAAAACTTCAGGCAAATTTTGTATGTACATGTAATGGAAAGTTACAAATATTTATTGTGTAGATAAATACTGATTTCTTCAAGGAACACAGCTAAGAATAAAGTACACAATTACGCTAAATATTTTTATGTATAAGAAATTATTATATAGCTTCGGATCATCAACAACAAACTGGTATGCATACTAGGACTTCAGCGATTCTTAGTATTATCACTTTGGCAATAAACTTCGACTAAAGGGAGCTCAACATATCCAAAACTCACATACCTCAACGCCATCCGAATCAAATAACACAAGCACAGAACATTTCGTTCATCACAAACTACTTTTAGGTTATGTTATGTTGGTACCTGATATTTCTCGGGCCGGCTCTCCATACGCGGTACTCAGCGTACTTGTTTGCAGTGCCGTTATCACTGAAGAGATACATGGCTCGATTACGCCTTATCACTTATCACTCGATCAACAAAGGCCCCGAGAACAAGTTATAATGCAAGCCAAGTACCAGTGTTGACTGAATTCGTCTATGTAACCTACCCGCGTTTGGGCTGATATTTTTCGGTTGGATTACTTGTGGCTGAGGTATACGTATAATATGAAATAGCAATATATATTTACTAGTATAGTATTACGAGTGACAGGAATAGATTGAAAGGCATTACGTGAGACGATGTAGATGACGAGAAGCATGTTGTATTTAAATATGTATGTATAAGGAAGTAGTCAAGCGCGTATCGGAATACGCACAAGGGTTCTGTAGTCGGCACGACAGAAATAGGTTAATATTTTTCATACTGTTTCTCGAAGAATAATCATAATTCGGATGTTACAATTATAATATACACTCATTATATTCATATCGATACCTTAATTCGCAAATCAGCCAACTCCACTTTTTGTCAATATATATTTTTTATTTATTTTGATAGTAAATGGCGTTGAACGATATCAACAGAAATAAAAAAAAAAACATTTAGACAAAAAGTGGAGTTGGCTGATTTGCGAATTAAGGTATCGATATGTAGTACGTATATAAGATATGTCTTATAAAATATTGACTTCAAAGTCATTATGAATTATCTATATAATTTTAAGAGCTGATAGTCCACACGTTTAATTCCAAAATAAATGTAATTTTATGTTGTACGAAAATCAGATGAGAGTGTTTTTTCTTCTTAGCGCCAAAACAGACGGTCTGCTACAATAATTATACCAAAAAAATTAAAAAAACAAATATAGAAAACACAATTACCAACGGAACCCAACATGAGTAGTAAGTAGTTAAATTCTGTATGACAGTTAATAGCAAGCACTCGATTCTACTATTTTTTTACTTGACGGGTTGTGTTACTATCTATTGAGTGGAAATTAACAAATGTACTGAATACAGAAGTGTTCTTAAAAACAGACTTAACTAATTACATATTCAATAAAATTGTATTCAATAAAATTCCGTTAGAAATACACATTGTCAGATACTTTCGTATTTAAACAAAAGTTTCGAACATACCTTGTAGAGAAATGTTTCTACACAGTTAATGAATATCTTAATGACAAGTAATGCACGTAACATATACATCTGATTTACTAAATAGCGCAAAATGTTTAAATTTAAATTAATTTTCATTGTTATCAATATTTGTAAGTGTTTGTAATTGTGGTGTTTGTAATAATTTGAGATAAACTTGTAATAATTGTTGTAATTTTAATTGGATTAGAAATTTTGTTATCATTTGTACGCCAATAATTGGTACAGTAAGCGTTGTTCCCAAAGTGCAAACATCCAATATTGTAATCCTTACTGACAAATGAATAAATGATTATGATTATGATTATGATTACAAGTAACACAAAAGGAAATAAGTATAGATTTATTTCTTGAGAAAATAGTTTACCAGTATAATAATACTAATAATATAATAGGTATGGGTAATGTAATCGCGAAATGCGTAAGAGATAATATTAATAATTTAAGGGATATTACCATCACCACCTTTTCACCATTCTATTATTTGCATAAGGCGCTTCCCTTTAGTCTCCAGGAGTAATGCATAAGTGGCCAACCCCAAGAAAAATTCCAATCTGGAGTTGATTTCAGGTGACCATGAGTGGCAGTGGCCACATGTGCTCGTTTGTTACCTTTCCTATATTTTAATACTCGTATATTGTAAAAAATGTTACAGACACATCACGCTGATTCATATACAAACCACACAATTGCTGGTTATTAATAATAATTTATGTCACTTATTAAATACTTTTTCTATTTTACATTTTTGGAATATTCAGTATTGCTTTGAATTATGAATTGTCAACTAATTTATGCGTCATTTATAATGGAAGTGTGATAAATTAGTGGATAAAGATGTATTATTGTAAATACTGTTGATTATGGTAGAATATATTGTACTTCTGAAATCCTTTCTGAGCGTTTTCATAAAAGTAATGTTATTATTATTATTATTTTTTGTAATATAGGAGTAGCAGACGAGCATGCAGTCCACCTAATGGTAAGTGGCTACTGCCGTCCATGGACATCTGTAATCAACCTCAGATAGGATTAGATATTCCTACCTGAGGTCGGCCACAGATGCGCCGCTACCCCTGAGTACTAAGCTGGAACGCCTCGGAAAAGTCTGTCTCCCTTACCATACCCTTCAAAACGGAGCACAGCAGCGCCTATCACTGCTTTTATTAGGCAGAAATAGGTGTGGCGGTGGTGCCGCCGGAGTCGAACCACAAAGAGATCTACCACCTTCAAATTCCATTCATCCTTTTTCCATAATATCCACAAAAAAACTGGGATATAACATAACATTAGACAGGTTAAAATTAACCCCATTGTCAATGCTTAGGTATATGAGAATTCCGCTATTCATAAGGGGACCGTCTCCATGGAAATGAATCCGTGATATTGAAGGGCTTTCGGGGTGAAAGGTGGCGTGTAACGTATTATCGCTTTTTATTTCCCTTTGAAAGAGGGTTGAATTTTTATATTCGCATCTGCTCAATTGTTTGACATTAGCGATAACATTTAAAATATGTACCGTATCAATTTTATTTCTTTGAGTCGGTTTCTTCGTGAGGGTGAGGTATATGACTTAGTAAGATTACTTAAACACTTAAGAACACGACGTCATTGAGACTTGATATTTCTGTCTTGTATATTTAAAAGCTTCTATGATCAATCTCAGATAGCACCTGTGTTTCGTGAAGTGGATTATAGATGTTCATGGGCTCCGATAGTCACTTTACAGATGGACTGTGTAGGTTTTGGCTGCTTTTGAATATTCACAACATTACACTACACATGACATTATTATCATGGTATAAACATGGTATAAATGACAAGAATAAATATACGAAGTTCGAACGCTTATAATTATACTACGAAAAAGTGTTGCAAATTTCCCCTTCGATAATTGAATTGGTATAATTAAAAATAATAAGGCCGTAACTCGACGAGACGTTAAACTCGAGTGAATGAAATGAACGACAAGTTTTCACGAACAATGCTCAATTAATTGTGTAGCGGAATCGTGCTTATTACGAGTGCATATTTTCAACATTCATGCACTTTTCGTGTAACTGTCACGTGATCCGCTGCCACTAAACGGGTAAGGCTTTGTGACTAGAATAAAGTTTTTATTAGTAACCTGCGTCAGATCATTTTCTAAATGGGAAGAATTTACAGTTAGCTACATTCATATATACTCGTATTTTATTGAAAAATGTCATGTTCTAAATGGGAAGAATGAACAGTTAGCTACATTCAAGTATAATTTATTGAAAATGTAACAAGTAAGAGTTATAATTAGATTGTTTAAAAATATGGAAATCTAGAAATTATAACATCTATGTTATAACAGATAACACTAGAAGCTTGATTTTTATAGAATATTAAATAAAAGAGATCCATTTAATGAAACACTAAAGGACAAACCTCGAACGTATAGTTTTAATGAACTGTTACGAAAAGAGTGCTGCAAAATTCATTCGATAATTAAATTGGCGTAATTAAAAACAATTACATCGTGAATAGGGTTAAGCACGAATGAACGGAATGAACGATAAGTTTTCACGAACAATGCTCGGTTAATTGTGAAGCGGAGTCGTGCTTATTACGAGTGCATATTTTCGACATTCGTGCACTTTTAGTGTGGCTGTCACGTGACTCGCCGCCACTGATGTCAAAAATGTAATAAGTACCAGTTATAATTTCATGATTTAAAATTATAGTAATCTAGAAATAGTAATATCGATATGTAACAATAGTTAACACTGGTAGCTTGATTATTATAGAAGGATTAATAAAGGAGTTCCACCTAATGAAACACTAAAGGAAAAAGCTCAATTGCATGATTTTAATGAACTGTTACGAAAAAGAGTGCTGCAAAATTCACTTGATAATAATATTACCGTAATTAAAAACGATTACATCGTAAATAGGGTTAAACACGACTGAATGTTATGAACGATAAGTTTTCACGAACAATGCTCGGTTAATTATGTAGCGGAATCGTGCTTATTACGAGTGCATATTTTCGACATTCATGCACTTTTAGTGTGGCTGTCACGTGATCCGCTGCCACTTAACGGGTAAGGCTTTGTGACGAGAATAAAGTTTTTATTAATAACCTGCGTCAGATTATGTTCTAAATGGGAAGAATGAACAGTTAGCTACATTCAAGTATAATTTATTGAAAAATGTAACAAGTAAGAGTTATAATTATATTGTTTAAAAATACGGAAATCTAGAAATGAAAACATCTATGTTATAACAGATAACACTAGAAGCTTGATTTTTATCGAATATTTAATAAAATATATCCATTTAATGAAACACTAAAGGACAAACCTCGAACGCATAATTTTAATGAACTGTTACGAAAAGAGTGCTACAAAATTCATTCGATAATTAAATTGGCGTAATTAAAAACAATTACATCGTAAATAGGGTTAAATACGAGTGAATGGAATGAACGATAAGTTTTCACGAATAATACTCGGTAAATTGTGTAGCGGCGTCGTGCTTATTACGAGTGCACATTTTCGACATTCATGCACTTTTATTGTGGCTGTCACGCTGCCAGTAGTGATGATTTACTATACGGCCAGAATTAACAAAGTTACCTACATTAACATACGTTTTATTGAAAATGTGAAAAGTAACAGTTATAATTACATTATTTAAAATTATAGTGATCTAAAAACGATTACATCCATATGCTACATCAGGTAATACTAGTAGCTTTGTTTTTTATAGAATAATGAATAAAAGAGATCCATTTAATGAAACTCTAAAGGAAAAAGCTCAAATGCATAATTTTAATGAACTGTTACGAAAAAGAGTGCTGCAAAATTCACTCGATAATATAATTACCGAAATTAAAAACAATTACATCGTAAATAGGGTTAAACACGAGTGAATGGAATGAACGACAAATTTTCACGAACAATGCTCGGTTAATTGTGTAGCGGAGTCGTGCTTAATACAAGTGCATATTTTCGAAATTCATGCACTTTTAGTGTGGCTGTCACGTGACTCGCCGCCACTAGACCGGTGAATGGTTTTCGGTTTAAACGTTGATTATTAGTCGACATAACCTACGTTATGAATTTTATTGAAATATTAATTATAGTAGAAGTAACCTGCACTGTACAGTTTATTGAAAAGATGAATATATGCAAAAGGTTCATTATGGGTCGAAATCTTAATTGGAAATTTGAAACAAGTTACATAAATTCAGTCAATTGACTTAAAAGGAAAATTGCAACGATATTCGATATTGATTTGAAACTCATATATGTCTACATATTTTATATTGTTATAGGTTACTAAACTAAATTAAAGGTATATACTTTTTCCAAATTGGAACAGAAGGTTGTATTATTCGCGTGCGTGTCTATTTCTTTGATAGGTCTATGGCGTAAACCTTTTTAGATATGAGATGTTTCTAGATTCTTCTCGGTATTAATTATCACTGTCTACACTTAAATAAAAAAATCAAAATGCCCTGTTTAATTTGTTTTTATTTTTAGTTCGGTATATTGAAATTACTCAGTCAGCTTTCTTTTTTGAAAGCACATGACATGCCAATTTTGCTTATACGTGATAAAAATATTTATCGCACACATTACCCACCGTGTTTGTTTTATTGTTTATCTGTATCCATACCATCAAAATAATGGCGGCCATAGATACGCCATAACCATCACTGAAGGGGAGCCGTCGATTATTACAATGTGGGGAGCCATTACTGGATCAATAAAAAATATTCATGGCGTTGTGACAGCTGTAATTTGTGTTTTTAATTTCTCCGAATGGCGTGATTGGTTATCATTGTTTTTATTTCGTGAACGTTGATGCTGATTGTTTTTAACTTTCGATGTAAACGGAGGGGGTATAAAAGTCTATCTGCCTGTCAGTAACAGCCCTTCTGATGTTAAGTAGACAGTGCCGTCATTGAACATTCAAATTCAATATGCCCAATAATATCCACACAATAATCACAGATACGTTGATGATCCTCAGAATTGTTCCCAATTTAATATTTCTGCCTTATTGCACCCCAGTAATAAGCACAGCTGGTGTATAATAAAATAGATAAATATGGCGGTGGTGCGTGCGCGGTAGTGCCTTTAAGCTTATTAGTTCCTTTAAACATAAATATAAGTATAAGTAGAAAACCCCGAGTTCGGGAAATTTAATATGAGATTTATCGTTCTCTGCCTAATGGAGATTCGTGTACCGCGGTAGGATAGTAAATAGTTGAGCAATATGAAGTGTACCAAATCGCACTTGTCTAGAGGAACGGACTAAGGACTAACCCTCTCTCACTCTGAGAGGAGACCTGTGCCCCTCAGATAGTAGAATTGAGGACGATGGACGACTAATTTATCGGTTTAGGTAGTCTGATAGACGAAGTAATATCAATAACTATATTAACCCTATGAATGCTATCGGAAGGTGACCCAACTCAAATCCCCTATCGATACTGCAAGCCACGATACGCATGCATCGAACAGCTGATAAGATAACCGATTTTAAACTGGTCTATGATATGACGCTATATTTGTGACGTTGTGATGCTATAGGTAGCATATGTTTGATATTCCTTTCTATAGAGGAGATGTCTATAGGTTCTAAGAAAGGCATTTTGGAAATTCTACCCTTAAAGGGGTAAAAATAAGGGATGACAAACAAGGCGGTTAAACTTATTTACTTAGTACTGAGGAGAAAAAAATATGGTCGGCCTCAGGTGTTACTTTTATTCTATATGGGTTTTTTTTAACATTCTCTATGGAGTTACCACATACCATCAGGAGGGTCATGTAGCACCTTTGCTACTTCATAAAATATAAAAAAATATATATGGGAATATAAATTATATCTTCCCCATAAATTTAGTTGGCTAGTTTGGAAATTACCTCAAACAAACTTGATATAGGCGATACCGGAAAATGGGAATGGAAAAAAAGTTAATATGCCATTTAATATGAAAAAATACGAATTTTACACCTTCGGTGCAACACGACGTGAGAGCGGTGGGAAAACACGTCAAATGCCACACGCGATTTTACTGGAACACTTGTCGTATTTATACGACGTGTTCGTTGTGACGTTTATTGATGTTCTGATTGGTTTTGGTTCACGCGTAGTTGTGGTGTTGATGTTAGGGATTTCCACTAAGCATGTGGTTTGTAATTAATTCCTGATTATTTGTACACATTTGGCGTTTCTATTTCTTTAAAAGGCTATGATTATATTATTTCCTTGTGTACGTCTTTACATTAATCTGTTTGTCTGTTTCAACGATTATCACATAAAAACTTTAGGAGAGGTTTTTCATAAGTTTTATGTTAAAAAGTTTGTGGTTAGACAAAAATTTGCATTATATTATCTAGCTTCACTACAAACCAGAAAAAAACATAGTAGATCAGTTGTTATCATTTCAGTGTTAAGTGTAATCCATCACGTAGACCAAGTCCATCGTAAACGGGTTTCGTAAATAAATAAGTTACATTAATTTAAATACGAGTACATAAAATTCGTACAAGGCTTTTAGCCTCCATAAGTAAGTAAACTTTGACTTAAACAAAATCAATGATAATAAGTTTCCTAAAAAAAATTACTTACTCAAATACATTCAATGGAAAGTCCAATACTGACAAAGATAAAAGTTTGCTAGTTAAATATTTCATGTTAAAACTAAAATAATTTATTTAGATTCAAGGGCGAGTATGGGGTACGTAGAAAGGTTGAAGTTATCACATTTTATATGCACACAAAATAAAGTATGTAAAGACTTAAAGTAAATGCGAGTTAGATTCGACTAAGATAAATATCGCGAAATGACATTGCTACTCCCACATTAAAAATCTTGGTAAAACAAAAACGAATATATATTAGGAAACACCCAGAATTAAAACAAAAATCAATTCGGAGGATAGTCCCGCCGGGGATCGAACCTAGACTCCTTTACGAGCCCGGTATGGCCACGCGGTTAATCAACTAACGTAGCAAAGTACGTGAAACGGTGGCTTTAAACTTGTGGTTTGAAAATTACTTTTTTAAAATCTATCTACTTAGTTCACGTAAATTTCAGTAATAGTTGTAGGTATAGCCATAAAATGGCGTATAATTAAATACCTAAAGATTGAAAACATGCTGTAAATTAAAAGATTCTAAGTACCGTAGTCAGCTGTTGAGTCACGTCTAATCTCTATTTGTAAAGGGTAGTGCCATGATGACCAAACGTAGCATCAAAACTGGCGTCATAATTCTTACTAAACAAAATTAGAACATTTAAGGAGCCATTAAAATATTACAGAAGTTTAGGATGTAAGTGAACTGCTTCGTACATTCTTAGGACAAATAAACTTAGTTATTATCATATTTTATCTTGATGCATATTTTCATAAAATGTACAGACAGATAAATGTAAATAATATTTGAGATAATCATTCAAACAAATAAAAACATAAATAAAAAAATACGTTTAGTAAACGACTGTTTTTCAATTGTTTTAAGTTTCCTTAGTATTTACAGGCATAATTTAAAAAAATGTATACTTGGATTAGAAACTAAACACTAAAATGTATCTACTAAATAGTACTAAAGCATTAATTAAAACGTTGATGCAATAACAGAAATTCAGAAAACGAAATAAAAATCAAATTCCAACATACTAAAACACATCTAAAATCAGTGATCATTAAAGGAAAGGAATAAAAAAGCGAATGAAAAAGAGAAAATAAATTTGAAGCGGAATACAATTATAACTTTCTAGAGTTATTAATAACGTGAAACTAGTTAGGAATATTAATTTATATTTCCGCTTTGATGGTAAGAGCTTGAATCAACAGGTGACGGAAAAAACCTTTATCGCTCGAAATATTTATAAGAGTGGTTAATGAATAGGACAAAATAAATATAGGGGACATTTTAAGTTTGAATAACGACGATTTTGATTGAAAATATCAGTTGGAAAAGGTAGCAAAACAAACCACTTGTTTATGAGAGACCAGTAGGTTATTAGATAATGGACAAGCTTGAGGACTATTGAGTAAAGTGTAAAGATATAACATAGGTACGTAACGTTATATGGTTAGAGACTTCACATGTTTGAAAATTCTGATGTAGCCGTATCTATCTCGTATCTAATAGTTACAGAGATAAAGAATGTAATGAAGATTAGGAGACCTCACTTGATCGAGGTGAGGTAGTTGGACTGAATTTGGAACCTGTTGATTCAATGGAAAATGTTTGAGTACTGTAAATGTTTGTATGTGTATTTACTGAATCTACACATTCATAAGTACCACTATTTACTAAATTCTAATAAGATAAGTTATGCTAAATGTATGACGAAGCTAAACTTTCTAACCTACACTTTTATCAGACCTGTTAAACTATGTGTGTATATGACCACTTACTTTGGCTTGGAGTATGGCGACGATGGTGACGACGCCTTGTGGTTCCTGTTCGGATGCGTGTGTCTGTTCGCGTTCGAGTCGAGGCCGCCGCCCGGCGATATCTTGCCGGCGAGTGCGTTCAGTGAGTGCAGCATGGTGCAGGGCGGCGGCCGCTGGCTCCCGAGCGGCCTGGTCACGGTGAAGACTTGCTTACGTTTGACGAGAGCTCGCTATCAACCGCACACGCCTTATCTCCTGATAAGAGGCGCGGGGGCACACCCGCCCCCCGCCTCATCGCCACCTGACACTGTCACCGCACACACACTCACTGATTTTTTTCTATCTAATGTTTGCTCACACCTCGATTCGGGTCAGCGTCCTGTCCGGCCAAGGCATATTCGAACCATATTTGTCAACTATCTGTTGGGTTTTGTAAACGCACTGGTTTCGGTTTTGTCAAAGCACTATGCTCGTAGCAACACTTTGGCGAACTGGAAATTCACATTTGGCATGATTTAGACCGTGGAGCACGAATGGCTGTTGCGATATTTCTACGTCAGATACGGAGTGGATATTTTGCTTTCGGATTGCAAAGCTGGTACTTGGATGTCTGTTTGGTTAACTTTTGGATGTTTTGCCCCCTACCAAAGTGACTCTTCAAAGTAATGGGAATAATTTTTATACTACGATGAATCAGACTCAATGCGGTTGTATGATGGATGTAGTATTTCGAGAGGGATAGAAGTATGACACTAAAAAAAGACTTGAATAGCTATGTATTATGTCTAAATACCTATCGATAAATATTTTGAGTTGTGTAAGAATTACTTAAATCAAGCTTTCCTACCTTTAAATCCGTTTAACCAACGCTCGAATGACCCGATTGTATCATAACGTTAGTTCTGTCTTGACTAGAACGAAAGATAGCACTTAAATAATGGTACGCCTGACAAAAAAACAATCGCAATAAGTCCAGACCGTTGCAGAAGGATTAAAAATGCAAATTACAAGAACAATTGTTTTTGCAAGTGGAAGTAGAAGAGAAAATATTTAGTGCGAAGTGTTTCGTAGTCTACTGTTTTAACTCGTTTGAGTAAGTGCTCTTTCAGACGATTAAAACTTCGAAAAATGCTTCGAACATTTTTAAAGTAGGTCTTAACGTTCATTTGTGCATTTTAATTGATAAAATAAGAAGATGATAATGATTATACAGTTTTATAATAAGGAAGAAATAAACCAGGCAAGCAACCAGACGTTTTGATAAAGTTACACGTTATAAGATTGGTGGGTTTGAAATGGTGTAAGATCCTTATGAATTTTGAATTCGTGTAGTATTCTCGGTAGCTTTATGTGAGTTCTTTCTGTAGTATAGTATACTGTAGTGATCGTAGAAGTAACTGTTATTGCTAAGCCGATAAGTTTGCGTAACTGTTGAATATGTTTGTTATTTGATAATACTCGTAATACAAATGGATTAATTGAGAAATTTTCGCAAAAATGGACTAAACGAAATATTTAATTATTATATGATAAGAAATTAGCTATTGTTAATTTAGATGGACGAAAGAAAAGATGAAAAATCTTTGGTATTAGCAGCAATATTAAGGTTAATTAAATTCAAGTTAGTACAACTATGACGAATTTTAGCATGACGTATCGCTTAATAAAATTCGACAATCGGGTATTTTTGGTACCAACCTTCTAAATCATGCCCTGCTTCGAAAATTTAAAACCTGCTCCGCCGGAGCGTTTCACGACAAAGAATGGGCATGAAAAGGTCGTGGAACCTTCGCGAATTATCCGTACCGTCTATTACGGGACCATAAATTGAGGGGGGCGGGGGTTGACTTTTTTTATCGAGCACGCGATTCCGACGACACGAAGGGCGCCCACCCCTTCAAAAAGCGTCGAATGCTCAACAAATGGGCTAAGAAGAATTTTTTCGTGAATATTCCTATTTGATTGTACTTTTACCGACGATTTTAATAAAGGTTATTGTCGTATTACGGTGGAAGTGGAACGTCAGTGCGCTGCGGAATTTCATCTTTGAAAATCGAACGCCTTTGAAAATCGAACGTAAATGTAGGCGTTGGGAAATAACGCTCCCGGGAGATATGCGGCCAATATATTTTTTATTTAAAATACCAAGTGCACCTGTGCAACAAGTATTTTTAAAATAATTTCATAAATACACATAAGTAGAAGATTACTTTCTCGTTTTTAGTTTTGGTATCTTTTTAAGTTTTCACAGTTTTTAGGCATTTTATCGTGTACCTAGTCTGGTCTAGTTGTAGTTTTGTTTACCTAAGATAGAAACTTGACAAAGTTTTTAGTAGGCAGACATCATCAAAAGGTCGATTTTTGATAGATAAAACATTAAGTAGATTGATTGATTAGTGGATGTTTGCGTTCTTGCCTAAGCATGTATCTTATTTAGTATTTTAGAAAAAATCTAAGTCTAAGTAATTAATTCCAAAGCAGAATTTTTTAAATCTCTTTGATAATAATACAGACTGAAAGTAATAATAAAGTATATTATAGAATAACATTATTTTAATATTTAAGATTGTTAAACTTTGTTAATAACGGAGGAAGGCGTCTTTTTTATAACGGAGGAGAGGACCAAAGAGTCGGAAGAATTATCTCCATTCTTCGGGTGAAAGTCAGTATTGTCACCTGAAATATTAAGATCCTCAAATTTAATTTAGATTCATTCGATCAAACAACAAACGTTTGTTAGTTACGCAAACATTGTTTCACTGAGAGGCGAACTTGAATACTATAACCCTGTGCTTCGACCCAGTTAAAGTAGGAGACCCAATTCAATACTAGGTAGGTTATATGCCACGGACGGATGCATCTGAAACTTATTTCAGTTTTAGTTTCAATATGTTAATAAATATTCACTATAGGTACCTTCAGTAGAAATATATTTGGATTGCAGTTATTGACAGATTTTAATAGATTAACAGATTAAAAATGAAAACCTATATTGTAATATATACAAAGTAAAATAAATGAGTTGAATTTTTAACGATGGTTTTAATTTAAGGTTAGTTAAAATATCGTAAACACATATTTCCTTGAAAAAATTTGAGTTATCTAAGAAGTTTTCTAAGTTATAAGATAGGTCAAATACGATCCTTTCGATATGTCTAAAAACTTATATCAAACGTGTTTTTTTGCAAGATGACTAAAATAATTTAAACATTATCAAGAGGATCAAATTGATCATTATTATTTATATTTAGTTTGATTAACTTAAATTTATTTTTTGGTTACAGGTTTCCGTAGGCGACAGTACTAATACCAAGTAGGCTACTTTTTTAATAAAATATTAAAATTTATCTACAATTAATAAAATTTACAAACAAACGTAAGTGGGTGCTAACTCTTGTGTAAACACCTATTTCTACCTAATAATAACGTTATTAGGCGCAGCTGTGTTCCAGTTTGAAGGGTGCGGTAAGTGAGACAGACTTTTCTAAGGCGTTCCAGCTTAGTCCTCAGGGGTAGCAGTGCATCTGTGGCCGACCTCAGGTAGGAATATCTAATCTTATCTGGGGTCGATTACAGATGTCCATGGGCAGCAGTAGCAGCTTACCATCAGGTGGACTGCATGCTCGTCTGCTACTCCAATATTATAAAAAAAATAGATTATCGTATCGGAACAAAGTTGAAAATCTTTATTGATCAACTTAACGGTTGGATTTCTTTTAATTAAACAGTTAGCTAAGCGGGTCACATTTTTAACGAGGTTCCAGATAAGTCATTTTTACTTGAAACACTACCATTTTATTGGAGATCATTCTCGACGATTTTAAGATACTGTTCACAGAGCGTCGTAATCTAACTTACAATAACAAAAAGTTAACGAAATTATTTAAAGACGAACTTTTGCCCGCGGCTTCGCTCGCGTTACGAAGTAATATTTTCATCCCCTATTTTATCCCCTTGGTGCTAGAATTGATCAAAACCTTTTCTTAGCGGATGCCTACGTCATGACATCTACCTGCATGCCAAATTTCAGCCCGATCCGCCCATTTTGGGCTGTGGGTTGATAGATCACTATGTCAGTCAGTCACCTTGGCGTTATATATATTTAGATTGGTGCTCGAAATTGTATTTTTATAATTGTTGTTAGGAATGTGTGAATATAAATTTATTAGTTAAGGCCACGTTGAGTTCTACAGAGTTCTCCACTCATTTAGTTTCTATCTTTCTGCTTTTTAAGTCTACTATAGCATATAGGACTCCTAATAGGTAATAGGCGCCACTCCAACCGGTTGTGCATCATTAACATTGTGCATCATTCCCATGAGCCCACGATGGGAACCATATTTCCTGTATGGGAACAAAGGGTTCGGGTGCAAACCATCTGCTAAACATCTTTTAAGACTTTTTAAATCCTGAGGCGTGTTGGTTTTCCCAATATAACTTAAACATGCCTGGTATTTGTAACTAGGATATTAAAATGAGAACATGAAATTCATATTACTACTAGACTATTATTATATAGTAAAAGGCATTTCTCAGCAGCATGAAAAGAAACGTATTAGAAACGCGGTATTTAAAAATGAACAGTCATCAAATGCAAAGCTCAAAAGGCCGCGTGATCTTGGCTTGAGGTCTAGCCCAGTGCTCTGATTATGCATGAGTGGCACTCGTCAGCTGCGAGTTAAGTGACCTTCCGCTGTTAACGCGTTCAAAATGTGCACTTCAAACTAGATGTGAATGAGAAAAAAATATAAGTGAGAATGTTTCAGAAAGTGATCGTATTATCTATGTCACAAGAAGCATCTAGATTGATGCATAATGATTAATGCATATACTCGTAGTTGCACTCATATTATCGAGATGAATCTAATGTCACCTCAGCTGTTAAATTTATCAAATAGTTTAAGCTACGACCAGTGCCAATGAAACACATATATATGGATGCATACATACAGTTGGGAATGGCCCTCCTTTTGTTTCAGTTGGGTGAAAAATTCCGTCGCAGTCGGTACAGTAAAAATGAACAGTCATCAAATGTGAGCTCAAAAGGCCGCGTGATCTTGGCTTGAGGTCTAGCCTAGTGCTCTGATTATGCACGAGTGGCACTCGTCAGCTGCGAGTCAAGTGACCTTCCGCTGTTAACACGTTCAAATGTGCACTTGGAACTGTACTTGAATGTAAGAAATAAGTGAGATTGTTTTAGTATATTAATGTATAGCTCACATCATAAAGTAGTTTTGCTTATAATTTTATGAGGTTCTAATTTGGTTTGAATCATATAACAACTATCATCATAAAGGAAACTTAAAAAAAAAATGTTTCGGTAAATAATTTGGGTTACATAAAAGAGTAAAAAACGCCACTAAGCCTAAGCTTGTTTCTTCTTTTGCCCTACGTTGCAACGTTATATTTATAAAACTGTGTTGTAACATTGTTTTTACAACGTTTGTGGTTTTTGTTTTAACATAAAAGGTCACTCGTACAAACTCTCTAGCTTTAAGTAAAATATCAAATAATACTCCAGGCCTCCTCCAGTACAAGGAAGGATCCTTGTTCTGCAGTGAGATGATAGGAGTTACAGCCAATTGTGAGAGAGCTCCAGTAAAACCAACAAAAATAACCAAATTGAAATAGTTATAAAATCAATCGATCCGGGCGAAACTGCTGATCAAAGAACTTTTGACGTTCAGTGTGAACTACAAAACAGAGTAACTGATGACGTAGCAAAGGCAAAAGTTTGGCGAATGAAAATTAATGAAATACTCGCGGGCACGGTATACAGTGCGCTGGGTGAGTTTGTATCGCGGATCTATTGGGAGTTATCTGGATGTGGTACATGTGGAGAATCAAAAGTTAGTACAAATTTTCATGGAAGTCCCACAGGGTTTAGGTTTTGGATATCAGTAAAAATTCCAAAAAATACAAGTGTATGATATCGCCTCAACCCTAAAGATTAAATCGGAATGTCCCAATACAACTGAGACTGATTTGAACAAAATTAATTGAGTAACCGGAAATATAAAAGTGGCAAACTTATAAAAGAAAGACACGTTAAGCCTATACTTAGAAATGTGAAATTTTGAAAAATTTCTTTTTAAAATGTTATACTATATATTTTTGAGATAGCGGGATACCCTGGTATTTCAAGAATTAATATTAATTTGATACTTCAAAATCGCGAACATTTAACTATATTTAGCAAATGAATATTCCTTTCATACTTCTAAATATCTAAAATATAATTAAATTTAGCAAATGAATATCACTTCCGCGCTTTCGAGTCTGGAAAACAGACAATACTTCACGGCTTCGCAACTCCATCTCTATACTTTGTGAGCAACTGACCCACCGCAGTGAAGTTTTAATAAACAAAGGAGATGTTTCATTTTCGGCCATCTCATGTACACAATATCTAAAAAACACAAATAATTTGTATAATTGAAGAAAAATACACATATATTTTGATAACCTAAAGTATTCCTGTTTAAAAATATTTAAAATAAGCATTCCTCATTGAAATATTAAATATGGCGGAATACTGTCAATGTCAAGTTTTCAAAACTGTCGATGTCGGTCAGGGAACCTATGTGTATCCCACACATAGGTTACATACTCTTTGGATGTCGGTAATTCTGTATTTCGCTGTTTTTGTCGTAAAGTTATTGTTACCTTTAGTACTATACAACCTGGCTTTTGGTTTGGGTATCCCGTCATTATTTCTGAATTTAATTAATTATTTATAATAATTATAACAAAACAACCTTTTAAATAGTATCTGGCTTTATAGATGTAAGTAACATGTCAAATTAAAAAAAAGGAGTTGTCAATTTGATATGTGTAAAAGTAGATATATACATATTATATAATAGTAGAATCTTATGTAAACGTTGAATAAATATGTACTGATGAGAAGATTCCATTTCAATCCTGAATATGTTTCTGCTCTGTGCTGCTTACTATTTTGGACTGATTCTACCTTACTTGTTTACGCAGCTTATGTTTTATGGACTCTTGTGATTTTCGTGCGATCGCTGTGGATTGTGTTGACAAGGATTCAATATCATCAGGTAAAATATACATCAGTTAGTTGTATTAATCGTGAAATAATCGTTAATAATTTTAAACTAGAGAAGCTAATCTTTTTACATTTCTCTTTTTTTAGATAATTACAATAGCAAGACAAGGACATTCTTGGGATGACAAAATAATCAGTTATTATTGCCACTGCACCGCTGGGCAACGAACCGTACTCGTAGGTAGCTGCGCTCACATTGTTATGACCATTGTTGATGTTTGGGCTGAGCTCGTCACAGGATATTACAGAACCTGCTACATGATTGGATGAAAATATTGATAAAGGAAGATATTGAAAATGAATAAATAATGTATCTAAGTAAAGAATAAATAAAATATAATCTAAATGTGTACTTAAAGTTGTTTTATTTATACACTTTAATGTTTTAACTAAAATAAATTGGTATACCTAGATGTACATATTTTGGTATGTTTGTTTTAAGTTAAGATTTATGAAGGTAAATATAATTAATGTTTATCAAATATAGGTATTGTTTCTCAATACATACAATACAATATTTATATATCTACGCCCATTCGCGTAAAAAATATATTAAAAAGTATATAATGTATATAGTAAGTTAAAATAGAATGACAGATGACATTATTACGGTAATCACTACCGCCATGATGTTTTTCCACTGTTGTGTTGCAAGTTTAAGTGTAAATTATTGTTTTTAAACAATTAAACGAACATGATTTGAAGAAAATGAACTCCTACGAATTGTTCTTTGCATGATTTCTTAGTTTTTAGTTTAGTGTACAAAAGGTGGCCGGGAGCCCATACATTTTGAAACATTTCCTTTCAATAATTACTGCAGCCGAGTATCGCGACGTGTAGGTGCGAGTTTTGAACCACTTCTTTTAAAAGTTAGTATAAAGTGTGTGAGTTGCAAAAGGCTTTCATTATATTCAATTTTTTTGTGTTATCTTAAAGAGATAAATACATATGGTAATTATAAAAGTAAGGTACTTAAGGATAGAAGGACACTTTCTACACTTGTAGACCTATACAAGATTTTCGCAGATACTGAAGATGATTATAGGGACAAAAATCAGTATTCATTATTCTGGTGTCTGCCTAGTCGGGAATAGAACCCGAAACTTTCTACGGAACCCAGTATTGTGACCGCTTTGCTACGTGGGTCATCACATGAATGATAGTGACTAAGTAAAACATTCTCTTAAATCCGTGATGATAAAGGATTTTACATTTATTGCTAAAATATGGTTTCTATTCTACAATATTTCTATATGGTTTCTATTCTGCAATATTTCTATTTATTTCTTACACAAGTAATCAGTAGTAATAGTAAACAATAGCTTTAACTTTATACACGCTTAAGAGCCAAACGCGTTAACCATTTCGGAACTTCCGTCGCTTACTGTACCATACTACGAGTATGGTGGCGCGCAATTATTCAGCAAATTAGGAAGAGACGACCTCACATTCGCCGCGGAAATATAATTTCCTTTCCGCAATGTTTTCCTGCCGGCGCCTGTCCGGGCTACCGGTTGCATCGGATACGATTTTAATATTACAATTATGGTCCTAGCTTCTCACGCTCGTAGTTTAAGCATTCGTTATTTGGGCTTCATTGTTTCACCAAAACTTGTTTGTAAATTAACAGACAAACAAACCTTTTTTATAATATAGGAGGAGCATGCAGTCCATCTGATGGTAGGTGGCTACTGCCGCCCATGGACATGTGTAATCAACCCCAGATAGGATTAAATACCTACCTAAGGTCGGCCACAGATGCGTCGCTACAACTGAGTACTAAGCTGGAACGCCTCGGAAAAGTATGTCTCCCTTACCACACCCTTCAACCCACAACACAGACATAGATGTGGCGGTGGTGCCGCCGGAGTCGAACCACAAAGTGTTCTACCATGTTCAAATTCATTCTAAATCAAAAACAAATAAAATCGGCAAAGTATAATCTCGATTCTAATTTAACGATTCAGGGCGCAGAAAATTTTTACGACTTCGTGATTCGATTTAAAAATATTATCATGTAATTACGTTTATCGGCACAAAGATGGTATCGCGAGGTAACGTTGGGTGACTTTTTAATAAAAAAATATATAAATATAATTTTGGAACAAAATATGCGAATAGCCGACCCACGCACGTTTTTTCATTAATTTGTTGTAATTTTTTCGGACGATAAAATTAGATGCTTTTATTTTTAAAATAGAAACGGCAAATCGGAGTCATTATGCAAACATGGCTTCTTTCTCATCACGGTCGATTTTGGACAACTGTGAACAGTTAAAAGTATGCCAGAAATGATTGCTTGGGTATAGCTATAAAAGATGGCCTGTAAACTCCTGTAATCTCGTTAAGGTGCCTCGTGTAAATATGTTTATTTAATAAACCCTTCAAACCACTATTTGGGCAGCATGGATATGGTTTATTATTAAAAAAACTACAAAATAAAGAATATATAAAATATTACAAAATATTACTGTAAGCCTACAAGAAATAAATATTTTTATTTTATATATTATTCACTTGCTATAAGTCATATTAGTTAAATAGCCCCTATTTAAAAACTATTAGCCCTTTTTTACACTCAAACTAAGTCGAGACTTCAAAATTAACCTTTTTGATTTTTTTTTACAGTAATGACAGGTAAGGAAATACATAAAAGGAAATTCACCCTTATCTTATTTTCCACCCTAAAAATGTAATGGCACGTCGCATTCAGCCAAGCGTTATTTCGCGCGTCAAAAATCAGGCAACTAATTACGGCATGCTTCATGCCTTACTGATTTGTTACCCCGCAAGAGATTAACGATAAGCGATGAAGGATATTTGTATTATATAATATGAAATGTGAAATAATTACAATGAAATATTTAAATTTTATTTTTCTTAATGATATAAGAAAACGAGCGTTCCATCCATCGAATGCAAAATTATCAGGTTCACCTTAAAACGTTTAAATAAGGCTACCTACCGGGCTACCTACCTGATGTCAATGACAGAAATGCATTGCGATTCTACTATTATGAAGTGCACAGATATACAACTTTGGGCATATATTGTCAGAGTCCATATTAATTTGAAACATCCAACACGGGTTGCCCGCCAACTAAAACTTTCCTCAACCAATTCGCATCGCCCTATCGCTATTCGCATAGACCTGTCCCAGTTACAGCAGCAGAACATAAAAAGAGTTTCAGCTACTTTTATTACAAAAAAATATTTTGTATCTTATTGTTCATCGTTGCTCGACGGCGATAAAACCAGCACCTTACCGTCAAACCTCATACAATATTGCGAGGAGGGAAACTAATTGCCGTCCCCCATTTTTATTCCATACCAGATGTACCTTCCAATTTCTGGGTTTATTAGTATAATATTATGGTTCATTGACAGGAAATTGTTATTAAAGACGGTAGAATACACTCCCTAAAATCCCCCTTCTTCCTGTCGTAAGATATCAGAGAATATAAGGACTTATTGAGCATGTAGTGAGTAGTAACTAGGTAACCAATCAGACTGTATTTATACTGCAAATATTTTTTAAAGAATAAATTAATATCTTGTTTTACTATAAAATTTAAGACATAATAATAATATAGTCTGCGCCAAACTGCTAGTCCGCTCTGAAGTTGCTGCGCACAGGTTTAGTTAGCATATACTCCGTAACGTAAGGGCATACTAACCCAGCTATGTACAAATGGGAGCAGCGGATGGATGCCGGGAGTGGTCCCGCGCTGTCTTCGTCCCGCTAATATCTACAATTTGCTATTCGACGAGACTATTTTCTATATTCAGAACGGACAAGGAGTTTGGCGCGGACTATACCTAAAAGACCTAAAAAGTTAGTAGGTAATATTTTTATTAATGAATTAAAATATTACTCAATTATATTAATGATTTATTGTATAATATTAATAAGTTCCTTAGTTATGATTTAAAAAAAATACTTTCAATATGGACATACGAGTAATACAAAGAATTCATTGACTATACAGTTCTATAAACCTATGTGTTTGGTTTAATTATTTAATAACAAAAAATGAATACACACCTAAAACTAATTTCCTGTATCCTACATAGTGAAGTGAGCCGGCCCTACGTTTTAAACCGAGATCAAGTCAAACACTACCCGGGGCGGAGCTAACTGTTTCGCTTGGTTTACACTTAATTAACTAATATTTACATTGGACGAGAGAAACAATTTCAACTGGCACACCTGCCGGCTATATTGCGGCTTGGAAGACTGCCTTTTGATTGAAAACATACGGGAGATTTTTGTGGACGTGACCGCAACTGTTTTTAAATTTAAACCACCAGTATGTCGTACCGCACATAATTATGTGTAGGTAAAGGAACATTAACTTGAATTATATTGTGTACATTGAATTTTCTTTGTTACTGTTGCTTTTTCTAAATTATTGACCATGAATTCGCAATGCAACGTAGCAACACAGATTAGCATTCGTGTAGTAGTTGTCAGCCAATTTATTTACTCCATTTTATTTATTAAATACATTTGTAATCTGTTTGTATTGTATATAAAGAACAATGAATTCATCTCCTTGTATTAAATGTTTTTATATTGAGATTCTATGGGTCATTGAATAAAATAATGTATTTGCTGTATAGAACAAAATTGACTTCCGAACACGTAGCGTTTAAGATTAGAATATCATTCCGTATGTTTCCCTTATTACGTTGCATTGTTTGCACGATTCAAGTTACCAGTGGTGATTGCGCAACGAGATGTAGTTTTAAGTTTCTTTACTTGAATCTATTCCCAAGTTGGTTTTGGCTCGGAGTCCGAATTGTTGAGTTTTTATTAAATTAGAGTATTTGTGTGGGACAATTGATAGTTTGGTACGTATGTGCTCGGATTTTAGACTTGTGTTAACCTCGAAATGCTTAAAGCAAGCATATGGGCATTTTAGGTAATTGTACTACTCCTTTAGTCATCGCTTAGATATAAGGCAGACAGATATCTAAATGAACGTGTTTTTTTAATAAAAATATGGAGTAGCAGATGAGCATGCAGTCCACCTGATGGTAAGTGGCTATTGCCGCCCATGGACATTTGTAATCGACTCCAGATAGGAATAGATATTCGTACCTGAGGTCAGCCACAGATGCGCCGCTACCCCTGAGGACTAAGCTGGAACGCCTCAGAAAAGTATGTCTCCCTTACCACACCCTTCAAACCAGTACACAGCAGCACTTAACAATGCTGTTATAAGGCAGAAATAGGTGTGGCAGTGGTGCCGCCGGAGTCGAATCACAAAGAGATCTACCACCTTCAAAAAGTAACGATCTCCGATAAGATAAATATCTGAATGATGAAATTAGATATCTGATCTGGGCCTGGATGGTTTGTATATTCGTCTTTGTGTGTGTTTATGGCATCAACGGCTCAAGAAAATCCTACATAATATTGTTTTACATAAACACCCCATCCTAGAATGGAAATCTAATTTTACACGGGCGTTTACCTAGATACAGATAAAACCCGGACCAGCTAGGTAGATAATATATTGACGAAAATATTAATTTATTTGCCGTCGAAAATAAAAATTTGCAGACGTTTTCCTTATTTCGTCTTTTTCTCAATCTCAGCTAACTGATGATTAATGATTTAAAGAATTCTGCAACAGTTGACAGAAAAAATAACGAAGGAAATTATTTTCCTTAAATTCCATTTTTATTTGTCCTTTGCTCAGCGGTTTCTTAATTTTGTTCTCTTTAATGGGATTAATTGAGGCTTTTAATGAGTTTGGGGGATTAATCTCTTTTCCGTATAATTTCATGGGGAAAAGGAGGAATTTTTCATGCTTCCTCCACAAACACTTTGAACGTACAACCTCATATTATAATTAATTTCCGGTGTTTTTTGTTCGTCATTAATACGTGAAAGTAGTCGTCCAGAAAAGGAAGAGATATAAAAAAACAGCTCGCACTGGCCAATGGTCAATCACCTGTGTGACGTTTTGGTTTTAATATACTAGGTCTTCAAGTCAATTTAGTCGCACCCAACCTACATCATATTTAAAAATCTGTGAAGCATTTCGGCCTGTATTTTTTATACGGTTTGTACCTAAATTCTCAAAATTTATCATTAAAAACAACTATTTATACTTAACAATCTTAAATGGAAGGTAACGCAGCCTATGTCACTGCTTTTTTTTCTTAATGAGGGGGAAACCTTCAAAAGGGACGACTTCAAACGACATGGGATCGACGCCGGGCTATGTGGGATTTTACCGCACTAAAACCCGCCCGGTGGCCGTCCTCTACGCTTGTTGGAGAACTCCGGGATCTCCGACGGAACGCAACCGGAGTCCTCCGAGCGCGATGCCCCGATCGGGCTCTGCCCTGGGAGAGCAGTTTTCACTCCTCCCACACCATCTGGTGGTTACGACGGTATGCGACCACACATACCGCCGTCCTTCCCGGGGTCGCTTACTGCACGGTTCGAGCTCCCACTCTTGGCCCCCGCAACCCTGGAAGCCCCCTTTTAGTCGCCTCTTACGACAGGCAGGGGATACCGTAGCCCTTTTCTAGTCCCTAAACTACAAGGGCAAGCCTATGTCACTCCTACAAATTAGGCGTATCCAACCGATATCTTATATATTAAAACCGTCAAGCCATTTGAGTTATAAGACGGGCCAAATAATGACATAATATATAAATACCTATATAAGCTCGAAAAACATTACCCTCTGCAGTCGGGTAAAAAATAATACAAGCACACACGAGAAACGAAGGTCAAGAGGTCTTGCCCCACACATGAAAAGCCGCCCTAAAACAGAAGGGCTCCTTCAGTTTTGTCTATAGCAGAGGTACTTCAGAGGGTAAGAGGTTCCTCTTTTTTCGGCACTCCCGTCTGATTGAGCCAAGTGTCGGCTAACCGAGTTAGCGAATTACTCGACCGTTTAAAGTGCTATTCCATCCTTCCGAACCTTTCTTTCTCTGATGTCTTTTCGTTCAGAAAATTCGGTGGTTGGTTAAGTGCGAGACTGCGTTTTTATACGGTACGTACCTTGATCTACTTTCTATAATAACCTATTCAACCTCAGACAAGATTAGAGTTCTATCTAAGGTCGGTTACATATGCGTTACTCGGATAATTATGTCTCCCTTACTACACCCTTTAAAGCAGCACACAGCAGCAGTAAACACTGCTGTTATTAGGCAGAAAGGTGTGACGGTGGTGCTTCTGAAATCGTACCACAAAGGGTCCTACCACCTTAGAAACCAACCATCTAAGGGAAGGCAGTGTAATACTCTTACATGCTACAATATATTGTCCAATTGTTTTAGAAAATTCAAATCCGAAAATTAAGTTCAGACCCACAAATCGTGTCGAAAACAATAAAATGTGTCATTAACGACATTTCAAATTGGCGAATGTGAGTGCTATTAAAATGCCTCTTAACTCAGTGAAATGTTAATAGCGACATTTTATCACGATTTCAGATGATTTAGTTAGTTTTAGTTCTATTTACTTTGGGCTAAAATATCAACATGGCAGCTTGATCTACTAGTGTAGCTATGAAATGTGAAAATATCATAGCTCATGTATCGTGTTAGAACATTTTGTTGTTCGACTTCGGTATAAGTTTTGTTGTCTGCTGTGTTTAGCTTTCAAGAATGTACCTATGGGGTGAGACGCAGGTAAACAAAAATTTGTCTTCTAAGGTAATAACTTATCTATGGCCGACCTTAGATAAGTTCTCAAACATTTAGGCTGTATTACTGGTGTCAATTGCATTGACCAATTACAATTTGGTATACGGCATGCTAAATTGTTACTTCATAAAATCAACTCCATAGTAAAAGTAAATTGCTCTTAACGATTATGTTTAGGTACGATTAGCAAAGACATCTATAAGAATAGAAAAGTGAAACAACAAATTCCCATTGCGCCACCTAAAGCTTCAGTAAAAAGTAAGCGAGATAATAAGTTAAAGACTGTCGCATAGTTGTGCAAAGATTAGTCACAAAGTGAACCGACCACAGAAGTGGCAATTGGAAATAGTCTCAGCGCCGGCGACGAAATCTTATTAAAACTTGGTCGTACCGTTTGTTTAACTTTATTCCGTACCCGGACTGTCCGATTTGCACTGTAAATTGTCCGGGCTAGTTCTCTCTGGCCTTTTTATTTTTCTTTCCCAAGATTTATGGTCAATAAAAGGAAGAATGTGGAGCCGTTTTGAATAAAGTTCGCCCGGACGAAGTAAAAAGGCGGCGAGTAAATTTATGTGAGATTGACATAATTATGTGTGCTGGTGTTTTGTGAGCGAATATTATTTTTCCTTGTTTTCTATTACATATATCTATGGTCAACGTTTAGAATAACTTGGGTAACAAACTTCTTGAATATTATGAAAGTAACGGCACTATTCATTTTAATACTAAATAATAATGCGTAGTTTCATTCTTTTTGCACTTTTACCTTTAGAAAAAATCACCAAGTATAACTTTAACTATAAGAATTTATAGAAGAAAATACACATTAACATGGAGTATTTCAATTTCGACGTAATAGCCCCTTTGAAACATTTAATATAACCCAAGTAAACATTAAAGGGAGCATTAAATTTCTATTACTTATTATACCTCAATAAATGATTATAGTTAATAGTTATTATAATTTTATCTACAAGTAAGGCAAGGTATTTATCGCAATCGTAAGAAATTATCATCATGATGTAAAGAAAAAGGTTTATTGTATGGCAACGCCCGTTTATTTTCAAGTGTTTTTATTATTAGTAATAAGTATATTGTTATAGTGGCTACCATTGTACACACGCCGTAAATTCAAGTGTATATATATATTTCGGTTCAAGAGACAGAGCCCTGTGACAACTCAAGAGATGGACAGACAGACAGATGGATAGGGTACCGTTTTTACTCATTGCGTACGGAACCCTAAAAAGAACTAAACGGAAACAACTGTGTCCGTTCGGCCGGAATATTCCCAGTCCCTACAGCATTATGATACTAATACCATATTGCCTTTCCCACAAAATAAGGACTATTGCAGACTTAGCAACTCCGAGAATTCCCCCTAGGGCTCAACTTAAGCGGAACGAGGTACCCTTACCCGCTGCAGTGTTGCTAGTTTCGGTCCCCGAAATTGCTATTGTACGGTTTTGTGTTGTTAGTAATTTTTGTTAAGCATTTCGAGTGGGTTTAGTGTAATCCCGTAACAATGGTTTTATTGTGTTGTGGAATATTAGCAATTTTCCTGTTTCGTTGACTATACGTAAGGTATTTTTAGAAGTAAAACCCTTCTGTAAAAAGTGAGGGGGCTTTGACCACAGACCCGTGGAAGTGAGGGTTGGTATATTTCTGCCTAATAACAACATACGTGGAGATACACTTTTCTGAGGCTTCTTTCCAAGCTGTTTCTCAGTGGTGGCAATGTATCTATGGCCAAACTTAGGTAGGAATCTAATCTTATCGAGGATTATTGATGTCCTTGGATGTTTGTAGCCATATACTATTAAACTGACCGCATTATTGACTCGCTACTTCAAGATTTAAAACAGGCATTCTTCACACAACTTGTTTTAAGAATTCTCAGGCGTGCAAGGTTACCTAAGTAATAATAAAATTAATATAGCACATAACTATGAAAAATCCGTAGTGCTTGCCTTGGGCTTGGAATATAGCTCCCGTGCTTGAATAGCCCTTTTTCTAACCACTACGCTATCACTGCTTACATGTTTCACACTTATTACTCTATATTTATTAACAAGAAGGTAGATAACATTAAAATTGATGTCCTCACTCAAAAGTTCGCAAGTTGAGTTGAATTTTCGGTGAAAGTTTATCAATTTCGGTTCGAAACTGCCGCGGGCGTTGACCCCGCTCGTTACAATATTAGCTATCCTTCGCACAGTGCGGGAAGTTAGCGCAAAAATAGTTTGCGAGGGTTCCGATGGATTTTGCGCAAATCCTTTTGTCCATTAATTTTACAAGTTTGTTGTATGTACACAAAGCTATCTAATTTTACGAAGTCGCTATAATTATCTATTGAAATGACCGATTGCGGAGACTATGGTAATGTATGGTATTTTTCGAGCGTATGTATGTCTTATTCTTCGGCACGTCCTACAACCTAAGTGGCTTGATGGAATCTTTTTATATATAATATAGGAGGAGCAGACGAGCAATCCACTTAATGGAAAGTGGCTACTGCCGCCCATGGACATCTGTTATCGACTGCAGATAGGATTACATATTCGTACCGGAGGTCGATCACAGATGCGCCGCTACCTGTAAGCATAAGCTGGAACGCCTCGGAAAAGTATCCCTTATTTACCACACCCTTCAAACCGGAAAACAGCAGCGCTTGACACTTGATTGTTCATAGGCAGAAATATATGTGGCGGTGGTACCGCCGGAGTTGAACCACAAAGAGTTCTACCACCTTTAAACATATAGCTTTATTTTTAACCGGCGGGATGCTGTTTTTATAATAATAGCTGATTGGTTTTACTGGTCAAATATGCAAAATAAAATCGTAATATGAAACACATAAAAGGCCGTCTATAAATAAATCGAGGATCCACTTACGTTACGTACACTCCGATGAATTTTAAAGTTTAGTTTTAATTATGGTCAAATTTCAACCACTGTATCGGGCGACTGATATTTATAGATGCGCGTATCACTTTCGTGGTTGAACTTTATCAATTTTCGACAAAACCGCCTCAAGTAAGGTTCTCGCTTAATTACAATATCGGCTATCCGAGTATCCGTTATTCACGGTTTGTTGTCTAAGTTTTGTAGTACAGCAGCCGTGTTTGAAAACTGGAGGTAGTTAATTTTGTACCCAGCATCCGTATAAATCATTCGGATCTAGGTTTCCGGATAGATCCACTCCAGATTTTAGATTCAGTGCCCTTAGTATGAGATTTTACGTTTTAACAAAAATGACTGTTTTTGTATTTTTTTACGTATTTGCCCATACATTTACAATCAATTCTGATACAGTCCGCTAGGGGCACTGATTGGAAATGTATGGGCAAATACGTAAACAAATACAAAAACAGTATTTTTTTCTTAAAACGTAAAAACTCATACTAAGGGTACAGAACTGTTTTACTATAATTTACATAATGTGTTTGCTTTTAAAAATATATATTTTGTTCTGGGTTCAACTCGAATCTTCATAAAGTAAGTACTGTTTTTTATTTAAATTCATTTTAAGTCTCAAAATTTGTACTTTAACTGAAGAGTTTGAACTTTACGGTAAGTACATTTAAAAACTAAAATATGGGTCAAGTGAATTTTTAAAAACCATCATTCAAATAAAAAAATAAAACCCATCCGTTCCACATTCACAACAACTATTTCCCTTTACTTTAAAACTTTAAAAACAATCCCACATTGTACAAGTTTCGAAACATCCGTCAAAGCCTTGAAAGCGTGTATGCCCTTTGCCAACTATTTTGTCAGAACTCCGCAGTACCATTAATCCATACAAACAAATAAAACTGTCTGTCTGTAATTTTAAATCTATTGTATGGTATTATAAGTATTGTATATGATATATTAAGTAATATAATAAGGATAAAAATATAACAAAAATCAGAAAATAAATACTTTACTAAATAATGAGCAAACGAAAATGCAGTCCACCTGTACCCTTACCAGGAGATTTTACGTTTCGACGAATATGACTGTTTTGGTATTTGTTTACGTATTGGCCCATAGGATTTTCTAGTTCGGACACAATCCGCTAGGGGCGCTGATTGGAATTTGTATGGGCGAATACGTAAACAAATACCAAAAAAGTAATATTTGTCGAAACGTAAAATCTTCTGGTAAGGGTACTGATGGTAAGTGAGTACTGCCGCTCATGGATATCTGTAATCATTCCGTTATTTCACGGTTTAATATAAGGAATCTAATCTTATATTATAATATTAGCTCGTTTGAAATTAAATTATTTATTTTAATCTAATATAATAATATTAGATTAGATTCCTACCTGTTGTCGGCTACGGATGCAGCATCCAACTTAGTTTAGCTCCCCTGAACACTAAGTTGGAACATCCTGAATAAGTATGTCTCCCTTACTTTCATCAAACCAAAACACAACAGCACTTAACACTGTTGTTATCGAGTAGAAATAGGTGTTTTCTTTACTGTCGTAAGAGGAGACACCTGAAAGCCATCCTCGATTGAACACACACGGGAGGACATTCGGGTAAAACGGCGCGTACAAGCTAGTAAAATAATTTCATTCCAGCAACGACGAGCATTATGTTTCACTTTGTCAACTGTTTAAAAGCTCGCGTTCCAGATTCTTTGAATATTTAACAAGCGTACATACAGTCTCTTAAGCTAAATGGTTTTTATATCATTACATTAAAGAGATGAGCGACATGACAATATCTACAAGACATCCTCATAAAGTTGATGGATAGAACTAATATTTCTTTAAGTACTCTAATACTGATATTGTGACACTAGTATATTTTTCCATGACTCTGTTCTCTTAGAGGAGTCATATAAAATTTACTTAGTTGTTTTATATAAAATAACCCTTAAAGAACCGAATAAGTAATAAGATACTTTATCTTAGTTACAATTTACCCTATTTAAGACATGATGGCAAGCAATTTTGGACAAATAGTTTGTATATAAAATTAAGTGGATATTGAGCGATGAACTTTATTACGTCCAATAAAGTTGTACCCCTTTTTATATAGTAGGCGAAACACATAACTTATCGAATTATCCATATTTACTCGCCAGCGATAAACTTTGCCCGAGTCACCCTAATATCCCCATCGGATCACCTCACTTTGTAATAAAAAATCTTATACGAGTTATCAAGTAGCATGTAAGTACACTTAGATACTCAAACGCGAAATTATTTAAGTTATGAACTCCCACGTCGTTCTAGACTTAATTAAATTCTTAAAAAAATATTGAAACGTAAGCGATATTAAATTTTCTAAGTATCCCGTTGGTAGTGAGCAGTTTTATAATATTATATTAATTTCGCGCGAAGGAACTTTCCGTTCGTATCCCTTTATGAAGATGGAACGCCGATTATTTTGTTGAAATTAAACGTTGGGTTGGGGGTTGGAGTTTAATAAATTCGTTACTGATTTCAGTGGGGGATATTCATGAATAAAGTTATTTTATTATTATGACAATTTTGAGTTCGTTTTTACCGCTAATATAAAGCTGATTTAGTTGCTTTACGGTACTGTTTTAAAATAATAAAAAAAAAAACTAAAAATGTGGAAGAACTGTCGTAGTTGCATTGTGGCAGTAGTACCTATTTTTTGTTTATAACAAGAGTCTTAAAGAATTGTTCTAATTGCAAGAAAGTGGAAAGGCTGATCAGCTTAAGCTAGCTCTAACTTACTTCGTAACTCTTATGTGATTGACTAGAAAGTCCTAGTTGAGTCCAGTTACAAATGTTTGCGAGAGTAACGTTAACATTAAGTGGCCTGCATGCCCTTTGAACGGCATTTTTTTATTATTAATTAAATATTTTTTTAGTTAATAATATAAATAATTCGAAATACATACGTTTCCTCTCTTGCTATTTGCTATTTCTTGCTTACTTGACTGTAGAGCGTAATATTTTATGTCCGATTTTTGCCAAACCATACAGCCCAAATATGAGGTTTCGTTAGACATTTCTAAATTGATGAAGTTACATAGGCTAAAATATTTTTCTTTTCAGTTAATACCTTTAACCAGTCAGGATATTTTGTTTTTGATCACTCACTGTCTGAGGGTTGACAGCGAGAGATCGTAAAGGTACCAGAAGATTAGTCAAAAGTAGAGTTTTTCCGGTCGAACGAACGGAATTTTAATTAGAGAACTGTTAATCAAGCTAAAGGATGCTCCGTTGCAGCATCTTTTTGAAAGTACCGGATTTTCAGTCATTACCCTTAATTAATTTCCTTGATTTGACTTATCAGTACGTATGTGTATATTTATACGTATATATGATCGGATACTGGGATATTTTATTATGTTAAATAACATAAAATCTCTAAGACTAATAAACTAAAGATTTTAATTTCGATTTTCGTTTTAAGGTCTTCTGAGGTTTAATTCACATATTTTTCTTTACTTTGAGGTTGTAAGTAAAAAAAATCGTATTAATAATTCGAATTGTGTTATTACAAAATTGTAGGACTATACAACTATACATAATGTAAAGTCAAAATAAAAACAGTATCAGCAATTTACAAAGGATACAGCCTTCAAACCTTTACCGCGGAACAACCGCTCAATTCCCCAACGCAACACTTCCCCATCCCGATAGGTAGAGATTAATCTCTACCATCTCTACGATCTCTACAAACCGGTCTCGAACAAACAACCCGCCATTATACTAATGACGCCATCGGACAAAAGATTGCACGATTAAAGGGTGTTAAAAGGAATAGTTTGTAAGGTAGAGCAAGGCAGAGAGTTATGGCTTTATTAAACGTAGCTGAGACAATTGATAGAGCTATTTGATTGTGTAGAGCTGTTCATTTCATTTGAATTAATTAAATGTTATGAAAGGTGTATTTAATAAAGTTAATAAATATTTTTGTTCGCGTAGTTTATTTAATTTTATTTGAGTAAAATATAGAAAGTAAGGGATTCATGTAGCTCTGACGAATGTAAATGTTTTCTAGACATTTAAACAATTTTGTTGGGTTGAATACGTAAAGTAATAAGTACATTTAAACGCATGTTTCATAGCATGTGTAAATGTTTTTGTTAATGTCACAATAATTTAATATGGGTTTAAAATATTGATATGATTTTTTATCTTTTTTTGTAACGATCTTTTAACAATCCCAAAATCTGACAAGAATAAGAATAAGAAGAATAGGTATAATAATTAAATGTATTATTATCAGGTATAATATAAAACATCGTATATAACATTAAAAGAAACTGATATTTTAAGGTTCTTATAAACAAGTTACAATGTTTTTATTTCCAGCAAACTTTAACATCTCCGTTATTTATGACACATTCGTCAGATGGCCTCCAAATGTTTACAGTGGAGGCCCATAGCCCATAGCGAGCGTAACGAAAACAACTTGTTTTCCTCACTGCTCGCATTATGTAGATTCGTCCCAGAGAATTACTTTTTTAAGCTATAAATGGACTGGGACGTCGTATAAAAATCTTCGCCCAGAGGAATGGAGAAGTACAAAACTGTTGGTCCAAAATAAAAATAATACATGTAATTTAGATTTTAAGACTAGCGTGATAAATATTACTAGCATTTTGAATATTATGGAGCGTATATTCTTTGTTGAAATATCTGATATTTGAAACGAACAGTAAAGATGTGGAGATGGGTTAGCTTGAGCCTGCAATTATACTCGTATAATATATTTTGTATTGGCGCACATAAGCTTGTTAGATAAGTGACCGTGTTAGTGTTTCATTACCACTCGTGCTTTCGCGCTTTTAGTTAGCTTTAGTTATTATAAGGTAGTAGTCATTAAACCTTGTGGGATATCTTATACGCGATTTAAAAACATCTTATCCAAATCTGTCGTAAGAAAGAACAAGTTTTACTAGAACTGCACTCTTCATAAAATGAAGTGAAGCAGGATGCAGGCTTCTCCCAGATGTAAGAAGAGTCCAGTTCCCAGCGGTGGAATCCGCAGCTGTTAAAGCCAGCAACCCAACCCATATGAGATTACTTTGAATATCGTTAAAGTTTAGTGGTGTATTGGACGTTTTCAACTTTGTAAGAAAGACAATTCGTGTTACAATACTGTGTAAATACATCCAATAGTTTGAGCCATTACCCTTACTTGTTAGCGTCGTGGTATCTTGAAAGCTACGAGAAAGACAATTAAACAACAATACTCATTAAACCCGGCGCATAATAAATTACATTACAATTGTTTTGAACAACGGACACCATCCAGTAAGAGCGAGAATAACGACCGACAGTAAGTCGCAAACAGGCGACAATAAGTCACAAATAAGGCACAATAAGTCACAAATAAGGGACAGTAAGTCACGAATAAGTAGCGACTCGCTGCCAACTTGTGACTCGCGTCCAAAGGGCGGGACAGTGATAATGGTTATGGCAAAAGTTCGCCGTTTTAACGGCCCTATACTGTAGCGAGTTCCTTTAGGGCTGCTGTCGCGAATCCTGTTTGGTGACATTGTTCGGAAAGTACATGTTGACTTTGTGTCGTTATTTATTTATTTATTTATTTAGTCAATTAGTACGGATTACTCCAATTACACTAATGAACAATGATTGATAAAAATTACAATTTGAATAATTAACATAAATACAATAAAATAATAATAATAAAAAGAGATCGTGACATTCAAAACCAAGATAATAATAAATAAAACAATGTCCATGAGAAGACAAAACACAAAGAAGAAAGGGTAACAAAATGGCTAGTGTCTTGTAAAAGTGACGAAACTAAAATAACAGAAATGATTGAGACTTAAGATGATACAATTATCAAGCCAGCAAATGATCAACTCATTCAATAGATCACGTGTGTCATTGCTCATTCGCAACTACCGCAAATAACATATCTCTGTTTGATATAACACGG
This sequence comes from Epargyreus clarus clarus, assembly GCA_014595695.2. NCBI lineage: Eukaryota > Metazoa > Arthropoda > Insecta > Lepidoptera > Hesperiidae > Epargyreus > Epargyreus clarus. Next base: position 2,902,788 of record JACTTY020000026.1, read on the forward strand.
ATTTGTATTCTTCATTGTTCACAGGTGGATTCACAAGTTCACAGAACGCACCATTGATATACCATCATTGAATACATCTACTTATCATCTGACCTATTTGAGTGGAAATTGTAGACTTAACAAATCTTTAATATTCAATTTTAAGTATCTTTTCAAAATAAAATACAGGATGAATTCTGTAGCGAGACAACAATATGAATTTCCGCTTCTCTTAGAATATCGCTCGACATACGGGATGTCCAAGCGAATGTCAAGACGTTACGGCGGACCGTAAACTGCTCTAAACCTTATGTGACATATACGAGTCTCTAAACCATGAGGTGGCTATAAATTGTATTGTTCAAATATTATCTGTCACAATAAAAACTATCCTATGTCCTTTCTCGGGTCTCAGACTATCTTTGTACAAAAATTCATTAAAATCCGTTCAGTTCAACTCACGCCGAGCTTATTGCTATTAAAATATTGTTTATTACAAAATGTATTATTTTTTTTTTGATATTTTTCTTAATTTGTATGGCTAGTTGATTAGCAACAGACAGTAGTAAAACCCTTTGCGTTATCACTAGTGTCGTACAAATTTGGATCTATCACTTCGAAACTGCATACAAGCTATAAATGCGCAAAATTTAATTAACGAAATTATCAGTTTTCAATACAAATTAAAAAAATTTTTCCTCACATTTTTATCAACCCTAAATTTACTGTTTCGTCGCGCGACAATTTGTTCGGAACAACTTTTGGGCGAATTCGCGACATTGGGTGTTATTGCTGGATCCATTGTGAGTTTTCGTCGATTACGTTTTACTTTTAAACTTTTACAGTAAATTATTGCCTAGTTATTTACTGTAAATTACGGATCGTTAATAACTTTATTATAAATAAAAATAATTATTTAAAATTCTATTATTTACTAGAAAATAAAGTTCAACTTATATCATAGGGTTTGCACGCAATTCTGCACAATTGCACATGCGAATTTTGACACGGTTTTTGATAAATATCCCCGATGGCGTTTTTAAGGGAGTTCTATGTTTACAAACACTTGATTTCTTTGTAATAAGCCACGACTTCAACATTTGTAACTTGAAGAACCTAAACGCACGGCCGTGTGTTGGACAATTTTCAGCCGTTTAATATGTACGCATACGTAATTAACCTACAATCTGTATATGAAAATTATTCATATAAATTGCATAATTTACTTATTTATAACTTTATTTATCTATAAAGTAATACAAGTTATGCTATTCGCTTTGAAAACACAAAATGTTCGTCGTTTTTATGTGCTCCTACTCGTTTCTCCTACATGTAGAAGATTCTAATAATTACGTTAAACACTCGAGTGGATTTTTAGAAATCTATTCTTCAAAAGGGTTAAACAGGGCATGAGAGTTATTTTACGCCGAATTTTCATCAACCCTAAACTGCGACTTCGTTGCGCGACAATTCGCAAAATGTTCACACAAAATGTTCGCAACGACTGTTGGCGGAGTTCGCGAGATTGGCTGTTATTGCCGGCGTCGATTGAGAGTTAGCTCCTTGAACATCATTTTCGCAATTTTTACTTAAATATACAACTTACTTATTTATAAAATTATTTACTGGTAGACAAGGCACTACGTAAACTATTGAGTTTGAGAACACTAATTTTTCATTATTTTCATGTGCTCCTACTCGTACACACAGAAGATTATTATAATTATTATTTTCAAAACAAAAAACACACTATAACAGTCATTGAAACTAAAAAGCAATAATTGTTGCAATCTAGTAACTTTGCGATGAACTTTCTCGCCTCGAAAATCATTAATCCTGAGGATGTTGATAAGGACAATGGTACAAAATTATTAAAATCGTGTATTGTCATCGGTTTTTCGATAATTCTTCAAAATTTTGAATTAAACTGTACGTTCAAAGTGAAGAAATCATGTTCAAAGATTCCGTTACACAGTTACATACATACAACCCAAGCTAATAAAAGCGTGTTAATTATGTATAACATAGCACTACACCGAATTATGGAAAATTCATTCATAAAGACAGTTAAATAAAGAACGATAGCTTTTTTCTTTGTCTCTTCTCCAAATTTTTTATCAACCCTAAACTACGACTTCGTTGCGCGACAATTTGTTCGCAACGACTGTTGGCGGAGTTCGCGAGATTGGCTGTTATTGCCGGCGTCGATTGCGAGTTTTCGCTCCTTGAGCGTCACTTTCGAGAACTTTCCACTGAATTCGGATGAAGTATCGCGTAACATTGTACGATTTAATTTGCATTTTTTTACTTATTACAATACTTTGTTATTTATCTTTGAGAGAAATAAAATATGGATTATCTTAAACTGCTGCAAGCTGTTTGACCATCTTTCATTCATTCATTCATTCAATTATCCATAGTTGTTAACCAAGTTTTAGGTTTAAATGTCAGGCTATTTCATAATTTTTCGACGCTGTGTGCTTATTAGAATATTATTTATTTTAATCGTGAAAGAAAGCATCACGATGAAGTACGCATTTTTGGTTCGTAATTAATAGATAAAACGTAATCCTTAAAAAGGACTTTTTATCTATACTAATATTATAAAGAGGAAAACTTTGTTTGTTTGGTTGTAATGAATAGGTTCAAAAACTATTGGACTGATTTTAAAAATTCTTTCACCATTCGAAAGCCACATTATCCACGAATAACATAGGCTATATTTTATATGAAATATATTTGATTAATAGATTTTGAGCCGGTACAGAGTTTGCCGGGTCAGCTAGTATATAATATTATCATAAAAAAGTATAGTAATAAAACTCAACACGCACCATGACCCTTCCTACATTAAACTGCTATCACAACCACCGATTACGGTAATAACGAATTTTAATACATGTAATTTGCGTTTACAATTTCCGTACTAGGGTTTTAATTAACTTTGCCGACATTTTCATTGGAGTAGCGGACGTAAAGATGAGTAAATCTAGATAGTGTTGTTTACAGTGCTATTGTAATGGGTGCTTTACGGAGTTATCGGAGAAAACAATTTTCTATCGTTTTAAAGGTTTACAGGTTTGGAGTAACTACGAAAGGACCTTTCGAGGAGGTTACACGCATTTTAGTAAAACAAAAGTATCAGGACTTGCTGTCTTCTGGTTTCGAACTATATATAATATACTATGGTAAGGGAAATAATTAATAGCTATTCCAATACTATACCAACTTAGTCATCATCATCATCATCGACCCATTACTGTCCCACTGCTGGGCACGGATCTCCTCCCATAATGATAAGGATTAGGCCATAGTCCACCGCGCTGGCCAAGTGCGTATTGGTAGACTTCACATACCTTTGAGATTTTTTTTATAAATCTTTCAGGTATGCAGGTTTCCTCACGGTGTTTTCCTTCACCGTTTAGCAAGTGATAATTAATTTCTAATATGCACATAACTTTGAAAAATCAGAGGTGCGGGCCTGGGATTTGAACCTCGGACCCCTCGATCGAGAGGCCGAGTTTCTTAACCATTAGTCTATCACTGCTATTAAGTTAGTCACTACGGTGTAAATATTATCCCTAAATTTGGTGGACGCACCACCGTGCATCTAGTTAGGAGTGTATCGGTGGTCGTCCTGAAATAGGATTATCATGCTTGTAGAAAATTTAAAATTTCCTTGGCTAGCTGAGGCTACTTATATTACCATGTTTGCACCTTTTATATTGGAAAAAAATGAATGTGTTATGTATATGAATATGTTATTAGTTCATTACATTATTCAATCAATGATTGATGTTAAATGCTAATCTTAAGTTAAATCATAAAATAGGAAAATAAGATTTCCATTATTTATTACATGTCTATGGAACCCTAAAAAATGAACATCAATACAAAAAAAAAAAAAAATTACTAACTTTCAATCACCAATTTTAAACCCATTGGATGAATAATTTGCTTCAAACTAAACACACGACAAACGCGTACATAACGCCCATTCAACCAATAAAGGTTTAAAACTAGCTTTACTAGCGTCACTAGAGTTACGCGGCGGTAAAAATAAATCCCTACAATAAAGTGGTCCCGTATAAATTAAACGCGTCGTTAGGGATCCGTACGGTGGAAAGGTCGCGAGGCCTCGTGATTTACGCAATGTGCGGTTGGCTGTAGTTTGCCGTGTCTTGAGTATTTATAACTAGAAAAGAATAATAAAGTTGTATTATGGGAGTAAGTAAGTACAATTAACTTTCATTGAATGTATGCGATAAACTTTCAATATATTATACATATATGTACATTATGTATACTTTGTTTTTTATTTTATTTTAAGTAGTAAATGAACATTTAGTCTATTTCATAGTAAGTAGTCACCGTCGATCAAGGATATTATGTATAGTGAACCCGTAATAAGATCAAAGACCTACTTGAGGTCGCTCACAGATGGGTTGTTAATTCTGAGAATTACGGGAATTCTAGGAATTACTAGTTTATGTGTCTATACCTCTATCTATACCTTATTCTCCGTAACATCAGCAACCTATAGATTAGTACCTACAGATTTTAAGGTGGAAGAACCCTTTGTGGTTCGACTCCGGCAGCAACACCGCCACACCTATTTCTGCCTTATAAAAGCAGTGTTAAGCACAGCCGTGCTCCGGTTTGAAGGGTGTGGTAAGGGAGACATACTTTTCCGAGGCGTTTCAGATTAGTCTTTAGGGGTAGCGGCGCATCTGTGGCCGACCTCTCGTAGGAATATCTATACCCATCTGGGTTTATGGGCGGCAGTAGCCACTTACCATCAGGTGGATTGCATGCTCGTCTGCTACTCCTATATTATAAAAAAAAGCTAGGGCTAGAAAACATTTTGGTCATACTACATTTACATATTAAGGTGTGAATTAACATTAAAAATAGTTTCTAAAAAAGAACATCGTATATACGAGTAAATTAAACGGGCCGTTACAGCGGTCGCGATGCAAAAACTGCGACGCGTCGTGATTTACGCTGTGTGCGGTCGGCTTTATTTAGTTTTGCTATCTTAACTGAGTAGAGCGTTAGTTATCTTGAACGGTTTAACCTGTTTAGTTTGGGGATACATTATTGTTATGGTAGTTTTTCAGTAAACGTTACACCTTAAATATATACTATTATTAACGTTTTTGTTCATCAATGTGTTCTAATAAGTGATGGGTTATTTTAATGAATTGGGTTATTTAAAAGTGATAATTAGACTTAAAAGTTGTCAAGTTTTGAGAACTTTTTTTCTTTTCAAGGTCTCATAGCTGTTTAGCAAGTGATAATTAATTTTTAGCACGCACATAATTTAAAAAAAAAAACAGAGGTACGTCGGACTTCAAACACGGAACCCTTGAGCCGTTAAAGGCCCGGTCAGCGCTAGAACAAAATCCTGACGCCGTGCTCTAGCGCCGAGTTGTGTTGTATGGGGTTACTATTGAGCGGTCACACAGAGCGCGTACGCGTATGCCTGTCGCGGCGCTCGACGTTCTTGTCGCCGGGCGTTGTATTTTTTTACAGATTTGCGTACAGTCGTCATTGTATGGGAAAAATTACGCGCGGGCGTACGAGAACGCGCGTACGCGTACGCGCTCTGTGTGACCGCTTACTAATAACTGAGTACAATACAACTCAGCGGCGTTAGGATTTACTTCTAACGCTAACGCCCTAGCGCGGTGCTAGAATAAGCGCTCTGTGTGGCCAGGCCTTAAGAGGCCGTGTTTCTACCACTGCCTAACTTGACTTCAAAACTATGGTTAAATATTTTCGCTTAAATCTTTACAAAAATCATTATAGTTTCACTTTCACGTGAACTTTCATACAAAAGCCATAATAGTTTACGTTGCATGGTCGCCGTGATTTACGCAGTGCGCGGTCGCCGTATCTTAACCGGGTAAAGTGTTTCGTTGAGATAAATTATACCCTCTGGTTAGATATCGCGTTTAATGTTACGTGTGATGTTTGGGGGACCCGCGATGCGACCCACTCTATTGTTGTGTGCGTGAAAAGGTGTTATTAAACGATTTTCCGAGATGTTATCATGCAAGATGACAATAAAGATTGTAACATTATAAAACATATAAAAAATTATAACTACAAAATGTATGTATTTATATTTATGAAAAAATAATGTACCAAGTAAATATGTAATTAAAACATAATTGTGTTTTACGTATGAATCCTACGCGCAGCAATTTTAATAGCGCTTTGATTTTCAGAGGGTTCTTAGATCGATTCCAGGCTGGGGTTAACATTGAAATGTAGGTTATTTTTTGGGATTGGGTGTTCTAACTATCTTTTAGGGTGTCCATTGCACCCTTGACCAGAGAAATCTATTTTTTACATTTTTAGTTACAGTAGCATTAGTGAAAACGCAAATAATATGCCTACTGGAAGAAAATCGGCCGTAATTGTTATTGTAAACGCAATAACATAAGATAAACAAAAAAATAGAAAAGCGATTGACAAAAAACAGAGTAACTTTTTTCTCATAGGCCTATATAAAATTAAGAAATATATTTCCTCCCGGTACACAAGTCTAAATATCAAATCATACAGCCATTATAACAGATACGTAACATCGCGGATAATAAGTTGAACAAACAATTACAAGGCAATTTGTCGGCACGAGAACGGAACATTGGAACATTATCTCTAGAACAAACAGCGATCGGGAGATCCAACACTAATAAAATATTAATTCTTTGTTCTTCCGTCGATTGTTTTCGGTTATTGCCGGTGTAATCTTCATATTAGGGGGGATGCTGGGATCTATCGGGTTTTGAGTAATTTGTTACATGATTGCAAGATATTTAGAATATGTAAGGAACGGGAGATCCTTTGGTTAAGTGCATAATTGTGCAGCATGACCCGCGTATCTGAGTGTTCAACATGCTGGTCTGAAACGCAGTGGGTTCCAGGTTCGAACCCCGGCCAGACAGATATGTGAATGATAAATTTTTATTTCTGTTCTTTGCAATTTGTCGGCACGAGATCGGACATTGGGAGCATTTTTAGAACGAACTGCGATCGGGAGATCCAACGCTAATAAAATAATAATTCTTTGTTCTTACGTCGATTGTTTTCGGCTTATTGCCGGTGTAATATTCATATTATGGCCGATGTTCGCTGGGATCTATGGGTTTTTGAGTAATTTAGGTGCACTTTGGGATTTACAGGGGTGTGACTAATTTGTTACATGATTGCAAGATATTTAGAAGACGTAAGGAACTGTAAAAAGTTTAAAATGCTAATTACACTGTCACGCAGTAGGTTCCGGGTTCGAACCTCGTCCAGGCAGTTACCTAAATGGTATGTTTCTTGTGAATGAATAGAGGATTAAAAAATAAAAGATCTAGGTACATACATTTACATTATTTATAGATGATTAGCACAAACATTGCTTAATAATCACTACAATTTTATAAATATAAATTTTGTTCACATTTACGAGATTACTACAAAACTTTATAACTAGCGACCATATTCCACGGTACTATTGTAATGCAAGCTAACATCTTGAACTCAACAACACCGAAACGTCTAGTTTTATTACGCTGTTTATATCTCTAACGTGCTCGCATCTGTAAAGCCAGAGTTATCTTGGAACAAATTCGCAATTGTACCTACCCACTGGTAAATATTAAGGTTGCAACGAATTACATTTTATGCTTACGATGACTGAGAATAATCTTCTATTTATAAAATGAATGTATCTCTGTTTGTTCTTTATATACTACATAATTCGTCCGATCCTCATTAAAGTTTAGAAAGTTGTTGAAAACGCTCGTAAAGGCAGACATACATATTTATCCCATACTCGTAATATTAATTCACTATATTAATCAATTAAATTTCGTATGTGTTATTAAATTTTGTATGTTTGTTTCACTCTTAAATATATCTGCCGATAGGTAGCGCCGACGTCGAGATTTTGTTTGTGGCAGAACAACATTTGCTGAAGTTCACGGGTTTATTATAAACCTCGTCATTGAATTCAATTAGGCGTTATATTTGACTAACCCTTTATTTTAACTCTTGGATTACCTTCCACGATTAAGTTCCAAATAAATAAGAATAACTTGAACGAATGCTTACCCCGAATACATCTAAGATAATTAACTCAATCTAATTACCCGAAAAAAATATGAGTTTCTTTTGGGACATAACTTATTTCTGAGATGACTTAGCAATACACTTTTATATCCAGAAATAATTTCCCAGTTTGTGCCCACCATCATTTCGAAATTATATTTCGAAATGATATCATTATAAGTGGCATTCCTTAGAGACGTCCCTAGCGATATTGAAGTGATGTTTTATATCTAATAGGTATTAGGTAGATTTCTTTTATTACTCCGTGGGTAGATATATTTACACGCTAATCCCGGGAGGATCCGTTATGAAAATACAAGTTAATATTTTTATTGGATCTCCCGCCTAAGATTGGGGTCGGATTTCGGGAATAAAAGGACATATTTGTTACGTTTCCCGGCATTAGACTGTACGCGTGGGTGCGGCGTGGAAAATTGAAAAATATGCTTTTCGGAGATTATTGTAATATACGGATGTTATGTAGATATACAATACTAAAAGAAATATTTTCTGTTCCTTTTTTAGGCCGTGGAAGGTGACTTTTTCGAGCGTTCTTATTCTATGAAACGCCCTACAGCCTAAATTACAAAACGGATTCTGGCGGCGGATATGTTATAATGTGATGCTATTGAGTTTATTTCAGGATTGAAGAGGAACTTAATACTATAGTTTTATTACGGTCGTTAAAGTCATAATACGGTAAGGTACGGTTAGGTATAAGTTTAAGTCATTTTTGTTTAATTATGGTTACTCCAAAAGCGAGGAATACTAGCATTAAAACTTTAAACTAAATTTTAATTAAAAGATTTACGTGCAAATGCTTTCGTTACATCTATGTCGTTGATAACCCTACAACGTATTCAATTAACTTTAACGTGGGAGTATAAAAAACAACCACAACCCAATAAATATCCGTGTTTTAAATAACATTTCGTTTAAAACGCGTCGCCGCTCAGTTTCGTCGCCGCCCGCCCATAAAATCGTCGAGTTCGTCTTTAGAAAACAATCGTCTAGTAAACTGTTCGATCACTCGTTAACGAGACGCTCCGAGGCTTTCAAGGAGGGGAAAATGAAGGAGAAAATGCAAAGAGCGGAAACAGTGTAAAATATTTTGTGAAATGAAGTTTTTCTTTTCCATTTCGCTCTTTTAACTTTTAGATGGATGGTTGGAATTGTTTGTTTCTATACTGTTCGGATTTTTGTTATTAATCGAACTTAATTAATGTAATTTGAAGGTGGTAAAACCCTTTGTGGTTCGACTCCGATGGCACCTCCGCCACAGCTATTTCTGCCTAATAACAGCAGTGTTAGGCGCTGCTGTGTTCCGGTTTGAAGGGTGTGGTAAGGGAGACAGAGTTTTCCGAGGCGTTCCAGCTTAGTCCTCAGGGGTAGCGGCGCATCTGTGGCCGACCTCAGGTAGGAATATCTAATTCTGGGGTTGATTACAGATGTCCATGGGCGGCAGTAGCCACTTACCATCAGGTGAACTGCATGCTCGTCTGCCACTCCTATATTATAAAAAAAAAATCGGTATTAAACTATTTCCAGACATTTTCAAGTACAGAAATATTAGTCGAAAATAGTGAATAGAATAAATTCGGAATGGTAAAATAATGTTAATCCGAATAAAATATAACATGACTGATTCAAATTTAGTGATTTTCATGAGCGTAAAATTGTTGTTTCACTTTCATTAATGGGACGTAATCCGTAATAAAACTTTTCCATCACAGCCCTATATGTATGACTTAATAAACAAATATGACAATCTTTTTTCAATGCTATTCGTTAAAAGGGCATTTATTACATTGTTCTTATTCTTAAATCATTAAATCATAAATTTATCTCGTATCGCTAACATAATAATATGATTTTACAACACACCAAATATTTATTTGGCGTAAAATCAGAATATTTAGTGTAAGTGTTAGTACATAATATTCTGATTTTACACCATATCAAACATTTATTAGGCGATTCATATGAAAGTTAACCAATATTGTTCTGTATTCAAAACACTAAACAATAAATTTCTAGCGAACAAGCAGTATGCGGTGCCGCTGTAATATCGGGGTAACGGATGGCCGAGCGTTAGTTAAACGGCGGTATTAATCGTTGTTTTGTCTTCTCGGCCCGCGGCTATACCTCGATTTATCGTCGGTGCTACCGATTAATATCGAGACGGGAAGAAAACACGTCGATATTCAAAGACGGATGTGTGGACTTTCGAAGCGAATCTTTCATCGACGTAACTGGACCCTTAATCTATATAAAGTGGCTTACAGATGTCCATGAGTGGCAAAGATTTTTTGGATGACAAAGATGGACTACATGGTTGTTTTCTACCTTATAAAGTTAAATAAACGTTGTACACACTTAATTTAGCGCCACACGAGTACCGTCTGTCAACAGAACTAATCGAAAACAACATAATAATTATACCTTTTAGCACTTACTGGAAAACGTTCAATCATCTTTGGACATTGACAAACACAAATGGAAAAGGCTAATTGATGATCTGACGAATTATCGCGTCGAATGTGTTTGACAAGTGTAATTAATGGAGGGGGTGTACGTTTGCACTTGCACGCTCGTAACACTTTATGACGGTAATTGACGATCAATGTGGATGATATTAAGTTAAGATTAAAACTACTTCGCAACAATCCGCTAGTACGGTTAATCGCTAACCGCTTAGCGATTAACCGTCGTAGAGTCAACTTACCCTGATGATGCTCCGTTTTGGAGCGAAACACGTGTTGGTGGTGGTATGTATGGTGGTGTATATTTTTAATTTTTTGCATCTGCACGCATCCTTTGAGGGAGGGAGGGTGGTATATACTGCATGGTTTAAAATATATACCATCATACATATTTGTAGCGCATTGTTGCGAAGTAGTTTTAATCTTAACTTAATAGCATGGATTTCCGCAAAGTAACGCCTGATACAATTAACTATCTAATGTGGATGATGTTTATGAAGGTGGTAGAACCCTTTGTGGTTCGACTCCGGCGGCACCACCGTAACACTTCTTTCTACCTAACAAGTAGTGTTAGCGCTGCTGTGTTTTGATTTGAAGGGTGTGGTAAAGGAGACATACTTTTCCGAGGCGTTCTAGTATAGTCCTCTGGAGTAGCGGCGTATCTGTGCCCGATCTTGGTAGGAATATCTAATCCTATCTGAGGTCGATTACAGATGTCCACGGGCGGCAGTAGCCATCAGGTGGATGCTCTGTATGCTCGTCTGCTACTGCTGTATTTAAAAAATTTGCTAATGATCGTCGTGCACATAAAAGTGGAGTAAACATGCAGTTTTTTCACACTTTACAATGTTAGGTTTGATACAAACTGAATGTGTTTGACAAGTGTAATTAATGGAGCGGTTGCACTTGCACGTTAAAACACTCTATGACGGTAATTGACGATCAATGCGATGATGATCGTCGTGGAATTTATAAATGTTTAGAACGTCTGGCAATGAAAGTATACATATTTAGTTAATTGTATCAGGCGTTACTTTGCGGAAATCCATGCTATTAACTTAAGATTAAAACTACTTCGCAACAATCCGCTACAAATATGTATTATGGTATATATTTTAAACCATGCAGTATGTACCATCCTCCCTCCCTCAAAGGAAACGTGCAGATGCAAAAATTAAAAATATACACCACCATACATACCACCACCAACACGTGTTTCGCTCCAAAACGGAGCATCATCAGGGTATACATATTTTGTAAGAATACCGAAAAAAATCATGCTGAACTTACCTCCTACTTTTTAAAAATAGGCAAAAATTAATAGCATAAAAATAATTACAGTTATTACGGTATTATAATAACATGAAAAGTAATTTTAATTTGATGTTGTCATGAAATAGTACTTATCTTGTAATAGTTTCTTTGACTCGCGTTATTGTTTCACTCGATGAACTCTTTATTGACATAGTTCACGCGATAGGATATTAAAGGGGTAAGGAATAAGTTGGGTATACTGCTTTTTATTTTAATTAAATAATATTTGATATTAACATACAAATTTACTTTATTTTGAGTCAGTGATTTAGCATGCACTTCTCATACAAAATTGTCACTTTAATTGGTTGTAATGCTCCTCCGCTCTTTGATTGATTGTAATGCGTTCCTCTATGTTTTTTTTCCGTGCACGTTTTTTTATACGTTCCTCTGGTGAGTGCGGGTCTCTCTTAACACCAATTGGAGGTAACTCAATCTTACTTTCTTGATTGATTGGTTGAAGAGGAAATGAAATGAAATGATATATATGATAATAACTGGGATTGACGACTGATAGGATCTTAATAGGGTAGGCGAAATTTAGCAGCTAAGGTACGGAGTTTGCCATAAAATATAATAGCTGTGACAAAACAGTTGCACTAATAAATGACTTCTTATTTTCAAGATGTAAATACCTTTTTAGCAATTTATCCCCACCTAACCGTGAGATTAAAATAAATTGAAACAGTTTATTAGTTTACTTTAAAAACCACTTACATCCACATTATATTTAATGTTTTTCCATTTTTCAAAAGTGTGTAGAGATCGCGTGTCCACAAATCAAGTCCGCGTATCTAAACAACTCATTAGTGCGACCGGCCCTTAACGGGATTATTTTTAATTTAATAAAAGCTTTCGAGTCGTGTCTCGCCGGTTCACCTACATTTACATTTGTAACTTTATTAATGAAAAACCTAATTAGGTACGTTAACCCCGTTGAGGAGAATGGACGGGCACACGTTGGTTTTTATTATACGAAGGAGTTTGGTTTGATTCCCAGTCAGCTTTAGAAGCTATAGCGAAGTTGTTATCTGGAATTTTTACCTAATATGATCACCGTTAAATGTTTATTTTTGAAATGGATATTATACAAACAAAAATACAAATAAAATAACATGTTTAAATCACTTTATCTTTTGTAGTACTTATATTTCGGACGTTGTTGTACGAAGACTCGTAATCATAGGCAGATCAATGATTATCTGACATATTGTTCGTTACAAATAAATTGTGAATTCAATCGGTAATAAACCTAGGTAGACCATATAATAAAACAGTACTCTTAGTATGAGTTTGTACATTCTTACAAAACTGTCTGTTTTTGTTTTTGTTTACGTATTTGCCCATAGATTTCCAATCAGCACCCTTAGCGGACTGTATCTGGACTGATTGGAAATATATGAGAAATACGTAAACAAATACAAAAAGAGTAATTTTTGTCAAAACGTAAAAACTCATACTAAGGGTATAGTTATTACTATTAAAGGTAATATTATTAAGGGTATTATTATTAAGGGTAAACACTGACAGTTACGGCTTTAGATGTTTAGCGGAATTATCTTAGAAACGTATTTAACATTCATACCCACGGTAATGACAAACTACGTTTAGCGACGCGGGACGAGTGCAGTGTAAACATTTAATTGATGCAACATTTTAGTTACCAACATTATCTCGACAGAGATGCTACATTTTATAACGGTTACGGACATTTATATAATTTCTTAACTACAAACGGAAATACGAGTAATATAATAATCTTGACTTTAAAACCAACAATTATCTAAAAGAAAGTGGAATACTTCATGGATGAAGCAAACGTATTTTCTGTTTATAACTGCAGTGCTGAGTGGTGTTGTTTTATTAAAGGAAGAAAGGAGATACGATACTCTGACGGCAACATTGCCACACTTATTTCTGACTAACAAAGGCAGTGTTAGGCGCTGCTGTATTCTGATTTGAAGGATCTGGTAAGGGAGACATACTTTTCCTAGGCATTCCAGCTTGCTCCTCAGGGGTAGCGGCCCATCTACGGCCAAATTAAGGTAGGAATCTAAATATAGGGCGACAGAAGCTATTTAGATGGATTTAGATTTAGCGATTATGATTTACCATCAGTTGGACGGCATGCTTGTCTTCTAGGATTCTTATTCCATATGGGATAGATTTAAGATATCCATATTACCATCATATGATCATCCCATGAAATCGACTTTCTACTTGTTTGATACATCTATATTATAAAAAAAACCTTATATTCAAAGTTCCTCTGTAGAGACGCTATATTTTTCAATGTTAGTGGGACATTTATATGATTCCTTAACTTAACTACATTAGGAATCGTTGCAATAATCTCGACCTTAAACCAGCAGTTACAGGGTCAGAATCGCGGAACGTCACGCTCACGACGTAATATCGTAGTGATTCAGCCCTATCTCAACGATGTCCCGATGTCCCGATGTCCCGATGTCCCGTCCATAGTCCCAATTTATGCGCCCTCGTGCAAATAGACGTCCATTGAAACGTGAGTGGACTCGAATGATTGGACCTCACGTCCGGGCTAAATGGACTTTATGTATGGAAACAGTAATCGTGATGCAATGTACTGATGAAGCTGGGCGATATGTGTGATTTGTGTGCGCACGAATGTGTGGGTACGTATTCGGTATGTTCGTGGGGTATGTTAGATTAAACACTCATATGATATCTAGTCTATTTCCATTAAATTTGTAATATTACGTTTTCTAAACATTAAACTAAATATATGTAGTTAGATTATTTTTTTAGAAAGTGCTGTGCAGAGTAGATATTTAGATTTAACAAAATTATACCCATTAGTATTATCCTATAGTAAATAATTAAATGTTATAAATAGATAAGATTTAATTTTTCAGCAAACTTAAAATATGTAGGTTCTATAAAAACAATTTATGCGTAATTTTATATTTATCTTTAAGGTTAAATTTTAATATTATTTTATTACAAGTATTAAGTTTTTATTTTATAAAAATAATGAAAGTTTTTTTTTTAAAGTTATCTTAACCATAAAACGTAAAGTAACAATATACTATGAAGAAGTAATATTGCATAATTCGAACAACGATAAATTCAATTGCCCGGATCGTAATTACGTACAATTACGATTCACGCATGATAAACCGCACTATTACCGGTGTAGCAACACCAACAATTAATGCGCCATCAAAATCATAACATAACACCCCTAATAGACCATTAGGCGATTACGTAAAATCACAAATGCTGTACTAGAGTGGCTGTACGCCGTAAAACGGTTAGCGTCCGTTAATTATTCATTTATCGTAGCCGGGCGTTATTTACGACGATCCGTTTAACGGCTGGCCGCCTCTACGAGCTACGGCGTAACGGTGCTACGCCGTAGATATAGGAAACGTAGAGGGAGATTAATATTTATTTGTGTAAAGAGACTCGTTAAATGGAGGAGCTCTTAGCAAGTGTTAGAGCATGCTCTCAGTATTGGATGCTCGGATGAACTTTACGTTCCATATCTTTTGTATTAAATGCCTCGTGTTAAGTAATTAATGTAGAGTAGTAAGTATACGTTATTTATTTTTTACATTAAGAAAATATAATTCAAATTGTATATTATGTTGCTTTTAACAATATTTTTCACGCTTAACCAAAGTTTGAAAGTTGAAGAAATATAAATGATTTTTCTTACCACAGATTATCAAGACTAGAACCATGCTTTTCCAGGACCAGAAAGGTTGGTTCAGCGCCATAGTTAACTTGGACATTCTAGTATAGCGACAATAATATAAACAACACACACGTCATACCAGATACATAAAATGGACAATTTGTTAGGTCTTACGCGGTATTTGTGTAAAGCTTAACGCACACTGGAATATCATTTAAAAGAAAACAAGTAAATTTTAATTATCTAAAATGAGATAAATAATAGTGGAGACCATACATAACTTAATTTTGATTGTACTAAAAATAAATGTGTAATATAAATAATTTATGTAAGGTTTTTCAGCCTTGAGAGCCTATATAAAATTTTATAACGCATTTAAATTGTGCTTTTATTTCACAGTTGGCAAATGTATCAAATAGTATACTATTGTTATTTCAGAAAAAAATACTTTTTACATCTTTTTTGGTATATAAACTAAAAAGAACTTTCGACTCTACTAAATTTAGTAGAGTACGATAATACCTAAGCCGAAACACGCAATTCACGTTCATTCAAATTGTATGAGAAACAATTATTTGTTATGAAATATGTGTAACAATACTCCTGTAGCGGGAAAGCGCAGAGTTATCGGTATCATAAACATATTGAATATCAATGTGCCACTGTAAGCTACGGACTACGGCGCTACGTCGTAGCGGATCACTCGTAACCGTAGTACGCTACGGCCGAACATTAATATGTATTTGCTACGAGGGCAGATGCCGCCGCTCGTATTTTTGAATATTTTGTTGTATGTCAGCAAATAGCGATTGTAAATATAGCGAAACGTTATATGGTTTTTACAACCGTTTTATACTGCTTAAATATATAAATAAAGTGGAAATGTTACTTACGCGTTCATAATTATAAAAAGTCTTTTGTAGGTTACAAGGTTTTTTCGAATTTTATTTGTTTATTTTGTCCAGTACCCTTACAAGGAGTTTGTACATTTCGACGAATATGACTGTTTTAGTATTTGTTTACGTATTTGCCCATACAAATTCCAATCAACGCCCCTAGTGGATTGTGTCAGAAATAGGAAATCGTATGGGCCAATGCGTAAACAAATACCAAAACAGTCATATTTGTCGAAATGTAAAAACTCCTGGTAAGGGTACAGATAACCTATAAAACGGCTAACTCGGTACTGACAGCACAAGGGAGAGAACTGAACCGATTACATTATAATTTAATCAAGTTTTTTTAAAACTCATGTAAAAACTGTTTTTTTTTTTTTTAATTATTTGTATTTATTGATAATTATTTTTTTTGTAAAATATATAATCTATAAAAAAATATCTATAACCTTCTAGCTTATAAATATATGTAACAAAAGTTTCATTACGAGATTTCAAAACAAGAAAAAATTAATACTTCCATTAGTTCTGTAAAACAGCAACTACAGAACAAAACAAAAATATAAGTACACATTAATTAAAATGGGAATGTATATTGTTTAATGAATGTATTAATTAATTAATTAATTTTATATTAATTTTATTAATTTTAATTAATTTTAAAATTAATATTAATTTTAATTAATATTAATATTAATTTTATATAATTGATTAATTTGACTTTGTATAAATATTGACATTTTATTGATATGAACCTATTAAAATGTAATAATAATGTATTTTCCATTTTATATAAACAATGACGATTCTAAGTTAAGATAAATATGAGCTAATGTGAATGTATTTCATTGCAATGCCCTAGCAGGGTACATGCATG
Source organism: Epargyreus clarus clarus (assembly GCA_014595695.2). Lineage (NCBI taxonomy): Eukaryota > Metazoa > Arthropoda > Insecta > Lepidoptera > Hesperiidae > Epargyreus > Epargyreus clarus. Next base: position 2,920,125 of record JACTTY020000026.1, read on the forward strand.
TTCGAATACCCTACTTGTAACACCATAATTATCTACTGTATGCATGAGCAATAAAAATTTGAATTTGAATTTGAATTTGAATTTTTAAAACGAGCTTTTTCAGCCAGTAACATAAACTATTCAAAATTATCAGCGATCTACGTTCGGCAAACATAAATATTAACGTGTTCAGTATGTATATATGTATGTATGTAGAAGTATCATTATGTTTCATGTCAACGACGTATTGTGCAAATAATACTGACGTAAATAATGTTTGGAGGTATAATTTATTATGTCTCGATTACGTTGACAATCATTTGATACGATATAAACTGAATTTCGTGTTATTAGGAACGTTTAATATACATTTGAGTACTTGTAGTCTTTATAGGCTGAGATACGATTACTACGTTTTTCTTACATAGATAAAATATATAGATAAACTAGCTGACCCGGCAAACGTTGTATTGCCATATAAATAAAAAAAAATTGAAGGTGAACAACCATTATCACTTACGGGTATGAAATATACGTAGATAGTAGCCGATTCTCAGACCTACTGAATATGCATATAAAATTTGGTGAAAATCGGTAAAGTCGTTTCGGGGGAGTACGGTAGCTAACATTATGACAAGAGAATTTTATATATACGAAGTAGCAAAAGCGGATAAGTGCTCACTGCTGCCCGTAAATACTCGTATATAGATATTCCAACCAGCTCTATATGGAATGCGGGTTCTACCTGACGCTAATCTCAGATGTGTTACGGATCCTGAAGACTAATATCGGTTCATATGTTAGTCAAAGTAAAATGTCATGTTATTTTGTACAGGGATACGGAGGCACTTAGAAATTGTATGTTTAATTTTTTTTTTCTTGTACTACTGTCGAATCGGAACACGACCTCAACTTAGAAGACCCGGTAAAAAATTCAGTGAGTTTGTCTTTTTTCAATAAGTGTGTTTTATATTTTTTTCTTACTATTTCAAGTCTTTTAGTATACACATTCCACACACATCCAGAGTGAAGCAGAACTGCTGTACGTTAGAAATAGCTGTGTTGGCGGTAGTACCTTCCCGATTAAACCATACTCGTTTTACTACCTTTTAGATACCTTCCATTAAACTAAACGTACCGTACCAAATCACAAATTCAGTTTTAGGGCGTAATGTTTTAGTGGAGCCTGAATATCAGGCTCGACTGAAACGCTCAATTCCCAACATTTATATAACACATTGGTAAGCACATAATGAAATTAGTCACTGGTGTGAATGTTGGATTCTATTAAACCACAATGCGCACTTGTGAACGTTAAATATAGGGCATTTGACTGTAGCTAGGGTGTCTAAACACGGCAGTTTATAGTTACATCTAAAAACGTTAACGTTACCGATATTTGGTTTGAATATCGATAAGGGAAACTGTTTTTATATAACGATTTCGGAGATCATCATCATTTTCACTTGATATTGTGTTGGTTTTAATTGCAGTTGTGCTCATTTTGAAATATATATTTTACACAATCATAAGCTTTGACTTTTTCGCACCACAGCGAATGTTGAAAGTCGAACAAAGATGTAGCGAATATGAGATTGAAAACAGTTTGGTTATTATACGGTAGGATATCGTTATAGTATATATAACGATTTGGATATCGTATGTTGATCACTGGTCTTTTAATATCGGTAGAGTAATGTCCTTTACTAATAAGATCAATATATTGAAATATTCCTTAATACAGAACGAAATTTGACACATTCTGTCGACTATATTGTAGATCTTTGGCAGATAAATCATTAGATATATTGATTTATTAATAACGGCCATATATATACAATATACAGCATATGGATATCGTAGTATGTATGAATAAAAACCATTTTTAGTCAGCACATGGTGTATAGTCAGCATGGCTAAGCATGCCACATCACAAATTCAGTAATTTGGGCGTTATCAAAGCGATCACAGTCGACTGAGCCTGCCGGAAGTCGGCACCAAATTATCCGCGCCGCTTAACGTCCACTGTACGATCGTCTCTATGTTGAGCTGTTTTCGGATGTGATTACGTTTTATTGTACTAGATTTGTATATTTCGTGGGTAGCGAGAGACTAGTAGTCATTCTGGGGGACTGAGGTTCGAACTTAGGCACATATGATTTTTAAAGTTGAGTGCGTATTATAAATTATTTATCACTTACTATAACGGTAAACGAACTCATTGTGAGGAAACCTAAATACCTGAGAGCTATTTACAAAAGTCTTAAAAGTGTGATAAGTCTATCAATTCGCATTCCTAAATTCTAGTTCGTCGGCTTGTAAGCCGACGTACTAGATTTCACACGTGTTTTGTACGAGTACGTTGGGTTAGTTCCATGATATATGTTCATGTGAAACTATTGAAACATTTTGAAGTTAGTAAGCCTCTTAGTAGTTGTATTATATGCAATACTTTTGTCGTCATAAATCTTAAACTTACACTTATGCTACTTTAGGTCCCTTTCAGTCTATCTTTAGTTTTCTTTCAAGTTCCCGTCCATTTTTAAGGAATCTAACAAAATTATAAGATAAATTAAGAGAAACTTATTCTTTAAAATACAAAATTACTCATATTATATATTTTTTCTTGTTTCTTCTAAGTCTCTTTTATTATCCTGTAAGTTAAATAAAATCATCCAGTAAAACAACAACATAAGATTCACCATAGCACCACCCGCATCCTACACATTAGGCCTTATCACACATAGCAGACAAAGTCCCAAAGTGCACTTACATCCATTGTACTAAAAATCGCGAACAAGGCGAGACTCTCTCAATAGTTATCAATCGGCAGCTCTAATCAATAGAGCGATCGACCCCCGGGGGTCAATGGCCGTCGCCTCCGTTATCAATTATATCGCTTACCTCGGGGTAGCGCCCGGTCAATCAATTATTCGTTCAGTAACGCGTATCGGTAATTTATCGGTGCCGTACGGGCGTAAGTTACAGTGTATTATATCACCTATTATTGATCTACGACTGGACGTTTGTGTCGTACACGAATCGCAACATTTAGAAGTAGATAAGTGCTTCTTGATATAGTACAGAAGTTTCCTATTTCTTGCTTCCGAGCATGTAGCTCATGTGATGGTAACAGGCTTCATGATTATCCGTAATCAATCTCAGATAATAGAAACCTATACAGATAATAGATAAAGTATACCAGAATGTTGAAACGTGTTGGATAAATAAGTCTCCCTTAGCACACCCTTCAATCAGGAATACAGCGGCGCTGAACACTGCAGTTATTAGACAGAAAACGGTGGACGTACCTCCTTACTGTAAGGATATTTACTATCAAAATTTTCACAAAAGTCTTATGTACATTAAGATACTACTTTTGTACTAAAAACACGGCTATCTAGTCATGAAGTTACACTGTTCAATAAATTAATTATTCGTTCAGGTGAGTCTCACGTACTGAAATTTATAGCCGTAGGTTGTATTTAGTCTACGCTTTATGTGCCTGATGGTAATAAAATGAAGGCCTGGAAAAATAGAAAAGTAATGAATTACCATCATTTCACCGAATATCAGTTTGATATATTAATCTTATAAAAAAGTTTAGACACACATAATATAAGCAATAAAAAGTCAAATTAAAACGAAAATAGAAACAGAATTCAATAAAAATGTCACTTCAAAATTTTCGACCAATGGTGGGATTAAAACGTACAAATAAAAATCTAAAACCCATTTAACATAAACGGCGTTTGCATGAAACTAAAAGGCCAAAGGCGTTTTAGGCCGACGCGCGACACCGGAACTTTCAACGCCAATAGTTTCATTCATAGTGGCGATTACAAAGAGAAAATCGCAAAAAACCGCTCGTTTTTTATTGTCCCCCGACGGCCGCAAATGGTTCCACCCGACATATGTGACATGAGTAAACTTAGAACAGTTCCAACTGTGATTTGTCGTCGGCCGTTGGAAAAAACCGCCCGGTGACCGATTGCGGTCGAATTGTTCGTCGCACGTTTTATTCGTCGGAGGTTTTACAAGAATAGTTTTGTGACGAATCGGGCGTGATGCGATTTTAATGGTACGTTCGTTTTTTGCGACGCGCTTACTTGCCGGCTTGATTTTTTGCGTCGGCTGCTTTTTCATTTTTGTTGAGGACATCATCACATGGGCTAATAACCTACTTTGTTTAAATATTCCTGTGACATACTTGCATAACCATGATTTGGGGACAAAAATAATTACGCCACAATGTGTATATTTTTAAGCTAATGGCTAAGTTTAGGTTTTTGAATCAAAACAACATATTTATTTTATTCGTGCTATAAAGAGACTGTGAAATTATTAGTAATTAAAAAATAAATTAATTTTCAATAAAAAGCTTGCCCAATAGGCAGGAAAGAGATAAGTTGTTCCGACAATGCTAGTTAATATTACTTGAAATTATAGTATTTAACACGCAATTTTTTTATCACCTATATAAGTAAATTAGGAAAAAAATAAACGTTTTTCTCAATAGAGAAGTAACAAGATAAGCGATGTACGAAAACAAATTAAACCCTCTACCAGATGAAGTAATCTTCTAACTCGTTAGATATAAACCCTTTAAGATGTATCACTTCCATCAGGCCGGTCCTCTGCCGTCTCATTCATCTTAATTTGCTTCGTAATCGTATCATGAAGTAAATTAATAAGCATATTACTAACTGAGTGAGAGCCAAAGGCTTCGGAAGTTAGGGTTGCCAAGTTTATGTATCGGGATAGATATATGAAAATTGACGTTTTGCACTATTGATGACCAATAACAGTACTTTACGATTAAATACGAGAAAAGAAATTAAATATGATCCCTATATCAAAACAATAAGCCGATGTTTACTATTTCTAATCCGTTCCGACATCGTGTTGGTCATATAACAGGTCAACAGTTGAAATTGTAACGGGATTTTTACGAAAGAAACGTATGACATAGTGTTTTACCACTATACCCCGTTTGTACCCCGAATATACTTCAAAATTAGTGACAGGAAAATTCTTTTGAAATCAGTTTAATAATATAATTCGATTTAAATCGCATTAACTATCATATATAAATGACACATAAAACATTTATTAAATCTAAATGTACGTTGCAGAAAAATCCGGGACTGCCCAACTAAAGCCGTCGACGTGGCAACCCTACATCAAATTGAGGTTAGGTTAGGCGAGATATAATTTGCATAATCACCGCCTACTTAACCACTGTCCGGGATATTAATCACGGCGCGCATATTTTGTACGCAAAGTGGGGTGAAGGCGTAAAATTGTTTTACGCATGCGATTGCACGGGTGTTTGCGTAAGTATGCATGGATGCATGCATAATTGAACGCCATCAATTAGCCGTGCAACAGCATGCTGAAGAGCGTAGAGCTGTTAAAACATAAGTTATTTTTTATTAAAAACAATGTTGTGCGTGTTTCGAATTGTAAATTAATATTTAATCGTAATTGTAAATTGTCGCTAATTGTCTGGAATTGCAATTGCGATTGGAAATTAAGTATTTAGTTGAAATAAATTTTGTGATTATTAACAACCAATTTCCTTCTCTGCGTGGGCAGCCCCTTAATCTTAAAAATATCAATATTTGGTTTAAAATCACATATTTTATTTGGATTAATTGTAATATTTGATATTATACTTAGAGGTAGATTTTTAATTTTGTTTATAATAATATAGGGTTAATAGTAGGTATCTAAGATTGTTTACAAATATCCATGGGCGGTAGTTGCCACTTTACATCAGGTGAACTCAGCAATTTCCATAAAAAATACATCAGCTAGACTGCACATCATTTACAACTTCTGTACTACGTGTTACATACGAGTCTGTATGATCGTTTCCTACATCTAATATTATGACTATTCATATATTGTTCTGTTATTTTTATCAAAACAAAGGGCAGAGCGCTAGATTGGTTTCGCATGTAGCCGGCGGTGTTCGGCAACTAATTGACAGCACGAGTGAAGTCACTTACCGCGGCGCTATCGCCGGCACCTCTTATATCGAGACGAGGCTTCTGGAGGCATGCGAAGTGATTTTTGTTGTTTAAAGTTAAGCGATGTTTCTTTGTGTTTATTATGAGCATCGGATTACTTTTGTACTCGACTGTAGGGTAATGTTTTTCGAGTACATAAGTTTGTTTCATTCTTTGGCATGTTCTACAGATTAAATGGATTAACGGATTTTAACATGTGGTGTCGATGATTTCTTTTTAAGTTGGCGGGTTTTCGTTTTTATAATAATTACTTGTTTTGTTACTAGTATCGGCTTACTATTTTATAGGATAGCAGTGGCAAAGTGTATGGTCTACAAGATAAGTGCCAATTGCCTCCCATGGACACGTGAATTCAACCCCAGAAAAAAAATGTTTCATTTGAGCTTACTGACGTTCCTACCAATGAAATGTAAGTTGGAACACTTTGATAACGTTAATGTGATGTTTTTGTAAAAAATATATCGCCTTTTACTGCACGATTTTGTTTACAACTTTACATTCAGTTACAGTTGTTTTTCAATTGAGTTCGGCATGCGACAACAAAATAAAAAAAAAAAAACAACGAATATTAAAACAAACAAAAACAATATAAAAATAAATAAACAGAACACAAAACGATTTAAATTTCAACGTTTAAAATATTCCCCGTGGCATTAAACATCGGGCCATAAAAGGGGGAATTTTAAATCAACTCAATACCTGCGCTGTATGGAGTGTCTATCGGGGGCTCGTGTGTGTCCCGAAACAATATTTCTAAATAAAATACCTCCGTTGGGGACTTGGGGTGCGGCGCAAGTTATAAGCGACGACATAAAGGACAAAAATTTCAAACAGTTTTAATTGTTTATTTAAACGTTGTCACGTGTTATGGACAATACTCTTTCTCTTCTCGTAGATATCAATGGTACGAAGGAACGTCCTCTAAAATAAACGACTCTACTACAACTGCCTTCTAAGCGAAGCTCTATGTTCAGTAATTGACTTTTATGAGCTGATAGATAAATATAAAATAATTCACATTTGATTTTTTTACAAATCACAATTTATATGCTTAGGTTTTATTTAGGTTCCTTTAATACTATTATGTATTATTACTAAATTCCATTGGATTATATATTAAAAGTTGCATCAAAATTATTTTATCACACAATGATCATCGTGTAATAAACACAATTAAATACGAGGACTTAACCTTATGAGGAATTAACCAAAATGAAATTTGGACACATACACATATTATAACGAATTTGGAAATATTAGGCCTAGATTTTTTAATACATTTTAATGGCACATTTTATTATTTTTATCTTTTACTTATCTAAATGCACAAAAGCAAATCACACGCTACATCTCGTACCTTGCGACCTAACGTCAAGATAAAAAAGCCCTATCGCCAACGCGGTATCGCCCGCATTATATTTAAGTGGGTAGTTTGCGAGAAAAACAGCGTATTGTTGTCGGAATTGAAAATAAACCCCCACTCCTTAGATATATCGCGACGCCCGAATAAAGCAAGTCACGCACTATCCGACGACGACTGATCGATGCAACGATAAAATGCAGATTTCACACTTAATTGAACAGAGCTTAATTTAATAAAAAAAATATATTTATTTAACATGAAAGCGTTACGCCTCTAATAAAGATGATATGTAAACTCTACAATATATGATCAAGTTATGATGTCCTTGAAAACGAAATTTAAATAAACTGCACTAATAGGACGCTAAACGAATGACTTCATTTTTTCTGATATATACAAGTTACAAATATAACAATAATATGTTTAAGGATGCTAACTTAATACTTAAATAGTGTGGCAATTTATCAGTTAGTGTATAGGCCATTTTATACCTTTTATATACCACTATTTCTTATCTATTGTACAGTATCTATTGTCCAGTTTACTGTTTTGATTCAGAAGCCTACCACATGTTATCACCATCGCACAGGGTTGACCAGCAGAGATTGCCATCAGGCATTAAGTTTACCCTTTGTTACACTAGTTTAAGGTGTTACAAGAAATGGAATAAATAAACATATTTTTTATGTAGCTATTTAATATCACTTAGTTTTACTCAGACTTCATGTTGCAGTTTAACATTGTTATACCTATAGGATTTGTGAAAAAGACGTGTATAAATAGAGTTACTTAAATTATTTACAACATACAATACCAATGTCCGGTTCAGCAGCTTACGTCACGGAAGCGCGGGTAGTGTGTAAGCGGCTTTACGTGAGCCGATCGTTTTCCGCTTCCTACGGCCGCACTAGCAAACAATTGTTTGACGTTTGACGTTAGCTCGTAGGAAATAGTGGGAGCATAACATATAAAAAATGGTTGTCTGTCGATGATTCTAAAAGAAACCATTTTCAATAAACTTCTATATTAAGTACGAAAAATATATTTTAAGTGGTTCGTCTGTCTATCAAATTATATCAAAAAGTATAAAAAAATAAAACTGTTAAATCAACTTGGACGGGAAAGGCAAAAGTATTGCATTTAAGAGAGGTGATAAAGGCTATTTCACACTTCGAAAATATGTAGGTGATTTAAGTGAAAATAAAAAAAAATCGCGACTAGTTTTATAACCTAACCTGACCTAAACTATTGTTTGTAACGAAGTCGGTAAAAACGTTTAATTATTATTCATTGTGTCAACAGCGCCCACATAGTACAAATATACAAAAGTATGTATTTACCTTAATTTGTCTATTGCATTTTCATGTATAATATGTAAAATGGGGCGAGTAATGCACCATTTAAATTCCCCTTCTTGTAGTACTAAACACATATTGGCAATAGGAATACGTTTGTATGACACCGAGGGGAGTAGTTTTACCAACTTACCTTTCAGCATGAAGAATAAAATGTTATAAAAAAAGAAATTGCTATTCTTTGCTGTTATTATTTCCTTATTGGGTTGTAAAATGTATGAAATTAACTATTTAGTGAGGCTTAATGGGAATATTAAAATACAAGTAATAAGGTCATCAACCCATTATTGTTCCACTGCTGGGCGCAGGTTTTTTCTTAAAGTGAGAGGAGTTTGGGTCATAATCCACTGCGCTGGTCAAGTTCGAAATAAAAACGCTTACTACACTCATAGCCCCCACATTAGGTTTCCCTGTGTCGTAGATGCCATGGACACACACAAAACCCAGACCCAGAAACATAAATCTAAATTCTGTCTGTCTGTCTGGCCGGGAATCGAACCCGGGACCCTCAGCGCGTCAGACCGATATGGCGATCGTTCCGCCACGCGGGTCGCCGTGCCGATAGCCAATTTCTTTTGGAAAACACCAAGACCCAGAAACATAAATCTAAATTCTGTCTGTCTGTCTGGCCGGGAATCGAACTTGGGACCCTCAGCGCGTCAGACCGATATGGCGATCGCTCCGCCACGCAGGTCGTCGTGCCGATAGCCAACTTCTTTTGGAAAACACCAAGACCCAGAAACATAAATCTAAATTCTGTCTGGCTGTCTGGCCGGGAATCGAACTTGGGACCCTCAGCGCGTCAGACCGATAAGGCGATCGCTCCGCCACGCGGGTCGTCGTGCCGATAGCCAACTTCTTTTGGAAAACTCCAAGACCCAGAAACATAAATCTAAATTCTGTCTGTCTGTCTAGCCGGGAATCAAACCCGGGACCCTCAGCGCGTCAGACCGATATGGCGATCGCTCCGCCACGCGGGTCGTCGTGCCGATAGCCAACTTCTTTTGGAAAACTTTAAGACGTGTAGGGATCCTGACGGTGATTTCCTAAACCGTTACAGCAAATGTTAATTAATTTGTACGTTACCTTTTAAAACGTTTTAGCCCTACAATATTTGTATTTCCTTTACGTCACGTATGTGCAAAGTTTTAATTCATCGATCAAACTGTGCAGATTAATTCCGAGGCGTCAAGCGCACGGCACTTTCTGATTGTTCACTCGAAACCGGTTAAACCGGGCGAACCTGTTAAAACTAGTTAATCCGGTTATATCTAGTTTGAAAGTATAATAAAGTTATACAAACAGATCAATGTTTGGTTGATCAAACGCAACGAATGGGCTTACAATGGATAAATAAACTTTATATAGTAACAAAATAAATATAAACAAATGAAAAAAGATGATCACTATCGTACAACTTACGTCATTCATTATTATGTACTGAAGATAGATTTCTCTACAACATAACCAAAATAGAACGTGTTTTATGAAAAAAAAAATATAAAAAAATGTAATACTTTACGTCGAAAATATGTTCAGGTTTTTATTTATCTCTCATCAAATTAAGGTACCATCAAAATAATGTCACATAAAAATGATAAGGTAATGCGTGCAATAAAGCATAATTTCTAACGTAATAAAATATCTCACATCGCGGAGTGCTTACGCTGATTACGGAAAGCACTTATCGCTTACAATTTATTCATGACTCGTTATGATAAAGATACTTAGATGACAGTAGGTACGTATGTACGTGAGCGTAATGATGCGAGGGATATAAAAAAATGGTTAAGAGTGGGCGGATTCATGAATTCTGGGTTCTTTGTCATTACAAGTATGTTTTGTTGTGTATGTCGGAGATGGACGGCTCTCATCGACATCATTGATAGAATCTATGGGTTTTGTGGGCATTGTCATAGGGTACAGTAATGACGGTATTTATTGTTCTTAACATTTATAACTTCGGATTTACAAAATAACTATACTATATTACTACTATTACTTTACAAACAAAGTATTTGAGCAGCAGGTTCAAGGTTAAACGCTCCAAAGAACAATAAACTAATGATCCACCTCGATCACTCACATCAGTTCTTATCAATGTTTCCCCACAATGCCGCCACATACCTCGACTCCACTTGAGATCTCTTAAAAGGCTCTACTCCGATTCAACATCTAATACGATAGCTATACAATGAATGTTAAATATAATTTAAAACAATATTCCCTTCGATTGATCAAGTATCAATAACATTACTAAAATACTAAAGTAACAGTAAGTCTAGCTATATTCAATAACTTCCATGTTATATTCGACTCTTCCTCGGCCATTTATTTATCTATATATACTACCCGACCCGTGCCCACTTCATTGAGCGTTAATTATATTTTGTGATGTAATTATGTTGTGAGAACTAATACCTTTAGATAAATTGAGGAACGTTTACAATCTACGTTTTTATGGAGGCCTATTATATCTGCCGATTATTAATGATATATATGATCAGTAGTGTCCACTTAATATTTGGTTAATATCTCAATAATTGTATTTTAAAATAAAACGTTGAACAAATATAAATACGATTATTAAAACCAGAACGTAATATTTATTTCATTATAACTATTAGTAGATTTTTAACAAACCATCAATTCCCGATCCCCGTCCTTACTTCGGGGCTTAATAGAACCCACATAAACCCATTAAAAAATTACATATTCATAATAAATCCGTACAAAACATGCGTCGGCTTAATGATGTAAGAAATATGAGAGCACCTCGCCTCAACTCTCGACAATGCGCTCCCTTATTACGTGTAGGGATGTTAAAGTAAAGAAACATATTATCGAAGTTAATAAAATGTTTCGATAAAAAAATCTGTACCAAGCTTTAGTGTTCAAACTAAGTTAGAGATATCTGTTCAGATGCCCCGTGTTTTTGGACACGGTTTATGTGTATTTATAGCATTATACCGTACGGAATACTAATATGGACTATGGTATAGAAAGCGTACTTTTTTAAACGTTACATGTTCATTTTCTGATTCGAAGAAAAATGCGAAAATTATTGAAACGAATATATTTCAAGAAATAATATTAAAAATTCTTTAGCATGTTTCAAATACAAATTGTTTACAGATTCTCATATAAAGCTATAAGCTGTGCCTTAAGCAGAAAATCTTTCTTTATCTTACAGGTACGCAAATACGCAAAGGTAGGTAAATTTTTTATATACAATGATTCATATTTTAATGAGTACCATTAAATTTATCGACATTTTTTTATAAAATTATTCATTAAACTTTTATCCATAAAAAATATCGATAAAACTACAAACACCTCACTAAGTGACTCTACGGCGTAGCATCCCGTAATAATACAAGCGGCGCTTGCAGATGAAATTTCGCGGTCGCCGGCGATTCCAGCCGAGGCGGGCTTGAATTATATCGAACAATTTTATGTGGCTTGCTTCTAATGTTGTATACTTATTGACTAGCTATCCTATTATTGCTTTACTGCTGCACGGGTTTCTACTCGAAGTAAGATTTAGGCCATAGTCTGTCATGCTGGGACATGGGTCTCTTCTCAGAATGAGAGGAACTTAAGCCACACTCTGCTCGCAAATTGATAGGCTTTATAAAACTTTGAGATTTTTTTAAGGAACTCTTATGAAGAAAATGTTCACGAAATTTATTTACGTTTTTTTTACCTTTAAACGAAGTGATGGTTAACTTTTAATACCACATAACTTGGAAAAACAAGGTCTGCGCGCTTGGAATTCGAACTGACTTACTGATTAAGAGGCCACTGCTGCTACTATCACTGCTTTTATTCATATACATATTTAAGTTTAACTTTATTCGTAAGTCGGCTAGATTACAACTTGACTTATTTACAAACAATTTATGTTATATGGTGTTGTCTCTTAGCTTAGTAAAGTAGTTAATTATTGAAAAATGTTGATGAAAAACAGTTCTATTTTAAAACTTGAACGTTGGCGTTAGCGAAGCCTTATTAATGGCAACAGGCAATAGCAGTCTAGACGTCTCAATTCTAAAAATAATAGTTTCCAAATAAGTAATTAATTTTTATAGTTTATAGCGCTCGTAAAATGGCTATAAAAATTGGATATTATTGAGAATTGTAGCTTAGCAATATTGCCACCACCGCTCTCTTGCTGCAATATAGTCCGCTAAATAGAGAAAGTTGTACAGCCAAAAGGTGGCAGAACCCTTTATGGTTTGACACCGGCGGCACCACCGCCACACCTATTTCTACCCAATAACAGCAGTCTTAAGCGCTGCAATGTTCTGGTATGAAGACTGTGGTAAGGGAGACATAATTATGTACCTTTCCGAGGCGTTCCAGCTTAGTACTCACGGGTAGCGGCGCGTCTGTGGCCGACCTCAGGTAGGAATATCTAATACTATCTGGAGTTGATCACAGACGTCCATGGGCGGCAGTAGCCACTTACCATCAGGTGGACTGTATGCTCATCTGCTACTCCGATATTATTAAAAAAACGGTAAAATCTTGATAAATACTTTCTTTTTGTTTCATTATCATTGTCTTATTCAATGCAGCGCAATCTGTAATATTGCACTACATCACTGGACATTGATGGCATGGATGGTAATAAGTTGCCACAAATCTAGCCCCCATCAGAATCCCTTACATAATCGTTCCAAGTGATATGTACCTAAGTATGGATATGTAATCCTAGCGATTCGCAAATGTATCAGACGCACCTCCCACACGGGCCTGGATTAGCGGGGGCCAGACAGTAATCAGATTGATTACTTCGACCGCCCCGATATAAATTACATTGAAAAAGAGCTACTAAGCCCTAAAGGTAATATACGGTTCTGAGTTTTAACGCGCAATAGAGCGGCAATTTTGGGTGTACTCTGAGATGCTCGGGAATCTTACGATTATTCCCATATCCAATATGTAGGTTTATTAGAGTACTCGTATGTATGCTTTTATTGCGGTTTTAGAGTTCCGTATCCAAAGGGTAAAAACGGAACCCTGTTACTAATACTAAGACTCTGCTGTTTGTCCGTCTATAACAGGTCTAACTCCTGAACCGTAATAGACAGATGGCTATTAGGACAATAAATATATATGTATCTCTGTAAGATATCCCATTGACCAACACGACCTTATATGCCATATGTAAAAAAGGACATAGTATACTGTGTAACTCCGATTTTCTGTGTTATGGATGCCATGTACGCCGGAATCCAGATCCAAAACAGACATCTAAATTCATCTGTCTGACCAGGAATCAAACCCGGAACCCTCTGCGCATCAGGGCGGTATGGTAAAGGGGACCTCAAAAATGACTGATGTCACCCACAAATGTAATCAAATTGATTACACCTCGGACCATTCTAATCGCGCCCCATAAGGGTCGACACGTCTAACCATGTTAACGAATCACTGTGATTACGCGCGGTACCCTTAGGGGAATAATTTGCGCCGGACCCCTGCGGAACCTTACACCGTCGGTTACGAGTTATAGGCGAGGGGACGGACCATAGAGTGATGATGGAGTAGAACTGCCTGCTGGTGTTGAATAGAAACAATAACTTGTGGTCGTATGACTCTATGTGTCATAAGTCGTTGGTCGTATGAGGTCGTGCACGATTTATGTAACTCTTTTTCTGAAGTACTTTCTGTACCATAATTCCAGGGTTATATAAGTTATAATTTTGCTATGTTAGTTATTTATAACATTTGATAATGAAAAACGTCTACATTCGATATTTTCATCGGAAAGATAGCTAACTGTTCACTAACAAATAGTAATTACTGATTAATAAAAATAGGTTTTCATCGTCATTAACAAACAGATAATTTGATATGAATTTTTGCATCTGCATTAAATATTGTTTATCGCCTGTTATAAATATTTATCCATCAATCCGATGTTTAGCCTAGCAAACATCGTAATTTTATAATTTCTGCCTACTAGAATCGTCAAACTTCGGTCTTGGGGAGACAATATATAGGAAGCAATTATGATAAATACCGAACGTATGTCTAGCCCAGTTATGTTAGTTCTAATTCACGTCATTTCTTTTACTTATGTGATCTATGGCACAGAGGGACGTAATCGTCCGCTTGCGGTGACAATACGCTCCCTCATTTTGTGGGAGACAATGTAATATAATAAGGCTGTTGGTTTTTCATTTGTGAAACGAGAACACAATTTGTCGGCGTATCGAAAATTTTCCCGATCGAGTTTCAGTGGTAGGGGAATTTGTAATTATGTAGGGGTAATTTTTTACTTTTTTTTTAATTAATTTTCAATTATTAGGGTAACCAACTTTTTGTCATTTGTTTGCATAAATAATTGTTACACATCATGACATTTTTTGTACTTATAAATTGAAATATATTCGACTTAATGGTTAATACATTTTATTATGTAACGGGTACTCACGATATGCATTTTTTATTGCCAATAATGACAATAAAAAACGTCTCAATTCCGCGATAATTTTAGTCTAAAATCATATATTAATGATTAATAGTTTCACACCTTAAACAGGTATACTTGTAAATATATTCTTTCTTAAGAAATATACTTTATTGTCTATTATGTTTATATTGTAAATAAGTTTCTGGCGATAATCTTAGTAAAATTGTTTTTACTTATCGCTGCACCATGCTTAAATTACGTCGAATGTAAGGAACATCCACCTGTAACAAAGAGAAAAATGTGTTATTAAAAATATTAAGTAATATACACATATACATACATACATACAAATTACAATCGTATTTATTAAAATATTTTAAATACATCATAAGTATTAATTTTAAAAACACATTAAAAAGACTTAATATCCTGTATAATCAAATCTTATATCCATACAATATGTTATGTGTAAAAAATATAATGTTGCATGAATAATACTATAAAATTTCCTTCAGACGTATTACTTCAAAAATTATATATATTTTCGATTATTTATTGCTTCTTTTGGTCCTACGACGCCACGACAAGCGGTGTTAGATTACTGATATATAAAAATAATTCAGCACACAATTAACTTTGAATACAAATAATATTTTAATTTGATGATACTCAATTCCCGTGTTGTAAGTGAATTGTTCAACTCCAAACAACTTCCTTACAACTTTTTAACAACCACTTGATTTTGTTTACGTTGAATTATAATTATGTTTACGTTGTTCCATGTTTACGTCGATTCGTATAAACAAAACACTCGCGCTATCGTACCCCCGCCCGGCATTATAAATCTCGGCAGCGCTACTACAAGTCACCGAACATCCTCTGTTTTAGCATCATTAAGTCGGCGGTGCGGATTAATGAATAATTAATGATAAGTCGCCATGTTGGTTCCGAATGCGGTTTCATTTTCATTTGATTGTTTATTTGCAGTTCCGCTCCGAGCGGGGTCCGTGACGTAAACATAAACAAGATAAGTGTTTATTATATTCAAATCGTTGTTATCATTGATTTTTACATTTTTTAATATATCAGAATCTTTATTTCTTTAAAAATGTAAATAGTTCTCAATTTGAGCTTGCATGTTATTGGCAGTCAATGTAAATGTTATTAATTTTAACTCCTATTTTTTTTAAGTAACTCAACCAAATATAGTATTATTTACGATAAATATAAATTTATATATGACTAGCTGACCCGGCAAACGTTGTGTTGCCAAATAAATAAATAAAATGTTAAAAATGGACAACTCTTATCACTTAGGGGTATGACAAATAGATAGTAGCCGATCCTCAGACCTACTGAATATGCATATAAAAGTTGGTGAAAATCGGTAAAGCCGTTTCGGAGGAGTACGGTAACTAACATTGTGACACGAGAATTTTATATATAAGATGATAATAAATTTATAAAAATAGGTAGGTATTAATTGTTACATAAAATTACATCAGGCAATTTTTTAGATTTAGAATATAATTGGTGATTTTGTATTGAAGATTATCTCACCAGTAAGGTGTTCATTTACATACAACTCGAATATTATATACATAAAAATCGAATTTAAGCACTCACAGATCAAACTTTTACATCTATTTAATATTTTTACATCTATTAAAGATAACGAACATTTTATACAAATATTTTATGTAATGTTACAAAAATAAAAACAATACTTTATTTCGAATATTTTATATTCAACAATTTCGGCTCTAATTCTCACGGCCCATTCCCATCGTATCTCTATTTTTGAACTAGTATTTTATTCGCCCGCTAAAAACGAATGCCCGTGAGCCAACTGCGCAATAAACATTAAACTGGTCATATTTGTTACATTGTTATATGTTTTTGTACGATTCGTTGTATAGTGTTGTAACATTGTTATATTGTTATTTGCGATCCATTGTATTGTTTGCGCACTATGGCCCGCAAACTTCAGTGATTACCCGAATGCGAATGGGTGTTATTTAATTTTATGTGCAATTGTAGTAAATAAACTTTGTTTATTTGTTTGTGGTGCAATTTTTACGTTTTATCCACTTTGTATGGAGTGATCGCTGCATTCGTACCGCATACAGTGAATCATTGAACTGAAAAATTATTTAAAATATTAATTTGAATGCTGACGAAATAAAAATTGTTTTGACAGGCTTATGTTGCTTAACGTTTATAGTATCGTATATTTGTAACATAATGGATAGCCGTATGTATGTTATTATTATTGATTGGATAATGTAAACAAAATCAAAATTTAAAAAGAACAGATTTCAAGTTATCAGAAAACCAACATTAAACAATAATGATAAGATTTCTGAAGGTGGTAGAACACTTTGTGGTTGGACTCCGGCGGCACTACCGCCACATCTATTTCTGCCTTATAACAGCAGTGTTAGGCGCTGATGTGTTCCGTTTTGATGGGTGTGGTAAGGGAGACATACTTTTTCGAGGCGTTCTAGCTTAGTCCTCAAGAGCCTCTTAGCGCATCTGTGGCCGACCTCAGGTAGGAATAACTAATCCTATCTGGGGTAGATTCCATGGGCGGCAATAGCCACTTACCATCAGGTGGACTGCATGCTCGTCTGCTACTCCTATATTATAAAAAAGATGGCGAAAGATATTGCCCGTCTTTACTTATCAGAACGAAGTATGTGTACGATACTATAATTGTTATGGACAAAGGTGGTAGAAATAGACGTAACTTTTATGTTATTATGGAATAGTATCAAAAAGAGCTCTACTAATTCTATTCGAAGGCGGTAATAGTAATGATCGCCCTATAAAGGACAGATTAAAAGCAAATTTGTTTTTAAAACACATAAAAATAAAGTATTTTTCCCATTCAATGAATGAAACAGCAACAATGTCAGTTCTCTGTCACTCATAATTTTCGCCGATCGAGAAACACGACGTCGATTTCAGAAATAAAACAAGAGGCACGCTTCTATTTGCACCACCCTTTGTAAAAAGAAAGGGAGGAAGCCGAAGACAAAGAACGTTTCTTCACTTTTTATTTTCAATTTTGCAAACGGTTGTTGTCATCTTTGTGCGTTCTCTGTTTTTCACTTTTTCTGAGCATGTGAATGGCAACCGTGCAATTGGTTGGTGGTGCAACGAGTTGTATGTATTTTAAGTAGCAAACAAACATGAAGTCTACCTGATGATTAGTGCATTGCCGTGCGTCTATGGATATTAAAATAATCTCAAATAGAATTGGACTTTTGGCTTGAGGTCGTCCATTGATGCGTTGCTCCATCTAGATTAATCTAGAAGCTAAGTTAAACGCATGTCGTGATTGACTCTTGGTCATTTAACAATTGTCATAATGTACATATAAATAAGGGCGGTCGTAATTATGTTTATGTGGATTACATACTTATTAGTTACTTCAATAACATAATGAAGTCGGTGGCCAGACGCGAGTCGATAGACTTTAAACAATTAAGAACATTATGAACCTAGGCATAATCATAAATTGTCATAATTTATTTATAATACGCATATGACTGGCTGGCTTCTAACTCGCACACGCACAAAGTAACTTCGAACCTTAAACCTCCGGAATAGGTCACCGGTTCATACCTATCACTAAATTGTCACTGCTATATAATACGTAGTATATGTTACACCAACATTACATAGTCAGTACACAAAGCCCTTTGGGCGAGACAGCGTTGAATAGCTCACATAAGACAGTCCTTTGTGTCTATTGTCAGCAGCCATCACGGACAGTGATGAGATGACGTGATGCATCAATATATGCATCATAGTACTGAGATAATGTTAAGGGACCGGTTACATGTACTGATATTTTATGACAATATGCACAACTATTTACAAAGTCTTAGGAATCACAGATTTAGGTTAGGTTAGGTTATTTTCAAAATATTCGTTAGTAAATAAAGTATTTTTAGTGATCCTTAAGTTGCACGTTAGTTTTAGATTATTTCATCGTCACATCGTCAAGCATAATTTTTTTATTTTTTTTTAGTTAATACTGTAAGATTATTTTAAAGTTAAGGTACATATTATGATTGTTGTTCCAACAGTTATTTTCTTAGGAATATAATGTATTTTAATATTGTTCTAGCTTCTGCTATCACAAGAAACACTTGCAACTGATTTTATGTATGATGTAAATAACTATAATGGACTTACAAAATCTATTAAGTTTTTATGCTTAAGGTACTTTTACTGTCGTGCCCGCAGGCAAACATTAAACCTATTAAATGTTATTTGTCTGACTGACCTAATCTTGTCATACTATTTATATGGAGAGCTAATCTATTTCTGCCTCATAATAGCAGCATTAAGTGCTGCTGTGTTCTGGTTTGAATGGTGTGTAAAGGGAGACATACTTTTCTGAGGCGTTCCAGTTTAGTCCTCAGTGGTAGCGGAGCATCTGTTGCCGTTAGTTAGAAATCTCTAATCCTATCTGGTGTTGATTACAGATGTATATGGGCGGCAATAGGCACTTACCATCAGCTGGACTGCATGCACGTCTGCTATTCCTATATTATATAAAAAAGGCTAAATTAAAAATTGTACTCGGTTGTAAATTTGAGTGACACCGCAAGCGTAGGCTAGTATTAAATAAGCCCGGTTGTTGCGGTAACAATGCAACCAAATATTTCCCGTATTACCCGAGTTAATTATGACATGGAACTCTACACTTTTATCGTATTTCGCAGAATAATTTATATCAGTGGAAATCGCATTCGTTTTTCTTGTTGTCGGTTGAATATGATATTACATCGGTCCGTGGTCTATCCCACAGGAATTTATGTGGGGTAGGCACAATTATTGATATTCGAGCACGGAAGAGAGCGTGTAATTGCATTATAAATAAAATATTGTTTATATAATACAGTACGTGTTTCCGAATTTTAGTTCTGTAGATATGTTTGAGTAAGAACTGAAACGTCGTTGCTTCACAGTCAATAATACTAAAATCCAAAGTAAATCTGTATGTATGATTTAGAATTAGAATTAGAATAGAATTAGATATCTGAACTAAGAACCACATTAGTTTGAAACACATTCGACGTTCATTCATTAGTTTATTTTTAACGTATAAGTGCTATATAATATAATTCTTTATTAAATGAATTATTTAAAACACTCAAAGCCCACGTTAACTTGTCCTTCTTTTCTAAAACCAGAAACTATTAAATCTTTATTTTGATTTTCGAACATTAATGTATACGTAATGTAGTTAAGTAAGAACTATAAAAACCAACGACCATCAAAATAATAAAGCAACAAAAAAGCATAACAGCCGATTTATAACCTCTTACTTGATTACGAAGTGTCGTAAAAGTTAAAAGGAGCCGCCATTCTTGTTTTGGCAAATCTGTATTTTATTGGCATGTATCCGTTTTACGCATTAAACTCTTAGCGGAGCGGGTGCCTAGTAAAATAAGTTTTTATATGGAGCACCGAAGTTGGGACATAATTTGGGGAGTCCCAACTTTCCGAGAAGCCGAGCGGTTAAGCCGAGTATACATTGCTAGATTAAGCCGACGTTGAAATTTTAATTATAATCGTATTCGTACTTAACTTGACGATTTCAGTTGAGTTTTGTGACGGAGTTTGTTGAGAAGCTCGTGGTATATGTTGAGTTTGTATATTATTCTATTCTAATATGTTATATAGTCGATTTTATTTGTATACTAGCTGACTCGGCAAACATTGTGTTGCCATTGTGTTGACATATAAATAATACAATGTTAAGGGTGAACGACCCTTATCACTAAGGGGTATGAAGAATAGATAGTAGCCAATTCTCAGACCTACTGAATATGCATATAAAATTTGGTGAAAATCGGTAAATCCGTTTCGGAGGAGTACGGTAACTAACATTGTGACACGAGAATTTTATATATGAAATGTATTTACATAGACCTACATGTACATTATATACATGTAGCTCTAAGTTTTATATAATATTGCGTGAATTCACGTAATGTAGTGTAAATTGACATTTTAATATCTAGGTTAAACTATATAAACGCCACTTTATTCTACATTCAAAATAACAGATGCCGGCGTATAGTATTTTCGATTACTGTAATTATTTTCGTTTTGATGTCCATATTATTGGAAAAGTTAAATTAACAATGTATTGCGACTGCAGCCAATTTGTATTCATTATGAACTAAAAAAAAGACTATGTAGGGAATCGAATTCTAAAACCCGTGTAATGAGTCTCTTTAAACGTAAAACGAAACGACCCTAACAGAAATACCTCGAAATTACCAACTCAGGTTAAGTAACAAAGTATGTCCACATCTTAACAATCTTGAGGGGAATGAGACCAGTGAATCAATAGATCATAATAAATTCCCCCACTCGAGGCCCCGTATTTATACACGTGAAAAAGTATAAGTAATGGCGAAACTTTGGACAGTAACGACTTTTTAATAACGTATAAAGCTTTATTGCGATTCGTGCTTGACCAAAACTTTTTTGTTTTATTTTTTGAGTAGACATTAAAATCGACGAGGGTGGAGAGTTTCCCCTAATTGGGGGTGATGAAGTTGTCTAATGCTTTAATGTGCGCCAATATTTGTTATGGCTAGGATGAAAACGGAGGTTACATTTTACGAGACTGTATCGACAAACTGTGAAAACAAAGCGATAATCATAATAATAATGTCATAGCCATCATTTTTTGGAAGTGTATCCTAGAGTCTTTCACGTCGAGTCACCACGTTTTAAATTTTCCAACTGTTAGAAAGTAAAGTAAAATAAATAAATAAAGCTATAAAGGCAATAGCTTTATTTATATATTTTACTTAATGTAAAAGATGTGGTGAACATAATAATTTAATGGGAATATGGAGCAGCGTACGTATACAACAAGGACACCTCCTGTTCTTATTGAAGTTTTTTACAGATTTTCAATAACAGTTGAGCCGGAATCCGTTTAGAGTTTGTGTCTTACCAGTGCCCGTGTTCACCTGCGTGGTGGAGCAGCCACTATCGGTTCGATACGAGTTTCAGGTTAGATTCTCGAGCTAAATTTACAAGATGAGTGATAAAATGAAGATGATTAGATTTGTTCAAAGTCTAGTATTCATATTGTCAGCAACACCCACTATTATAGTAATTCTAATAAGCGTTTAAGGTATAAAGTGTTATTTCCAACTAAAATACCGCAATTAAATTATTCTCCGATCCAAAGTACTCTACAGAACTTAATTGTTTCTTCAGAATATAAGTACACCGAATAAATATAACAAGGAACAATGTGCTCTAAAATTTCATTAAAATTATAACCCTATTAAATTTTACCGAGAAAATGATTTTCCAGCGCGGCTTCATTGTGATCCCCTAAGACTGTTTGAATTAGTATGGCAAATAAATTACAAATATTGTTCCGAGAGTACATAAATTACCGTTCAGGAAAGTCGGGGTTTGGTAAGAAACGCCAATAAGCGATGTTATTTATAGATGACGTTATTTTCGGTGCTCGCACACTATTATAGTATTCGGGAATATGGGTTTTAGTTTTTTGGATAAGTTTTCTCTTTGTTCTATGATAGGTACATATATGTAGGTATACTTATATAGGTATACTACTTCAGCTGTAGGTTATAGCTAAACATTTTGATTGCCAAGGTAAGTATACAAAATGCACGTGATACGTAAATTTATAAAATCTATCTTCGGGTTATCGATACATGTTGAACCTACACTACTCGTAAAATTAATGATTCTATTTATATGATACATGATATATACGATACTGTAGTTGTATACTGACTATGATTAAAATTTAATTTACCTAATATTTAATGCATTCTCATGCATTTTTAATAATGTGCTCAGTTTAAAAATATTACACATAAAAGTGCAAATGTACACACCGGTACACAGAAATAGGCAGACACAATACACACTAACACAATCGTAAACATGTACGCAACATCGCATACGTGTATGTAATACATATTTTTTTAATTTTATGACTTACTAGTTTTTGCCCGCGGCTAGCCCGCCTTTAAAAGAAAATAATATAACATACTAACATACATAAAACTGTAAATTCGTACCTTAACTTTGCGAAAGATCATCACTTGATCAAATGCATAGTTTACGATTAAATCCTTACTAATGTCGATTAAAATAATCGATGTTTTGAGTCCAAAAGATCGATTCTCCGATTAATCGATCATAGATCACCATCTCTAGTTCCCGTGGGATTTACGGGATAAAAACTATCCTATGTCCTTTCTCGGGTCTCAGACTCTCTTTGCACAAAATTTCATTAAAATCGGTCCAGTGGTTTGGACATGAAGACAGACAGACAGAGTTACTTTCGGATTTATATTAGTAGGGATTATTATAAAAGTAGTATGTAAAAGTAAACAATAATTATAATGAGCAATGTAATGTACTATACAGTACTATACAGTTCTACGAGTATACAAGATCAAAATAAGAGAAAATTATTGCTTTTATTTTCTCTTATTGTGCCAGTCCAATTATTACCTTAGGAAACTATACATATAAATTCCCCGAAATGTACGCCAATAAGCAAAGTATAATTAATAGGAGGATTATTTGTTGGGACAGGAGTGCGACCTCCGAATGTTGTACGCAGGGCTGTCATTTACGTTTTTATTAATCGAACATTATTATTTTTCAAATGTTTTAGAGTATCTACCACAAGATCTAATAAGAACTAATAAGTTCTTGTGGTATATACGGATGGTAGATACGGAGCGATCACCAGTCCATATCAGTCTGACACGCAGTCAGTTCCGGGTTCAATCCCGGCCAGTCAATTATCTGAATGATGAATATAGACCTCTGTTCTAAATCTGGCTGCCTGTGTATCTACAGCCCACACTATACATAAAAATTATGTGTGGGACTATGAGTGTAGTAAGCGTTATATACCTTCTCTGAGACTTCGTAAACGTGTTAAAGAACTTCAACGGGGCATAGTTCATAAATACAACGACCATTTAATTCTCCTACTTAATTTATCTTCGACTAAGATATAAGATCTTCCATCCGTATAAATTACTGATAGAATATGTAAAATCAGTCACAGAAATTTATGATATGATCGAAATTGGTACTTTTGCATAGCAGACCGGTAGTATTATTTCGATAACATTTTCCCAATGGGAATATACAAGAAAACACACAATTACCTCGATCACATTTAAAATGTACTTATCATTGATATTAAAAAAATTTAAAGTGACATCAGTCAAAAACATATTGAAGTATTTACCTTTCAAAAAAATATTTTAAGATCTGGAAAAAAAATATTTAAAGATGATATATTAGCAAAATACATCATTGTTTTGGCAGGAGGGCTACCCAAAATCCAAAAAAAGAGCAAGGTGTCTAAAATTTACCAAGGGCCTTATTTTATTTGAGTGATTATTTAAATTAAAATAGTTTGAAGAAAAAATGCCTACTTTCGCGTATCCAAAGATTGTATCTAATTTAATTGTACTGACAATATACAAGTATCTCGCGAAATACATTATTCAGGTAGCCACTCTTCCTCGGCCTTTTCTTCAAAGTTTAATTTCCTATGGGGATACTAAGCCTGCTCTCTAAAAAGTACAAAAGTTCTTACAACTTCCCGGAAAGCCGTTAGAAATTTATCGATAAAAATCCAAAATATAGGGCGGTGAAGTTCATTTTATATTTACTGTTGAGGCTTTAACGTTACCTTAGGGAGTAGGAATCTTTTATATTGTCTATTGGGAGGATATCGATGAATCTAAACTATTTGACGACCCGCGGAGCGGTCACCATACCGATCTGACGCGCAAAGGGTCCCGGGTTCGATCCCCGGCCAGACAGATATCTAAATGATGAAATTAGGTTGCTGTTTCTGGGTCTGGGTGTTTGTGTATTTGTCTATGTGTGTGTCCATGGCATCCACGA
Organism: Epargyreus clarus clarus; assembly: GCA_014595695.2. Classification (NCBI taxonomy): domain Eukaryota; kingdom Metazoa; phylum Arthropoda; class Insecta; order Lepidoptera; family Hesperiidae; genus Epargyreus; species Epargyreus clarus. Next base: position 2,945,247 of record JACTTY020000026.1, read on the forward strand.
CACAGGGAATCCTAGTGTGCGGCTGTGAGTGTAGAAAGCGTATGTTTATTGTAGTAAGTCTATGGTACGAGAGATATGTGCACAAGACGTTTCAACTTAGTCTTCAGGGGTAGTATTTTACTTGTAGTGGTCTAACTTTATTTCTCTTCGTGGCTGATTAAAGATCATGTAACCGGTGTTAGTAGTTTAATCTTGGCCTCTCAGTTTTTTGGAAAGTTCGAGGTTTAAATGCCAGGAAGACATCTGTGTCTTTTCAAAGTTATGTGCGTATTCGAAATTAATTACTTGGTTTAATGGAGTAAGAAAATATGATAAGGAAAGTTATATGTCTGAGAGTTCTTTACAAAAAAAGGTTCTCAAAGGTGTGTGAAGTGTGTTACAGCGGATTCCGATCGTCCATCTAGAGGTTTCCGGGTTCATTCTCTGACTAAGCAAAAATCAAAATATATAGTATTCAAATTCTCGTTGTTGTGTTGTCTACAAGTATTCAAAAAGTAATGAATGTTGAAAAATAAATATATTATGTTTTTATCACGCTTTTATTAGCTTCACCTATATGTAAGTATGTATGTATGCATGTGTATATTTATGCATGTCATACGAGTATATATCTGGGTATATAACGGAATTTATGAACGGTCGGATTAATTCCAAATCTTATTTTTATTTACACTACTTTTATAAGTGGCAACCCTACACATTTCCCGCACGTGGGTCTAAGGATCTCTTAATGATTTAATGAGACCCGGTGAGTGAGTGCGTCGCCTTGAGCGGATTGCGCTGAGCCGATTTACATTATAAGTAGGTCTGCTTATGCATGAGTGGTTGTGCTTATATTGGTTGCATTTTGGGCGGAGTCTCCGAATTTGTGCTTGGTTTTTCAGTTTCAATGTTTAATTTTACTGACTATTGGATAGACAAATGAAAATAAGAAAACATTAATTTCGAAGGTGGTAAACCCTTTATGGTTCGACTCCATGCAGTGAATCAGATAGATTGCATGCTCGTTTGCTAGTGTAATCAAAAAGAATCGTCAATATTATAAAACAAAATATAGTTTATATAATTATCGTTTATAATTGCTTAACTTATCTACTCCTAGCACTATAAAAATTACATCTTTAAAAAAATATGTATTATTTCCATATTAGTGGATTTACTTTACTGTATTATTTACTGTGGTATTACTTTACTGACTTTTTAATGAATATGTGAAAGTAATTGTATGTATTAAATATTGTGTGATTTCCCAAAGATAACTAAAATAAAATAAAATAGTTTAATTAATTTAATTTTGCAAATATATCGTATCTGCGTATCTATATTTTAATATGATGACCACTAAGCCTCCCGCGCAGTCAAATTTCTTAATTTATGTATAAGTCAACTTTATGATTTTTCCTGGGAAAGTGGAAAATCTTGTTAGCGGTGTCTTAGATCATTACGAGTTCTGGGATCGTCGTAGATCAGAGTTATGGGGTATGATAAATCTAGTCCCTACGTGATGAGATTGCAAACGACATGGTTGAGACGTCTGTGGCGGTAAAATTCTATAACAATTGCATACATAAATGATGAGTTAACGCATATCGTAAAATATAAAATTCGTTATATATGTAATTGTTGTTTGTTGTCACAACTAACAACATTTATTGTTGTTGGCCTACTGCTAGACACTGATATCCTCTGAGAATAAGAGGGATTTAGAGTAGTTATAGAGGATCTCCTCTTATAGTGAGAAGATATAGTCAACCGCGCTGGCAAAGTATGAACTAGTGGACTTCACGCACTCTTCTGATCTACTTTTGAATAAGTTACAGACGTGTTGGTTTCCTTACGAATTTTTCCTTAATCATTTAAGCTATAACTATGAATGCCCATCTACGTATACAGTGCAGTTTACTTTAAGTACCTAACGTAGATATGCAATAGAATAAAGAAGTTTTAAAAGATAATATTGACCTCAAAGTATCATAAAGTTCAGGTAAATCAACAAAAGTCTCGTGACTTCGGCAGTCGAGTTTACTTAGTAAATTCGATTAGCGATGTAAATTCGACCGTTCTGAAGGTGATTTATCATGAAATTCGCCAACTTTTGTCAATTTCAAACATTTCGACCGGCTTATTGTCTAAATGTAAAGTAATTAGACTATTCAACAGATTAATGTAGTTTCTATTTATTCAAAACTCCCTTAGTATTATAAGTATTTCACTACACAACTTGTTTGGGTATATTTTGACTAATAGTGATTTTACGATACTAGAAATTACAAACTTATAATTCTACTTTTAAATAAAAGTACAAGGATGAAAGATTTAGTTTCACTTGTTGTTTCACTTTCACTCAGTTGAAACTCAGTTGATAATACATACTAGGGCTCCTTATTAATAATAAACTTTCCAAAGTTTCGCCTGCCAAAGATAGACGTTTGACAATCACCTATCCTAATATAAAAGTATAATCTCCATTTTTGGTTATTAAAAGTCCGATAGATTCTATAACAACAGTCGTATGCATACAAATTAAATTTAAAATATTCCATTCAAGAATAATACTCAGAAGAATCCCTAAAGATGTAAAGACACCCTCACCTCAAGTTCAGCCCCCTCGATCTACCCTCCTTTGTCGCGAATTAGAGCGTATCAATGCCAGTAATCCCGAAATCCGCAGTACGCGTGATGAACTCGCAAGTTTCCCAATTAAATCTGTATTCGAGAACTCGATAAATTGTCCCTTATTTCATTGTGAGTCACATTCTTCTGAAGTAAGTAAAATAATGAAATGCTTTAGAAAAATACACATAGATTGCACTGAGTTCTTGTAAAGTTGTTTAGTTATTTTTTTCTTGTAAAGCGTGCTTTCGTCCGTGCGTGTTTCTTGTCTACATGCGTTAATTAAGTTGCGTGCGTGTAGCTTACATGACAGAAAAAATATATGAAACTATATAATGATATCCAGACGCGGGCATCAACCCGCGTTATAAGAAAATGGCCCTTAATATGGTCACCAGCACCCATAGTGAAGTGCAGTATGTAGGGCAAGGAAGGCCTATATCCGCAGAAGGCGTGAATTAACTGTATAATATCAAAGAAGTTTTTAAAAAAGGGAGGCAGTACTGAATTATAATTGGTTCAGTGGTGGTAGAAAGTTATGTATTCTGGCCACCAGTGAAATATCCATTACGTTTTATTCCGTTCGATCATACTTACGTCTTCATTTTATTATTTTATAAGTATTTCACTTTACAAACGCACATTTGACATGATTAACTAATTTTATAAAAGGGTATACTCGGATGGATTATTGAATACAAAGACTTTTTAACTCAAGAGGCTAAGTAACCTTAGCAGCCTAAAAAAATACACTCAAACAATTAAAACGTGGCCTACGAAATTCCAAGTACAAAAATAATGAGTAATTAGACCAAAAATGAAGACGGTTTCGCCTAAATTGGTGTCTGGAAATTTTAATAAGGACCCAACAGATGGCGCTCGGGGACAAGATTAAATACCTGCTTTATTAAATGAGGCATCCCTCCTTATGAGTTTTAGGGCCGCAGAAGGGCACCTTATTAGTTGAGAACTTCTGTTGTTCGTTGACTTATTGTTTGTGAAGTTCCCTTGTAAATTAACTAGCTGCTTCCCGTGGATTTGTGTGCGTTTGTGATGAATGCGATCTAAGTTGTATTGTAGGGCTGGTAAAGTTTATTGAAATGTACGTGAATTATGATATAATATTTTTGTGTGTATTTGAAGTTTAAATATACGCTTTATTTATTTTCTACTTGTATTGCCTATATATGTATCTATGCATGTATGTCTTAATGTTGACATTTATGAATGCATTTATGTCTAAAATATAGCAACATAATGTAGCACCTAACATCACATAATCTATGTAGTATTAAGGCGCTTATCATGACGCGCGTCTTTCCTTCCACACGCGCTACCACAGTATCGTTATTCTGAATTAACTCACTACAATCTCTTTGTCAGCTGTTTTATTTATGAATATGAAACAGTTAGTTAGTGATGTGCAAGCCAATGTAAGAACGCGCGTGTGGAAGTCAAAAAAGACGACAGTCACAATACGTCACAAGATATAATAAATAAAATCGACCGAACGTGTACTTTGTGTAAGGATAACATGAGATAACTATTTGACCTGGTGCCTACGTCACCATTTCTCCATCGCACCACTCGCCGAAGGATGAAGTTTCATCCACACGAATTGCACTCGCAGTCCTCCACGGTTCGGTTTGTACGAACTTTCTTGCCACGGACGTGCAAGATGTGGAATGAACTTCCTCTTGAGGTGTTCCCGGAGATTATTCCGGTATTCCCGTCTATGACATGGGGCTCTTTAAAAAAAGGTGTAAAAAGAGCTCTCCTCCAAAGCCGGCAATGCATTGGCGATTCCTCTAGTGTTGCAAATGTACATAGGCGACGGTGACTGCTTTACATCAGGTAGCCCGTCTGTCTCATCATTTAAGTATAATTATAAAATAATAATAATAATAATAGTTTATTGTAGAAAACTATTTTAGTATAAATCACATATAATCCTCTACACAATATGTCACTAAAACCTAAATAAATCCAATTCTATTTCAAAACGTCTTTTGTCGCCTAATCCGTATTCCAGTAAAATCGGATTAGTCTGCGAAATTTCGTATATTTATTTGCTAAAAAAACAACGTATTTCTACCAGCTTTGAATACTATTTACCTTATTTTTCATTTGCTTATATGACTAAATAAGATTTATTTCAAAATTGGAACTCATAACATTTGAAGGGCATCATTATAAAATAATAACTAAATCGGCTTCTAGTGTAACAGTAATACCGTAAATTGGCTTTTATGTAGGGAAGATTCGCTTATTAACACAGATTGCATGATTGACACAGACTATCGAAATTATTAATTTAAAAATTATTATTACCATCGATGCTGCTAACTATGTACTATGCTGTCACCTTAGACACACACGAAGACAAGTTAAAAACACCCAGACCCATAAAATTAAATACCTGACCGAGCCTAACAAGATTGTAGCAATCTCCCCTAGGCGTTCTTGCCTTGAGCATTTGAATGCGGTGTATTAGCGGGAAAGATTTATGTTCGGAGAACGACAGGTGCTTACAGATTTATTGCTTCGCGGCTCGTATGCGGGATTGGGAGTACGCACTCGGCGTGTAGATGGCGTGAGTGTCGTTTGTCAAAATTGGCATCTAAGGCCCTTACTGGTATAGATCCGTCGACATTGATAACGAATTATTTAAATTGAAGCCTTTTAAACAAAATTTCATGTTATTTTTAATAAAGTGAGGTATATTTATTTGGCAATAGGTACCTTTAGTTTTATATTTAGGTACTCGTTGCTTGAGGTACTTGAGGGCTTGAAATTTATTTAAATAGAAAAAATATTATATATAGAAAAAAATATTGTAAATGAGACCAAAAAATATAATTTTTTAGATGTAAAATATTAATTAAAATTTATTTCCAAAATATGTTTTACCTATTAAATAAAATATAATGTTAGCAAATGGCCATATTTCCCATTTAAAAAAGATTAAAAAAGTAATTTCATAAAGGAAATAAACTGAAGTTAATAAAGAGAAGAATGACGTAAAAGCTGTCAGAATTGAGTGAGTATAAACGTCTTGTATCCCTTTACCATACCATTTACCTTCAAACCAAAACACAGCGACGTTAATTCACGATAAGTAGTAAGGAATTCTAGGGATACAATTGCTGTTTTTCAACAGAAATTATATCAATAATTCTATGAATAGTTCATAGAATTTTAAAATGATGAAACATAAAATATAACTTGCATTTGTTTTATGTAAACTTTTGTATCCTCAGAAAGTTGTAATCTTTCTCGAACATTGAAGCACGTTCTCTACACAAATAAATAATGTTTTGACAGTATAAATCTAACCGATACCTATCCAATGTTTATCCGAACGTGTCACGAACTAAAGTATACACGCAAACAAGGAATAAATCGTAGTTCATTCTATTTACAATACGATTGGAAAATGTACTGTAACCTGAAAGTGTATTATTGTATACATTTATTTGCACCCACGAATAGGTATGTTCATTTTCTAAAGTTATGCTTTTTGGAGTGAATAATAATAAAAATATATGCTAATTTTATCAGAAATGTAATAATGGTTTAAAAAAAACCCTTATAATTAAATTATATATCATTTCGTCACGTAGAAGACACATTTCAAAAAATATTTTGTTAAAACATATTAATCGCTTCCATAATACTAAATAGGACTTAACGTTCCTTTCTATGGCGTGTTTAATTTTAATACCTACTTTTACTGATTTTCAATGAAGAAATTTCACTTTAGTAATGTTTTTTAATGTCGACATTTCTCGGAATTACTAGAACGTTATAAATAATATACGAGTATAGGAGAGTAACAGATAACTTCTCAATTGCCCCACTTCATCTCTCCCCTACTCGTGTCCCGCGAAACATGTTTAAAAGCCAAGTTGCGCCTAACGAATATGAAACCGGATCAAGTTTATATACAGTTAAGGTTCTGTTGGTGTTCAAAATAAAACCATAAATTTTGACTAGGCGTGCTATTGCTAGTGCATCGGCTAGTTTTGAGCAGTTAGACAAGTTGAATTGTCGGCCGAAATAGTTCGTTCGTTTCCGATATTGATTTAAAATAGATAATGCTTATGTTCTTGTTTTCATGATCAATCTTATTATTTAGGGAGAAACGAATTCTTCATTTGATTAATTTTAATACTTTTATTTTTACATCTAAGGATTAAAATTTAAATAAATTTTCTAAAGAATGTATGGTGTGGTAGTAGTTACTCGTATATCTAACGAGTCTACAAATCGAACGGTAATATAACCTACAATCTACATACTTAATATTTAAAAAAAAGTTATTTTGAAAAAAATGCTAGTATTTCTGAAGCCTCGCATTCCACTATCCACTAGACGTCTCAGTTACATATAAAATTTCCAACAAATTCATCCACTACAGAACCCTTTCCATATTTTCAGGTAAGCTCGCGCTTGGCGGAATTTTTTCACACTCTGTTTCAAGTCGGGAATAAACAAGCGCTGTCAGAAGAGCCAAGTTTACGTTTAGTGGAGCCGAGAAAAGTTTTTTAAGCTCGTAAAACAAAAGATTTCCCCGCGCACAAACATTCTGTGCATTTTTAAACGATATATCTCGCGAAACTAAACCGTGCCTGGCTGAACAGCGGGACTAGATTAAGCTAGTTGCGTACCTGGTTATGAACTGTCCTCATTAGGTTAAAGTGGTGCTTGGTAAATGTTGTGGAGGGAAAATTTAGACTGCGCAATTTTTGAGATAGATCTAGATGTGACGAAATATGACAATTTAATCGCTTACAGCATTTATCCATTCAAAACGTATAGTACGTACTGCTAATATTGTCAGTTAGTAATATTGGTAGACCGTAAAGTTATTAGGACACGTGTCGAATAAAAATTAACCCCATCGTGTACTTCTTGGTTCGTTCCCTAGTCAAAGACATATTTAAATGTTGAATATTTCTTCCTGAGTGTAGTTTTACAGTCACCTTTGTATGTGTTCATAGCAACCAGGATACTACTATTCGTGGTTAGGGAATTCAAAAATGTTGTGGTTAGGGAATTCAAAAATTTAACATTAAAGAATGAAATTAAATCAAAATACCATTAAATACCATTTAAACAAAATTTACATACATTATATGAATATAAAAAGAAGAAAAATATAATTTTCTCAGAAATTAATTCACGCCATTACAGCGTTTGCCTCTTCATTTCCAAATGCTCTAAGGCTGCAAGTTAAGTAGTAAAAGCGACCATATTAAACGACCAGTCGGTACAATAAATGGCGAACAAACACATTTACATTAGTTCGCGTAATGTCCTACATTAGGGACCATTGCCTCGAACAGGATAATATAGGAGATAGGCGAAAGTAGGCAACTGTTTTTGTTGAACACTACCACCCTCTAACTTGTTTACTTGACCCATTTGCGTGGATCGAGTCGAATCTTTTTATTTACAGCGAACGCGGTGCTGGAAGGTTATTGCTTTAAGTCTAATATATGTCTATGTATGTACAGCATTGAGCAACAAATGAGACCTTAAATATGCGCTCATTGAGTATTGAGTTTTAGATTTATATACGCCGTAAGAGCCGTAAACCATAGAACAGCTAATGTTCATTTTTAAATAAGTGCAGATAAAAAAATGTACATATTTAGTGGTAAAATAAAGAATAGAGGCTCATTGCGATACATGCCTGTAGAATTTACAAGCCTTAACCTAATTTAAAATTTAAACACTACAAGAAAGAAAGAAACAGCGAACGAAACTTTGCAGAAAAATATTTAAAACGCGGTAAACACTCCACTATACATAATGCATTTGGACTCGTCCCAGAAGTTGTGATACTTTGCATGTTTACTAAGCCGTGATCTCAGCTATATTATTAGTGTAAGTATGATGAGTATGCCTAATGATATTCTTTGACGACCAATGTGGCAATATTTTGTATTTTTATTGTTATATATCTGGTCCTTAATTTTTCTTTAAATGTATAGTGCAGATAATTCTATTATCCGTTTTTGTGTTTCAAATTATAGAATGAATAAGACTACTCATTCACCTCTCGTATAGGTAGAAATGATTATTATCATCATGTGTTGTTTGGAAACAACTCCAAAAATGACAGAAGTACTACCTAAACACTAAGTTAGGACGCTTTTTAAGTCATAGGTTCGAGCGCGCTTTCTATCCGCATCATGTTTTTGTTTACTGCAGTCGATGAAACGATACGATCATTCTATTAGGGCGCAAGTGGCCCGCGTATAGGTGAGACACGGGTACGGGCGCAAATACGCGCGATAGGAAATGTGTCCTTATTATGAGTATGAATCCATCCCAGAAAAAAATCCTTACGATCTTTAACATATAATTGATACGATTAATGATCTTACCCAAATTTATGGTGTAACATAGATAGCCTACAGCACACGCATTCCTACAGGAAAATTACCTACAAGCACTTTTACAAGGTTAATCGAGCGAGATTCGTGCGGGCCAATTTACTAGTTATATTGCGCATAGCAATTTACACCTTCTGTAAACTGTGACCCGAATGCAGGCGCATGTGGTAGATTACACGTTAAGGTACAGCGCACACTAGACATATTTTGTTGCAGTAGAATTAACATGTGTTTCGTGGAAAACCATTTGCGTATCTTTATTCTTTAATTTTATTCTAGTTTTAAATTATTTTATTTCATTTAATTTAGATGAAATTGTAACAATAACATCCTTTTCACTACATTTCTTCTTTCACTTTAAGTATTTTTTTTTTGTTTCTTATTCAATTAATCGGTGCCTGTAAAGTACGAATATCAATCTGTAAGAGAGATTTTACATGAGCTCGGTAACAGACTCGTTTCAATATTACGACAATATGGTGTTAATTTGCGTCTGTAATATTAAGGCGGACCCCTAGATAAACTCTAAATAGGTACACGAAAAGGAAACCGCTAAGCGTCTCGATGTGCGTCATGCCTTACTCTGAACATGCCGGCTGCATAACGATATTTTTCTTTACGCGTCACGTGTTTTAAACGAAGCATTTTTACAGCATGCCTCGCGGTGTGCGAATTTACTTTTATGGTGGCATCACTTTTTCTAGTTTTTATTTTCTGCTCTTTCACAAAAGCTTGGCTGTAAACATCCTAAGTTATGCGTTGCAAATTTTCACATTTACAGCGAGATTTTTAACTTTTCCATGCAACGAATTCCATGAATTGATCATTTGTTACCCAATCAAGATAACTTTATGGTTTCTCCTACTTAACAATATTAAACTGTTGTTACATTTTAATAGTAGCACTTAAGTGAAATATTGAGTGTACAAAAAATTAAGACTAAATTCCTTTTTCCCTCCTCGAAGCCAATAAAGGTTAAAAGCTCCCAAGTATCCCTCCATTGTTACAAGTGTATGATTGAACGAACCGTAAATTTTATCTTCTTATCCGAGATACTTACCTAATATTTAAATTTAAAATTCTCGGCCACTTCCCAGTTATTCTTGAACGTGGAAATCACGTAAAAACTAGCGGCGAGCGGTGGCCAACAAACGAACCGTTATTTTTGTGCGAGCCGGTTCTAGTTGTCGTTTTGCGGAAATTTTATCCGGGTGAGGGGTTTCATGCATATTTTAGTGGCCGCACTAAACATAGCATGAAGGGATCGGATGTTTTTAGAGCGGAAGTACTCTAGCCAAATATTACAGGCGCAGCTACAGTCGTTAATAGTAAGACTTTAAAAAAACATTTCTATTGTTCTGCTTGTATTGCGTATTTTCAGTATTCAGCCGTAAGATAATGTTGAAATACAAAATTGTGTATATATTGTAACTGTTTATAATAGTACTTCTTATTAATATTATTTATTTTCCTATTCATTATTTGTTGTTATGAAATCTAGTCCTGTGCAGGTCTTGTAAAAATTAGTGAAATTGTATTACATTCATGCTTTATATACTAGTTAACATACAATTATGAAAGATTTCTTTCATCCATAAAAACAAATACAGCATCGATGTTATGATTCATAATCTAACAAACAATTTACTCATCCATAAAGTATACAGTGACATCTCATCACCGTTGTCACCATTATCATGACCACAAACGTACAGATAAATATCGGTCTAATTTCGGGCGGCAGTAAACAGCGTAGGTTATGGGCATCCGAAGATTTTTATTGTTCACCCCGTACCTGTAACAAGGAAAGAGCGTCGTTAAACGTTAGTGCGTGGAAATAAAGTGTAACGCACGCGCCGTTAGAGGGCGCTGCGGTGATGTGTGGAGCGTGTATTGGCTCGCGCGTACGTAAATTGGGGTATAAGCCTTTCTAGTAAACAAAGTCTTGTGGCTCTCAACTTCTGAAGAGGTTAATTTAAAAAAAAAATGTACGTATAGTAGTGTTCAAAATATTATTTTTATTTAATTAAAACATCATAACCCACTCTCTTAATTTATTGCGTTCCCTTTGTTCGTATCATAGCAATTTTTTATTATTTATTATTATTGACACTGCACCCGTGTTACTACTTTATTATTTTGTAAATTTGAAATTGAATTTAAGGAATGTTGTGTAAAAATATGTTATTTCTGGAAATTGGAAAATAAATTAATTTGGCAATATAAAACGAAACCGGTTGTTACTATAAATTGATAAAAACATAGTTAATTACCGTACATATCACCATAAAACAGTTTTGAAAACAACGCGCCGCTTCCTCAAAGTAAGGTCCTTACTTAGACAATTTGATAAGTGGGCGCGAAGTTTTCCAAGATTGTAAAGCAGTTTCGATGTTGTCACGAAATGGGGCACCGGCTTCAGTTTAAAGTCATCATAATTTAATTTAATTTAATTTCAAGCAAAGTCATTCCCGGTAAATATTTCGTTGATTGCGTCTTCTTTCAAGTTCCTAAAGTGTTTGAGGTACTTTCACAGTTCTTGGGAAGTTTCTTGTAGTAAATAAATATGCTCTGAACGACATTTTCAATTCATTAATTAGAATGTCTGTTTATTATGTCAATTGAATTCGTCAAAAACTAGGAACATTTCTAATTTATAACTTTAAAAAAGACGCTTTCAACACTCACAGCTCCGGACTAGAATTATGTGTCATGGGTGACGAATACAAAAACACCCAGACTCAAACATATATGCAAATTCATCATCCAGATATGTCTGGCCGGGGATCGAACCCAGAACCCTTATGGAAGTATGGTGACAATTTAATAAGTGGGCGCGAAGTTTTCTGAAATTGTATAGCAGTTTCGATATCGTTACGAAATGGGGCTCTGGCTTCTGTTTAAAGTCATCATAATTTAATTTAATTTAAAGCCAAGTCATTTCCAGTAAATATTTTGTTGATTGCGTCTTCTGTGAAGCTCGTAAAATGTTTGAGGTCCTTTCACAGTTCTTGGGAAGTTTCTTGTAGTAAATAAATATACTATAAATATAAATATAAATAACTATGAATATTTTTCATTTATTAATGTGCAAATTTGTTGAACATTAATAATTGAGAAATACATTGCATTGCTATCTTCGGAAGTTTTGAAGACATACTACTTAACACACTACACATGAAACTACACAACACACAAACTATTCACAATGAAAAATCCATGATATAATAATAAAGTTCGCGTAAACGAAATTCAAATTAAATAATTATCAAGTTCGTTCGGACGTTAAATTGCCAACACACGTTCCACGCGCGTTAAACTTTATAACGCCGTATTGTTACCTGAGAAGTGCGAGGTTCGCGTCGAATTAAACAATTCGACTCGTGCCGATCTCCGAGCGTCTTAAACTACGGGCAATTAAACAAATCCGCAATCGTGATTCGCTAGGTACCCTCTCACCTACGCTCGTAATTAAACCGCCGAATTCGCGAGGCGAGCGTCGACGCGCTAATATAATAAAGCCAGTATAAACCGCTCTAAACCGGTTTAATATCAAGGGGGGATAGCTCAACTTTTCGCCGCGGTCGGGCGCATTACAACTTACAACCGGGCCGGATTAACGTGGATGTGTACTCAGCTTAATACTAGTTTCTTTGTTTGTGTTTCGTGTGTACTCTGCAACTTTATAGCGATGATGGCTCTTGAAATTGAGATGGGCGGGGGTGCTCCATCCCGAAATTTGCGCTGTGTTGGTTCAGTTCCAATAAATGGTTCATGATTATACGAAATATAAATTTGGAAAGAACGATGAGGTTTACCATAGCAATTACTAATTACCCATTGTAGAGATGAAAGCTTCCTTTTGCTTTAACTGAAATGATGTGAACTAATGAATGAATCTAGTATTAGGTAATTTGTCGAAATACAATTAAAAGACACACCAAAATGATTTAATTGTATGAACATTCTCGAATACGCATAACACGGAAGCAACAGCGTAATTTAGAAAGGAATTTAAAGGATGCTTGAGAGTACTCGGCCAGGGAAATTCTCCGTCATATTGTCTGCAACGTTTTTATTAAGTATTTTTCCTCAAATTCCTCGCTAATTAATAATGCCGTCATCTTTATTGCGTACCTGAAATTGCCCATTTTTGCATTTCCTTTTTTTCAACAAGTTTTTTTATCTGTTACATTTTAATCTTGTTACATTTTAATCATTCAATTTGTTTCTGTATTTAACAATAATTTCAAGCACTTTTATATACTGTTAGAAGCACGTGGCAAAGCAGACACATGATGCATTCGTCGTACAAACGTATTCCTTCTTAAAGGACCTTCTGATTTGGACTTAGTTACAGATGTACTTAAACGGAAGTAACTATTTAACATCAAAATAATGAGCTAAAAACTCATTTACCACCTCGATTTGATTATCAATTCTTAACTGAGGCTTATCAACGTTAAAAAGGGAATTCAAATGAAGCGGTTAGCATGAAGAGAAACAGTAATTTACTCCACTAAAACCACAAGCATGTAATGTAAGTAAAGGCCAGCAAAAAAAGTGACCGAAATTAATTCAATCGTGCCAATCGGGTCGGTCAGATCACGACCGGACGAGCATAAAGCGGTCGGTACAAATTGAAATCGAGTGTCGACTCTTTATGAGTTTATCACGACTGTCTGCCGACAACCGAAATTCTTGAACAAATTCTGTTACATTCGAGCAAGGGATATCATTGGTGGTAATTTTTAAAACTTTTTGTTTTGAAAATATAGGATCAAATGTATGTTCTTGATAGTACTAGTTACTGAAAATATAACTAGTAATATTATAGAAACTCTCCAATTTATAAAAGATTACAAGAACACAAGGCTCAAAGTAAAAGATCTAGTAGCATCAGATTATATGGAGATGAACTTTAAATAAAGGTTATATAAAATTATAATTAAAGTGATAATAACATTGCGATAGACTGGTGTAAAGAAAAATAAATCCGAAACCAAATCAGAGAAAAATTATTACGAGTCAACAAAAAAATCAAAAAGTCGACGCGTCACTATAGCGCTAAATTATAGGGGACAATCTAAAGAAAAGTAAGTAAAATAACAAAAGAAAAATAAACCATATGTTTTACTTACAAAAGACTAGAAAAAATACCATAAAAACAGAAATCCGTACTGCTTAAAAATATAGCCGCGTCTTACGACACCTCAAATGTTAAAATTCGTCAAGGCGTTTGGGCTAAAAAGCGTGCCAAAGAATGAGACATATACGTACATACATGAACTCCAAAAACATTACCCTCGGCAGTCGGATATTTTTTTTTTATATTTTCCAACTAGACTTAATATATACCGACAAATTCCTATGTCCATAGTGCGACGACAGCGCTGATACGTTTGAACCAATTTTAAAAACATCTGTACAGAAAAATCGAACCAACTGTACCGTAGTGAAACGAAAGCTGAATCCCAGTCCAATTAAACTCGCAGATGAGATTAATCTGATAGCAGTCCAAACCACATTTGACTGATTTTTATTATTTTGTAGGTTTACTCTACGGTGAAGTATAATTATAGCGAGTTTCACCTCTATATGTTACGAGTATTTTATAAGCAAAACTAAAACAAAAATTAGAAAAGTTTAGAAATGTTAGTTCTTTCTAGGGAATTGAGGAATTTCAGTTTTGTAGATAATGGTCAGTACCTAGAGATTTTAATGACCTTTAGATCCTAAGATACGTCATTTTAAAAGTAATACAAACTGATCGGACGGAGATTTCATAATATCGATTTGTTTCTATTTTGGTGTGTGTTTTTATTTATGTGTGTACACTTAATACATATTAAATAATATTTTCACGTATTACAAGCAAATGATAAGGAAAACGACAATTGATAATTAATGTCGAATGATAACGTCGTGTTTTTAGTGACAAATATAATCTATAAGATAAATAAGAAACTTTAATAATAAAAAAAAAAATCCAACTAATCCCATTAAAGTATGAAAATGATAAAAATAGCTATCATAAAGTATATTATTATAACTAATTAGAGCATTCTCAAATGTTTAGTAAAAATAACTTTACTTTGTATTGGTGGTTGAATTGTTGCAGGTTTCATGTCGACTGTGAATTACGATAAAGTTTCAAAGTACTGAACAATTATACTCGGAATTTAATTCGATATTTCCAGTGAATTCTGGATAAGCTTTGTGCAGCTTAATGTACATAAAGTCAAATAATAAATGTTTTTATTTCTGCGTTCAGTACTATTAATATTAAACAAAATACGAAAGAATTTATTGGTTTATCCTTGTCCATAATATACGACGAAGCAGTAAGTTTTTATATTTTTTTTTTCAAATTTTAGAATCCATTAACTTATGTAATGTATAATACGTGTTAAGTGTTATAATATGTGTGAATATAACTTTTAAACAACATCTTCCTCATAGTTCTTACCTTAACAGCCCTCAAATCTTTTGCAATCGCAACTTTAAAATGTATGTTGGGTTTTTAACGTAATTGAACTCGGAAAACCTAAACATTACCAATTTGTGAATCAGCGTCGTTTTCACAGGTCTTACTATCAAAACAAACCAAAGATGTAAGTATTTGTATAAAATTTCCAAAGTTAAATTCTGAGGAATACACAGATTCCGTCAAACTTCCGACCGAAACAAAGACGTCATTATCGCGCTAAATATGCGAAGTTTTGTGCGAATGCGGAATTCGTGCAGATTTCATCAGTGACTTACTGGGAACAATAACTAGAGTTCCGTCGAGTGTGTGAGTTTCTAAGTTAAATCTTAACTTTCAAACAATATTCAAATTTATCAAATTAAGTTTTTATGTTAGTGACACTTATCTCAATATTGATTTTTAATTATTTCTTATGAGTTAAATTTCCTAAGTAGGACATATTCCTTCTGGTAGCATTTTTAACTCAGAGCAGGACTTAAATCTCTTACAATTGAAATTTTTAAATTTAAGTTAGTCTTGGTAAGTATTTGAACTCGGAAGACCTAAACATTATCAATTTATAAATCAGCGTCGTTTCCACAGGTCTTACCATCAAAACAAACCAAAAATGTAAGTATTTGTATAAAATTTCCAAAGTTAAATTCTGAGGAGTACACAGATTCCGTCAAACTTCCGACCGAAACAAAGACGTCATTATCGCGCTAAATATGCGAAGTTTTGTGCGAATGCGGAATTCGTGCAGATTTCATCAGTAACTTACTGGGAACAATAACTAGAGTTCCGTCGAGTGTGAGTTTTGAAGTTAAATTTCAAGTTTTAAGCGGTATTTGTGTTTAGATTATAATACAACATGAGAGCTTTTTGTGATGCTACGAATTTCGAAGGTAAATTAAGTAAAAGTCTTATTTGTATGTTACAATGTGTTATGTATATGTAACAGGTAATATAGAGCAATGTGACGAAAGAATCGTGTAGGAATTTTATTATTTATTTCTTCATGAATTTGAAAATTTAAATTTATTCTTACCGTCGTATTTTTTTTCGCAATATGAAAAATAATATGGTTCTATACGATTTAGTTTTGTCAATACAAAAATATTTTAATGCTCCAATTCATAAAGTAGTCAATCGCAAAATGTCTAAATGATTTCTTCCTTACACTTCCTTATATTACTTATTAAAATAACGCCCATACTTATTTCAGCTTCGAAGTTACGTAGAAAAACACAGTATCATGTATACGGAGCTCAGGTTTACTACAGTCCTGATCACCATAGTTTTCGTGTTAATCTAACTTTTGATATGAGACAAGTTTGCGGCGCTGATGAGACTGTATTAGATGTATTAGATTACAAGTTGGCGTTGCGTTTTCATATTTATTAGTAAAGTCTCTTTATAAGTTTTGATTATTAGTGCCACGCGAGGATTTATTACGAGGTCTAGTTTGATAAACAAGTTTTAATAGCAGCTATTTGCACGTAACAAACTCGGTATGTATAATACGATAAATAGACTGAATACCGACAAAGTATATTAGAGAATATTCCTGTTAGAAAATATATTTACAAGAAAAATTAGTGTTAAGTGTAAATTCAGTTCGGAATTTTTCGATTGCGATCTTGGCCAACGACTTAAACTTAGCCAATTTCGACAATTCGTTAACTTAAAACTTTGTCCTATAATCACACTTAGTTTTAGCATAATAAGTAGGTGTTACGAAACTGACGATAGGGCAAAAATAAAACGAGTTGGAATATATTCATGTTCTTCTATTTCAAAGTCGTTTCTTACTATTTAGTAAAATTTTGACCAGCTACTTTATTACATTTCAAAAGTATTAAATCTATACTAAAGTATAAAAGCACATACACACAGACGCACGAAAATACGCCCATTGTAATAGGGCCATTCCATACATAACCGTTAAACGCGAGGTCATGTAGGTACGTGTAAAAAGCGGACCATTCATTCGTATTTGATCAGCGAACATTAGGCATTCAGAAGACCGTGTCCGTTTCAAATGAAAATACCTTCCCTTCGCTCGCGCGGACTCCTTTCATGCGCACTTTTGCATGCATGCCGGGGAATACTAATCTTTCTGGCTTATACGGTCAAATATGACTTATATTTGCGTGCTGTAGAGGTGGGAATTGCGCGAAGAAGGCGTCAGGTGAGCTAGATATTTGATGCCAAACAGTCCGGCGTATAAACTGTTAGAACGCTTGAGAGGATCACCACTTACCGAGCTCTATTGTCCGGTAAGATTAATTTGTACCGAAGAAAGAAGAGGGGTCGTCATCTTTGTAATGTGGCGGGGCTCAGTTATTAACCGCTTATGAGACAATATCATGAAAACCTGCGAAAGTGCCCATTGTGATAGTGAGTGACATTAATAAAATGTGTGTAAATTTAGTAAAAATTGTGATCCGAAGATAGAATATGTAATTCACCTTATAAAGGTATATATTTTTTTTCTAATGTCTATTACAAAAAAACAACAATAGTAGGTATACTAATTGCGGATTCACTTTCATTGCAGTGCGTTAAAACCTTTTGTAGCAACCGATCCGGGATAATAAGTGTCAGTCGGCACGTCAACATTCGTCGTTAAACCGCGCCGATGCGAGTGAGCCAATTTGAAAAAATATGTCCCGGGCAAAAAAGCAAAGCAACTGTACTGAACTGAAACTGAATCCCGGTTCAATCGGACTACCATGATCCGGTTAATCTGATCTGGTTGCTTGTTTGCGAGTGGTTTTCGTAGTGCTTTTGATTGTATTTTTTTAAATAGACAGAGTATCCGTGAAGACACGTGATCCAGAAATCAATTAGCTGATGTATTTATTATAAAACATACGTCTGTTCCCTTTACTGGGTGACACAATGGATATGGCCATGCCACCGCTGCATATAGTTCTCGTCGTCAATATTATAAGGTTTAGACCATAGTTCACCGTACTTGCCAAGATTGAACTGTTAGTAACAATCATTAATGTAATGGTAATACGTATGCTAATGCCGAAAATAGGGAAGACTTTTAATTCTTTCGTATTTTTGAAACACCGCTACAAAATTCACTAAGCTGGGGTTAACTATTTCGACTACACGTGTCGAAACGAAAAAAGATAACGTAACCACAATCCTTCGTATTGTACGCAGTGATGTCTCTTTTCCTTAAAATAACTTCCTATATTAAAGGTTTGTGGCAACCTGCTAAAATAAATCCAAATTAAGAATTACGATACTATTACGCAATTCGTCAAACAGGCATATCAAGTACCATCATTTCGTCAAACCAAACATTTTAAAATAAACAACAAACGCCCTTTGTATTTCTCTTACCGAAAATAACTTGGTATGTAACATTTGTCTCTTTCTAAAAATAGCTTCCTGAATTGACGGCATGAAGCCTTCCAAAATAAAAGCAATTTTTCGACACAACCACGCAATACCTCAAAGTGGTGTATAAAGTACAAATATTTCGTCAATCGAAACATTTTAAACAAAACAAGATAGAGTAACAACCGCTTTTTGTATTTCTCTTACCAAAAATAACTTGGTATGTAACATGCGCCTCTTCCTAAAAATAACATTTTGTATTGACGGTATGAAGACTTCAAAATAAATCAAGCTTATCAAGTACCATTATTATGTCAATCGTAACATTTTGAAACAAAGCAAGATAACGTAACCGCAATTCCGTATTTATCTTTTACCAAAAATAACTTGGTATGTAACATCTATCACTTCTCAAAATAACTTCGTAATGACGGTAGAAAGTCTGCCAAATAAGTTAATTTGTTTGTTACACTGCATTGCAATTCGTTTAACTAGTGTAGGTATTAAGTACTTGTCCCTGTAGTTCCGGGACTAGAATCCCGCCTAGATATCCTCTGCCTGTCATAAGAGGCGACTAAAAGGGGGCTTCCGGGATTGCGGGCGGCAAGAGTGGGAGCTCGAACCGTCCAACAAGCAACCCTGGCAAGGACGGCGGTATGTGTGGCCGCATACCGTTGTAAACACCAGGTGTGCGGGAGGAGCGTAAATTGCTCCCCCAAGGGTAGAGCCCGATAGGGGCATCGCGCTCGGAGGACTCCGGTTGTGTTCCATCGGAGATCCCGGAGTTCTCCACCAAGCGCTGAGGACGGCTACGCTCACGCGTCGTCGGGTACCTTTTGAAGGTTCCCCCTCGTAAACAAAAAAAAAAACAGGTATTAAGTACTATTATTTCGACAACCGAGACATTTTGAAACTAAGGATACCTAACTACGTAAGAGACATAAACATCGTATCGTACTTCATACCGTACTGCGCAATGATGAATCCTTTTTTCCAAAAATAACCTGATATATTACCACGTAGCAACCGTCTCTTTCTGAAAATAACTTGGTACACCGACGGTACGAAGCCTGTCAAAATAAAAGTAAACCCAAAACAGCAAACAATGGGAATGCGATAAAATTACAGAACGCTGAGCACAATGGACACGTGAATATGATACATTTCATGTCTATTGTGTTGCACAATGTGGTGCAACATGAATAGTTAATTAATTGGCAGTATCTTCCTGGTTGTTTTAAGTTTTCATTCGCCTTGCTTGTTTACTTGTCAAAAAATACCCTCCAATTCGATGGAAGATACTCATAAGATTTGGATCCTATCAATACAAATAAAAATACAACAAATACAACAAATACAAATGTATGGGCAAATACAGTCATTTACATTACACACACAGGTTTCGCTCTTCGTAAAAATATATAGTACTATACTTAGGAAGAGATCGCAATTATACATAACGTGGGTAGCACTGAGCTCGCCGTGGGCGACACTTGGCCCTTATTGACTCGGCGCGCACATGACGAATGCGCCAAGTTTGTGTGAACTTAGTTGAGTGTACCTACCGTGACTTTCTGTAGGTATAGATAGATACATAGAAAGTCGTGTTTATCAATTGCGCCACTGTAAGCATTAGACGTTTGTATTATGTACGCGCACAGTTAAGGAGCGACAGACGCCGACGACCGTCGCTGATGGTTGCCGATTTCTGCCGACCGCCTTCGTCTGTCGTAAAATTCGATCGCTTGCGCCAATCGGCATGGATCGTCAACTGTATTCAGCATCTGTCGGTAACTGAGGATAGAGCTGTCGCTGTTTAACCCCAAATAAATTGAAGTCCTACTACTCTTAACGAGTAACTTGGAAAGTGTCTGCCTAAAACTGTAGTTCCAAGTTACAGATGGTGTGGTTACAGATAAAGTAAAACCAAGAAGATGTACCTTTCACATGAACATACATGATACGTGCGCGGAAGCTAGGGTACACAGAACCCTAAGGAGCTGCGACCCTCGCTTGGCCTTTATTAAGAACCCGACCATACATGACAGATTCGTGAGATTACGAAACTTGGCCGCACCCTCCAATCTGTTTCCGTGTAATGAAAGTAATGAAGTATTACGAAAACGCGGCATAAAACAAAACAGTTACAATAATCATGCATAAAAATATTATATACGAATTAAATTTATAAGAGTTGCATATAAATTTGTAAAAGAACGTCGTGGTAAAAAATTGTGGGATATATGTAAATCTCTCTTATACATAATTAACCTGAGATAGCTAAGGCCATCATCATCAACTGATTTTTTCCTTCATGTGTTACACGTCTCCTGTCAGAATGAGAAGGATTTAGGCTATTACACATTGCACTGACCAAGTAGGAAATGATAAACCTTACATGGCATAGAAAGTCCTACAATATTTTCCTTAGTCGCTAACGGAAGCAACATTGAATTTCTAATACTCAAAAATTTAGAAAAATCACTACTAACTACTTGGCTATCACTGCTTCTACTTGTCATTTGGCCATTATTAAGTTCCCAACGGCACGTGACATATTCGCGGAGATTACCAAACTTGGCCGCACCCTCCAATCTGTCTCCATGTAATGAAAGTAATGAAGTATTACGAAGACGAAGCAAAATACGAATTCGTGGAAACTTGGCGCACGTTTGAACAGTTCTCTTACCTAATTTTTAATTAATTTTGTACTTACGTATAAGAAAATTGTAAAGAGCCTTTCTTTTAGATTCCATTAACGTACAATCCTGCTTATGGTTTCTCGATTTTTCCAGGAATACTAAATTTAGGCTGCCCCTAAAAAACTGTTATAAAAATCTCTATCCGTTGCGTGAATATTCCAGAAATCTGGTACTTATGTTTCCAAAATTGAGCTGTACCTACATAGAAAAAATAAATAACAGTAAAATAATATGATTAGGCGTACTGATTTTTTACCGCATCATCGCTCTGTTAGATAATTATGAAAACAAATTCTAACATATCGAATTCAATAATGATAAATCATATTATCACTTTTAATAAATTTATTTTACATTTTACTTGCGTTTTATTTATGTTTCAAGGCTTCTACAGCCCTACAAAGGCCATTACTTATACGCCGATAAGCATACCTCCACATTATCCATAATGTCATCATATCCCTCAAAAACAACCCGGAAGGTTTAACGCATTGCCTTATCTGTGCGTGTATTTATAGGGACTCACTGTCACATCCAACACTTTCCCCGCAGTCTGAGATGGTATCTATCAAGCGGGGCTTATAACTAAACACTTTAGCAAATTAAAAGTGATAAGTAGAAAGAGTTCCTGAGGGGTATGAGATCAATTATCCGTAGGATCTAGTAAATATCTCGAAGTTTCTTTATATGTGTAATAGAAGCATTGAAAACGTTTACGTGGCTAATGGTCTCACATTACTTATTCTTTACCCAAAAGGTTTACTACCTTAGCTCCACCTTTGCCTACTTTTACGGGCTACTACCGAAGGCACTAAATTTATGCCTGGTCATAAAGCAATTAAATAAACTTAACGCTTTATTGAGTCGTAGCTTCACATATGGTTGTTTCCTGCATCTGTGTCTATGAACCGACACAAAAACGACTACACAAACAACCTGATCTGGTATTTAAATTAAAGTACAGATATTAAAATTAAACATTTAGATATCTACCAGACCGGGGATCGAATACGGAACAAGTTGCGCGTCTCACCGGTATTGTAACCACTGCGCCACACGTGTACGCTATGATAAACTGGCAAACACAAAGTTCGTTTGCTACTTCATCATCATCATCATCAACAACACATTATTGTCCCACTACTGGGCACGGGTATCCTCTCAGAGTGCGAAGGATTAAGCCATAGTCCACCGCGCTGGCCAAATGCGTATTGGTCACTAATTAGATGCTATAAAAAGTTACAAATATGACGCCCCTTATTAGACGGCATAGGTATGTATATAATAGCATTTTTCTATTGTAAGCTCATTATTCCTGAAATACAATTTTATATAATAAAAGATTCAATTACAACTCCATTATTTGTTTTCTCTGACAATTCATTCCATGACATCTTATTTTTCTAAAAAACATATATCCTTTTCTTTTTATATAGTTTCCCGCTACATTGCTTCTCACCGGCACTTAAATAGACTCTTATTAACATAAATTAACTAAAAAGTATTGTAATGAAACTATACCCTTACACTATAATCTTGTGATAATCAGGTGAACGGAATGTAGTTTGTCATTTCAACTTCAAAAAAAAGTTACTAATATACCCTCTCCCTTACTTCGGCGGGACATAGTTATAGTACCTAGGTATAAAACCATTTTTACCTCAAACCGCGTGGACGGTACAAATTAATCTTACCGAACAATGGACACCGGTAAGTGGTGGTCCTTTCAGCGAGCATAACACGAATAGTTTATATGCCGGACTGTTTGCCCCCAAATATCTAGCGCACCTGTGACGCTTCCCCGCGATTCCCACCTCTATATCATTTAAGTTATGAATCATTTTTCTATGGCATTCGTAGAGATTACTATGGCCCGCGCATACAAGAGCCGGTATGAAAGGAGTCGTGTGAAGGGAAGGTATTTTCATTCGAGACGGACACGGACTACTGAATTATTCCCGTTATTAATAAACAATCTATCCAAAGTTTTGCCTACCAAAGATAGACATTTGAAATCTTCATTGAGAAGAAGAATTCATTCTCATTGAGAAAGTTTTATCTTTGGTATGTAAAACTCGGATAGATTGTTTACAGGTTTAATTACAGGGGTTAGTGAGGTTCGTTTATCGAATACGTATAAGTGAAGATTAAAAACGGCGATGAAAAGCACCATTTACAAGCACTATTGATTCTACGTAAGTAGCGTAGGGCGTTAGGTTCATCTGAAGTTGTCACAGTGCCACCTCTAACTAACTGATCAGTACCCTTACCATGAGTTTTCAAAACATCCCACAATTTCACGTTACGTTTACTCAATCCAATATTCTGTTACGTTTGCTTCAGTAGACTGAGTAAACGTAACAATAAGTAAGTGCTCAAGTCTTTCTGTCTGCCTCACATGTTCGCAAAAAAAGAGAGGCAAAACATGAAGCGCCATTTTGTCAATTTAGACATTTAATGTTACGTTACTGACACTGTAGTTTTCTGATACAATCCGCTAGGGCGCTGATTGGAAATTGTATGAGCAAATACGTAAACAAATACCAAAACAGTCATATTTGTCAAAACGTAAAAACTCATGGTAAGGGTACAGCATGCACAAATTAATTAACTCGATGCAGTCTCTTCACGACTCATGTGGTTATGAAACGATAGGATGCAAGTAGCGCGTGCAGATGAACGCGTCAACACGTGCGACACGAAAAGCAAACATAAACACTATGATAAGCACACTCACACCTAGATACACACACACACATAATACAATAGTGTACATGTACATGCGGAATCCAATAGATCGCTGATCATGCGGAAACGCTTTGAAAGTCACACTAGTAGGTAAAATAATAATGTAGGCATATGTACACAAATAACTCATCAAAATAACTTTCAAAGACATATATCAACCCTAAACGAAATTTTCCTATCACATATTATCGAGTAATAAAGAGCAGTCTCATTAGCAATATCACGAACTAAACTTGTCCTATATCAAAAGTTAGATTAACGCCAAAACTAGTAATACCTACGATCGCGACCCTGGATATCCTTGAACTTAAATGGGGCAGATTTATTCGCCTTCTTAGGGCTGATAAAAGCGTTTACATACGATATATATAAAATATTACATAATATACACCTGGTGAATTTCATTTGCAATTTTAAAAATAGATTTAGGTGTTTGTGTACTTTGTAAATTTTTCAACTATACTTATTGTGATACTTTGTGAAAGAAAATTAAATTTGGAAAATTAAATATTTGTATTATGAAATACTTAATAAAAAATAAATAAATAAATTGTTTTTCAATTCAAGTCAATAATTGCAAAACAAAACACTGTAAATTTTGTTTCGATAATTTTTACCAAACATTGATCATTAATTTCCAGGAAACTCCACCGTGTCGAAAGTAAAACAAACAAACAAAGATTTATTCAATTATTCCTAGATTTATTCAGAAATAACTTAAAATCGAAACAAACAACTGGCAACAAACGGAATTTAATTTAATTAACCATTAGACAATCCTTTCCACGAATCTAATTAACGTGCAGGCACTTTGATATTGCGATGTCTCAAATATTAGGTGCCTGTTTGATTGGCTGCGTAGTGCGTTGAGCTTTAGAGCATTAACGACGTTCTACTTCTTGCAAATCGTCAAGAGATGGCGCTATCTGAATCACGGTATCTAAGTTTTCTTAACATCATGCATATATACAAGTTCCAAAGTATGACTATTGGAGCACGGCAGCATCCCGGGCATGATCACCTAGCCTGGCGGGAGATCTTACATTGCCAAAACGTCTTGCATGCCATGAATTTTACCTATATACATGGATCTAAAGACTAATTAGTGTAGGAAGACTAACTGGTTCCCTCTATTAAATAATAAGTATTACAGACATTTTATTTATTTAATAAACCTTGCGAACCTTACAAATATGCAATGCACAAATATAAATTTTGTGCTAAAACAATCTGATAAAATTTTAAATCTGAACAAAAAACCACAAATTAAAAAAATCGAACTACAATAAACATAAAATAAAATATATTTTTACAATAAACGTTAAATCATTTATCGCGTCTAGCTCATTCGACCATCGTGGGGCAAGTCGGTTAAAATTAAATTTAATACAGTTCACAAAGTCGACGGGGTAAAATTTTAATAAGACCCCAGCACCCCGATGTGAAAACATCGACGGCAGATGTAAGAACAGGGCTCCCCGTTTCGTATACGCTCTCGAGTTGGGCCATAAAAAAGGCAATTAGTCGAATGGAGTCGAATTAGAGAGACCATAAAAGAGTTATTTGCAAACTTTGCTTCGGTTACCGATTTCTTTTACATATTTTTTACTTTCACATACGTTTAATCTCTTTGTAGATTCATTCATGTATTCTTTAATACATACTAACACAATTATACTAATACCACAGATTAATAAATAGTTACTGCTAATACATTGGTTCATACTATTCTGCTAATGAACTTAATTACTTTCCTTGAAAAACTTACGTTTATTAATTGTTGAATGAATTTTAGTTGCTGAAGTTATATAGACCTAGATAAAAGAAACAGAATTGAAACATTGCGCCAATATTATTTGCATTAGTTTAAATAAAAGATGTTGCCGAAGTCATAAATGCTAATGGAATACAAAATATACTTCTCAGATTTCAGATTCAGCGCAATCAATGCGGGGCCAACGCGTACCCACTGTTTTATTTACCCGATCATAAAATCCAACTAGAAGTGTAATAAAAGTTAGAATATTTCCAATAGTTACGGTACTTTTTGTTCCAAGTTTCCATTCCCGGGAACGTAGTTTAGCCAGTCGTTTCTCACCTCAATTTCCATCTTTTACATAAATTCGATAAAGTCTGGCGAACCTCCAAATATCGAATCGAAGCCAATGTGAGGTTTCCAGTGTTATTTTTGTTTCGAAATTATATAGCTGTTTCACGTCATTACAAGGGGTACGAAGAAGACAGCATGAGGAACTTTAAACCAAAGGTGAATTGGATATATTTTAGAAACGGTAATGTTCGTTGCGCGAATATATTTCACTTCGGAGACAGGGTTCGCATTGCAGTGATGTCGTTTAAGGCATTATGCTGATGTTTATATAATGGTATAAAAATTGAAAACCTTATTGTGTTCTCATATAATGGAAACATCAATAATAATCAACTTGGTTTCGACATTCGACAACAAAATTCTCACATTCTTCATATCAACCCATAGACAATATGCAAAATACAAAGCTTAGATTAGTCCAATGCACTAGTCAAGTGCGATTACTGAAATTACTAAATGGTCTGAGGTATATAGAATACCACACATAGTTTATCTTAATAATGAAAATCCTTCGTAGCTACCTCATACACGAACATGTAAAAAAGTAAATAACGAACAAGTAAGTTAGTTAATTGTATCAGGCACAAGTACGCAAAAACGCAAAAAGTAGGCAGGAACAAGTAAGTAAAAAGTAAAATGCAATTTGTAAGTAAGTTGACTTATTATGCTAAATTATTAATGAATTATACGGAGAGAATTAAGCGTCATAATATTAACCAAAACTTGTCGTACTTTTAAGATGATCCAAAAAATAATTAAACGCAGTGTGTAATCGTCCTACAAGTTTTTCAAAAGTATTATTGAATATTCCGCATTATTATGTAGAACGCCGACGTTTTTCGAGCATCTCGTGCACACGTATTGAGCCACTGCAAAAAATCCAATCATGCAAACGATAATGACTCGGCAATTCAGCGCTTCCGCTCATTTAATAGCCCCAATAATTAGTGGAAGTTTTTACAAAGCCCCAGAACACTTGAACCGGGATCCATATTCATGAGCCGTCTATAGCGTTTGCTTCCATTCAAGTTATCTCCAATTAAACGTTAAGTTGATATTGAAACTTAAACGAACGGTTTCAAGGGCGCGAGGAACGCTATTAAACGTTAATCGCTCGGTATTGGGAACTCGGAAACTTAGTATACCCGATGTAAGGTATATAAAAAGATAAAATATATAATATAACAATATTTTATCTACTACTTGTACGTTATAGTACGCATCCTTATTTTAATTACATGTTTGTTTATTACATTTGATATAAATTTACATAATTCAGTTTTATACGTTTATATTTAATTCTGCATAATCACTTATCAATTAATCTTTATTAAACAGCAATTATTTTTCAATTTAGATACTTTAATGATTTGTAGGAATGATCTAAAAATTTGCAGTATACTTAATACTATATAAAACATAAAAATATACCAATACAACAGAGAGATATGTACTCTTTACTATATCCATATTAATTAACATGATTTTTAATCGTCATTATTCCGCTTATTTAGTAGCCACACTAATTACTCATTTTTTTTTACAAAGCTTCCGAACACTCGTTCTGGTATCCATATTCATGAGAATCGCCTCCGTGCTGCCACGTTGCTTCGTTTCATTCAATTAATTTATCGATATCGAATATTGAATCGATTCTATACCGGTTACTAATAAACCGATGTTCTTATTAGTTTATATTCCTATAACGAATCCAAAGTGGTGATTATTCGCTTAACGCTTTTGGTAGAATCCTTTGTGGTTCGACTCCGGCGGCACCACTGCCGCACCTATTTCTGCCTCATAACAACAGTGGTGGTGTGGTAAGGGTAATACTTTACCGAAACGTTCCAGCTTTGTCCTCGGGGGTAGCGGTGCTTCTGTGGTCGATCTCAGGTAGAATATCTAATCCTATCTGGGGTTGATTACATATTATTATGTCCATGAGCGGCAGTAGCAACTTTTACCATCAGGTGAACTGCAATGAACATGTATTTTCTTATGTAAGTGAGTTGTAATATTTTAGAAAATAAATATCTTAAACCTTATATGTTAGTCATTTCATATTTTGATAGGCTTAGTGATAACACTATTCGTATGTTAGACGTTTCGTTTGATTAAATTAGGTTGTCGAAATCGACCATTAATCCCGTCTTGGTAATCAATGGAGGTATGTAATCATCAATCTTCCTTAAAAGGTTTCCAAGAAGATGTAGAACCGTGCATTTCAGAACACATTTAAAAATCGTACACAATCGTACAGGTATTTCATCCGAATGCGGAGAGTAATGTTATTAGAACGTATGTATTTATGTATGTATGTATCATTTTGTACGGATTGTAAGTATTGGAGGAGGTAGTGTGGGCATTGTTTAAATTGTGAGAGTGACATGTGATACGCTGTATTTTAAGCAGTCGTTAGATTTGTTTTTTTAGAGGAGTGACTTAACCTACATCACTTCCCTTTTCAGTTAATTATTTTGAAGTAGAAAAATATTTTTATAATAATTACTAGTCAGAATTCTACGATTAGAGAGATGACATTATTATTTTAAATATTTTGAGTGTCTACACAAAATTTCAAAAACTTAAAATTAGTTGCAAAATTTATTTAAACTATCTCGCAATTAATTATACTAAAGTATTTGGTACATAATGAAGATGATAAAGTATAAACGATGCCCACAAACGCCGCAAGCTTAATGTCGTAGGAATATCATTATGGTTGAAGGCTTTCGAAAATAGTAAGCACGTGATTAATCACAGATTCGTATTTTAGATCAGTCTAGGAGAGCACTTGTGAACAACATTTATGAGAAGTTTCTCCTCTTTATCACCACTTGACCCAATATCTTAATGTCAGTTGTTGTTTTAACAACACAATAAAATCTATCTGTATTGTCTGAACTTTTAGAATTTACTATCGACAAAAATATACGAGTACTTGCTGGTAGTAACGGCTCTGATTTACAACTGTTATCGGATTTTACAATTGTTTTCGTTTATTTTACACCTAAATAAAGTCGATTAATATTGTTTAAGAAATTGTCATTTAAAACTTGAGTTTTGTGGTTATTGTTATCCTCACATGACACAATATACAAAATAAAAATATTTTAGTATAATTTTGACAGACACGTAGAAAGTGTAAGTTAGGTAAAAAAATAACAATAACAAGTACACGTAGTTAGGGTAAAAAAATAAAAAAAAGGTTTTCTTCATAAGGTTATAGAAAGACAAAATCTAGAAAATTGAATATTCAAAAATTCGTGGGTTGCTTCCATAAAAACATAATCTGTTTATTCGTTTTAGTAACAAGGTATCGTTCTGTCAATACTAGAAATTAGCTACTATCTATGGATATAAATTTGTTTTTTTAGAGAACTAAAAAACAGTCACGAATAACGTTCACGGTAATTTAATTTCCGTAATGTTGGCGTGCACGGATTTATGAATATCGGAGCTGAAGCTATAAAACTATCAAAGTCCATTACTTTCCTGTCGCATGTTGAGTAACAGAAAAAACTAAGTTAGGTAACGCAATTATCCAAAACATTACATGTAAAACATCGAGTTTTTATGACTAAAGTCTCGTGCAGAAAGGAGCCCTATTCAATATTAATTCTAATCCGTTTACCCATTTTTTCGTTTAACGAAGGCATACAGATAAGGCATACATACAGAACTGTTTCCTTTATAATAATATAAGTATAATCATAATCATAAATTAAAATTAAGATAATACACGAATTTATTTTAAGATTCTTTTTAACGAATCAATAAGAATAATGAAAAAATTAAAAGGGAAAATGTTTTCCCAGAGAGAATCCCCAAAAATATTTCAAGTAAAAATATTTGACTAAAACTACATTTTGTACAAAACATACAAAATAAATGTTATTTTTTCAAAATGATGTAATGATTAGACTAAATTTCGTTCGTTTATTGGAAATACGAAATGGTAGACTCTTTCTTTATTGGTCATACTTGACCAACCTGAAATCAAATCAGAATCATTCACAAATTCAATCCTAAATATATAAAACAAGTACTCAAGACACGGTACTTTTTACGTCCCGCGTAAAAATACTCGAGATATAGTCGTACCACGTCCCGGATCAGGGAAATAACACGAGTCGAATTGCGTAAAAATCCCTAGTTCAATATAAATAACAATTTCATAGTAGCGCGTAGATGGCTCCTTAAAAGTCCCGACTCGACTCGCCTCCGAACCATTAACCATTGTGATATTTTCCCATTACGAATATTCCCTTTTACCATAAATTGTGTCGGATGGGGACCTTAACAAGTCGAGTCCGAGACTTAGTTGAGAATGAATTTATTGTATGATAGGTGGTCCCGAGGGATTGTTTTGGATGTGCTGGAGTAGTAGAGAGGTCAACAGTGCTTTCTTAGTTAGTGTTTGATATATTTTGATGGCAGTGTGTGGAGTGGTTTATATGGATGACTGGGTCGTTTCCATAATACCATAGAGTAGTTGTGTTGTTTATAAGGATGTTTGTGGTCTTTCCCGTTGGAGCCATAGGGTAGTAGTGGCGGTAGTATTAAACAGGTAATTTTAATATATTACCATCTGTATCATTTCCACAATTTTCATAGTACATAGTGAAATTATCCCTAAAGATATAGACACACTGGTATATAACTATATAGGTATTAGTGTTATATATAACAAACTAATGTTTTCTACCCTTTTCCATCCATCCGATATCCTTTTCTTTACATCCGCATAGACATTTGACAACGTGACTTTTATTGACACACAAAGTTGTTTTTTACATGCCGTTAAGCAAAGCAAGATGATAGTAAGATAGAAATTGTGAAATGTGTCATTAATGTGAGCCTTATAAAATTGTATTAATGGAACGCATTTTTTTGTTACATTTAAGATATCTTCTTACGACCGCATCATTTTTCTCATATTAATACTCCTATACATTTTGCAGTAACGCGTGCTTCTTAACGCAACCAAACACCTTACCGTAACGCAATGCATGGAAGTTATCAATTGCAATTGTATTAATGGGAACGCATTTTTTGTTACATTTAAGATATCTTCTAACAACCGTATTATTTTTCTCGTATTAATACTCCTATACATTTTGCAGTAACGCGTGCTTCTTAACGCAATCAAACACCTTACCGTAACGCAATGCATGTAAGTTATCAATTGCCTTCACCACACAATACCTCCGAGAGGCGGCCGTGCGCTGTGAAACTTTTAATTGGAACGAAATCCTCGCTCCGAAGGCGTTTTAATTAGGAAAATTTCCTATGAACAAGCAAGGCGGACGCGATATAATTTCTATGCAAATTGCGCCTTTAACTTTGAGCTAGGCGTGTTTCACATGCGGCGAATTTGACCGTATCGTAAAGAATATATTAGCGAAGTGATTTCGCTTTAACGTCATTTTTTGTTTGGAGAATACACCTGTTTTATGAATATTTCAATTTGTACATTAACGACCCGCGTGGTGGAGTGATCACCATACCGGTCTG
The DNA here is from genome assembly GCA_014595695.2 of Epargyreus clarus clarus. NCBI lineage: Eukaryota > Metazoa > Arthropoda > Insecta > Lepidoptera > Hesperiidae > Epargyreus > Epargyreus clarus. The sequence continues at coordinate 2,977,170 of JACTTY020000026.1, forward strand.
ATGCGCAGAGGGTTTCGGGATCGATCCCCGGCTAGACAGATATCTACATGATAATATTTATATGTCCATAACACCCACGATACAGGGAATCCTACTGTGAGCATAGAAAGAGTTTTATATATTATCCGTTAAAACGTACGTATATTATTTAAAAAATGTAGGAATTCTTCATTTCTTCTCTGTGTAAACTTGAAGTATTACTCCCTGCTTGAGATTGTGTGCCGACTCTACCATATGGCAAATCAAATGACCTCTCTAAACCCTAAATCTTATAGGGAACCTTGTAAGTAAAATATTAAGGGAAAACATAATTTTCAAAGCACTCTTTAGTACTTAATATTTTCTTTCTTTCTTTCTATCTAATATTTTGCTTGTAAGTGTGTTTCCGTATTATTAAAAACTCTCGGATTAAAAATCAAAATTAATTTACTTAGTTGGGTATCAAACCCGAACCCTCTGTATATCAGACTAGTAAAACCTACTCAGATCGTCAAAATATTAGCTCATTAAGTTTGCGCTGTTTCGCTACGTATGAAACATACCTAACATAGTAATACCGACCAACGGTTAGTTCGAAAGACGGATCGCGTAGTTCATTCAACATTAATATAGAGCTAATGGATCGAGTTTGTTGGGACATTATTAATAACAGTAGATTGTAAGTCTGCTACTTTGTAGTTCGGCAGTAGTTTCACCAAGTATTGTATTATGAACGGGACATCCTGAATAAATTATTCGTTACAATACATCAAACTATATACCTATTGGCTTATATGTTGTTTATTATACGGTCCACTATATATCCACTGTATGATTCACTGTGTATGACATATGATGAATCCACAACCTTAAATCAAAATTTAGGGCTCTTGTGATTAAAGTTATTGTAATAATTTATGCGAAGCGTTCCAAGTTAGTCTCAAAGGACTAGATAAATTAGATAATATTCATGGCGGACTTCATAAGTCATATATTGTCCAAGACATATCTTTAGTTTTGTAAAGAAACGACAAATACAAAAAAACTCAATAGATTCTTTAAAGTAAGAGATGCCGAAATTCCTATATTTCAAGCCATTATCGAGTTCCCAAAACCCCTTTTATTCTTTCCATCCATCCATCTATTAAAACACAACAGTCTATGTTGCCTGTACTATCCTTTTGTAATAAAGTAGCTTCAACTTGTGGCTTCAGCCGCGTATACACTCAAATATATTAATGAAATTCATAGTTAGGTTTATGACGCCCAGAAACGTTATTAACTTTTTATAATCACAGTTAGTCATTGACTTAAAAAAAATATTAATCAAATACTTATAAAACATGATAAATTTATATCAAAATAAATTTCGATTTCATAAATCATATTTAAACGTTATTCACGCGCTTACCAATATAACTGAAAATTAAATTCGGATTCTAGTTCAAATCCTGAATTTTAACGGTCACATTAGCATTACAACTTAACAGCCAGGATTAGGTCACGTTTCCAACTCGGGGTATTTAATGGCGATCTTGGGGCGATCCCTTGTTTACATAGGAATGTTCTGTGACCGCATGTTGCTGTAACTTGCTGTGAGGTACACGGAATGGGATGCCTCGGTCGGCCGAATGGAGATTACGTTGTGTCCTTGACTCGGACCGACCAGATGTGTCCAAGATTTTTTTCCATTACTGGAAATATTATCCTTAAACAAGGTTTATTTTTACAATATAGAAGTAAAGGAAAAATGAAGAAGTAGCAGACGAGCTTGCAATCCTAAGTGGCTACTCCTCCCCAAGGATATCTGTAGTCATCCCCAGATAAGATTAGATTCCTATCTGAGGTTGAACATCAATGCAACACTATCCATAAGGGACTAAGCCTCCTGAAAGTATGTCTCCCTTACCACACTCTTTAAACTAGAACATAGCACCGCTTAACACGGCTATTATTAGGTACAAACAGGTGTGGCGGTGGTGTCGACCATATTAAGATTGTTTAATGTTTAAGTAGTCCCTTTTAAAGGAATGTTCTGTGACCGCATATTGCTGTAACTTGCCGTGACGTACACGAAACGGGATGCCTAGGTCGACCGAATTGAGATTACGCTGTGTCCTTCACCCGAACCGACCAGATGTGTCGAAAAATTTATTTTTTCCCATAACGGTAAATAACCCCTTTAGGTAAATAACCGCATGTTGCTGTACCTAGCTTACCTAAAATTCCTCAAATAAGGTATTTAGCCCTAATGTTTTTAATGTAATGTACACAAGGATACTTTGGTCGAACAAAATACAGATTACGTTGTGTTCATGAGTAGAGCTGCCAGAGAATTTCCGAGAGTTTATTGTTACGCGTAACAAAGTTTTTTTTTATTTTTGTAAAATTATTAAATATCCTTGCAATAAAAGAAGCAGTCATAGCCTAGTGGTTAAAACAGTTATTAATCGGGGTTAGGGATTTTTGAGATGCAAATTTCGAATTTTGGGAGGCACAAAATTGTATAATATTGATTTATTGACAAAAGGGGCATAATACATTTTATTTGTTTTTAACCGTTTTACCTGTTTTTTTTTATTAATCTCAATTTTAAGTTTCAAACTTGCATCCATATAATCAACTCCAATTACTATAAATTATATAAATATATCCAATAATATAATCAGACCGTGTAAATCTCATTACTGGCCATCAACAGCGAGATGGAACAACGTTTCAATTACTGAGCTTCATTTCATTTAGGCATCTGCTAATAGGATTTGTCATTACAGATTGAACATGCTAATTTGTTGGCTCTGCTGCAATTAAACAATTATGCGTATGGTCGGACTAAGACCGTAGCCAGCCGTGATTTGAAGGCAACGTTTCCTCAGCGTGTTTGCAGCGGAATCGCCACGATAACGCGACGTTCCACTGTATAATGGATTGCAGATGCGTTAGATCTATTTTACATTAATAAAATATAACTAATGTATTGTTATTTAGTTTAAAAGTACTACTCGTATTACTCGTAAAAGTTAGAAGGCACATAGTAGTTGACTCTTATTTTTGAGACACACTTGAATAGTTTTATTTTCGTTTTACTGGGTGGTATTTCGTTCTGCCTCATAGCAGAGATGTATGCTTTTTTGACATAACGAGTTAAATCTGTTTTTTTTTTTATCAATGACTATCATCTGTACCCTTACCATGAGTTGTCAAAATATCCCACAATTTTACGTTACGTTTACTTAATCCATTTTTCTGTTCCGTTTGCTTCGGTAGACTGAGTAAACGTAACAATAAGTGCTCAAGTATTTTTGTCTGCATCACATGTTACTTATATTTACTAATAATTTGATTTAACTTGTATTGACTTATATTATATTTGACTTAGGTATACCTCAATATTGACAAATGCTAAAACAATTAAACTTTTATATAATGATAATGAATGAATATAATAAGTAATTAATAATATATGTATACTAACACATTGGACTACATTTACTAACGAATTAGGCATTCCTGTAATGTTAGTGAATATGATGTAATAATAAATAAATAAATAAATAAATGTTCGCTAGGAGCGCTGATTGGAAATTGTATGGGCAGATACGTAAACAAATACCAAAACAGTCATATTTGTCAAAATGTAAAAACTCACGGTAAGGGTACTGATGTAGCTATCCAAATGTGACGACACGAATGCTAGGTAAAACAGGTCCACAGTCGAATATTTTTCTTAAATCGATATTTCCCCCAACTTAACTTTTAATTTTATTTCTATTGCTCTAATCTAATAATAATCTTTACTATGCGTATCAACATAAGTTATAGGAACTAACTTGTAAAATCAGATACAAGTAGTTACGAATACAGAAACTCCATTTCAATAAACTATTTGCGTCACGTCATAAATTACTTAACGTTACGTCTGACTTGACGGATTGACTATTGACAAGCGAAACACAATTATTCACGTACACGATACACAATAACATAATATGCCGCACTGACGCACACACTAACAGTTGCACAAGATATCGGCGCGTGAGTTAACGCATTTTCCGCCTAGATATAGTGCAAATAAGGGTTATGTAAGTGACTTAGTGAGTTGCATGAAGCATACACAATATAGAATCGAAGGGTGTGCGTATCGTAGTGTCACAGTGATTCGCGTTTCACACTATTTGATTAATCATAAGACGTCAAGTTGATGCGTGGATGCTGGGAGGGTCATCGGTAATCGGAATCGGTAACGTTTTAATTGGACGAGTACACGAGCGAGTGGGTCTATTAAATTAACGGATAGGTTTTAGTAGATGTGCATTATTGTCTTGTATGCGTGAAGTATTTACAATGTCCTATGTACCTCTATTTGTTACTTTGTATAAGTATAAAAAAGGCACGCATGCCTGAACTCCTGCATGCATACGTACATGCGTGAGAGCGTGTTTGTGAGTGAACGTAGATACATATATACGTGCAGGCAAATGTGTATTATGTACTGATTTCTTTTTCAGTTTAAATGTAATCCAATAGTAAGCTTATTAAAGTTTTCATTGCCAACTGTGAAAAAAATAAACCCTGCCGTTCCGCACAATTTAATGGTTAGGTAACCATTTCATATATGAAAATGGTTATAATAAGTCACTTTTACTAGTAGTCACGCGGCGCGACAGTGACCGAGCGACAAACTTTAATACACCCCACAACTCAACATCTAGCAAGCACTTTGACATTTCATCACTTGCGGTTTAGTGGCGTTCCGTTCTTACGTTCAAGTAGTGCAAGCGAGGCATCTGACAAGCTAATTTATTTACCCGTTGTATAATCAATGTTAGTATGAGACATTGTATTGGCGTACGACGTTGAAAATTGATTTACCTAAATGAACACACGGAGCAAGTCGTAGTAACCTTGTTTGCTGTGTAAACGCTACACGACCGAGTGTTGAGATTGTCAAAATGAACACGGCTGCGATTATTTTGTTTATGGAGATTGGTGTTGAGATTGTCGAAATGAATACGGAGATTGGTTTGTTAAGGGAAGATTGGTGTTGAGATTGTTGACGAAAATGACGATAAAAGGTTTGTTTAAGATTGAAATTGATTGTAAGTCGACTACAATTACGTTTATTGGCTATAATGTGTTACTGTTTAAAATTTGATTTAGGTGTATTTACAAGTAAAATTCACTATCCCTATGTTTACTAAATGTTCTAGTTTCAATTTTTTAGAAAATCTAACAAAGACAGGTAAATTATATAATATTATATCCGAATATATTATAAAAAAGTTCGTGCGTTTGTCATTTTTTCACATGTAAATATACGTGACCCTCTCGCCATGATCACATCAAATATCATATAATCTGTTAATTCATCAGAGTATTATTACTTTAAAATATAGATTATAGAATCGGTAATGTAACATCAAAAACTACATTTATCAATCATACTAACGAACGTAAGCTAAAAATTGTCGGTTAACATCAATTTTGACAATTGTAATCATATCACGTAAAGAGCAACCTTCAAATATCTGACAATAAACTTACCTTGACATTAGAAAAATTACAACAACAGAATTAATTTCTCCGGTCCATCTATTTCCGCTCGCAGCGAAACATTGTTGTTATCACTCCGTCCGATTGCATATTCATTGGGTCTTCGTTCCACCATTCATTCAATTAGTCGTTCGTCAATTACAATCAATTTCTCAGAGAGCGGACCCGATCGTTCCAGTAATTGAGCGTTAAACGGAAACTTTTTAAAGCAACTTAGCATACGTTGCCCTGGTAGCGAGTTGGCGATGAGCGATGAACGTTAATATATTTTTACAATTAAAATTAATATATGGTTTTACATGTATCCGGTAGGCAGATTTTTGAAGGTCTTTGATGTTCGTCTTTGGCAGCACCACCGCCACACCTATTTCTGCCTGATAACAGCAACGTTAGTCCTATTGTGTTGAAGGGTGCGGTAAGGGAGAAATTTTCCGAGGCGTTCTAGCTTAGTCCTCAGGGCTAGCGGCGCATCTTTGACCCACCTCAGGTAGGAACATCTAATCCTATCTGGGGTTGATTCTGGACGCCCCTATTTATATTTTCTTTCTGTTTTGGCTCTGTTGTGTATTTGTGCAATTGATAGCCTAATGGTTAATCTGGGCCTTTTCATCGAGGGCATCGAGGCACGCATCTTTGATTTTTGAAAGTTGTGTGCGTATTAAAAATAATTATCACTTGCTTAAACGGTGAAGGAAAACATCGCGACCAAAACCTGCATACCTGAAAAATCTAAAAAAAATAGTTTTAAAAAATATGTGAACCTGTGAACCAATACACACTTGGCCAGCGCGGTGGACTTTGGCTTTATCCGTCTCCTTCTGAGGGGAGACCCGTTCCCAGCAGTGGCACAGTCATTAAGATTGATGATGAACTTTACACAATTCATTTTATGACACCATTGATTTTTGTCAACATGTCAGTCATGTCAACAAAATAGTTGTAAGATGTACTTAATAGCTAATAACTATTTTATCGCTTAAAAATCTACTGTGAGACAAGTGCCTCAAACGAAAACTTTTTAAGTCTCTTGTCACTTTGTCTAAAGTTCCAATTAAGAGATGATCGCCTCTCTCTTTATTACGACTCAGTTTGCTATGAGTGGGAGGAATTTTAATGGTCGCTTATTCAAAGAGCATTTGCGCAAAGGTTGAGAATTAAAAATAATTTTCCACTGAGTTACATTTTACTAAAGTATATCTTCTTAAATATAATTTAAAACGGAAGTATTTGTTTTAGATATTAACCAGATATATTTAGATGAATTTGAAATGTCACTGTCGTCAACCACAATAAATTACAACATTGTTTCGAAAAGTATCAAGAAAGAAAACTTGATAGGCAGTATGCATATTTTTTTATAATATGTTACTTATAAGCAAACGAGCATGCTGTCCTATTGATGATGGTAAGTGGTTACTGGCGCCCAAGTAGCCACTTAAGACATCTGTAATCAATACCAGTCAAGAATAAAGACTTATCTTAGATTGGGCACAGATGCGCCGCTACCCCTGAGCGCTAAGTTGGAAAACCTCAGATAACCAGAATACATCATCGGCGATACCTCTGGATTCGATTCCGTGACCACAAAGGGTTCTACCCCTACATTTAGTTGAAAATAGTGTTGAATTTAGTAACTAATTGTATATACTACTACTACAAACTATAACAATATTTTTTTATGCATCTCTAGACCTTTGATCTTTGACCTTTTTGTTCTAAGTCACAAAATCATTTATATAAACTAGAAAACACGGAAACACTCAAGCCAAATTCCACTAGCAATTATCTATTAATGATTGCTAGATTGGATGCAATGATGATTCGAAATCATTAATATTTACGTTCGCTCACAAACTAAGCACCACTCTAAAACTATTGTTCTGAAGTGATTAATTTTGTGCATACACGAGTTACTAAACACCGATACACGGTATAGACATTGACAAATCGACTATATCGGTATTCGTATGACAAACAGTGTATTTGGTTCAGCGTTGATATAATATGTATTGGCGGCCATTCAAATATTTAATTATATTTCATTGGCAGATCACACTTGCAACGATCAAAGTGAAATCGACAGACGAGCTAATTTGACACATACGTAATGTACGATCGTACTGCGGGTTATTTTGTATCTGATCTTAAAGAAATGTGTATGCGGTCAGAAGATTGGTGGGTGACCCACTAATAGCTAAGATTCGTGTGTGTGTCCGTTTTCGGAGGAAAGGTAATTGGTCAATGTTGATGTCATTGCAAGAACAATCTATTGTGGTAACAAGACCTTTTTCTTATCAATGAGAGGTAAAAAGGGCTGCAGCCAAACATTAACATAAGTGTTTTAACAGCTCTTTACAGATATTATAAAACCGAAGATAGCCGATCACATCTGACGTAATTTCTCTCAAGCTAGACATTATTTACGTGTGGCACTGTACCACAGAACAAAAACAGTTCAATCTGTATTAACATAGGATTTACAGCACGTCTACATTGTACGGGACAGGCCGCGCCGGTGCCGCGCCGCAATGCGCGTTAATCGAAGCTGTCCATCTCGATCACTAGGGCACCTCTTCAGGTCTCTCTCATGTGGGATACCAAAAACGTTGTCCACCAATAGAATGTAAAAAATCTTGCACCCTTAACATTGTCCTACTTAAAAATATGTGTTGTCACAACTCTCAATAGATATCGTATGGCAACAAAAACCCGAAGATAGCCGATCATATCCGACCCTTTTTTTCAAGCTTGACAATATTTACCATGTGGTATAGTTCGTGCCAAACTGCTAGTCCGCTCTGAAGTTGTTGCTAGCAGGTGTAGTCATACAATTTGCTATAGGGACGCGTTTCATTTCTATATTCAGAGCGGACTAGCAGTTTTACGCGGACTATACTGTACCGCAGATCAAAGAAAGTTAAAAGCGCAGCAATCTGTCTTCACAGTAGGATTTACAGCGCGTCTACATTGTACGGCACGTGCCACGCCGGAGCCGCACCGCTATGCGCGCTATTCAAAACAGTCCATCATGATCCCAGAGACATCACTGCAGGTCTCTCGTGTTTGCGGTATCACGACCCTTGTCTCCCAATGGGACGTAAAAAAGCTTGTAGCTAGACTTTGCCCTTCGTAAAAATAAGAGTTGTAACAACTCTTAATAGATATCGTAGGGCAACTGTGCTAAAAACCGAAGATAGCCGATCGCACCCAAACTTACTTTTCTAAAGTAAGATAATATTTACCGCGTGGTACTGTACCACACACCATAGACAGTTAAAAGCGCAGCAATCTGTCTTCACAGTAGGATTTACATCACGTCTACATTGTACGGCACGCGCCACGCCGGAGCCGCTACGCTATGCGCGCTATTCGAAGCTGTCCATCTCGATCACCGACACGCCTCTCGGTTTAACTGGTCACGGTTTTGGACTGTGTTCAGTATGTAGAGGAGACTGATTTGAAATTGTTAGATTATTTGTACCAGTTTAATATGCAATAGATATTCACGATATGGGCTTTTGTTATATGTCCTTTATTGTCTCATTTGTAATATAGCGATATTAGTTTTATCTTCTTAAAATAGTGTGAATCCATACTCAGTCGTTGGTGTTATAAGCTTTACAACTTGCTACGAAACATTTTCCATTTTGAGAAAATGCCCAGGACTAGTGAGTTCACTATGATATGACAGTTATTATTCCCGTTATATTCCCATAAAGATCATAGTTATGGTGATGGTGACTATAACTTTTATTATACAAGAACCAATTTTGTATTAAAATAATTTATGAAAGACTAACTACTACACATATGATCATAAATATCAAAACCTAATTGCAGTAGCTTGTGATATACAATCAATATGCTCTGTTAACCGATGGACAAACAAACGCTTATGAATAGCGTTCCAAAATTATTCAAATTTGCATTAAAATTAGTTGCCGATACAAAATTTATCTATCATTGCCGTATTATAGCAAAATGATAGATATTATGCTTCGAGCGCACAGTTGATGAGCACGCAATATATGAACTAAAGATATAAAGATTTTACGAATATTTAATTAAATATTTATATCTTACACGAGCTTTTGCCCGCGGCTTCGCTGGCGTTACGAAATAATATTATTAACTAAGAAGATTTATACAAACTTTCATCCCCTATTTTATCCCCTTGGTGGTAGAATTGATCAAAATCCTTTCTTAGCGGATGCCTACGTCATAACATCTACTTGCATGCCAAATTTCAGCCCGATCCGTCCAGTGGTTTGGGCTGTGCGTTGATAGATCACTATGTCAGTCAGTCACCTTTGAGTTATATATATTTAGAAGATTAAACAAAAATCAAATACGTTACACTCGTAAAATCCTGATTAACGACTGTTTCATTACACAACTGTAAATATTGAACAGTCGTTTAATCCAAGTAGTGCTTAACTGAGCCAAAGTTATATAGTTCAACTTCCTTTAAGTAATTCCTCGAACTCCTCCGGGAATGTATAGAGAGCAATCAACGTGCTCCTATAATGGATGAAAAGCTCGCTGTAAAAAGCTTCTCTGAGGCGCACTTAGCGTTCCGGTAGTCCGATTTTAATAAGGAGTTAACAGTACTCAAAAAAAGACAACGAAAAAATCGTTTTGAATCATAAACTTCTGGAGATAAAACTCGGGTTATCTACACTTCAATTTTTAAAAATAAATTCATTCTACATTAAAGTTAGCCTTCGTATTGCTTTAGGGTTGTGTTTTGGTTTGTGGTAAAAAGAGGCACTTATACAGGCATTAGTATTTAGTCTCCATGGGGTGATGGTGCAAATGTGGGCGATCTCGAATAAACCACATGTATTTTCTGCTTTACAACAATAGTTTTAATACTGAGTTCAGGTTTGAAATACGTGGTATTTTAGTAACATTTATATAACGCGTCTTAACTTAGTCATCAGGGGTAGGTACGCATCTATGGCCGACCTCAGATAATCTCCCCTCCTAATAGTAACCTCTACAATTTGAGGTTAGCTGGGGTTGACTGCAGAAGTATAGATGTCCATGGGCGGCAATTGCCACTTAGCTTCACGTCAAAAGTATGCTCGTTTGTTACTTTTATAATTTCTAAAACAAGAAAACTAAATTCTTAAATTTAATCGTTTACTTCTTCAAGTATTTAAAAAGAACGCCTTTATGTCACTGATTGTAGCACTGTACACCGACCGAAAATTGCAAAATCTCTACCACCCTCATTTATATCCAAAACAAAGCGAACAGAATTTGAATGGGCACGGAAACCCACTTAAAATCGATCCGTCTCCAGCTGAGAGGTCTAAAAAAATCGCCAAGTGCGAGTTGAACTCGCACCCAGTGCGTTCCGTATTCTGATTTTTTTATTCATAGTATTTATTATTATAAACGCCATATAAATTTTAACTATGTATTCATTACGTTTCAATAGATAAACCGAAAAACGCCGAAAAATAGCGGTTATTTGTATGGGGACCCCCATTATTATTCAAGCTATTTTTATTATTCGTATTTGTTGTTGTAGCGGTCACCGTGATACATACTCTGTAAGAGAGTCTATTTATTACGGTTAAAGAAATAGAGCCATGTGACCAAGAGCAGAGGCTTAGTAATCGGATTTCATTTTTACCCTTTGAGTACGGAGCCCTAAAATTCACTTTGTCTTGTCCATTCCTCTATTTCGTTGAACGCTACAAGCATAAAGTACCTCGTTAGTGATGTTTTGAAAAAGTCGAATGGGACGCTCGAGTGTGGTTTAGAAAAGGCATCTTTTCAACCATTACCGAGTAAGATGGGGGTAAGTTGATTGCTCTGTATAGATACCGGGAGAATTGCGGAACACTTTAGGGGTTGGGATTTGAAAATTGCGGTACGGATTTGTGATTTACAAACTCCAAGTGAAAATGAACTTAGCGAAGCGTGTTGCAATCGAGGCTTCGAGCTTTTTGTAGGGTTATCCAATTATTTGAATGTAAGAAATTTTACTTATTGATGCTTTTTACGCTTTACTGCACTTGATTTTAGTTGTGCAACAAATATGAGCTTTTAAAAAATCGAAATATTTTATGAAAATTTTAGTAAGAATCATGGTTTATAAATAAGTTAATTGGTTAAACGAGTTATTATACGAGTAATTGCGTATTGTTATGACTTTTACACACATGAATATAGAAACATTTTGGGTGTACTTAAAAGTACATAATTTAATTTTTTTAACTATAAAATAAACTAAATCTACGAGTAATTGTAAGTATAAAGCTCTTTTTTCTCCAACACGATGACTGTAAGAAACAAATGATTAATGTTTAAAATTTAAAACACTTCACGATAAGCTTTGAATAAGTTCCGAGGCAGGAAAGGCTTATAGCTAATTATAGCTAGTGTAAAGGGGGCGTGGGAAGTTCGCGACGCTAATTAGCGATATGAGTGCTCATTCCTCAGACTACGCTCACGCTGACACTCATATTGCGGCGACTCAGAGACTTATGTATAGCTAATATATTTTATTAATATATTCTTATTGTTTTATTGAGAATCTGTTTAATTGTTTCGTAAATTGGAAATTTTTAAAAAGGTCCCGAGTATAACTTTTAACTAATCACATTTTTGATATCACACAGATTTGTAAGAGTGATAAATAGTTAAATGAAAAGTTAAACATAAAAATAGGTAAATATGGAAAATACATGGATTATTACTTTTTCTCTTTTGTTTTATCAGGGTAATCATTTTGTTGTGAAAAATATCAGTCAGATACAAATAGTGAAACTATTGAATAAACTAAATCTATTTATTCTGATTTGGTCTAAAAAAATGACTCCTGGCATTATTTGTGTTTATAATTTTTAATATTTAAAATTTAGAACATTTCACGATAAGCTCTGAACGAATTCCGAGCCAGGAAAGGCTTACAGCTAATTATAACTAGTGTAAAGTTCGCGACGCTAATTAGCGATATGAGTGACTGCTCAGACTATGCTCACGCTGACACTCGTGTCGCAGCGACTCGTACATTTATGTATTTAAGTAGCTTAACCCGGCCGCGATACGCTGTGACATAATTTATAAGGATTATCATGTACTATTTTTGACGTAGAGCTAAAAAAAAACAAAAATATTAAAAGTAAACACTTTTCTTAAACTGTTCACATTTCTTCTCCCGTTAGTAAGCGAAATGAGAAAAAAAATTGCTTATTACTATTTGTTAGGATATTGCTTATTGGTTGCCTTCAAAATACTGCTGCCATTTAAACGAAAAATAAATAAACAAACTGATATATGGAAAATATTGCGTCACTTCCTTACAAAAATCACCTTTCGAAGCGATGGTATATTGTTGACATTAAATAAGAGTTCCACAGGAATCAATTATGAATAAATAAGAATTTAATTTAACGGACCAACAGAGTACACTTAGATTCCTTAGTAATAGAATTTCTTTTTGTATGCAAACTCAAACCTTAAAATGCGAAATAATTTATAGCAGGCATATTAACCGGTATGAGAGGTACTTAGCCTAAGCACTCGAGGTGTTAACCCACTCATACAAATCTAAGGCTAGAAAACCGGCTTGCCAAAGCTTCAAAAATCCTTGTGAAATTTGTGCACTCCTGTAACTGCTTTATATTTCTTGTTTCCACTTTGGAGCAACGAAAAATTAAAACATAAAATATAATAAAAAAAATATATGACCAAGAAGTTAAATTAAACAAAGTGATATAAAACAATAATCCAAAAGAAGATTAATTTACGTTGTCAAAGCCCTTTAGAATATACGAGAAGAATCTTGGTAAATAAGCGTGAATAGTCCTAAAATCTTTATAGTCTCACATTTTCAGTCACAGTAGCAATAGACCGATATCCAATAACACGAGCTCTATTTTTAGATCAAAATCCGTAGTTTCGTCCGAAGTTTCGGACTATTCACACTACGAACTATTTACGGACCACTATTTTAGACATCATGAATATTTGTAATATAGTGACAAAATCCTATTATATGTGGCTTTTGATCATAAGTAAAAAATATATTTCGCTTTATTGGATCCTAGTATGAAGTTTACTTTCGGACGTATCCGAAACTTCGTTGACGGATGCACAGAATAGACCTCCAGACAACGTCGCCGACCCATCTGGCTTTTATGAAGCCTATTAGTTTTTATCGACCCCCGAAGATCATTCCATTCCGAACACCTTTGATTCAACCGTAGCATTTTCGAAGGTGTGAAAATTCGAACGGAGAGGTAAAAGGTAAGTACCGGTCGTGACCGAGATGCTGAAATAGGTAAATTGAATCGTTATTAAGTTATTGTGAAACTACTTCGAACAATCCGTGACCGACGTGCATGGTGTATACTTTTATGATCCTATACCAATTTTATAAGACTGGTGTAGCATACGAGCTTATTGCCCACAGGATGGTAAATGATCACTGATATCATAGAACTAGAACACTATATAAATCAGGTTCTTCCTGATACCGATTACAGATGCATTGTCACTCCCGAAGACAAAGATTGTCGCTTTATATGTGAGTCAATCGGCATCGAAACCTTTCTACAGAAACGCAGAACTATTCACGCTAGAAATAAAAAAATGTACAACAGTATGTAGTATGTTTATCAAATTGATTTAATAACAATGCGTCGAAACATATGGATACACTGAATGATGAAACTAATAAAACACTGGAAACTCACTTAAGATTTAAATCTGTATTGAATCAAGGGATAAAGAGATGTAACAAAAAATGCTTACAACCACTATAACAAGCGCATATCTAACGATTATTCTACGAAATTTGTTAACTAATGATTATTAAGGGCAAAATGTGTAACAATTTTTATGGTGATATATGAACTTCTAAAAATAACATAATCAGTGAAATATTCTTATCAGCAGCCATTATTATACTGTCATCTCGAGTTTAGTCCAGTCAATCAGCCGGCAATCATTAATCAAACTCATTTCAAGTTGATTCCAGTTCATTATGATCGACATCGTGACCTAACTAGGCTGAATGCGAATCAACAATCTGGCTCGGATCAAACGTAAACTCAATAATTGGATCGGAACGAGTGGAACTCATCACTAATCAGAGTGTGAGAGTTTGCCGGGTGCGTATTTTTGTTCCTATTTTGTTGCGAATGACGCTTGGGAAATAGAAAAAGGCTTTAAAATTATTTGGATTTGTTTATCGTTAACCCACTATCCCACTGTTGGGTACGGGTCTTCTCTCGAGTGTCGAGTGAGTTTCATTCTGAGTTCGAGAATTTTTAAAAGGGTTTCAGGTGTATTTATAGGTCTCATCACGGTGTTTTAATTCACGGCAAATAAATTAATATAAAAAATTAATATTCATCCGTATTAATTTCGAAAATTTTGGGTTCGTAATTTAAACTAGATCGTAATTTGATCCAGTACCTATGAAAGACCGAATTTATAACTACAGCGTTTTTGTACAGATATTATAAAATTTAAATTAACGTTACTTAATAATTCGGAAATAAAAGTAGTAAAATAAATAACAAGTGTGCTATTTTTCGTAGCAATTGTGTCAAAGCCATTCAGCAGCATGTCATACTAAATTAAAGAGCAAAACACAGTAATTGGATCCAAATGACGACCTCACTAATCAGGGTAGGCCGTTGCGAGAGCGCGTTTTGTTCGCCTCACTACGGGCCTGTTGTTCAGATAGGTTCTCGGAAGGCTGAGATGAGAGATCGTTGCGTTGAATGTGCAGAAGTGGATTCAAAGCCACTCGTTGGGCCTGTCACAACCGACCCGTGAGAACTGAAGTGATACTTGTGGATAACATTACGCATTTTCTATATTTATTCCGATGTAGCCGGACATCTTAGATTGAAATAAGGATTTTTCTGAAGTGTGTCTAAGTATATTTTTTTCCATTTGATTGACTCCATTGTTTTATAAAATACAAGGACCGCCGGAAAATTGTTGGAATGCAGACTTTGAATGGGACTTTTTAAAGTCCTGAAATGTTGTCAGAGGCTGTAAGATGGAATTAAAAATAATTGAATTTGTAGTTATTAGATATAATTTTACTAGAAAATTTCTGACATTTCCTCATTTGCTGGGGAAAGCATTGAACGTGATAGCGCGATGTTTGATTCCCAAATTTCTGACTTCAGATTTTTCAAAGTCATGTGCTTATTAGAAATTAATTATCATACTCTTAAATGGTGCCGGAAAACAGTGTCAGTAGACCTACGTATAACGTATATTTTTTGGAACTCAGGCAGTTTCCAAAAAAACGTTCTGAAAGTCTACCTATAGGAACTTGGTCAGTGTAGTAGACTATGACCTCAACCCATCTCACTCTGAGAGGAGACCAATGGCCAGCAGTGGGAAGTAATGACGACGATGACGACTACGGTTAAGAGAAGCACCTATAAAATCTAGTTCAAAACATGGAACACCAACAAAAAAGAGCAACAACTTAATTACCATCGTTACTTGCTCCGGTAATGGTATTAGAGCGGGTACTTTCCGATTCCGTTTCGTTTCCGTCCTTATTCAGTTCATTTGTTAATCTGTTTTACTTCCTCTAACACTTCGATCTTTTTTTCACCGAATCCTATCGATTCATTTACGTCATGCGAGAAAACGAGATTTGTTTTTGGATTTCTTTTAATGAAGCAATAAACGAAGTATGAAATATAAAATTGGAGGATGTGAATTTGAAAGATAGATTAATAATGGTTTGACATTCATGCTCGTATGCTTTTTTAAGTATTATAAATATATACTGAGCATCACAAAAAGTGGAAGTATCGCCTCCATGCGTGGATGTAATCAAGCCGCCCCAAAATATTAAGAATCCTATCTTAAATATTTTTATTGTTTCGTATGTTTACTGTTACCTACCTAGAGTTTGGATAATATCTGGTACTCCATTCGAGTAAGAATTGAATTCAGTATTGACACAAAATAACAATTGAACAAACGAGTATGTATGAAACTATTGAATTGTGAGAACAAAGTTGCGGGCAACGCTATTAAATGGAACAAAGCCGAGCAAAATTTCCATAGCGGCCTCACGTCAAGTGTTTTTGACTCGACGGTTCGACAAGTCATCGCGTGACCACGAACATACTCGATTAAAGTTTTTCATAACGTAGCACCCATAAGCGAATTTTCACATACAAAGCGCGTCAAAACTAAAACGTGGCACGTGTCAATTCGCAACGAAAACAATTACGCGAACAAACGGGTCTCGTAATTTACATAGAGGGGCGAAGTCGCCTCGAGCGAGACGCGATTAAAATCCCTAAAATACACGTCAACGTGTTGACGTTTTGATGAGGCGAAATAAATTGTGTTGGGGGCGAAAAGATGGCCCCGGGGAAAACGTGCCCCGGGGAAATGAAGCTAATCATCTGGTCTCCACGTCTTTTTGTCGCAATGTACGAGCAATGCGTGTTGTTGTACAAAATAACAGTGGCAGTGTTTCACGCCAATTAACCGTTTTGCTGCGTGTGCCGATCGTGATAAATTATTTCATGTAATATCGCTGGTCTGCGTGGAAACTGCTTCGTCATACATGTCTTAATGATACTTTGGAGATTACAATAGAATGGTGCGAATATTTAAAAATGTCTCATTATTTTTGTTACATCTGATATAAATTACAAAGAAGGGATGATGACAGACAGGTAAATGATAGCCACATTAAAATGAACATGAAGTAACCATTACACAAAAAAGTGGAAGACAAGGAAATTTAATAAAATTCTTTGAGTATTTCTTTATTATATAAAATACACATGAAATACTAAAGTCGATACTGTAATTTTTAGTGATGCAAGAACAAAAACATCTAACATGATAGTATAGAAAGGTTGACATTAGAACACGGTCATGTCACGAAAGAAGCATGCTCCGTAAGATTTTGACGACGTCGTAACGACGTCTTGTCTTCCAGAAAAGTCGTATTCATGGCCATCATTTTATACACAGTAAAATAATGAAAGGAAAGGTCTTTCGTTAAAATAAAACACAACTATACGAAAGAACACCAAAGACGCATACAACGGAAGATTTTGATGATGTGACGGCACCATTTTTGAAATATACATAGAAGTCTTAGCTAGAGCCAGTTCAACTCTTGAACTAGTTCCTGTAACGGGCACATCTCAATTCTAAGCAAATTTCAAAATGGGACAATGCCGTATGCATCCACCGAAAGATTTTGACGACGTTGTGTGTGACAAAAGGTACTTTTACGTGACGTGAAGAGGTCTCGAGTAGACCTGTACGTCTTCTTTGACTTCCCGTTATTTGCGCGTTTCGAGTCGTTCGAGGGTCGTTCTTTGATCTCGTTGAACGCAATCGGGGGCCAGCGAGTCCTGAAAAAGGCGTCGTGGAAATTGGAGGGGTTTTTCAATACGGGAGTGTTTGTGTGTATTTGCATGACGTTTTTTCTCCGGTTTACACGCGTGATGCTTTCACCTTTTGCAATTTCATCCTGAGAGTGAATTCGTGCGTAGTCATTATCCTTATAATGGAGAATATTATTTACGTCCTTGCTTTTGCGTTTGCAAAAAGTTACAGAGACGTGAATTGTAATTGAATAGGAAATTGATATCACTTTAAGTTTCAAACAACCTTTAAAGCCCTGATTTCAAAACGTACGAACTGCATCAAATCTAACCTTTGCCACACTGAAAGAAACAATACCATCCCGACTCGTTGCAAATGGAAACCAAAGTGGGTCAAACATAGTAACGTGGCATCCATTCCGTATGTACGGGACGGTCGCCGCGGAGACGTATTTAAAACCGGGCGTTTGACTGACCGCACCGACCCTGAATACTAAAACGTTGGCGAGTTGCTTTAAAGTTCCACACGGCTGGGAATTTTAAACGGTCGTGACGGCACTGAATCAAAGTTCTTTGAGTGAGTTCAAAAATTGTTTTAGTAAGTGCACTTGACGGGTATGAGAGTGAAGATTTATATGGTTTCAAAGAAATTATAATGCCTCACGTATTGAACGTATCTAAATTCTTCCATCTTTTTTAAAACTACTTTAACGTCGGTCACATCGTTAATGATTTTACAATTTATTTGGAGGTGTTTGATAGATTGCTAACAATTATTTTTATTGAAATATCGGTTTTGAAAACCGTTGTATATGAAGTTGAAAAAAAATAATACAATTTAAGTCTCACTATTTGGGATATTCAACTCCACGTTTCAAGCAATGAGGGTAGAACGATAGGTGCAACGTACATAAAGCTGCTTTTCAATAGGTAATGTTAAACCCAAAAGAGGGAAAGGAAGTAAATATTAACGTGGTCTGTAACGCAAGAGAGCATTTAAAAATATCAGCGCAGGGGTAAACATATTAAATGAACATAAATTTATTTGCAACATCTGCATGTGTAGATGAAATATTTTTATTATGATTGCGAGCTAGAAACCGTCTAATAAGAGCTGTACAAACGGAACGGCATCATAAACATGTGGAAGTTGTATCGTTATATTTGCCCATAAAATATTTTACCGCTCGATGCGTGAAGAAAACATGTCTGATTACTGTTAATATTTATGGGATACTAACTTGGAACACTAATTGTACGGGAAATACTAAGTCATACTAAGATTTTTTTGATAAGAATGAAGTAGCAAGCAAGGTTGCTGTCCAATGATGGTTAATGGTCACTGCCGCCTATGGACATCGGTAACCAACTCCATATAGGGCGGTGGTTCTACTTGAACTCTATCATAAATGCATTGCCACATCGCAAAACTAAGCTGGTTGCTCATATGTAAGTCAACCTTCTCCACACCCCTCCCCGAAACACAAGTACTGCTTCGAGATTGAAAATGTGTAGCGGAGGCACGATATCTCCGGTCGAAACATATTTGTTCTCTCACATGTCTGTCACATGTTTTACCATTTTACTTTCACAGTCATCAAAATAATGAAATAATTACTATCGTTACGTAGATCACTGGTTCCTTGTTGAAATTATAGTGGAAAAAAGTAAGCTTTAGGGTGAAGTCCGTCTATCTAGTCATTGAAAATTATTTTGTTTTGCAATTTATTAAACTTTATACACCTTAGAAAAAAATTGAATACAAAAATATAATTTTATACTTATAGTCGTATTTTTCTATTAAAGCGGCATGTCTCACTGTCATGTGGGGTGAGTGGCCTAAACTTCAATGTTAAGCTATTTGCGAAACTTTTACTGATTAAATTTGTTGAAATTTTGTTTAAGTATAACGTATATTCATAAAATACTGACATGAGATTCGTGAAGGTTAAAAATCTCGTTACTGAATCAACTTTTGAGACACGTAGTCACTATAAATATTTTTTCGCGTAAATTCATTCTTACCTCCATCCGAACGTTTTAATTTTCGCAAAATTTTGGTGCTTAAAGATTTCCCCAGAGCAATTTGCTAAATTAGCTTAACAAACAGACCAAATTTAATGGCGCCGGTATGACGCAAAGGACAGTTTGCTAAATTATTTACGCTCCTCAAGAGGGGTGTTTTGTTACCGTAACCGCTCTTAAAGCGCCTCTTGTAACTTATATTTTATGTGTAGTTTTTGTAAAACAATTTAGAAAAAAAAAATAATAATACGCTGCGACAAAACGTAATGCTTTGCTCTAAGCAAGCAACGATATTACGAGTATATAGGTTAAGTTTTTTTTTTTATGAAAATTATGTAGTTAATGAACATGTAGGGTATTTAAATTGTTACAGTAATCCATGGAAATATGTAATCAACCCGAAAAACACTGGATTGAGGTCCCTTGTAAATTCGGCTTCAAATGTGTGGTGGTGACCCTGAAAACTAGCTAAGAAATCCTTGTATTCGTGTTTGTGATCACACCATTCAGACCAGGGTGTAACAACGCTATATAAGAAATATATATGTTCGTGGGCCCCACTAAATTCGAAGTAAGGTAATTGAGTCGCAATTACCTTACTGAGAACAGCAAGTACGACAATAAAGACTCGACTAACCCCATGTTCTCAGATTTTTTTATACTACGACTGTGGACTATTTCTGACGACTTTTGATGACCACGCATTTTGTTCTTTATTAGACGGACTGCGCACTCATTCCCCGCTCCATATTTAAACGAAGAAAAAGATGAAAAACGTTCAAGACTCTCGCTCGGGGATTCCTCAGTCGTCGGCTCCTATCTTTTCAGTCCCGTGAGTGGAGGACAAATTAAAAAGAACTTCTTTGTACGGTAACAATGCTGGGAAATTAAAAGTCTCGGAAAGAAACTGAGACGGTTTTCGTGAGAACAAGTGAAGCCACAATTTTTACTTAACTTCAGTTTGAGATCTTTTATCGGGATGCTTTTCGAGTAATTAATAATTAGATACTTGCAACTGTAATCTGTGTTATATTTCACTGATGGGCTGGAGTTTCTCTTTAGGAATGGGGAACTCCTGGTGATCCGTATGGGTGAAGGAACATACATGCTTGTGACCGACCCATGTCAGAAGTTTTTAAATAAGATCTTGACAAAGTCTATCGACTATTATCCAGTGATAAGAATCGAGAACGAAGACGTACAGAGACGTCCGAATCACGCAATGTAGGTACATAAATTCTGTCACAATATTTTTCACCAGGATGTGAAATAAGAGGGTTTTTTTTATATAATATAGGAATAGCAGAAGAGCATGCAGTCCACCTGATGGTAAGTGGCTAGTGGCACCCATCTTTGATCAAACCCAGATAGGATTAGATATTCCTACCTGAGGTCGCCCACAGATGCTTAGCGGCGGCCTGAGGACTAAGCTGGAACGCCTCGAAAAATATGTCTCCCTTACCATACCCTTCAAATCGGAACACGGCAGCGCCTAGCACTGCTGTTATTAGGAAGAAATATGTGTGGCGGTGGTGCCGCCGGAGTCGAACCTCAAAGGGTTCTACCACCTTTAAATTATTAAAAGCTACTAAACATCTCACAGCAATACAAAAATATTTTATATTAAGTAACATGAATCTGAACTTTTACTTCGATAATACTTGCTAACGTTTTATTTCCAGAAAATAAACATTTTAGAAGTGTTTACGTGGAAGTTTCTTATGTGTCTTATGTAACGTGGGAAGTAAGAAATATATTTTATCTGAATTTCCTCATTCCGTTGGAGATCCACATTATATGAATGGTCAGCGATTAAGTAAGTTTACTCGCGAGGTTTGTATGTAACTATATTATTATATACTAGCTGACCCGGCAAACGTTGAGTTGCCATATAAATAACAAAATGTTAAGGGTAAACAACCATTATCACTTAGGGGTATGAAAAATAAATAGTAGCCGATTCTCAGACCTACTGAATATGCATATAAAATTTGGTGAAAATTGGTAAAGCCGGACACGAAAATTTTATATATAAGATTTTACACGAGCATTTTAGGATGAAGAGTAAGGGAAAAAATACTGGTAACGGTCAGAAGCGATTCTAAAAATACAATATATTCTTTCATACACATCAACATTTACAATAATATATCATACATTTCCATTGATAAAATATATTTCAAAATCAGATGACATTACATAACTCAAAGCAAGACTGAATATTCCAAAAATATAAAAATAGAATAAGTATTTAAAAGTGACGGAAATTATCAATAACCAGCAATTATTTGGTTTATAGATAGATTATAGACTACCCATATAAATCAGTGTGTTGTGAACTTGTTGCTGTGATAATACATAACTCTAAATACTATTTCAAAGAATATGTGAACATTAAGTTGTATAAACACTTGTACAACATTCATATATCTTTCCTCTCTGTTTACCCATTGCAAATCAAAGTAAGAAAATCACATAAAATAAACAGTTCCAATGTTACATAGCATTCGATGTAGAGGTCGGCTACTGGCTGACCTATAAATGAAACGACCAAGAGTAGCTACACATCTGTAATCGGCTTCTGATAGAACTACTCTCCAATATGGAGTAGCTTGTAAAGGGTTATAGGAATAATTTAAGTTATAATAATATAAGTTTATGCGAATAATTACTGGGAATGCCAACTTATCAGTTACACATCAATTTTATAAAAATGATGTTATAAACCAACCTGAGTTCTTGAATGCCGTCTACAAATTCAATTTTGCAACATCCTACTTAAATGAAGGTGCATTTAAGAAAATTACTATTTAAATGACCTTCCAAAACTTAACTACTTATTAACTAAACAAAAATTGAATGTATGCCATATCATGCAGAAGTTAGCAGAGCTTAAGTAGGATTTTGCTTTTAATACTATAAAAAGGGAAATAAAACATAATTCCAAAAATCTAAGCATACAAAAATAGCAATAAAGATTCCATGCTAATGGCTAATGCAAAACCAAAAAGCAAATGTAACAAGGTAAACAATTAAGCGTGTTTCCGTTGCCCAAAGTCCGGAGAAACCGCAGAAACCAACGAGATATAATGATCCGCGCCGGTTCATCGCATCAATTATTTACGATGTTGAGTGTAGCGCGCGGGCGTTATGGGGCACAAATGGACTGTGCCTGCGGTCCGAGCGGGTCTCAAGGGGATTCGACTCGCATCTTCTTACGACGGTAATATTTGTTATGTTATTAAGTTGCCTATAATCTGATTTTTTACATGTAATGGCTTCCAACTGTGGGTATACAATAAAAAAAATAAAGAGAAGTGTAAAGAATGTATTTTACGACTTTTGGGATATTCTATAAAAAAGACACTTTTTTTTAGTCTAGTGTAAAATATTATATAAAGTAGTGGTAAAATATGAAAGAAAATCAGTGATAAACTTGGTATGGTTACATCGCATTATTTATTTAAAATGTTGAGTTTGTGCGAGCAGGTTTTACGATATATAGGTACGAGTACATTGAAAAAGGGACTAAATTTCCAAGGTAGAATAAAATTTTGTTAAACATACATTAAAATACGTGATGAATGGAAATAACAGATTAAAATGTATTATGTCTACGAAACAGATCTTGAAGCCGCAAAAACCCAGTGAAATATAATGACCCCGGCCGGTTTATCGTATCATTTATTCAAAATGTTGAGCGTGTGCGGTCGTAATGAAGCACAAATGGACGGAGCCTGCGGCCCAGTTGGTCCCACGGGGCTTCATCCCGCATCTTCGCATTACAGCTTGTTAGATGATGAAATTATGGGAGTGTTACGCGCTTCTAATTATTGGTAATGGTTTAGTTTCAACATAGTTTTGAAGGTAATTACACAAATACACTTAGAGATGTAAGTGATTATATTGTTATGCGATGCGATACCGTAAGCTACGTATTGTTACGTAAACAATCAATCATTGTAATAATCGTGTCTCTACGAGAATTTAGTGAGTAGTTTTATACACAAAATTTATAATAATGAGGCAGGCGGCACAGTTGCTAAAGAATTAAGTGGTCTGGATAGCACTTCAATTGAGCATAATATAGACCGTTGTAGAAACTCACAAATTGCAACTGTGTTAATACTATTAATTTAGTTACCAGATAACGTCATACGTTAAATTAATGAAAAACTGGTGAAAGAAACAACATCAAAATATAATATAGTACCTAGGCAATGCAGCCATTGTCAAGCAATTACACGTTTCTATTTTGACTAAATGATAAATGAGAGAGAAAGAGATGATAAACTCGATTTGAAGCATTGTAGTTAACAAATTAAATTTGCTATACTCGAACTTAGATTTTGTTTTTAACAAAACAACACAGGATATTTCAATGAATTTTCAAAAATAAAACTTCCTGACCACAACATCCCGAACATAATAGAACCGCATTACCAATTAATAAAGGACAATCATTTCACCGAACATTCACCCCAAACAATCAACGTTTAAAGATAAATAAAAGGTGAAAACCAAACAACGAAACATCAAAGGCCTAAATCAGGTGTAATGGAGACGTCAGTTGCGACGCCTCGCCTGACAAGAGGGTGACCGTTTAAAACTTTGAACGTGTACGGTTTGCGGGCAAATAATGCTCTCTAAATAAAACTTCATACATACAACACTTCGTTAAACGTTTGCCTATGTCAAACGGTTGTGTGGCTGACAAGAATATTAAGGTACGTACTGCGATGACCATTTAAAAGATTCTCCGAGTACGTCAGGCTTTTATTAAATCTACACGTTTGGAAACAAGAAATATATTATAAAGAAGAATCATGTCTTACAACACAGATAATTAAGTATTCAAACAATACAAATGGTTGTACAAAATAAGTCGATTGAATATGATAAGGCATATTTAAGAATTTTAAAAAATACTTTTCACATTTATAGTAGGAAACAAATAGATACGCTATATTAATATATGTCTTAGTTTTAACCTACTTACCAGTGATACTCGTATCATTATTTTCATGTTAATCACATGATAAGAAAAAGATATTAGATGTCGCAGAAAAATAAGGCGAGATTTTGTAGAGTCAGATACCTAGTGCTTGTAAATAATTGAGCTGTCAACATCATTATTACCGTACCGTACCGGAGTAGCCTTAAATTATTATTCTTTAATTATTAAAACGTCACATATTTCACCTCAAAAACGTTACTCTATCGAAACACAATTCTATTATTTTCATAACATTTCGTACACCAAAACAACAAAGTGTTGATTTTCTCACAGCTAGTTGTTTCGGGGTAATGGAGCCGTCAGCGGCGACACTCGTCACCGCGGGGGTGACCGTTTAAAACTTTCCGAAACACGTCACAAACGTTTTTGTTAAAGGCTCTGTGTACACTACGCTACCTTGAAATATTAAATTTCGCGATACTTAGCAATTTCCTGAGTAATTGTCGTAGACTAATATTTGCGAAGTGGAACTTCTTTAGGTGTGACTTGAGAGCGAATTCAGATCTCTTTGTCAGAGACAATGTTAATAAAGATACACAAAAGTGTAGTATATTTGAGTTTATTTTCATTATATTTTACTTATAGGCTTTAATAATAATAATATTTCTGGCAATGTTATACCAATAATGGATGATTAGATGTTTAATGAATATTTACTTATTGCGTCCAATTTATCGGTCGTAAATATGATACCCATAAAACTGAAATGTAACAAAATCATTACGGTCAATTATATCCTTTAACTTAATGTTCTTTCACGTCGACAGGAGTAAAGTTTACATAAACCACACTATCATAAAATGTTATAACAACTTCAAACATTTTGAGAGCATTACATTTCACGGGAGTTACTTCACAACTAACGTAATACAATAAAACTGTGTACCGAGCCTTACTCTATAATGCAGTGCGCCGTTCGCGGGCATGACGTCACGGCTCAAGATGCGAAAGCAATTTAAGTTTAAACAATAGCTACAGCGCCACCGCACGGGAATGTGGCTTGATAGTGGTGAATACAGCTCATAACCGCCTGCGCTCTGTACCCTTACCATGAGTTTTTACGTTTTGACAAATATGACTGTTTTGGTATTTGTTTACGTATTTGCCCATGCCAATTCCAATCAGCGCCCTTAGCGGATTGTATCAGAAGTATAGTATCAGTAACGTAACATTAAATGTATAAATTGACAAAATGGCGCTTTATGTTTTGTCTCTCTTTTTTGTGAATAGTGTGATGTGAGGCAGATAGAGACTTGAGCACTTACTTATTGTTACGTTTACTCAGTCTACTGAAGCAAACGGAACAGAATATTGGATTGAATAAACGTAACGTAAAATTGTTAGATGTTTTAAAAACTCATGGTAAGGGTAATGTTGACAGGTACAAATGGGCGTGCTTCAGGGTATTCCAGTGTCAACGGCGACGGATGTTTTGACAGTTATGTTTTCATATGCCGCGGAGGTGATGATTCTTGGGAACGTGTTGATATTTTTGTTATGTTGGAAGATGTCAAGTTTTACGGCGTTAGATGGGTGAAAGCTGACGTGTTATGTGGTGTCTTGTATAAAATACGACACTAAGACTTAAGATGTTTAATATTTCCTTTTATCATATCAACCCTTACGTTATTTTTTTTTCGAAGTTACGTTTCCTTTGGCGCGTGCAAGTAAGGGCCATATTTTTTGTTTTTAGTATAAAGCAGGTCGTCGATACCATGATAATAATCAGTTCAATCTTTTAAGACTCTATTACATCTACGATGTAATACGATTTACGATGTAATAGTTTGAAAAAATATTTTATCTCCGATGTAATAGTTTGAAAAAACTATTTTATACTTTATAAATTATTATTACTGAAATAAAGTTTTTATGGCTTTTTAGCAGAGTAAAATATAAACAAACATTCAGCCTATATTGTTATGTTATGTGGTTCCTACCGAACATAATTTTGTAACCACTTCACAAATACAAAGTGAACTCGACCGTACAAAGCCTTACAATCTTTAAGCACCTTTAGTATT
Organism: Epargyreus clarus clarus; assembly: GCA_014595695.2. NCBI lineage: Eukaryota > Metazoa > Arthropoda > Insecta > Lepidoptera > Hesperiidae > Epargyreus > Epargyreus clarus. The sequence continues at coordinate 3,004,124 of JACTTY020000026.1, forward strand.
CCGCACTATTCCAACTTGTATCACAGAGCAAAGGGCCCTCCAATCCCCATTTTCGCTATTGAGACGATAACTACCTGTATTCTGTGGGGAGTAATTATGCAAGCTCACGTATCATGCATCATAACGAACCTACTTCGATACTCCGCCACTCGAGGTAGGGATGATAAATGTTAGGTTGGAAAGTATAAGTATTCTTTAGTGTTTTAGCTTAACATTAAAGGGATATTGGTTTTAATAAAGAGGAATATATTTTTATTTGATTTGGTAACTTTGTTTTAATTAAGAAACTATTTGAAGGTCGAAGAAACCTCGTCGTCATACTTTTCGAGGTATTCTAACTTAATACTCAGTGGCCGACCTCAGGTAGAAATCGAATCTTATCTGGGGTTGATTAAAGAAGTCCATGCCCGGCAGAAGCCATTTACCATTAAGTGAACTGCATGCTCGTCTACTACTCCCATAGTAAAAAAAATAATAATTTATAAACTCAGAAATGAAATGTACCACCACCATAAGATTCGTAGGTTGATAGTTCGTACCCTTCTTCAATAAAGCTCACAAAAACCCTACGTACAAGATAAGCCATACTTGAAATCGGCAACCACTCCTTAGGACTAAGTTGGTATGTATATCTTTCTTCGTTTCAAGTATATCTTTCTTACGTCATCATCAACTCATTACTGTCCCACTGTTGGGCACGGGTCTTCTCTCACAATGAGAAGGATTAGGCCATAATTTAGTGCGCTGGCCATATGCTTATTGGTAAACCTTCACATACCGTTGAAAACTTTTTTCTCTCTTACATAAATTGAAAAAAAATAAGCGCTTGACACTGTTCCTTTGAGGCAGAAATAGGGGTAAGTACAATTCAAACCAAGTTCCAAATAATTCTTGCAAATTACAATATATATCACATAGCCATCATGAATAAATTCATACTTATAGCGTATAATATTCATAATATGTTTGCGATGCCCATGGGATATGTACAATGCGAACATAATTGTATCCGGTGAGGGCGGGGGTGGGGGTGAAAAAGTTTGTATTTTCCTTTTGGCGTTCCTACTTCTGTTTTATGTTGTCGGCGTAATCACTGAGTATTTTTGGCAGGAATAAGATTTTTTATTGAGTGTTTAGTAAAGATAAACAATAATCGTGTTTGCCCATATAGCTTTAGACAGTCAAGTAGCAAAATAAGTTGGCTGTCCATCTCATATTAAGGTCACTGCCGTTCATACTGGACACATGTCAGTAACCTCAAATAGAATAGTGCGCAATCTGAGTTCGGCTACACATATGTTGCTGTTTCTGAGTACTTACCATATGTTACTCTCATCCTTAAGCCAAATACATTTTTAGAAAGTCTAATAAATAAATAAAAAAAGTTAATGTACGTATGCAAATGACGTGGCGAGTGTATCACTATACCGTTGTGACACACAGAGTCCCCGGTTCGACTCCAAGTCAAATAGACATCAAAATAATACATTATCGTTTCAGTTCTGGGCCTGAAGTTTTGTATAATAGGAAACATTTTATATTTTCATTCCTAATAACTTGACTGATTGGATACGACAACAAGCTATCATTATAATAATCCATGTTTCGTCAATTTGAGTACACCGGGGGTGCCAAAATAATCACTATACATAATGAGTATAATGGGGATTGTGATACAATGTACAATGGCTTTAGGCGATGGGGTGCGGACCCCTAATGGGATCAAATGCAGACATCAGGTGTTGGGAACATGCATTTATATGCACATAAACACATAAATAAATGCATGTGCACTGTTAAATTCATTTTTATTATTTAATTTAACGATATATTTTTCGATCCTTATTTGAAAATAAAGGTTTGTAGCCACTAATATGTTGGATAAAGTATGAGTACCCTAGAGGGCTGTAGCCACTGTCGATCCATCATATAGACTTCAAACTGGTTTACTAAATTTATCTTTAAAAAAAAATACATATTTTGTCAACAAAAAAAAAAACATTTTTTGTAACTCCTGAAAACCCCGTGAAAACGTATATGGTGGGGTGAAAGTACAACATATTATCATTTTATTCATTTAATTCAATAGTACAGTTATCATACACTCACATATATACCTAGTCACTTCAGTTAATATTTTGTTACCTAAGCCATCGCTACATGCTACATAATAATAATTCTCGCAAATCCTCTTTGACTTGTAGTACAAGAGTTTTATATTACATTTCCATACAATGCCGGCTACTCGTATTAACATCTACAAGTTACAAAGATTTTAACAAAAAAAAACATTTTTGGTAACTTCTAAAATTCCTTAAAATGTAGGGGTAAAATTAGAATAACAGATTTTAATTTTAGATATTTAACTCAATATTACAGTTATCCTTCACATCTTCACCTCGTCACTTCAGATAATATTTAGTTACCTAAGCCATCGCTACATTCTACATAATAATAATTCTCTCAAATCCTCTTTGACTTGTAGTACAAGAGGATAGATATTACGTTTCCATACAATGCCGGCTACTCGTATTAACATCTACAAGTTATAAACTTCCAACCATACGGGGTATTATGCTCTCTGAGGTATGATCTCTTCATAAGCTTCATACAATAGCTATTGTGAACTTGGACGGCTGTTTTCATTAGTTTACTATAGTTAAATCTTGTCGGAGGTCGCCTGACAGGTTTAAATGTTCCGGCATTGTGAATGATCACTAAAGAGGAGTAATAAGTGATAAATATTGTAATATTATGTAGTACATAAAAAATAAAGGTTCCTTAATTATACCTACAGAAATTGAACGTGTCAGATATAGTTCATGTCAGATAAAATATTTTTTTCGATGTTCGGTCCGTTTTTCGCGATTGGTGTACACATGTAAATACGTTATTATACATAGTATAGAAACATTTTGTCTGACACTGTCAATGTCCATAGATATAAAAGGGGCCTTATGCTGCCTGACTCACTTAGAAAATACAGCTTGAAAGGCTTAAACTATACGAAAATACAAGTCTAAAGTTATAATATTTATAAGCTCGTAGACCTAGTCTAAAACCATAAATCTTAGCTAAATAGAGTGCAGGTGTCGTGATTTTTGGGAGCGTCTTAGCTAATGTGTTTACCCTCTTACGTCGAAGGGTTCTGCGTCCACTTTAAAACAAGCCCCAAACTTAAGGCTAGAGTGTGCGTAATAACGTAGGTCAGAGATAATAAAATAAGACTGTCTAAAATTATCTGTATGTTAATATTGTTGGTATTTTTTCAAATAATCTGTATAAGCAAGCTAATAGTCTATGTGTTAGCGATAAAGCTTAAAACGACCATCTAGAATCTAAACATTTCTTTCCTAAGTTATACGATTATCTGCGATTTTGCATACTACGAAACTATAGCAAACATTTTAGACCCTTTGAACTAAATTATTGAATATCGAATGGAACTTTTTTATAAACCCATTTTTTATAAAAATCTATTAACTGTTCAAATCTTTATCCGTGTGGGTTTCGTGGTTCGTGTACTCGTTTGTATGTTTGTACATAAATACTCTGATTAACTGTTAAAATTCAAAATTTCTAAGTGAAGATATTCCTCTGTTAAATTTCTAAGATATTCCTCTGTTGTCGACCAATATCTATACAAACAGCTTTACAACCGGCGATGTCTCAGTTCCAGAGCGAAGATTTCCGCCGAACATAGCGGGAGTCGACGCGTTTGCATTAAGTTTTATTACTTCCGCGCGCTTGTAAATTATAGGTGTAATATGCGAGGCGCTTCTAGTGGGACTGAGATATTTTTCTTGGGAAAACGATAAAAATGTTGTCCGGGAAATTCGGTGGGGGTTTCTGAATGTTTATTCGCATCTCTATGCCGAAAACTTACGAATTTAACGAATCGAACGAATTTAATGGTGGTGGTTGCGTTTGTTAGAATAATACCAATTTTGAAATTTATTTTAGTTATTGTTAATTGTTTGGTATAGGAAAATATCGGGACAGCATAAAGCTAGGATGATCGCCATAATATTTTTAAAGGTATTAATAAAGGTCAGCGTGTCGGAAAGCATAAAGGTAATTTAAAAGAATAAGAAATATTTTAAAGGTGAAAGAACTCTCTCGTGGTTAGACTCCAGGGTCACCACCGCCAAAACATTTCTAGCTAATAACAGCAGCCTTTACAATAAATTCAGCAGCACTTGTGGCCGACCTCACCCAGGATTCTTATTTTGGAGGTAGAAGCCATAACCATTAGATGGACTGCATTCTGGTTTTCTACTTCAATATTATAAACAGAATATGCATAAATATAAATAAGTAACCATATATTTTTACCACAAATTTATACTACAAACTAAAAGCAATAGCTATTAATATAAATCTATCTCTAGAGAATATAAAGCTAATGCTTTCTTCTTTGCAACTTAAGCCGATATACTGCTGTGTAAGCATACTGTATTACGGTCCAAGTAGTAAATATCTCCAGATTTTAGTACAACTGCAGTCTAGATTTTTGAGACATAAATATTTCTTATAAGCTACATTTATTTAAACTAAAGAATATATTTAATATTTACGTGCCTTTTTCAGAGTCAAATGTAGATTTATGTGATGTAAGTAATATACGTGAACATTTTTACTATTCTTATCGATATTAAAGTTATATAATTCTCACAGTTTTATTTATACAATTTTTCTACATTTCAGTATTAATGTAATAATTTTGAAGGTGGTAGAACCCTTTGTGGTTCGCCTCCGACGGCACCACCGCCACACCTATTTCTACCTAATAACAGCAGTGTTAGGCGCTGCTGTGTTCCCCTCTGAAGGGTGTCGTAAGGGAGACATACTTTTCCGACTTAGTCCTCAGGGGCAGCAGCGCATCTGTGGCTGACCTCAGGTAGGAATATCTAATCCTATCTGGGGTTGATTACAGATGTCCATGGGCGGCAGTAGCCACTTACCATCAGGTGGACTGCATGCTCGTCTGCTACTCCTATAATATATAAAAAAATATATATTGATAGTCAAGATAAAAATAAGTGTAGTCACTAACACTAAATAATGATTTGTTAGGAACGATGGTAAGAGTAAAGAAATTCAATTGTCAAATGAGGGTATTAACTAAAAGTGGGCGTATAAAAGGGCACTGTACTCGTAGATCGTCTACTGAGTAGTTATTTTCCGATCTTTGTAAAGAACCTTACTCTGCCATTTTTGTTGCTCATTTGCGTTTAATTGATTTTCTGTTAATTTATTTAGGAAAGTTAAGGTTCTCGGCTTATAAGTTTGGTTTTTAAATAATTTCCTGACGAGGTTTTTAATATACGGATATCCACAAATAGGTCTTTTTATGTTAATGTTCTTCAAATAACTAAAACATTTTTTTTAATCTAACACGAAAAAGATTTTACATGCCTAAAGGCAGATGCGATCGCGTATCCCTCGCTCCATGACACACAGATCGTTGTGTACACATGGCTTACGTTGCTTACACATGCGATATGCACACAGACTTGTGCACACATAACCCACATACAGTTGTTCACTTTGAAAATATCGTTAGTCGACTGACCCTCTTTTATCAGTGGATTGCCTTTTTCATCACACTCCTACCTGGATAGGGTTCGAATGGGTCGGCGTGGTATAAATATAGTGGTATTAGGTGATGACTGGACAACCAATACAAATAAGAGATTTGTTTTAAATAATATTAGCAAGCAAGCGTTCACATTGTCTGGTGCTATAAAGTGCATCACTGCCCATGGGCTACCGTGTCCAAATCCAAATAAGATGGGGATCCTACCTTTTTTTACATAGAGAAACCTTAAATGGGTTCCTAGTCCTCGCAGTGGAGAGGACATACCAAACATCTATCGGCTAAAAGTCCACAGTGTTCATCTGGACGCCCTTTCTCGGGTCTACGGGTACGCTAATAACACTCGTTCATGATCCCGATGGCATTTGTCCGCGTGTAGGGGTCCTACCTGAGATAAGCCACAGATTCGTTACCACGTAACTAACCTTGAGGATTGATAGGTAGATGCACCCCTGCTATTATGAGGCAGAATTATTTGTTACAGATAGGCCACTAGAGTCAACCAAGAGTTTTTTCTCTCCTCAAAGATTTTTAGTTCTTGTAAGTAGGTATAATACTTTCTAAAAGATTTAAAATTTCTAAAGAAATATACCTTAACATTACGTTATTCGCTTGTCCTATGATTCATGCCACTAGGTATAAATCTTACAAACATTTACTGCTTTCGAGTAAGCATAAAGGTATTAGAAACGAGGGGAGTACAGTTTACGAGACATAAACCGGTTAATCTGACCATTGCTGGAACGTTTATGGCATTATTTGTGTACGAGTGTACGTTATTTTTTTTGCTGTCGATATTTAGAGTGAACCTTGATATTTGTTGAAGTATGTTGCTGTATACGTATCCAGAATCGATTAAATTTTGAAATGGCACAAGTCTTGACGGATTTCATATAGTGATATTACCATCACATTTATGTTTTCCTTGTACCTTAAATTGGAATAGCATATATAGCATACTCGTATTTCAAACATTTTTGAATGTGATGGTAATGTATAACATTGTGATGATAGTAATTTAATGTGGCATAGAGACAACTATAAGTTTGTTATATTTCTATAATGTACGATAATGTATAATGATATCGTAAGCAAACAATGTTTGATGGTCAATTTCAATAAAGCGTTGTTATTGAACTAATTATTTTGGAAAAACATCTGTCAAATAACTTTTGTAGCAAGTTTTAATTTTATAGTACTTTTATTTCGGACATTTTCACGTTTTTAACGAACATATGAAGTATATAAGTTGGTATTTAGATGAGTCTAATTTACTAACTAATAGAGTTAGTAAATTAGAAGGAAAATATATTCACCACAGGTAAAATTAAATTGCAACGTATGAACTAAATCAAATAAGAGTCAACTTGTGCCATCTAACTGTCGTAATGTATGCGACGCGCGTGCCTCGCCTTCAATGGTAGTGATGAACCGAGTGTAACTAATACTAAATGGAGTGTGTGGTGTTATGAAAATTTGTTATAAAGCTATAATAAAATATTATAATGTTGACGACACAATAAATAATTGAAATGTATGTAGTTAAGTTAACTTTTGTATGTAAACCTTTTGTATGCTAGTTACTTTCTTGTCACAATTAAATAACGGTATCTTTGTATGAGTCAATATCTCATACGTATTGTTTGTACAATAAGCTAAAATAAATAATTTTGATTAAAATAAAACTATTTAAAATATGTAACTGCCGCTACGCCTGTAAAAATTATATTTTAGGAAAAAAATGACACGACTTTAAAAGAGGTACTATATTTTAATAAGGGGTATAATGCATATTTTTTAATTTAGATAAATCTTAGAAACACACTTAAAAATATTGGTTTTATATGTAGATCATAAATCTTTGCTTACTACATAATATAAAACAATGTATGTAATATAGTACGAAATCCGCGAATCCGTGCCAATAAAACATAAACGTGGCACTACGGGCACGAAATACAAAACCGCGCGCGGCCGTTAATATTTGCTTTTCATATATAACTAATCCCGCTTAGCGGTTGATCCGGTGAAATTTTTCCCCGCCAGCAAACATTTCGGCACGATGCTCGTTTTTGTTTCGGACCGAAAAAATTAAGCCCCCAAGTCGAAAACACCTAGTTTCGACACAAATTCGCAAAAGCGAAGCGCGGACCGGAACGAATTGACTACGGGTTGCTGGGCCGATGAAATAAAGTCGGCATGTATGTATGTACGTACGTGTAACACGGATATTTGAAACGCAACGTTTTTTTTTTGGAAATTTCAGCCGGTTCTGATAAGTGAGTTGGTCTTGATTCTTGGAAGTGACAAGTATATGAATAATTTTATAAGAATAGAGATTTTAAATATTCGTGGTTATAATGAGGCCCTCGACGCCTACCTATTTCTATCTTCAGAAGTGTTAAGCACTGCGGTATTTTCGTGTCAAGAAGAGAAGGTTGCAAAGAACGTTATAAAGTAAATTTTAACTTTTTCTCAATGGGAACAACGTATCTGTGGCTGTCTTTAAGCAGATCTATTAAGAGTTGAGTATGGCTCTGTTGGTAATAATCCGTTCACATGTGTCAATTTATTATAATACACTTATGTAGTGTATAAAAGTTTTAACCAGTTATCTCAATCAGACTTTCAAAAGTTACATACCATTAAATGGCAAGATCAACAACGAATATATTTATAGTTTCCGTTAGTATGGTTTGGTTCAAATTCCTATAAAATCAATATAAAATACCCATATTATTCGTTATAAAATATATCGTTAGTTATTTTAGAAAAAGCGTTACATTATTTCACAACACTGCTTGAACACTAAATATTACCGAGTGCCATTGGAGCATAGGCAAACATTTCAAGTGTTGGTGCTTTTTTGTCAAAAAAATGTTCCCTAGTCGAAAACACTCACTTTCGGCACAAACTAGAAATTCCAAAGCACGGGCCGGAACGAATTGACTAGCGCGGGTTACCGGTTCGCGGAAATACTCGTAAAATCGGTATTCTGCAAACGCGAATTCCGGTGACGCGATAACGCATCGGTAAAAGGTGAGTCTGCTTTGTGAAGACAGATTGGCACTACAATGTAGGTTGGTAGTTTGCTACGAGTTATACATAAATCAAAATATTTAATGTGGTTTTATGCTTATAATTTTTTATGCTTCCTATGTATTCTATCTATATCTATTTGAAAAATATAATATGGACGATACTTTAATTTCAAATATGGCATCGATATTGTGTAAAACAACGAAAGACGTATTTTATGTTTTGCACGAGGTATCTTGAGAATGGCAAAGCGTGAGAATAGCACTGCTAATATGAGAAAGTTGTTTATACGGATATTTTTAAGTAATCACCATATTGTCGTTAAGGAAACTGAATAATAAAATATTAATAGATTACTATACAAGAATCCTAATTTTATTAGGTTGTCTGCCCAGATTTTGGTTTAGTTCTGCGTGTTTATATTTATATTTTTTGTGAACACTGATGGTATCAACAACAACTAGCAACTGTGTTAGTATTATAATTAAGCGTTTATACTGTAAGACATAATATAAGACTTAGTAGCCGTTATTCCGTAAAGGCAAAGTAAATCATAGTAACGGCGTGATTTTGTACTCCGCCGTAGAGGCCATATAGCATGACCGACGTCAGCTATTCATCCGTCGTCGGGCGCAGCGCGTAACGAGGCCGCGCCGGAAGCGCGCGGTGATACTTCCGTGTGCACGGCGGACGTACATCACGTCAAAGTGAATGCGGCTACGCTATTAACAGGGTTGTCATATCATTGAATTATGCTGTTTTTTTTATATAATACAATTGATAAATGCGAAATAATAATTATGCTACATTATGAAATATAATTATTGGCAAGTTTCTTTATACAGTAAAGAGATACGCTAGAAAATGAGCAATAAAATTGTAGGTTATCAGAATTACGTAACTTGAAAATATATTTATGTTATGAATTGTAAGGAAATGAGTTATACTCATTTTATTATCCAATTTATTTATTTTTTTTTTTTTTTTTTATAATATAAGAGTAGCAGACGAGCATGCAGTCCACGTGATGGTAAGTGGCTACTGCCGCCCATGGACATCTGTAATCAACCCCAGATAGGATTAGATATTCCTACCTGAGGTCGGCCACAGATGCGCCGCTACCCCTGAGGACTAAGCTGGAACGCCTCGGAAAAGTCTGTCTCCCTTACCACACCCTTCAAACCGGAACACAGCAGCGCTTAACACTGCTGTTATTAGGTAGAAATAGGTGTGGCGGTGGTGCCGCCGGAGTCGAACCACAAAGGGTTCTACCACCTTTAAATTTAAATAAATTTTAAATACAATTAATTTGTCATCACAATGTGATCTGGTCATTAATCTATCCTGCAAGCCTGTACACAGTAAACCCGCGTTGTTACGGTTTCCCGAGCGTGATTTTGTACTCCGCCGTAGAGGCCATATAGCATGACCGACGTCGGCTATTCATCCGTCGTCGGGCGCAGCGCGTAACGAGGCCGCGCCGGAAGCGCGCGGTGATACTTCCGTGTGCACGGCGGACGTACATCACGTCAAAGAGAATGCGGCTACGCTATTAACAGGGTTTTCATATCATTGAATTAAGCTGTTTTTTTATATAGTACAATTGATAAATGCAAAATAATAATTATGCTACATTATGAAATATAATTATTGGCAAGTTTCTTTATACACTAAAAGAGATACGCTTGAAAATGAGCAATACAATTGTAAGTTATCAGAATTACGTATCTTGAAAATATATGTATGTTATGAATTGTAAGGAAATGAGTTATACTCTTTTTATTATCCAAATACAATTAATTTGTCATCACAATGTGATCTGGTCATTAATCTATCCTGCAAGCCTGTACACAGTAAACCCGCGTTGTTACGGTTTCCCGAGCGTGATTTTGTACTCCGCCGTAGAGGCCACATAGCACGACCGACGTCAGCTATTCATCCGTCGTCGGGCGCAGCGCGTAACGAGGCCGCGCCGGAAGCGCGCGGTGATACTTCCGTGTGCACGGCGGACGTACATCACGTCAAAGCGAATGCGGCTACACTATTAACAGGGTTGTCATATCATTGAATTAAGCAGTTTTTTATAAGTATACCTAACGATAAGGCAGACGAGCTACCTGGTGAAAAAAAGTCACCGTCGGTTATGGACAATAAAGGACAGTAATTCGCGTAATTTTTAAGCACGAGTATTTAAGGCACATAAGGTAAATGGTAGTTAAAAGCCCCGACCCACAAAGCTACTTACCAAAATGTATGCCTTTTACTTTTCTACTCATTTCGTACTCAGTTGCACTTATAAAGGGATATACTAAATTAATAGCTGAAACAATTGCAAACCATATATACTTAAAAAAAAATTAAAGGCAAATTATTGAGCAACGTCCACATTTTCATATTAAAAGACCGCCCTACAGTTGCGGTGGCAGCCCTGCTACAAGTGCTACGCGCTACGCCGACATAGCGTCGTCCTCTACGGCGACAGATGCCTGCTGTCATTGTATGATGCAGGCTACTTTGACCAGTGGCATTTTGGAGAATACCCGAATACCATCTAGCTTTACTAAGCATAGTTGTGTATTTACGACTTACATGATTCTCTTCCTTATTACTATGTAACATCTTATTATTATGTAACTATGTCCCATAGATTAGTAAAGATACTTCGCCGCCTTGAAATTGAATGAAGCCACAAATGGCTTATTTTAGTAAGTTCTTTTTTTGAATCCTTGACAAATTAAATCATTTTTAGAGAAAAATTACGAATAAATGACTAATTTACGTAATAATTACGTAATTTACGTAATAAATAAATAATTATTTTAAATATTTTAGGCACATTTTAGCACGGAGACGTGGCAAAACTTTTTTACGCAACTATTTCAATTCTCAAAACTGGGTACATTTTCTTGTTAGGCGTGAGTAATCTTTACTAATCTATGCTATGTCCATATAATTTATACTTAATTATTTTTGTATCTGTGAATTTTGTGAACAATATAATTAGTGTTTAACATAGCGCTAGTTAAATAAATATATGAAGGAAATATAAAATTACTCATAATTCTTTAACATATGACCTATAACTGAAACCGATACGTTTAGGAGCAATAAATTTGGCATACAAGTTTTTTCTGCTTAAACAACAATCAGTATTTATAAATGATTTAAACTATCATCATTAATCTTAAAACGGAGAAGTATTTACATGTAACATTCCATACATACCAGACATAACTACACGATAAATACAATTTTTTTATCATATAGGAGTAGCAGACGAGCATGCAGTCCACCTGATGGTAAGTGGCTACTGCCGCCTATGGACATCTGTAATCAACCTCAGATATAATTAGATATTCCTACCTGAGGGCGGCCACAGATGCGTCGCTACCCCTGAGGATTAAGCTGGAACACCTCGAAAAGTCTGTCTCCCTTACCACACCCTTCAAAACGGAACACAGCAGCGCCTAACACTGCTGTTATTAGGCAGAAATAGGTGTGGCGGTGGTGCCACCGGGGTCGAACCACAAAAGGTTCTATCATCTTCAAAACGACTGTACGAATTCAAATTTAATACGTACAGTAATTTAAAAATGACTGTACGAATAAAGTATTTAATGTTTACATTTTGTAACATTTTAACGTTTAAGCTTATTTAAAATATGTTTCCGCCATGTCACTTTTGATTCCATTATGGCGTACATTACAGAAGTATATTGAACCATAGTACAATCGTAACAGTAAGCTACGCCGTAATGTACAACCGCCACAGTACAATCAGAATAGTAAAACAACTCCAGGCGAGACATATCAGTAATAGGATGACAGAAACACATCACAGCATTTCAATCAATAATTCGTAACCGCATAATCAGTTAACTGGTCATTCAGTTAAAGATAATAGAACAGCTACGCTCACTTTCAATTAGATACACACTAATGTCATTACTGCGGTAATTAGGACGTTTAAATTAAGATGCATATTATAAATATGCGTTTATTTGTTTAAAGCTTATATTTAAAGCTTACGGATTCAACTTTAAGAGTAGAATATATTTTATCTCATAACTTTAACTGAAGCCGGTGTGTATACAAAAGAGGAGGTAAATTTTGAGTAGTACGCCCTCTGACGAGATAATTAATTAATTAGAGTGATGACATAAAAATAAGAACTAAATTATTAATAGGCCTATTATTACAATATTACATGCAGTTATCATTACTACACCCAGTGGTAGCAAGTTAAGTAGTAGTGGTAAGATAACGAAGAGAGACTTTTATATAGTTAGCAGCAAAAATGAGTAATGACAAAATCAATTGTTTTCATCATAGTTTGAGATAGCCGCCGTGCAGACGAAGTCGCACAAGTGAATAAATCAATCGTAGAAAATAATGTAACCAATAATATCAACCGAAGAGCAACTAATGAAAAACGTCCATCTCAATGTACTGTACACATAAAGCAATCTGATGGTAACTGATTAGCCAATGTAAAATAAGACGCGCGTATAAATTAAACACGTGGACGCGATAATGTTTAATAAAGAGCGTCCAGATTATAAATCGTTGTGAATTTATTAGACGAGAGTGTATGACGTCAGAGCTTAAAGTGAATTTATGTCAATGTCTACAAACGGAAATAGAGCGCGGTGCATTCGAGTGAAAATTGGTGCGGAATGTAAAAATACATTTAGACGTGGCTATTTGCATTTATTATTAAGGTGTTATGTAATTCGCTGATAAATAAATACATAAATAATAAATTCATTCATTCATAAATCAATTAAATGGCTTTATTGATGTTTCGCTGCGGAGAAAATAAGCGCGTGATTTTTTTATGAACTAAACATGTGAATCTTTTCTTTTATTATAAGCGAGGTGTGCACCGCTGTTTCACTTGCGTTTAAAGTATAAATACTCCATATATTTTAAAGAAGACTACAATGCCCCATTTCAGAATGTAAATTTAAATTATTCTAATATAACATTGTATTTTAATTTATTTCAATGTCTACAAACGAAAATAGAGCGCGGTGCATTCGAGTGAAACTTGGTGAGGAATGTAAATATAAAAATAAAATAAACCTAAAAATGCACAAGTGCGTTTTGTACATTAATTAGCTAGTAATAGTTTGATGTGACAAGAAAAAAAATACTACTTACAAGATTATGTAGCCAGCTACTACGAAGAATAACCGCAACAAACAGAGATATAGACAAACATTTTAAAATTGTGTTCGATACTTTAATTCGCAAATCAGCCAACTCCACTTTTTGTCAAAATGTTTTTTTTTTGTATTTATTTTGATTTCGTTCAACGCCATTTACTATCAAGTGGAGTTGGCTGATTTGCGAATTAAGGTATCGTTTTGTTTTGTGTTATTTTGGTATTACAAATAGATCCTTCCATTTAATTTATTTGTGTTCATTAGTACTACTTAGTGTCCTTGGAGTCATGAACACTCGAAGATCGATATACCAAATTCCAGAATGTAAATTTAAAATTATTATTTAATGTCTATTTGGCCGAGAATTGCATCAGGAACCCTGTACGCATCATGATAATTACGTTCTATTTTAATGTATGTCAATGTCTACAAACGGAAATAGAGCGCGGTGCATTCGAGTGAAATTGTTACGAAATGTAAAAATACATCTGCATTTATTATTACAGTGTAATTTAATTAAGTTCAACCTTAAATTCTGATTATATTTATTGATATAGTTGTTATATGACATTTTGGAAAGTTAATTAGTGTCTGTATTGGTTTTACTGAAGTTTAGCTTCGGAAAAGAAGCGGCGCTAGTAATTAAACTGATGTAAGATACCTTTATTTGCCGTCTAAAATAAAAAAAAAATAATGTCGTGTTTTAAAGAGAGTAATTTAAGACAATCGAATAAATGTCTATTTGGCTAAGGACCGAACCAGTCTTATAATAAATAAATTGGCTGACATTATATTCCGACGTTTATTACATTGTAATTAATAAAAAAAAGTTCATGAAATGCAGTAATTAAAATTAATATGCATAAACGCTTGCGATTAAAAATATTATAGACTCCTAAAAAGAGAAAAGGAAAATTACCATTAATTTCCGTGCAGTGATAAAAGCACTACTCTCACGAAAAACACTAAAAGCTCTCTTGAACACATTTCAATGAAATCTGAAAAATGTTGAATTATGTAAGCGCACATCGAGCGCGACGAATTCCGGATAAATCTATTTCCTAGCGTACCAGCTTCGCTATTACTGGGACATGGAGCATTCCATAGCAATAAATAAGTTGGTATATTTCGCTTAAAGGGACATTGCAAAGGACGTACCTAGGGTGACATATACATAGTAAGACTAGCTGACCCGCAACGTTGTGTTGCTATATAAATAAAAAAAGAGTTAAGGGTGAACAGCCCTTATCAATTAGGGGTATGAAAAATAGATAGTAGCCGATTCTCAGACCTACTGAATATGCATATAAATTTTGGTGAAAATCGGTAAAGCCGTTTCGGAGGAGTACGGTAACTAACATTATGACACGAGAATTTTATATATAAGATAAAGCCTGTTATTTTTTGTCGACTACGGAAGGTAATGTTTTTCGAGCGCATGTATGTAGGTATATTTCACTCTTTGGCACGAGCTACAGCCTAAACTGATTATGAATATTAAGATATTATGAGGTGTCGGTAGATGTAGGCGTGACATAGGCTACATTACTCTCCATTCCGTTTTTTTTTAAGAAAAAATATAAGAATTGTATTTTTTATTACCTGCAACGGTCACCATGTTGGTCTGCTCAGAGTGTTCCGGGTTCGACACTCGGGTAGGTAAGTTTCAAATTATTAATTTAGCACTTGATTTATATATTTGTCTCGTGCGATTTAAGTAATAATAATTTTACTGATAAAACTTTATTCAATTTTGACTAAAGTTTAACACAAACTTGACGTTCTTCAGGCATGAATAGGCATGTTAATATTTATCCTAAAATCCAGGATTCCTTAAACATAGCTAGGAAATGAAATCCGACGAAGGAACTCATAACAAGAGTATGAGATACACAAAAAAGACACACAAAAGGCGAGTTTAAAACAAGTTCTCCTGACAAAGTCGCATGAGATTGGCAGTAAAATCTTTATTCGTTGTATTGTCGTAAAATTCCTTTGAATATTTATCATCCGACCGTAAACTGAGATTAAACTATCGACGTTTATTATACACGGGGATAAATTCTGTCAAGAATATGCAATACAATGCGCAGAGATCAGGTGTGTATGGAGGTAGACATGGTGATTTTGGTGAAAAGTATTTAAATTGATAGCTACAATCCTTTGTACGCTCCACTAATGGGCACAGGTATTTTCTTAAAATAGAAAAAAAGCTTAGAGCATATTCTGTGACACCGAAGCCTCCTATAAAATTTACTATTATGTTCGAATATTTTTTTCTATGAAGTTATAAATTTTATTGGCATCTGTAATCAACTCCAAATATAACTGAAGTCCTCCTACCTGAGGTCGGAACATATTTCACAGCTTCTACAATTTTTTCTCAGAGTATTCTAATGAATTTCATTCGGCTATCACATTCTGTAAGATAAACTACATTTTTTGCCTAGTCTTAGTAAACAAATGTGTATGCAAACAAAACATACAGTAAGGTGACAGGTAACAAACCTATCATACACATCTATATCCTTTGAAGACCACTTGAAGACACTGGAATTGTCCAATGCATACACAATTAATGCGCACATTGAAAACGTTCTCACATCAAAGCGTGAATTTCTACTCGACGTCAAGGGGATGTTTTTACCTGAAACAAAACAAAATGAACGTCATTATGCGTACGTCAGCACGGGTCGTTGCCCCCGGCGTTTGACGAAACGGGAATTTACGTCAGTAGGGTAATTTATTGTCATTACAACCCCAAGAGTCAGTACAAATATCATATGACATTTTTTTGGACTGTGTCCATTCAAGCTTTTTTCAAGTACTTTACATATTATTCAAAAATATAGGTGTGTCGGTATTTCATTCTGAATTTAGACGGCCGACGAGGACCGCCAATATTTACAAGTCAACCGTTAAACTGTTTGAATTTTATATGAATACTAGTGGTGCCCGCGGCTTCGTCCGCATTTTAAAGAAATAATATGACATACATAAAACGGAAAATTTCAATTGCATGCATAGTTTCCGATTCTATAACTACTTACGAATTAAAAATTAATTAAAAAATCCTTATCCCACGGACTAAATTGTGAATCTAAACAATACTCAAGTCCTCTTGAACACACACAACAAATTTCATCAAAATCAGTCCAGTCGCTTAGGAGGAGTTCAGTGTCAGGAGTTCAGACATACACACGCACATAAGAAATATATATATAAAGAAATGAAATTAAAGTTACTTTCAAATTAATTTAAAAAAATCCTTTCAATTTAGACCTTACAAAAACGAAAAGAGCTTATTATCAATGATATTTTTTTTTATCATAATGCAATTTATATGTCTACTGATGTCCATTAGCTGCAGTAATCTCGTACCATAATAAATCTGCATGTTTTGTTTGTTAATTTCTTAAATAACTACACTAAGAAGAAACACAAGATTCGTATAACATATCTTAGTGTGTAAACCACAAGACATTACACGCTTGAAGATTTCGCTTGACACATTCGGGACAAAGCTGCATTTGTACAAAGCTTTGAATAGCTGAAGCATCGCGGATTCTCTAAATGCGTGTAATGCACGAGTTTTAGCGATCTAGCGTGAATTATTATCGACGGCGTGCTAATGGGCCAACTTAGAATTTATTATTATGAGAATTAATTGCTCTATTTGTTAACCGAGTATTAATGTCCTGGAATTCAGTAGAAAATACGGAATTTCGAATGTTATTTAGTTTTGAAAATATAAGGAAAGTAAGCGAACGGAAAATAAATAAAACGTGGCTTGATAGGTAAACCTTTATTGGGGTAAGACGGTAGTATATAATTATTATAGAAGAAGAAGGGAGTACTTGTATATATTTTGTAATGCTTCCAAAGTTTTCGATGCCCCAAATAATTAGGATTTTAGAGGTTTGATATAATCTTTTAATTACGCCTATTCTCACATAAGTCCATCGATGGAAAGTAGTAATCTCATACCTATTAAGAGGAATGCAGGTCTCGTGTGTTACTTCATTTCCTAAAGAACATTACACAAGATTCGTATAACATATCTTAGTGTGTAAACCACAAGCCATTACACGCTTGAAGATTTTGCTTGACACATTCGGGACAAAGCTGCATTTGTACAAAGCTTTGAATAGCTGAAGCATCGCGGATTCTCTAAATGCGTGTAATGCACTAGTTTTAGTGGTCTAGCGTGAATTATTATCGACGGCGCGCTAATGGGCCTAGAAATTATTATTATGAGGATTAATTGCTCTACTTGTTGTCCTAGCGCGTATTAATGTCCTGGAATTCATTAGTAAATACGAAATTTTAAACGTAACTTTGTTTCAAAATTAAAGTTCGTGATACTAGGTTTGATATGCAATCATACATAAGTATAAGACATTATAAAACATGATGATATGTTTTACAATAAGAAAAGATAAATGTAATGATTTTTATTTTTAAATGATTTTGATGCGTCCAAATTTGTCACAAATATGAAAAAAAAAAATGAATACATTTCTCTTTCCGCTCATCTCATATTTCTCCATGCACACTATATTCGTAAAAAATGGTCCGAATGTTTTAATTCACATATTAATATATCTATAGATACATTACGATTACTTGTTTACAAGTGTATTACATAATAGGTAATACACTTGTATTATGAATTAATTTAAGAATCATTTCGCTCATTTAATAAAATTTCTCATGTATTCCTCGAATAATTTTGCCATCAAATATTTACCTGCAAACATAAAGTATATCCGAGTAATCGATTGACATTTTGAACGTACTTTACAACCGGTTATTTACGCTTACGATACGCCCTCGACAATCCACCACGCTTGTGTCGCAGATAATAATATTTCTCCGGTATCCGAGGTGTAATACGTTCCACACGACATACGTTCTCGTGCTACATGTCGCCGCGTTATGTGCAACGGGGCAATAATATACAGTTATACATCAGCCATAGTAACTTTGCAACAGTTTTGGCTTGACTTCAGTTTGTTTTTACGACGCTGATGTTGTTCATATGGTTTTTTTTTTATAATATACTATATTCCACTTTTGGTAGTGGAATGTAAGGGTTGGTGGCCAGCTGTCAGTTGTTCTTATTCTGCCAGGATAAGTAGGGATTTGCTATCTTATAATACTAACTGGGACTGACAGTTTCACAAGTTCAAAGTTTTGAAACACGCTTAAAATTGCTACTTGCGGTCGCCCATCCGACTTCGACCCGCGCTCCATATTGCTTAATTCCATCGATGGGTTGGAATCTAAGAACAAATATATAATAATTATTATTCTGTTTATTCTTAAATTAAGATTTATCCGAATCGCGGTGTTATGCGCATAATGTATTATAAGGAAGAAATTCACAAAGGTCTGTATAAATATCAAAGATTGTGTGTAGTCCTCTTTCTTTAATTAAATTGTTATCATAGACTCTTGCTTCAGGGCATATCCAGTACGTGCTCTAAATTTTTTGACCTTACAAAAAATCTGTGCTACTTAAACATAATATATTGGACAAAAGATTCTATACAGAA
This sequence comes from Epargyreus clarus clarus, assembly GCA_014595695.2. Lineage (NCBI taxonomy): Eukaryota > Metazoa > Arthropoda > Insecta > Lepidoptera > Hesperiidae > Epargyreus > Epargyreus clarus. The sequence continues at coordinate 3,023,488 of JACTTY020000026.1, forward strand.
AATTTCAGAACAATATTATATAATTTTCTAAAGACGTTAATGTAAGGAAATATAGTACAGAATACGATGATGCTTTCATTAAAAGAACTACTTTCAGCAAATACTTTTAGGTTAATGAGTTCATGAACTGAAATAAGTAGGCGTTTCTTGTAATTATGTATAAATCTGAACCGCAATTTTCAAAATTTTTGGAATAAACTTTAAAGGTCTCTCTCCCTACTCTATACCGTATAACACAAAGTCCGTGTTTTATAAACACTCTCTTTCATGTATTCTATGAAAATTTCAACAAACGGTGACCTTTAAGTATGAGCTTAAACGCTGCGAGATTAATTAAGGCAACTGGATACCTGTTATAAAAGTAAAATATTTAGATATAATTTTAAGTTTACTCTAGTATTCTACGATTTTACATATAAAGTATATAAAACTAGAAAACAACATTATATCATGTACGAGCTAATAGTAAATGCACGGAGACCATTTCTACTAAATATATACATAAATATAAACTTAGCACAATTACTTAAAATCATTAGATAATATAATTTAAATTACAAATAGGTCTAATAAAAAATCAGTACTTAGCTTAAAAGTGATTTCCTAAACCTACAAATACATAACTATTACGATATATCTAATATAACGTACAAATGTATCAACATTATATTATTGGTACAGGAAAACAATTACAACTGCAGCCTTTTCCCGTTCAATGGAGACGAATCACCATCGAAAATCCGGCTTAAACGCACCACACACGAAACGGACGAAACCGCATCAAACACACACCCACGCGTACAGATCAACTAACGCCGTCAAAAGATATCTCAGTGGCCGGAACCTAGCCAATGTTCTGTTTATTTCATCTCCGGCTGGATTAGGCCCCGCGTCGAAACACGCAACAGGTGCCCCCTCTCCCCACTACCCCCACCCCCCACCACCCCACCGCACAAAGCAAGCAAGATAGAAAATACACCACCCGCTAAACACTGTTTGTACACGTCGTGCCGCGCAAAAGTATACACCAAAGTGCACAGCGAAATGCGATGCAACGTTTTATATTCGAATAAGTGATAAGTTTGCTTGCTTGTTCGGAAATTCTTTGACGGGAAGGAAATGCGAGCGGGAATAATATATTCGAAACAGCTCGTTTAAGGAACGTTCAATATTTGGAATAAATTTACGGAATCGATGCTGTTACTTTGGGGTACTTCTTCTTCGCACACAATTATGTATTGATAATTCTTATACAAAGATACGTCTTAATTTTAATAGAAAATCTATTAATATATAGTTGTAAGTAATATACTAATGTAAAACTAAAGGATAATTCAGAATTATTATTTGTTTTTAATATAGAAGTAAGCAACGAGCTTGCAGTCCACCTGATAGTAAGTGGCTACTGATGATCATAAGTATGTCTCTCTTATCACACCATCCACACCGGAACTCGGCAGAACTTCATACTGCTAGGCAGGATTATTGCTGTCACAGGACGTCTTGCCTCCGGAAAAGAACCACAAAGGTTTCTATCGCATTTAAATTATCGTTCATTTCTTTAATAATTCTTGTTCAAGTTCAAAATAAGTAATAAACTATCAAGTATCACGTAAGTACCACTCGTATTACTTCTTAAGCGTAGTGGAGTTTCAAAATGTCACATCTCACGTTTTACGTTAAAATCATTAATGTAAATTAAAAAAAGAAAGAAAATAAGTAAAAAAGAACAAATATCCTTTTTCATGACCACACGTGTAAAACGAGAATGTGATGATTTTAAATGAGAGGTCACCTCAAATAGTATCCGGTGTCTTGTCGTAGTTTGTCGGTTCACGCTCAATTGTTCCCTACATTTTTATAAGGAACCTTGTTAGTTGCAATGTTTGTTCGACAAACAAACGGATAGTTTGTCGGAGCGTATAGATACGGTTCCAATGTTTCGTGTGTGTTTTCTTTTTCCACCCACATCCCGTGTGTTTTGGAGTGGATGTAAATTGTATAATTTTGGAAGTTGTATAGAATATTTAATGGAGCATTTATAGATATCGATAATGCTAACGATACGCTCAAACTCCTCACGTTAATTTCACTTTCAAATTCTGTCAAATTCAACTTTTTAATAAGATTGAAGTTGCTTGCAAGCTTGTAGTCCACCGAATGCTAAGTCACTATAGCCCATGCACATCTGTAAGTAACCTTATATAGAAAAGGTGCTACCTAAAGCAGATGCGTTGCCTCCTGAGGACTAATATGGTTTCTTTGTATGAAAATCAGCCGACATACGCACACTTCCAACGAAATACATAATTTCTACATGCTTTTACTGCATGTTTCGGTATGTTTCCTTTATCTATAAATATTATAATTATTAAATATTTTATTTAAATATTTTATTTTCTTTGTGATAAGGGATTTTTACCGCACTAAAACCCCCCGGTGGCCGCTTGTTGGAGAACTCCGGGATCTCCGACGGAACACAACCGGAGTCCTCCAAGCGGGATGCGCCGATCGGGCTCTGCCCTGTGAGTGCCCCGCAACCCCGGAAGCCTCCTTTTAGTCGCCTCTTACGACAGGCAGGGGTAACCGTGGTCGTATTCTAGTCCCAGAACTTCAAAGACAGTGTGATAAGGTACCTACTACAAGAAATTACGCTATTTGAATTATGTAAAATTCGATAGCACATTGAATTTACAATTATCTGTGAATTAGCCCCAATTCCAATTACGACAAAAAAGGGAATCCTTTTTCTATTCAGATCATCCCGCTGAAATCATAGTTTGAATGGAAATTCAATTTTCGAACGGCCTTCAATTTCGCGAGCATTTCGTTTGGAAAATCTAAATTTAATAATGCCTTTGACGTTGTACCTAACGGTATAAATAACGGATCTCCCTCCGTCCAGAGGCCTCCTGCCACCGGTTTTGTTTTGTAAAGTAATTACGTATTTTATCAGACACGAAACCAGAGCGCCTTGTATAATTTCACAAATTGCGGAATCTGCGTTCTCTTATCTGCCATTGTGATATTGTTTGTAGAATGAGTCTAAAATGTTGTTGATCTATGTTATTTCCATGATATAATAATATTAAGAAAGGAATTTTAATTTAATTCAATTTAATTTTAAAAAACGCCAACTATTCTTGTAGGTATGATTTGTACAGAAAAAAATATAGTATGGAGGGAAACTTATCTGAGGCGTTCCAACTGAGTTACTCAGGGGCAACATTGGATCTGTGGCCGACGTGTTGTCGATTTTAGTCCAAGATGTCCATGTATGGTTTATTTATATAACGTAGGAGTAGCAGACGGGCATGCATTCCACCTGATGGTAAGTGGCTACAGCCGCCCATGGACACCTGTAATCAACCCCAGATAGGATTAGATATTCCTAGCGCCTATGCGCCGCTACTCCTGAGAACTAAGCTTGAACGCCTCGGAAAAGTATGTCTCCCTAACCACAACCTTCAAACCAGAACACAGCAGCGCTTAACACTGCTGTTATGAGGCAGAAATAGGTGTGGCGGTGGTGCCGCCGGAGTTAACCACAAAGGGTTCCACCACCTTCCCGTACCGTGGTACTAGCCATTTACCACTATACTACTTTTATATAATAAATAAATGCTCAGCGTGTAATAAGAATATTAATATTAGAAATACATATATGTAGGTAATTCTAGAGGTCGAGGGAAATTCGGTCACCAAACAACTTTGATATTAATATTTAAGCCTTGTTTATTATACTTATTATATTCGATATAAGATAATAGCTGGCATCGTATTTCGTCATGATCACCCCAATTAAGCCTGACATCGGATACGGATCCATTCTATTGAAACAAGCTGACCAAAAATGGAATGTAATACAAAGAAATCTTAGTACACAATATCACTCCCCCAAAGAATTGGCTACAGAGCTCATAATAGTTAGAAATGTCGTGAAGATACATCCTGTACCTTTGTATGTAGTATTTTACTTTATAGGGTTATGAGTAGTATAGTTTATAGGATTGTAGAGTAATTTGGTGGGTGGATGGTGAGCATCACTTTCGTATCAGTAGTCAAATGATTCCAAATTCTTTGTTACGTTTTATTTTTTTTATAATATAGGAGTAGCAGACGAGCATCCAGTCCACCTGATGGTAAGCTACTGCCGCCCATGGACATCTGTAATCAATTCCAGATAGGATTAGATATTCCTACCTGAGGTCGGCCACAGATGCGCCGCTGCCCCTGAGGACTAAGCTGGAACGCCTCGGAAAAGTCTGTCTTCCTTACCACACCCTTCAAACCAGAACACAGCAGCGCCTAACACTGCTGTTATAAGGCAGAAATAGGTGTGGCCGTGGTGCCGCCGGAGTCGAACCACAAAGGGTTCTACCACCTTCTAAGTGTCTTCGATAACCAGACACGTACGTAGGATAATGATATGGCTATATTAAAGTAATATATATTGTCAAGTTAATATTACAGTAATGTAATATAATACCGCGTAAGTAATATAATTGTGATAACTTAACTTACATTCTTGTAACATAAGGGATCTCTCATGTAAGTCCAGGGTGTCACGGTACTTTGTATACAACACGTACTTATACAAGATTAATATAGTGTGGATGACATTTCATAGCGTCTAATACCATAATAAAAATGTAGAAGATTTCTACACGCCATCAATTCTATGGCATTGGCACATTTCACTAATTAGGCATCGATTTGAAAAGGGACTAGACAACATATTGTGTTCTTTGAGAGGGACGCGGCGGCCATTTTGGTTAGGCCCCCGATTCATACGTGGCGAATGTGTTGTAGGGGAAATGGTGGACCTTTTTATAATGGACGTTCACCACTGCTGGCTTGCCATTTCGCTATAATTGATTTCCCTTTTTTACGGTTCAGTGAACGCAGACCGTGACGCGTACCACGCTTGACTCATATAAAATTGGGGTGGGATTGGAGGGTCGGCTTTATATTATTCACGTTGAAGGCACTCTTTTGTGGACTCCAACGTAGCCGGCCTGTTGTAAAAACTTCTCGACAATGTATTGGTAAAAATAGTGATATATTTTTTTGCAGTCTTTATTTTTGGCAACCGTTATCCGATGAAAGGCAGACGAGGATTTATGTTTTTTTATTTGTTTTGCCATATTTTAATTTCAGGCCGCCGACTCGCGTAAAATGTGTGTAAATGATGTAATATTTAACGCAAAATGCTTTTAATTCAGAGAAAAATTTCGTGTTTTTCTTATAATAAGAAAAACTACATTTTCATATACGTTTTCAGATGATATTATATCTACTTTAAATCTAGTAATCAATTTGCCTAACAGATAATATCATCATAAAATATATGGTACAATTATTACTATTGCTGTATTGTACTATTAAATACTATTGATACTATTATTTAGTAGTATTTAGTAATTGTGATTATAATTGTTAATATTTTTCAGTTAATAAAAACATATCTATTTAAAAACCAAATATTGCTACTATCTACATAGAACTATAGCTTACGTATATACGAGTACGTGGCCGCAAAACTTAAAAAATAGTCAATGTTGAACCAAATTGTAATGGCCGGGCTTAACTACCGACATACAAAATATCGATAAATCCTACTAAATTGTTTCATCATAATTGCTTATAAGGATCGATTATAGATTATAAGATTACACCGCACGGATTGTGTTCACTAAAGCGTTTAATAGCAATAAGGATGTACCATCTAAACTAATTACTCATTATTATCCCGCTGTTAAATTTTATATTAATCTCATAAGGGTTTTCAACTACCTAACTGTGGATTTAAGACACAGATACCTTTTGATTCCTTTCGAGTGCAAGTATTGGTAATCCACATCTATTATTTCAAATAAATTAATAAAAGTGTTTAATTTGTCTAAGATTCCCAAATAATAAAGTTTATTTAGTCGTTTACAAAACATAAAACAATGCTTTATAGGCGCCTGATCTACTCTAGTTTACTCTGACAGGTATGTTCTATACATTCATTGACGACGATTCGGATCTGTCCTAAATTAATCCCCTGTTTGACCTTCATGCAATTTTACATGTATTCGATCCAATGAACTAACTATCAACTAAATTTTCGAACGGGAAAAGCCACTCAATAGCTACAATACAACATGAATACAAACGCCAAAACGTGATTATCTGATCATAGATAAGTATAGATATTTCACCGCCTTTTAATTGAAGGAAGCCATTAAATGGCTTAAGCGGCTGACAATTCTGTCAGCCCTTTAATGACTGTCATGGTGTAATTTACGCGGAACAATGCTGACATGCGCACCTAAGACACAAAATCGAAAAAAAAGTGCGGCGAAATACCGTTTCATTCGTAAATGAACAAAAAACTACATGTTTTTAATAGTTTTCAAACACAGTGACAATTTCAATTGTCAAAACTGGTTACGTTTTTTGTTAGGAGTGAGTAATCTTTACTAATCTATGTCTCTGATAGTATATGTCTGCCAGGGCTGTAAAATAGCACTGTCATATTTGGGTGCATCTGAAATTTAAGATGAAATTATATTAATAATTTATTTTATCTTTCTTCATATTACACTCTGTTAAAAAGCTAAGCCCTATAAGTCCTCAGTACCATCCCAAGGGGGTTACACAAATATTCTTGTACAGCGATTAATACCCTTAAGAAGATAGGTCGCAGGTCAATTGCCACTCGGCGGTTACGACACGTGCTTCTAGTGCTCAGTCGAGACCACTTGCTTATGAGATACTTAATCGGGATTACTTTGAGCGCTTTCAAAAAGATTAAATTTGCAGCTTAATACATTGACTGTAAGATTTTTGCTGAGATAGGCCGTATGGTATAATTAGGAGAATATGAAGGGACAGTTCTTGAAGGTGTAATTTTAGATGATGAAGAAAGATACTGATGAAGAATCCACAAAGAACGGTTCTTGGATTCTTTTATCAGATTAAAATTGCCACTAATAAGATGACTCTTTAAATGGGTACCTCATTGAACTGAAAATCTTGAAATGAATTGATAACATGCATCATTTGTTAGTTGCATTTCCATAAGAGACTGACTTGTTATTTTTTAACGGAAAGTCCTATTTCCACAATGTAACATTGAGTAGGTAGTACAAAAAAATCCTACTATAACGATGATACCAACTATCGTATGTAAAGTACATACCTGATACTTTTCCATAATTTCCTTAAGGAACTGTGTATTCAACAAACCCACTAATGCCTGGTTTCGTCGTTTTAAGCGATAACCTTTCTTATTCAACATACTAAATATTGATGAAACATTGGACTTTTGTATCGTTAAAATAATGTTACATTTTGCGTTGTAGGTACATAATACATATTAATGGTCGTAGAACTCTTTGTGGTTTGACTCTGGCTGCACCACCGCCACACCTATTTCTCTGCCTAACAACAGCAGTGTTAGGCGCTGCTGTGTTCCGTTTTGAAGGGTGTGCTAAGGGAGACATTCTTTTCAGAGGTGTTCCAGCTTAGACCTCAAGCGTAGCGGCGCATCTATGGCCGACCTCAGGTAGTATCTAATCCTATGTGAGGTTAATTACAGATGTCCATGGGTGGCAGTAGACACTTACCATCAGGTGGACTGCTCGTCTGCTACTTCTATATTATAAAAAAAATAACCTTTCTTATTCAACATCTTAAATATTGACGAAACATTGGGCTTTCGTATCGTCAACATAATGTTACAATTTGCGTTGTAGGTACATATTACACACTGCCATCACACATAAACCATTCCGACAAAACCAACCAAACTGTCCGACAAAACGAATTAATAACAAACGACAAACGAGCGGATGTGACGAGCGGTCGAGATTAAAAATCGCCACTTCATTTCTAATTTATAATCGCAATAGGGCGCGGAAACGCGTGCTGGGTGCGTTTTATGGACACCAGAGGGCGCTAATGACGTCAAATAATTGGTGCTTTAAATGTAAATGATGACACACGCCAACCCCCTCAGCTTTATTAAACTGCGGAGGTGGTTTACGATTCCTGTGGCCTTGGTTATTATATAGACAAGAGAATTAGCGCTAGACGTGACTGGATTTGGCTTAGAAATTAGGAATTATGGGTACCTTTATTAATAAACACTGGTATAACTCATTAGTTATGAGGTTTAAAAAAAAGTTACTGTGTGGTGTCTGAAAATGAGATTGAGAAAATATTTTGCCGTGTGGTGTCTAAAGAGCATCAGTGCATTTCTTCCAATTTCTATAGTTTCAGAGGTTAAGTTTTACAGTTCAAAAGGTGACCCTCTGACTGACGGATAGTCGGTAAGAAAGCGCTTAAAGAACCCTAAAAACATAACTTTTTTAACATAATTAAACCAGTGCAAAGCTTAGCAATGAGCAATTCAATTGATGGGTTCGACATACATCCATAATTTAGCTACCTTGCACATCTCCGATGGAAAAGCACCCTTTACTGTGGTTTTAATCAAGCATTGCCTAACGATGTGACTATGGCCAAACCCTTCGAAAGGTTGATAAATGGATAGACTATACATAATTATACTAAGTAATTAGAAAAGGGGTTGTGTCATACGAAACACTGTCACAGTTCATTCATCAGTGTGTTATCTTGATTGTGTGCGATGGTAATGATTTGTTATATGTAAAATTATTGCACTTAACTATAACATGTAAGTTAAATAAATTAATAATAAATAATAAAAATATGTCTTTAAACATAATTGTGTTCAGTAATCATTAAAAAGTTTCTTATTGCGGATCTTAAAAAAAAACACATCGTTATAATAAACATTGAGAAACCTAGCCTGATTTTTTAATATTATTATTGCATTGCTTCCATAGAGTGTATTGTACATTTTTAATTCACGATTTTATAATAACAGATAGAAGATAATTGTCAAGTTGTAACTAATTAAATGTTAGTTCTACGCGTTCCATTAAAACGGAATACAATAATATTATTTTACGATAACGATCCCCATATGCGTAAACTCGATTCTCCAAAACACGCGGATATTAAAACGATAACTTCACGTATATAAAATCTTTGTTATAATAATCGTAACTGGCTTCGCAGAATGTTCTGCCATGGTGCCATTTTATGGTTGGCGATGAGTTTTATTTATTGATTATAATTTAAAGTCTTGATTGATATTGAGAAATTGAGACGTTGTAATAATTATTAAGTCCACCACAACGCCATATTAAATTGTTTTTTTTTTACAATAAACCAAAATGTGTTATTGTAGAGTTTATTATAATTTGACTACAACACCATGTAAGGGATTTTAGCCTTTCTTCCTTTGTTAAGCAATAAGCTATCAAGTGCCTCCGCTATTACTTGGTATAGCAACTAGTCAACAAATATGTTAAATAAAACAGTTTAAAATATTTGATCATGTAAGAAACTTAAAGTGCCTACAAAATGAAATAGTTTAGAAAAGTATTTATTACTTTTAATCGATTTTTATAAAAAATTTAACATAGATTTTCGTAGACGTCCGACTTTACATCCACCAAATTCAATAGCATTTACACTTTGCTTAACCATACGTCCCTTTTGAACAATCTTAAGTAATCAACCCTTGGCGCTATATCACACTAATAGACAATTTTATCTTATTAACAAGCGTTAATTATATCATAAATAACTCTTAAGATCAAAGCTTCTTTTAATACAATTACACGCTAAATTAAAATCTCACCCTGCCTCACCGTGGGGGTCACCCCATGACAGTTTTAAAAATGTAAAATTGCAAGCGCCGTGGGTGGCGACTTCATAAATGAATCGCGACGGGATCTCGCATTGTTGTGATGTTTCTTTCTAAATTACTTTTTTTATTCATATCTGCATAAATAATATGTATCTTGTTGTATAATTACATATAAGATAGGAATTCGGAGACCGGTCATTATGAAATAGGGCACGTCTAAGCGTTGTTAAATGGAGAAGATTTATATGCATTCCATTTTAGTTTAGTTTTCTCACGCTAATATATGTATATACGCTAGTATATATAATAAAGCTTTTAAATAATATACTAGCGTATTCGTCGATTAACAAGACGCCTGAAAACATAAGTCTTATTCATTACTTAAGGGGGTTAAATTGAAGTGTGAATGAAAATTCCTTATTTTTTGCTCGTGGATGATTTGTACCATGCGTATGAAGTTGCGGTTTTTCCGAGTAGTTTAATATACACTAGGATGAAAAACAACTCCACTACAGTCCACTCGATATTAAGTGTTCATTGCGTGGACATCTATTGACTCGCAATATAACTGGAGTCCCAGTTGACATGAACAAAAGATGCATTCCCATTTCCACTCATTCAAACTATTCATTTCAGAAAATGAAGCACTCAAAGTGAACCCCAAATGTTTGCTTTTGTCGTTTACTTTATACAATATGATAAATTAAATTAACGAATTCAAGACGTCAAATAATTACCGGCAGTCAAAAGCGTTCGAATTAATTAAAATCAACTAAAATTTAAAGCGCATTCCAAACCAAATTAAATGCAAATTTCTTGTAGTACCTTTCGCAAGAGAGCAGCCACTCGCCCCCGTTGAAACAATACGAATACGAATTTAAATCACATTCAAATTTTGCACTTCGATTAAAAGCTCCAAGAGGTAACGCCTAAGTGTAAAGCAAACAGCGCTACCGGCTTGGAGCCGTAGTGGACAGTCCAGTTTAACTTGAACCATATCCGTTCAAATAATCGGCCCTGGAAGAACTTCAATCAATTGGTTCCAGGGGGTGTGGGGTGTCAGCTAAGATTGGGCGGTCTCATGTGATCCCAATTACTATGTGTAGAGTGCCAAGCCGCTTATGCAAATGACGATGTCCCGTGGACGTATCTAATGGCCCGTAATGGCGGCGGAGGGCGCGATGCACTTTTAGCGCTGCCCCGGACTCACAACAATGGATATCGATTTAGTTGGATGCGATATCTATTCGTATGTGGGGCGGAACCCGATAGAAGGGGATGATTATTGAGGGAAGGCGGAGATTATTTAGCTGATTGTACCTATATTGGAATTAGTTCAATATTTTAGTTGTATCTATGCTCTGTATAAAGTTTCAAGATTGATCACTTACTAAAATATTAATTTTGCAATCTAAGATTTATAACAGTATTGAGTATTACACTTAAGTATACTAAATTTTCATAGAATTTCATTTTTAATATCAAGTCAATAAATATCCTACACCATGAACACAAATTGGAAACGTTTACCTTCGAACACTAATGAAAACTAAGGTACCATAAAGAACTCCCAAGGAAACCCACACACAACGTAAACCAAGTGATGGGTGGCGGTTCACAATTTATACGCCATTACCAGGGTCCGGTAAGTGTAAATTTCCATCAACGAACCCAATACTTGCCTAGCTGTAGCATATAGATGTATGTATATATAATTCGGTTCAATAAAGATTGTATTCACAATTGGCGGCTTTTGTATATTTTTATTAACGAAACTAATACGTTTAATTTTTCTATTATGTTTGGCTCCTGTTTTATTTAAAAACTAACTTCAAAACCTAAGATCTAGGATGCAAGTTTTATAATCAGCATGCGACATATTCGTGACTTGCAGTAAACGTCTAGTTTAGTTTTTCTAATACACTAAAGGAGTACCTTTAACATCAAAATATATTTTTTTAAAAAAGCTTTTATTTATCTCATTCCTAAACTAATTATAAATAAACATATAGTAAGCGTTTCGATCCATCATCTGATGAACTTAATCTTAAGTATATGAAAATCACAGAGATTACAAAAGTATTTAAAACATCTCAATCGATTAAGTGGGAAAAGTTAAACGTTTAGTTGCAGCACCTTGCTATGTTATGTTTAATAAAAAAAACTTGTAAAAAATACCTAATTCTTAAAACAAAATCGGGATACACGAACACATACATGCTGTTCCGATACCCCTACGGTTCTACAAATTGAACAATTTATAACGGTGCCGGCCAGACTTTTATTGGCGCTTATACTGTTTAATTGCCATCGGACGAATTAAATCGGAACCGCCGTGTCTATTATACGTAATAATGTACGGTAACATATGTTCCGGTCCGGTTACGGTTACGGCGTTATTAATCGACGTAAGAACGTTTTGTTCTCGATCCGTACGGGTTTCCGGAATAAAGTGCGCCTATCCATCTTACGGTGCCTGAAAGTAGATTTATTTGTTTTTGGTTTATCAGTTTAGTGGGTGAACCTTTCTCTGTAATTTATTTAAAAGAATTCCGAATGACCAGTGGGTTTTCGGTTCTACAAGAATAGAAGAAAAATATGGATGTACGTTGTGCTGTGCTGAAGTTGGAAGTATTACTTAAAATATATTAAAGATAATTGTAATTGCTCGACTTGGAGGGGGCACTGCTTTTCCCCAAGATAGAGGCGGTACAACTCTTTGTAGATCGACTCAGGATACATCCTTTTTTTTTTTCGTGGGGGAAACCTTCGAAAGGTTTCCGACGACGTGGGAGTGACGCCGGGTTATGAGGGATTTTTACCGCACTAAAACCCCCCCTGGTGGCCGTCCTTAGCGCTTGTTGGAGAACTCCGGGATCTCCAACGGAACACAACCGGAATCCTCCAAGCCCGGATCGGGCTCTACCCTGGGGGAGCGTTCGCTCCTCCCACAACATCTGGTGATTACGACGGTATGCGACCACACATACTACTAGCATACTGGACGGTTCGAGCTCGCACTCTTGGCACCCGCAACCCCGGAAGCCCCCTTTTAGTCGCCTCTTCCGACAGGCAGGGGATACCGTAGCCCTATTCTAGTCCCGGAACTACAGTATACGTTTTTCTACCTCATAAGTGCAGTGTTAATACAATAAGTTTAACTGGTAAAGATCCTACTTAATTTTCTAAATATAATTTCATTTAAGTATAAACCAAATTTCATTTTATGCAAACGCATACCATTTCACATACCAAATACCATTATCTAATCAAAAATACCGCCGATGAAGTAATCTATTATCAAAAAACCAAACGGACAGCGATTGATTGCCGACTAAGGGTCTGTTCACACTGTCATTCGAGCTTACGATGGATTTTAAGTAGAATATAAAATGTTAAGTATAATATGACATTAAATTTACTAAAATAAGATCTAAGTTACAATTTCCTTGAGTTTGATAGAACGAAAACGTATTACTTCAAATTATTTCTGAAGAGTTCGTATTTGTAAAGTACTTTTTTTCATAAAAAGACTAAGCTGCATTTTATAACAAATAATATGTGGTAAAAACGTCATTGGTATCACAGTAGACCAAACACACAGTGTCCTATCAAAGTCAGTGTGAACAGACCCCAATTCGGAATGTAAGCCGCTTCGCTCGCATTATGCAAAACGCCCGCGTGCACACAGCGGGAACGCCGAAAAACGCCCCGAAACACCGGCGCGTATGCTAAATGGAGCCCGCTCGCAGACTTTACATTAAACATTACTGCCCTATCGATTCGCCCGGGCTACTCATCATTTACTACTCGCCACTCACGAGACCCTAGAGTTAATTATTATCAAGAGTACTATTCCGTATAATCCGCATTACCGTTTTATTAACTGTTAGTTTTTAAACGTAAAATTTGGCATTAATAGATGATCTTATTCTATGTAGGCGTTCGAGAAAAAATTTGAAACGCTCACGTAAATATGTATTATTACATTAAATATTACTGCCCTATCGATTCGCCCGGGCTACTCATCATTTACTACTTGCCACTCACGAGAACCTAGAGTTAATTAATAGAAGAGTGCTATTCCGTAAAATCCGCAATAGCGTTTTATTAACTTTGTTAGTATTTAAAGATAAAATCTTGCAATGAAATAATCACTTAGCCGTTCAAACAAAAAAATTAAAATGCTTACGTATATATTCATGCCGGAATTTACACTCCGTGCTTCTTGATAAGTTATGATATCCTCGTGGTGTGTAAATTCGACAGATTCATTATTTTAAGTTAGATTAACGTAACGTAATCATTTAGTAACGTAAACATTATCGTATTGTATCACGTCTTTATTATTTACTAACACCAACTTCATGGTGTTCACTATTCAGTCTTATCATCATCGCCATCAATAACCCATTACTGAAGGATTAGGCCATAGTCCACCGCGCTGGCCAAGTGCGAATTGGTAGACTTCATATACCTTTCATTATTAACTGTCGAAGAAATAATGTGCGTAATGAATTACAAGCATTTTGACATTACAAGCATACGAGAATTTATTCGATTACCCTTCCGAATTTTGAGTTTAATCGTTTCCAAAACACGATATTGCTCTTCTCAATTTCATTCTCAGATCAATCGGGATGACGTATCGGGACTCGAATTCGTTGGTATTTTCAGACTAGCTACAGAAAACACTCCTGTTTGCAAACGATACGTCCGCCACGGTACGTGGGCGCTTTCAACTTTTTTAATTTGGATCGCCGCCTCCGTTGTTTTGGGATGGAGATGAAAGATTAATGCAAACATTGTATGTAACGGAGAATGCTCTTAGTTGAAACAGATTGTGTTGGTACCTACGATTATATTTGGTGAAATACTTTTATTTGGTTCGTTGTAACAAATTTAAGTCGTTTAAAAGTTTTCTAATTATACCATGTCTATTAATATTTAGTTTATTACAATATACGTATTTATCATAAATAATATATGAAGTATCCCTTCAAGGAAAGTTTAAAAGAAAACTCTTTCTATGTCAAGCTTGCATAAGGTAAATATTATGTCAAGGTTGATGTGTACAGAATAATATCCTTCGACGAGAGATACTTTATAATTTTTCCTTATGAAAATATGACTTGATTTGATTTGATATAAGAAAAGCCAAGAAACTTGGTTGATTAAAAATAATTAACTTAAAAGGAAAGTGATGAAGCCTTTGCAACTCTCACAATTTAGACGAATACAATGACGTCTTATGTTAAAATTCTTCAAGCCGTTTGGGCTGTAGAGCATACATTCATACATATACCATACATACATAGCATACATACATACATGTTCACCCTCGAAAAATATGTACCCACCTTAGTCGAGTAAAACCAAAAAAGTATCTGATAATGAGCTTATAAGAACCGATTTTAAAATTCAATTTTTCTTTCAATTCTTATCCGACACAGATAATCGAAATCGTATTTCAAATTCGTTATTTTATGATATTGTTCCAAGTGTACTTATTGTGTCAACGAGAGACCGTTTCAATTATTTTCGAAAACTCGAATAACGAACGTAGAAAAGGCGATGATTCAAGCAGGTACTTTGTCTAAGGGCTGCTTCAGGTGTACAAACTCCCATTACACAAATTGACAAATATTTCAACTTACTTTATACTCGTAATAGTATTATTTTAGTAACTTAAAGTACCTTTTTTATTTTTATAATACAGAATGAAAAAATACATGCATTTCACATTTTTGTTTTTTAGTTAATCGCTGGTAGATTCTAGGTTTGAGGGTAAATGCCAATGTAAATCCAATATTATATTCAGGTCGGACAGGTCTTCTTTTGCGATATAAAGATACCAATACACGAGGCTATATTTCACCATACGAAACAAATAAGGATTCTCTCTCTTTAGTCTTTCACCCTTGACAGAGCGGTCGTGGTTTCACGATGTTGCATCAGTTCTGGACGATGCCGCCCTTGCGATGCGCCTCCACTTGTTGTGGTCTTCAGCGTTGCGGCAACATTGGATAATGAACGCTTGTGTGGTACTCTTTATTAAGTCGGTCCAACGCGTAGGAGATCGTCCGCGTGACCGCTTGCCTTCCATGTGCCCTTGGATAACGAGCCGCTCCATGGAGTTTTGATTTCGGACAACGTGTCCGAAATCTTCAAAGGTATAATCCTTATTTCAGAGTTAAACGATGAAATAAGGGTTATACCTTTGAAGATATTTCATTTTTTAAAGAACTATCAAGGTTTCCGCCCGATGATATGTTTTGCCTTTAAAGCAAGTTTTAATTCTTCAATATCAACATAGCTTCCTAAATCAATTCAAGCTCAAGAAACCTGAAATTCATCATAAGCCATCGATTGTTTCAATAAATTTCACCAATCGGCCCTTGACCAGAGCGGTAGACTAAGTCCTAAATCCATCTCTCTCTGAAAGACCCATATTACCAAGGAGACAGTAATAGGTTGACGTCGTTTGTGATAAGTTTCAAGTAGACTTTTCCTAGATCTTATATCTATGTATTTATATAAAAATGTGCGGTTATTCAAACCATGGAAAATAATATCATAAACTTGTCAAAGACATTTATTCAAACAAAATATTCAACCGCAAATACAGATAAACGGTTTGGCTATTGGCCTTTCACGGTAATATATGTCCGACGTCTCCCAGATCTCGTACGTGTCCTATTGTTTCAGATTTCTTAAAAGAGTATCGGACAAATCCCTGAATAAGGCTTTCGGGTGCCTTTTGTTTGGGCATGTACGAAATTTATTAAATTACCTTTATCTATTGTTTAATATTGGAAAGTATTACACTAAGGTATAATACGATATTGCTCGACATATTTGATCTCAAAGGTGTATTTGGTACACACGAATTATATGTTCAAACGAGCTTTTGCCCGCGGCTTCGCTCGCGTTACGAAGTGATATTTTCATCCCCTATTTTATCTCCTTGGGGGTAGAATTGAT
This sequence comes from Epargyreus clarus clarus, assembly GCA_014595695.2. NCBI lineage: Eukaryota > Metazoa > Arthropoda > Insecta > Lepidoptera > Hesperiidae > Epargyreus > Epargyreus clarus. Next base: position 3,040,205 of record JACTTY020000026.1, read on the forward strand.
CAAAATCCTTTCTTAGCGGATGCTAAGTCATAACATCTACCTGCATGCCAAATTTCAGCCCGATCCGTCCAGTGGTTTGGGCTGTGCGTTAATAGATCACTATGTCAGTCAGTCACCTTTGAGTTATATATATTTAGATTGAGATTGATATTGATTACATGACATTTTGTAAGGAGTTAAATAACAAACAAACAACTTCTTACAACTAGTACTTCACACACCTTTGAAGTCACTACGTATGACGAACTCAAGTTGATTTAATTCACAGTTACAAAAGGTAAAAATAAATTCTTAACAAGCACATACATAACAGAGGATTTTGGCGTCTAAATTCAAAACCGGTCCGGCATATGTTAATACCATTGGAATATCGCAAATTGTTAATCGTATGGCTCTTAATAGGAATCTGTTTGATAACATCAACTATAGATATACTATACAGTTATAGGTATATGCATCATATGCTACTCTTCCCACATTACACATTCAGAAAACTACGTCCCATCTTCTCGGAACTTGGAGAGACGCGGCGTGGCTGGCTCAACTAATTAATATTGCCGAAGTAAAGTTGCTTTGCTTCTTCCGCATTCTTATATCTATATTTTTTGTAAGACGCTTCCTACACTCACAGACCCACGCTAGGATTCCCCTTATCCTTGATGCAATTGACATATACAAAGTCGAATACACAAAGATCCACACCCAAAACCAAAATCCAAACATATCAAATTCATCATTCAGATGTCTGACTGGCCGGGGATCGAACTCGGAAACCTTTGTTAGACCGGCATAATGACCGTACGGCTACGTGGGTCGTCACAAAGCAATGAATTCAATTTCAACATTACATTCTGGTACTATCGAGTTATTTCGAATCTTTTGTAAATAACAGTACCGAAGCGATCGACCGTTAAAAGAACGTGTGTAATTTTTCGCGAATTTTAATTAAAGCGGGTAAGGGGTGATAGGGGTGCCGTCTATCCTATACACCTGGACAACAAAGCGGTCTGTTATCTGAAACGTGGCAACCTTAGCACAAAGGCAGTATATACGTGCGGTACTCGTAGAAGTTAGATTGTTGGTATTTTTGTTTTTCGTGAAATTGCTAGATTGGCTGCAGCCATTTATCATATTTTCAGTCGTATCATACATAGCCTTTTACCATGCTGTCCTAATACAGATTTATCAAGTTAAGATTAAAACTCTTTCGCAACAATTCGCTACCAATATATATGTATGTATGATGGTATATATTTTAAACCATGCAGTATGTACCACCATCCTTCCTGCAAAGGATGCCTGCAGATGCAAGAAATAAAAATACACACCACCATACATACCACCACCAACGCGTCTTTCGTGCTTCCAAAACGGAGCTTCATCAGGGTAAGTTGACTCTACGATGGTTAATCGTTAAGTGACGCTGTCATCAAAATACAGGCCTTTTATAATGGTATCCAACCCTCCCTTCCACAACGATATGAAATGTAAACAACCGACGACAGTTGTACGATAATAAGGTTATAGATTAATTAAATATTTTTTCGCATTAAATCTGCGAATAATTATCAGTTCACTGATTATTAGTAGAAAAATGAAGTGAAGGGGGTGTGGACACATTAATTTGTTCATTCAGCAGTGTAAGCCTTCTGTTGTTACAAATTTATTTACATTAACGTTTCTTCAGAAACTCATAATATACGATTATGATGCATTATTTATACAAATAAAATAACATAACAAGAAGTACCGTCATCTCTTATTCATCCTAAAATATTATAAAGCGCTTAAAAAATCATGCAATTATAGTTAAACTTACTCACATTGGGTTAAAATAGCAAAGTTTGATTCACGCGAATTTGTGTTACAAGTACAATAGTGTTCCAACGAGGTTAAATTTCATATCATGTAAATGCAGTGTTTGTCACGTTTCCACAGATAATATTTGAAATCCGATATCATTGTGTTGGTACACAGATCGCAGTTAATGTATACGATTTCGTGCTTCTGTCACCATTAATAGGAATTAGAAGGTACATTTAAGACATTTTTGTAGAAATTGATAGCTGGAGATTGCAAAATTAACGCCGTATTCGAAGTTCAACTTACTCATGCGAAAATAAATGCCCCTTCCAAATATTTTTGACCATAGTGCATCTGTTAAAAAAGTTAATATTTCTACCAAAAAGTAAAATAATGTATACATACACAAAAATGCAGTAATCGTCTAGCGGTTAAAACTAAACCATTAAATGTGATGGTCCGGGGTTCCAATCCTAGGCACGCATCTCTCATTACATAATAATACCATTCACATAATAATAACACTCTTTAATGTAGCTAATTTTTAAGCAAACAAACTCCATAAACGTTACTCTCACACCTTGCACTAGTGCGAAAACTCGCGGAATTAAGTATGCTATTTGAATTTTTAACTTTAAACAGTTTCACACCAAACCCCGCGGAATATACAAACAAGTTCAGCTTAACCCGTTTACTGCCGCGTAAAGCCGCACGGTAATCTACACACGGCTTAATAACTGCAAGCACCTTGCTTAATGCATAATTATAAGCGTGCGATATTACCTCACGATTAGTATATTAGCTGTAGAGTATTGTATTTAGCTTAAACAGTCTTTCACGTCTCATTTTAACAGGTAAAGTATTTTATGCCTACATATATTATTACCTGACTTGTAATTAGGAAAACGCTTTAAAAAGTCGTAATAAAATAATTTCGAAGAATAGCTTAACATAAGACACTACATTTTCAGAACTACATGGTTTTTTTTACAGGGAGTATACTACACTCGTTGTGTTGTGTTAGTAAAGCCGCGAAGATCTAGACACTAATCTGCATATATTTATTATTTAATGTAGCTCCTAAGGTAGCGCTATCCATTATGACGCATGTGCTAATATTCACTGACGTATAGGAGGTTATTAATATAGTTTATGGAGTTTCACTTTTAATAAGCCACTCATTGCGCGTGGTAATATGAAACAAAATTTTAATATAGATTGAATCTTGTTTTTCATACATTTTTGTATATTCTGAAAATAATCAAAAGGCCGAGTAGAACTTATATATCAAGGGTTCCGTAGCGCTCAACAATAATTATAATTTACTAAAAATAATATTTATTTTCCATGATTAAGAGACTGACCATTGATTTCTAATAAGGCTTTAAAAAAAATTAGGGATCTCCCGGACTCTCTGTGTGAGGGGTCGAAATCCAAGCCACTAAGCCACCGTTTCTCAAACTAATCTGCGCTCAGCTTTACGTAGCCTCCTTGCGAGATAACACTCTACATAATTATGTGCCAACTACATTTTCTGTGGTTTATTTAAGCAGCTTAGTAACTAATTTATGTAAGAGTAGGTAGCGGGTTGACTAAACTAAGTTTTATGAGGAAACAATGTTTTAGGATAACTAACTTATGTAACCAATAACATGTGTAAGACTTAAAATTTGTATAAGAGTATTATTTGTATGGATATATATGGCAAAATATTATATGGTCTCGTTGAATTCGTCTTAATTGTAGGAGGGACATAGGTATCCCTATATGACATAACATTTCTGTTTAGTTAATTATTTTGAAGCCGTCGGGATTTTTCTCTTAATAATAAATCTAAATATAATAAAAATAAATCTAGTTATTTGGTGGTTTTAACCGATAAGTTTTATAAATTCATTTTATAAATTCCATTTCTTATCTTATGTAATCTAATATAAAAGTACCATATTTGAATTTCTGATATATTCATAAATGGCTAACTTGAAGAACATTATTACAAAGTAATAAGTTATTGAAGAAGATACTTCTTCGTGAAGCCTAATGTTTCCCGGGAGGCTAACTAAACGACTGTTTGTTTTAGTCCAAAATTTCAGCCGAACAACTTTCCGAAGCTTCTTCATAATTTATCAAATTATTATAAGCTTTGCGTGCAAATACGAGTACTAGTTTTATCCTAATACATAATCCATTTTTTCTTAGAAGTTCTTGAAAGTCAATAAACACAGACTAAGTACTACTACAGTTTTCTATTCCTTACATTCATCACAGTTAGTTACAAACTATTACTAAACTCTTAAATACTCTTTCTTACACACACAAATGTGGATAAGCACATTTTTCAACACAAAAAATTTACATAAAATGCTTAATACATAAGCTTAGGAAGTATACAAATCTTAGATTTTAAATATCTAACATAATAAAAAAACGCATGGAAAATCGTTGGAAGTATAACATTTCTAATAGGGTCTCGTATTTAATCTTTGAGTACGGAACCCTAAAAAATCGTAAAACCTACCTATCTACTGGCTCCACATCTGAAATCATAACAGGCAATTTATCCGACATCCATATTTCACATCCGCTGTCTTCGTTACCTCTAATGCCTCCCAGGAGGCTGCCTGAATTTCAGTTAGCTTTGTTCGTTTAGTCTAGATTATCTTAACATTATGTTTTTGTAGGAGGTGGTAGGAAGCGAATTTGGAACATCAATTATTTACTGACATTTTATTGTTATAAACGTATACTTCAATTATTATTATACCACGAAAGTTTCTTAAATGCATGTACAGTCCAACTACTTTTGCAACTACTTGAAAAAAAATCCTGATCTTTATATAACTGTTTATATTTGCATAAACGAGGAAATAAAAAAATATAACAATTTGAGAGTTAAATAATATTTTCTTTATGATAATTGCACGAGTTGAGGAAATCGCATTAATTATCAAGTTATAGACAATATTCTTAGCTTTTACAATTTCAGCAATTTCTTACATTTACAAGTCATTTACAATTTCTTAGCTGACATTATTCTTTAGTTATTTATATATCGATATAAACAAATCATCACACACCACTAAAACAATAATCCGTAATCGTTTAAGCTTACCGCATTAAATTCTCTCACTTTTCCCGCCCTCATGCTTGTACAAAGCTTATAATATCTACAAACGCCGAAAAAACTCCTCCGGTCGCATCCCTATTCAAATGGCGATCGTTATTAAAATAAAACTGTTGACGTTCGGCCGAATCACGAATAAATATCGATGATATTATGCAAACGGTTCCATTTGTATTCGCTCTACTGCCCGCGACTACTCCGTTGTGCCTAAGAGCGGCTGCAGACTATCGACAGATCGTCGACTGGAATTGAGATAGCATTCATTTCGTGACTCTCGAAATCGCAATGTTGACTATTGTTTGTAAGTGTCTCTTATACTATTCTATATAACTGCTTGGCTTACTAGTGTTATGTGACTAGAATAGTTATAGTACTTCGAGCCTCTCGAAATCGCAATGCCTACTATTGTTTGTAAGTGTCACTTATACTATTCTATATAACTGCTTGGCTTACTAGTGTTATGTGACTAGAATAATTATAGTACTTCGAGGCTTCCGAAATCACAATGTCAACTGTTGATTGTAAAGTGTCACTTATACTTTTTTCTATAACTGCTTGGCTTATTAGTGTTATGTGACTAAAATAATTATAGTACCTCGAGGCTCTCGAAATGGTAATGTCGACTATTGTTGGTAAGTGTATATTATATAACTGTTTGACTTACTAACGATATGTGATTTCTTTCTTAAAAAGTTATGCGTTGACTAGAATAGTTATAGCATTTCGAGACTCTGAAAGTGACAATGTCAACCATTGTTTCCAGTTACAATATATCTATGTATATTTATATAACTATAATCTACTATGGTGTATTGTATCTATTATTATTTTTGCTTACTTAACCCGACGTGATTTGTTTTTCAAAATATTAAGAGAATAGTAAGATTAACGTGTGTGGGTCTATATTTTAAAAGAAATTAACCTGTAGCCACAACCTGTACCGTTATTATATAAGCACGCGCTCCAAGTAATCTAACATTCTGTAACTAAGTATTTAATTCCATACCAGAAATTTGTATAAAATGGTATATTTACAAAATGTATATAACAAAAGTAGTTCGAACTGATAACTCATCAAAACTTTGTTTAAAACAAAGCAATTTTACTTTTAAGACTTAAGTCCAGAACCGATATGTAAGAAAGCGATTTTGAGACCAAAGTCGTCCATCGTCGTAAGTCCTTATAACCCGAAGGAAAATTCCCTTAAAAATGATACACTGTTCCAATACTTGCGGGCATCGAATCTACATAAAGGTTAACCTTATTTAACGGTGACGGAGATCAGTTCACTTGATAGGATTTTATGGATCATATAATGTTCGGGGGATAACTTGGCCGTTTGTTATGATTTTACTGCTTAAGTTTCTTTGTTTTATACCAAGATTTTGAATAAAGTATTGACTGTTCAGATTTTCTTGCAAGAACACTCCAGATTGTAGGTTTCCTCATGATGTATTTTATCGTCTTTATTTTTATTATTAATTTCTAAAAGCTCAAACTTTGAACTAATCAGAGTTGAATCCAGAATGTTTCAAGTGAGCGAACGACCGAAGGAAGGAAAGAATGTTTCAAAAACTATTAATCCATTGAACAAATACCACTACTTAGCCTAATAATTTAAGCTAATACGTTCATCGTGATTACACCAAATTAATTTATGGCCAGCTTTGTGTAGGATTTTGTAAACTATAATATTTAATTTTACGGCTCATAAAACTTATCCAAAATCCACGGACGTTACATCGGATAAGCGATTATTTTATGGCTTATACGTTTACGATATAATACAAATACTCTTTAATTGTACACTAGTTAAGAATTTAATTACTATATACAATTTAATGCTGGCTTTTAAACGAAGTAACTAATTTCTTTAAAACAACATTAGTAATAAATAAAACAAATACTAAAGAAGCAAAGTCACTGTTACTGAAAAATTGTAAAATGACGACCTGCGTGACTACACCATCACCATCACCATAGTTTTGAAAAGGTTTCAGGTTCGACCCCGGCCAGACAGATAATCTAAATGCTGAATTTAGATTTCTGTTTTGCGCCTGGCTGGAAACCGGGGGAAACCTTCTAAAAGTATGTACCCGGTGCCGTGGGAGCGACACAGAGTTATGTGGGATTCCTACCGCACTAAAATCCCCCTGGTGGCCGTCCTCGGCGTTACGTAAAGAACTCCGGCATCTACAGAGGAACGCAACCGGAGTCCTCTTAGCGCGTTGCCCCGTTGGGCTCCGCCCAGGTGAGCATGCCGCTCGCCACACCGTCTGTTGTACACGACGTTATGCGACCACACGTACCGCCGTCCTTCCCGGGGTCGCTGGTCAAACGGTTTGAGCTCCCACTGTTGCCGCACGCAAACCCAGAAGCCCCTTTTAGTCGCCCCTTACGACAGGCAGGGTATACCGTAGCCCTACTCTGGTCCCGGTACTACAGGGACATTGTTCTTGACACCCACGATAAAATAAAACTAATACTCGGACTAATGAAAGAGATATTGTTGATCAATACCTTATTAAGTTACTACAGATATTTTATATTAAAATGATGTTCCTATAATACAGAAGACGCAGCCGTGTACCAGCATGCACTTAAAATATTGTAGGGAAAAGTGCGGTTTAATATAAATTTCTACGGAGCGCTCGGGTTAGTTATAAGCTTTTTTATATTAAACTTTATACTTTAAAGTTAAGCTCGTTGGTCATGAGAACAACTTTTCATACTTTAGTGAAATTTTTCAAGTTTATTATCATCTCCGCGTTAATATCGCACCTGGTAGAGTATTAAGAAAAATAAATGAAAACTCTACTAAATAATGTCTGTATTGTCGGATAGTTTTTAATAGCGACAGATGGAAATTTATATTTTCGTGTATTTATGTATGTATTTCCTTGGTATTAGCTGTAAACGCTGTCGTTAAATTCATGTGGGTAGTCCGAGTGACACTCATGATCATCATCATCATCAACCCATTATTGTCCCGCTGCTGGGCACGGTCTCCTCTCAGAATGAGAAGGTTTAGGCCATAGTCCACCACGCTGGCCAAGTGCGTATTGGTAGACTTCACATACCTTTGAGATTTTTTTTTATAAATCTCTCAAGTATGCCAGTTTCCTCACGATGTTTTCCTTCACCGTTTAAGCAAGTGATAATTAATTTCTAATACTCACATAATTTTTGAAAAATCAGAGGTGCGTGCCTGGGATTTGAACCTCGGACCCCTCGATCGAGCGATCGAGTTTCTTAACCACTAGGCTATCACTGCTTTTTACCGAGTGACACTGGGTACACTGAAATTTTCATTGGTTTCTTCAGCGAGATATATGCGACTTATTTTTGCAGTCAGATTTCTTGTTTTTGTATACATAGTACAATGTGAATCAATAGCAGATACATATTCATAATAATTCATAAAGCAAATAAAGTGTCCTTTCACGGTTTTAATAAAAAATGTAAAATATAGCTAAATGCTTTTTGAAATTTTAAATTTTCTTGCGTAACGTTCTCTCCCATAATTGCTGGAGGTACAATAATAAACAGGTGGCGGCCATTTTAATTACATTTTTCTTTTAGCGCCCCGCCCGAGCGGCAATGATACGGTTAACGCTACTAATCTCATTCGGGGGTCTTCTAGTACCCCGGGATATTTTTAAAATTAGATTGAATGTTCTTTTTTAATTATGAAACGACCGGCGCACATTACTTTTCTAATTATTTAATAATATTAAAATTATGTTATATTATATGTGAAAATGTAACATAAGATTTATAATTAGCTTTAAAATAATTGTACCTGTTGGTAAACAAAAAGAACCTTTAATTTGTTAATGATTCCTTAATTATCATTATCATTATAATAATATCATAAAAAGTCGGCTACAGACGTTTCCATAAGTATATACTTATACGTACTTCACAACATCTTTTACATAATTCCATTAACACATGAGTTATCCAATTCCATTAAAATTAATCCGCTTAAATAACGAAAAGCCACGAATATCTATCTGTACGCAATGCTTGTGTGACCTCCCATTAAACCACAATATTGCAATATGACGATAAACGATGGATACAGGTGATCCCAAAATGTTGTCCATAAACATTGCAACATTTAGTTAACCCGCAAATGCTCACATCCCGCATCGCACGCAGGTGAATTAATATGATCATGCTGTATAAGTCGAACTACGTACAGTACAGTAAATCAGGGGGAAAACAGAAACCGAGAGCGCCCTCTTCTTTTTTTGATTAGAGCGATTTTATAAACATACCTACGATAGTTATACGGTTGGTATTTGAAAGAAAAGACAACATTTCGTAGAACAATGCGTTGAAGTAAGTTGCACTTGAGTCAGTGACTTTGGCAAGTAGCGCCATAGTAGCGCGATGGGTAAATTCCATAAATGTAACGAATATAAATGTTTTATATGATATCGTTTGGAATCCTTCAATAAGTTTTATATTTTATTAGCTTGGCGTTCAAAATTCAAAGTGAACTTAAAAAATCACACACAGTTATAAATAAGTATCTGTTATTTCCTTTTCAGACGTGTGCTGTATCAATATAATTTTTAATATCATAATTGTAAAACGCCGTGATTTTGTTGGGATAGTAAATATAATGCTAGAATGTAAACAAATTCAAGTATTTGGGGACATACAGAGGATTGACATCATTGAAATCATCAAAGCCATACAGAGTCCATAATTGCAGCACGCGAGTGTTTATCGACTATTACAAATATTGCATGCAAACTTTCAATATGCACTATAAATATTCTCCCATTTAGTTCAACCCGCAAACGCTACTGTCCCGCATGCATGCAGGTAAATTAATATCATCCTGTAAAACAACATGTCGTACGCTGCGCGGTCTCTCATTAAAGTACAATTAATGAGGGATGGAAACAAAAAACCGCACGCGAGCGCCCTCTGCCTAATGAATGTAGTCATGCGTTTTATTAAAAGGGTGGCCGGATGCGACGTGGCCCGTTATGATTTCACTCGCAACAATGTACTGCCGTGTTTACACAAACAGACATCGCCTTTGACTGTGCAACGCATTGTGCTTTATATTGCGTTTTGTGCATCATATTTTACAGTTTTATGAACTAACTCAGTTTGAATTTGAATTGACTTTTTATGAAATTTTTTGAGTTTAACTTTGCTAGTGAATTTTGTGCTTTTGAGTTTGCAAGGTGAATTTTGTGTTTTTTTTTTCGAAATATTTGCTGGACTGATTTTCTTTTAAATTCATTATGCTTTGCATGCTTACAGCCCTAGCATTATTTTTTGTAGTAACATATACACCCAAACCCATAACAAACATTCAGTATACAGTTACATTTAAATGTAACGTGCCTAGATACGATTTCACTCGCAACAATATACTGCCGTGTTTACACAAACAGACATCGCCTTTGACTGTACAACGCATTGTGCTTTATATTGCGTTTTGTGCATCATATTTTACAGTTTTATGAACTAACTCAGTTTGAATTTGAATTGACTTTTTATGATTTTTTTGAGTTTAACTTTGCTAGTGAATTTTGTGCTTTTGAGTTTGCAAGGTGAATTTTGCGTTTTTTTTTCGAAATATTTTCTGGACTGATTTCCTTTAAATCTATTACGATTTTTTATTATGCTTTATAGGTTTACAGCCCTAGTATTATTTTTTGTAGTAATATATACACCCAAACCCATAACAAACATTCAGTATACAGTTACATTTAAATGTAACGTGCCTAGATACGATTTCACTCGCAACAATGTACTGCCGTGTTTACACAAACAGACATCGCCTTTGACTGTGCAACGCATTGTGCTTTATATTGCGTTTTGTGCATCATATTTTACAGTTTTATGAATTAACTCAGTTTGAATTTGAATTGACTTTTTATGAATTTTGAGTTTTACTTTACTATATGAATTTTGCGTTTTCAGTTGAAATATTTGATGATCCGTTATTGCTTTAGCTCTCTTACTCGCAAAATGTAATACTGTGTTTACACAAACAAACATTGCCTTTGACTGTGCAAAGCATTGATTTATATTGCATTTTGTGTATCATATTTTACAGTTATATGATTTCTCTCTATGTCAACTTCTATTGATTTTTCAGTATTGAGTTTAACATTGAATGTACTAACATAGAGTATTTGTTTTTTTTGTATGCATTGAAGCATGACATGATTTTACATTCCATTAGTTCTCAGGATTTTTAAAGTGAAGTTTTCTCTACTCAAGTTTCAAACCAACGCAACAATTCCCTGTGTTTTTGTTGCTGCGAACGCGCATAAGCCGTCGTTACACGACATGGGTGCGTATTTGATACGATTTCTTTTGGGCACGACTTATATGTAACAACATAACACACTAATATGTAACGTATCAAAAATAAAAATGTTTGATATGTTACAGATTATTTAAAAATAAATGTCAGACATGTCCCTCCAGACATGGGTAGTTCCTGGCAAAATCTTACGTAAAAAAATATGATATTGTCTGCAACCGCACGTGTCTGGCACGTTTAGTGTCTGTAGGGGCCTTAATTGTAAAAATAACTGGTATGCGCTGTTTCATATTTACATCTAGGAAGTAAGGCAAACAAACTGTAGACTTTAGGAGTAGCTCTCAACCGTAACAGATTCAAGAGCGCCGTCAGTCCCCAGGCAATAAAGTTCAGATTTATTCTACACTCACCAGAACTGCATCCTATTACACGCACTGGAGATTCCAGTGTCGCGGTCTAATCCTTTTATTTAAAGCATTAGTCCACGACGCTTTGATGATGGATTTAACTGACGGCGAATATGATATACAGGTTGTAAAGTGGATCAATAAATTTCGTCAAATTGGAGCGATTTATTATGAGATCGGAGTGATTTATAACAGGATATTCTTAATCACCAAAAAGAAGCGATGACTAAGTAGCTGTTAGAATTTACATAAACTAAATTTCGAGTCTTGGGTTCGAATCCACGGTGAGTATGTTACTAATTTGCTTTATATATGAAATGTTTAAATTATTGACATCTTAAGGATGTTTCGAGAAAATTTACATTCACAACTTTATTTGTTAATGTAACATAACCAAACAATGATAGATATTGTAGTAAAAATAACCGATACTAAACCCTTAACGTCCTTTCTGAAGCACGGAAACCATATGAAATTATGCCACTAGAGGTCACCCATTCAACTCTCACTCGCTTTAGACGCTGCTTAATTTTGTAGATCATTTACGACCTACACAACCCATGGGACCACGTGTTTCCATACTAATACAAGTCATTCATTTTAAATAAAAAAATCTAATGGTTATCCAAATATTTCTTTCTAATTTTACATGTTATGCTCAACATATTATATCCCAATAGACGTCTCATTTGCAAAATTACGTGTAAAAGTCAACGGTTCTCAAACCAACTTGTAGTACAACGACATATGACACGACGCGATATGTTCTTTAATCCGCTCAGAACATTTACATACAACACTATACATATGCACAGACAAGCTATATAGTACGCGATTTGAACAGAAAACAACTTCTTTGCTATAAAAAATAGCAATATGCCAGTTCGTCATCACAAATAGTTGGTTCCGTATGGTTGTCAAATATTTAAATTCGTCATATCAACATTTGTTACAATATACAATATATCACTATATGTATATTATTTTAAAAGTACATAAATAGTCTTAAACACGTTCATTTGAGGATTATTTTTTTATTTCACACTATTCATTTATTTTGTATGTAGTCAAATTAACTATCCGTATATACGAAAATTGAACAAAATTATCATTTCCCAAATAAATAGGGACCTAAAAGTCGATCACATGCGCATCGCGGTTACCATACCTGCTTGTCAAGAAGGTGTTCCGAGGTTCCGGTTTCGAAGCCCAGTCATCCAGACATTCGAACAACTAATAAAATTACTGTTCTGAAACTGTCTATATCCATCCACTAACAAGAAATAATAGTGTGGGGTTGAGTGTAGAAAGTGTGTAATGTACCACATGGTTTTTACATTCCCCCACAGAACCCAAAACCCCGACGGTCCACCGCAGATGTGAAATGGCATTACGCCAAGCGATGCGTTCGTCGGTGCCGGTGGCAGTTTACCTATCAACGGGATTGCGCGTCGGAATGGAGACCATACGGACGCCGCGTTATTATATACGAGAGACGTGTCGGCAACTCATTTGTTCAACACTAGAGTGTTTGTTTCTAAGAATCACTCGAATATTGTAAATGTTGCGGATGTATTCGATTTTACGATATTGATTGGGATTTGGAAAATATTATTATGATCCTATATATAAACTCATATATCCATTATAGAGACTTGTCACTAACGCAGACGTTAAAGTTGTTGATGTTATTTTAATTTGATAATGGTTCTGAGAAAGATTTATTTTTAGCTTCATATAAATGACTTACGATGTTGCGTCAAATATGACTCATTTGTTATTCAAACAATAACAGAAAAATATAAAAATGTCAAATATTAGTAACATTATTATATCCGATTTTCATTTTGGTCCTGAATTCCTCTAGACAAATCTTGTAAAAACAGATAATATTCAATTCGAATAAACTTGCATACACAAGTGTTACCGTCCTTACTGTTTTACCGCACAATAATGATTAATTAAGAATTCCGCTATGTGATGACTTATTCATCAGAGTCTTTATAAAATACCACACAAACAAAATATACAATTACATTAACGTTAAATGTTACAGATTCAGAAACGACATAATATATTGTATATCCATTGTCTATTAGATAGTGACCATAATATTGTACATCCAAAGCCTATTTACATCGTGACCATGTTTTTGACAATATCGATAATATTGACAAAATTTATAACGAAATATCTGATACAAGAAATTTACCATTGTTAAACTAAAACAATGGCGTCCGATCCGAGATAGGCACACCGTTAAGGTATATTTTGTGGTACCTAGAATGGGTATTCGTTACTAGAATAGAAATATGTATCAACTCGGTATAGATAAATAAACCGTCTTATGTGACCGAATAAAGATAAATACGAAATACGAAGTGATCAGTAAATAACAACAATAACTAATTAGACCAAAAGCTTTTTCTAGTAAGTTGTCAGACAGTGCTAGTGTCAAGGATATGTATATAAAAAGAGACAAGAGTAAACATATATCTATGCTTTACTGTATTCTGGATAATTGTATATATGAGAGAAAAATGTGAAATCTCTGATATTTATTCTCAAACCGGTTGACGTTAGGATACGGGTTAAAATAGTAATAAATAAATCAGACACTGATGAAACCCTACTAGTTCATCAACTTTGATAGTTGCTTATATAAGTTGATATAGTTTCAAAGGGTAACCCTAGGTCTGTGAACATGACTGCGAAAATTTACTTACCTACCATAGATTAGTAAAGATTACTCACTCCTAACAAGAAAATTTACCCAGTTTTAAGAATTGAAAAAGTTTTGCCACGTCTCCGTGCTAAAATGTCCCTAAAATATTTGAAATAATTATTTATTTATTACGTAAATTACGCAGTATTAGTTATTTATTCGTAAATTTTCTCTAAAAATGTTTTTATTTGTCAAGAATTCAAAAAAAGAACTTACTAAAATAAGCCGTTTGTGGCTTCATTCAATTTCAAGGCGGCGAAGTATCTTTACTAATCTATGTTACCTACATACATTTTCACAGTTTTTGTTATAGTGTACACGATCACAATAAAGTACTTGCAACATGTTTTGGGATCAATTATTATAAGCGGTAATTTAATTTCAACGAAATGGAAACAATTTATATTTAGGTAACTGATTATTTATGAATGCATTGAAATCTATCGTCATTTCAAATTAAATTCCTAAATAACGAACGTAATATTTAGTAAAATATAATTTAGCATAACCGATATTTGCTTATAATATCATGTAACTAGTTAACAACGTATCGGTTTAAGAAATTGAGTATTGTTTGTTAGACGGAAACAATGGCTGCCGACAGTCCGCAGTCTGATTTGAGATAGCCGCGCTCCTGATATTTAGCTTTTGAAGCCGTCTGTATGAATATTACCTTCCGCTACGAATATGCTACATTAATAACTAGGTATTTATATTTTATTAGCTACTACCGCGACCGTAAAGTCATTTTTATTGCCTAAGTGCAGCGTGTGATGTTATTTGGGCGTGTTTTTTTTATAATATAAGAGTAGCGGACGAGCATGCAGTCCACCTGATGGTAAGTGGCTACTGCCGCCCATGGACATCTGTAATCAACCCCAGATAGGATTAGATATTCCTACCTGAGGTCGGCCACAGATGCGCCGCTACCCCTGAGGAATAAGCTGGAATGCCTCGGAAAAGTCTGTCTCCCTTACGACACCATTCAAACCGGAACACAGCAGCGCCTAACACTGCTGTTATTAGGTAGAAATAGGTGTGGCGGTGGTACCGCCGAACCACAAAGGGTTGTACCACCTTCAAATGCGTGTTAGTATGTATGGTCATTAGTTAATATGGGTATGTTATTCTTTAGCACCTCCTGCAGCCAAACGGCTTAATAATTTCTAACATGGTTCCGGTGATTTAGTTTAAAACTAAATGATGAGAGGCTACATTTAAGCATTTTGGTTTTTGGTTCTAGTTTATGAACTTGAAGCAGTACATAAGCATGTAATACAACTGATACTATGTGGTCGTTTCCACCCTTCGAAATCTTTTTTCAACTAAAATAGAGTTGGTATGGCAAAGATGCATTGCTAACCTTGAGGATTAATCAAATAACCTCACCTGTGTGTATCAAAATACAGCCTTTACCACGAGTGTTGTCAAGGCAAACATAGGTGTTACGGTAGTGGCACCGAATTCGATCCACAAAGATTTCTATCATATAACATGTTTCAAATGATTTGTTTCGTACGCAGATTGTGATGTTGATTAAATCAAATAAAATTTTGATTATTAATTTTCGTGTACAAAAGATCTTTCACCTCCGCTGAATTACCTTATATTGACGAATGAGCAGTTTTCCTTTCAATGAAATTGAGTACCTTATTCATTAATTTCAATTCACAAACTCGTTGCAATAGTCAACGTTAAAACAACCGCCTTTTACATGTTCGTAATTCGAAATTGGAACGGATATCAAAATGATCCGGTTGAATTGAAATATTTACCAGTCATATTTACCGGTAATACTTACCGGATGTGCTCATGCAAATGTTTACAGCCCAAAACATGCGGTGAAAGTCAACCGTATATCAATTCCTGTGTCCGTAATGAAAGGTTTTTGATATTAATGACGCATTATGGTAATTTATTTTAATTTGTAATGATGTACGCTATCGCTATTGTATGATTTGAGCTGTTAGTGTAAATTTGTTCTATTACAATATGTGCTGATTATTCTTCAAATAGGCACAAATTAAAGGGTTACGGATGTGTTGAAAGTGTTTAATAGGTATCGATGATTACTTTCTATCGAGTTATCGGCTGCCTGTAGCATTACCATGAGTTGGCATAGAAACGCCACTATAGAAATGGTAAATAGAAAACTATTGTCATTTTGCTAGTGAATAACATAACTACTATCGTTACGGTATTTCTTGACAACGTCTGTCAAATTAATGACTCATGGGACCGAATTTGTATGGCAATAGATCATAATGACATTCGCTAGCGATTTGATTTCGATAGGTTTTTTACGTATCGAGTTACGTCACTACGGATTTTAGTTCTACGAGTAACCACCAGAGGCGCTGTACAATTTTTCATACATTTATTTTACGCAGTCGCTAGCGAGTAATACTTTTGTAAACTCATGGTAGTCCTACTGGTATTAATTTTGCGACTATATTCATATATAATGTTCTCAATATTTTTGAGAAAATCTGTCAATCACTGATTATAAATTAACCTACTTCGAAGGTAATAAAAGCTTTCATGATTCGACTGCGACTGCAGTAATGGTTACTTATCTTATTATTAATTTATTTAATTACTAGTGTGTTCTGGATTGAAGTGTTTTACAAGACTGAAACGTTTATACATGGTATTCCAACTCGGACCTGAAAGGTTGCAACACATCTTAATCGGGTCTTGCACGGGTCAAAAATCCAGCCAACGACATATAAGTTAAATAACACGAAATCACATAAATCTCTTACTTATCTGTGATAATTACAAAATATCATCGTACAATAAATTCATAAAAGTTCATAAATGGCATATTTCGTGATTTACATATGCATAATATTATTAACATGTAGGTAATATTAATCTAGCGAGCGAAATTAAAGTTATTCGATTTCGGCGACCTCATCAAGCGTCCAATATTGCATGATATTCAACTGCGAATTTAACTATACAGGGTGATATAAATATAAATCAGTATTCGAAAATATTCAATAACATAATTGTATTATTGTTTCATTTGGATAAAGTCAATTGCTTTTATCAAACTCCGCAGCTACAACAATATTTTTTTTTATGTTGGTAGGTAAATTAATTTAAGTATAAGTTAAAATAAATCAAATTTGCATGATAAAATCTAAATTTAAAATGTATATGCTTATAGGTTCTTCAATTTTCATTTCAATAGAAAATAATATCTAAAATCGATATAAATTTCCGATATAGACTTTTAAATATTACAATTGATAATAATTCGTAACTGATTATTATTTATTAATGTATCGTTTCAAAAGTTAGAATTTATCAGCGAAAAAAATACTGTGTGTACATAAATGTACATAAAAATTGTATGTCAGGACATCTAATATATTTCTGGAACACCCTGTAAATATATCCATATTGCTCAGAATCAATGCTGTACATTAGTTGATTGGTTGGTTGGTCGAAAAGCCGGCGCTAGGAGCGCTCGCCTGTGCGACCGAATTGGAACATTTAATTGAAGTTATGTTTCGCTTGTGGCTTTAATATTGTTCTCCTATGAGTGATTGGTGCAAATGAGAACAAATGTCATTCTGAGTAAAGTTGAGTCTGTAATGAGCTCTCTGGCAGATGTTACAATAATAAGAGTGTGGTATTTAAACTTGAATCTCAATGAGTAATATTCGGATTAGGATATAAATTTGTCAAGTAGTCAAGTAGTAATATAGTATTTTTTCTCAGTCTTGGTCAATTACACAGAATGTGTGAAGACCATTTAAATAAAATTATATAATTCTAATTTTTAAGTCATATTTTGTAACCTTTCAGGAACACGTAGCTTTAGATAAATTTAACAAACATTTAATGATCTGTATGAAATACAAAATGTACACAAGATTAGCTAATTAAGTACTCATTTCAATAATTGTGTAATGTATTCTCATATATATTATCTTGCATATTTGGAAGTATACTTTTATGTCTTCTTAAAAATATTATAATTGTGTATCGCATATCAGTGACGATATTGGACTAAAATTAATGAAAACAGCAATATTATCTCCAAGACCTACCTCCTCCACCTCCACCTCCTTTGATATTGAAATACTAAAGTTGAAATTAATATCAGAATCGATACTAAACTTACTATTAATATTCACATCAGTCTTCGGTGTGACGTCTTTGACACCTACCAAATTACTGAAATAGACTAAGTGAGAGCTACGAGAATTGGAACACGCTATATATGTTTCTATGTCTTATAGACATATTCATTTGTACACGCGTTGATTTGTGCGAGTATGCGTGTATGTGTTCGTATGTGAAAAATAAATACGGTTGTATGCATGTTTGTGTACGTGTAGATGCGTGTATAACCTATAATAATATAATAAAATGAAACGACAAAGAACCCAACAAGAATCATGAGAGATACATCTACTAGAAATCTAAAAACAGTGGTTTTGATGTAGATATTTATAACATTTTATATACATGTAGATGTATGTATATTTTTACGGAGAATTATTAAGAAACTTTAAAGGAGAAAAAATCACGTAATACAATTTGGGACTACTTTTGAAAGGAATCTCAAGAAATACGGATTAAAAAGTTTTTTTTAATATGAAAATCTGTGTTCAAGTTTTAACGACAGATTCACAAAATAAAATGTTCATGAACAGTGTTTTCCTGTTACTATGAAGTGAAATAAATTTGGTGACGACAGTTCCACAAACACCTTGATACGGGTCTACCCTGTAGCTAAACAGATAAGGTGAGTTAACAAGATAACTTTAGTAGACTAAACTTTCTTACAAACTTTCCTAACCATAAAAACTTTTCAAATGACATTCGTGTAAATTGAAGTGAAAATTGACGTAATATAAGTCCTTAAGTTGAAAACGTGAATCTTCACACCCCTGACTAGTATAAAGATACAATTTGTTACAAGGTGACATAATAGATCCACTATGGGATTTTCCTAATTAGTTTTCAATGGTAGCAATGCATGAGACTGACCTTAGATAAAGGGATAAAACCTTAGATTTTCATTACAGATTTTCATAGACGCCAGTGAGTACTTACCAATTCTTAGACTGCATATTTATTTGCTAGTTCAATTTTATAAAATCACAAAAAGTAGTTAAATTTTGATTGGAAAAGTAGCTAAAATCAGCAAATTGACTTTAACCCTGAATACGAAGAATATTATTCAAAACCAATATAATAGTTCGAAAATCTTTTTACTTACGACCACGTCAAACTTTTCAGACGCGATACGATTAGCGCCTTACGACTGTCGTAGCCACTCGACATAAAATTCCAAGTTGACGTCTTGAAATCTACGTCTTCTTCAGGTGACGGAATTTGTCACCTATTCGTGACGAACGATGCTACTGAGGTGAGATAAAATTTAACTAGATGTGATATACTCCTAGCGTATGCGGGACAAATACGAGATCAAATTTTAATAGACTTTAGTAAAGTTTATTTGAGATTTATGTATACAATTGTAAAATTTGCATTTACCAAAGTAGGTATGTTCAATAAATCTGCAAAAAGTATTTTCATTTTGATTGGCAAAGTAGCTGATTATAATACACTCGAAGCTAAATATGCACAGAATATAATATGAAAGTTTGAAAAGCTTTTCACTTACGATCACGTCAAACTTCTCAGACGCCATACGATTAGCGCCTGACGACTGTCGTCGCCACTCACATCAAATTCCAAACTGACGTCTTCAAATCTACGTCTTCTTCAGGTGACGGAATTTGTCACCTATCCGTGACAAACGATGCTACTTACGTGAGATAACATGCGAAGAAAGATTAGATATGAAAAAAAAATATGAGATAAATTTTAATAGAGTATAGAAAAGTTTATTTCAGGTTTTTGAAAACTTAAATAATACTTTCTGAAATAATACTTTCATTTTGATGTGCAAAGTAGCTGATTCTAATTCACTCTAAGCCTAAATACGACTACCACTACGTCTCACTTTTCAGATGCTGTACGATTAGCGTCTGACGACTGATGTCGCCGCTCAACGTCAAATTCCAAGCTGACGTCTTGAGATCTATGTCTTCTTGAGGTGACGAAGTTTGTCACCTATCCGTGACAAATGATGCTACTTAGGTGAGATAAAATTAAAGTAGATGTGATATACTCGTAGCATATGTGGGACAAATACGAGATAAAATTTAATAGACTTTAGTAAAGTTAATTTGTGATTTATAAAATTGTAAAGTTTGCATTTACCAAAGTAGGTATGTTCAAGAATCTGCAAAAAGTATTTTCATTTTGATTGGCAAAGTAGCTGATTATAATACACTCGAAGCTAAATATGCACAGAATATAATATGAAAGTGAAAAACTTTTTACTTACGATCACGTCAAACTTCTCAGACGCCATTAGATTAGCGCCTGACGACTGTCGTCGCCACTCGACATCATTCCACGCTGACGTCTCGAAATCTACGTCTTCTTCAGGTGACGGAGTTTGTCACCTATCCGTGACAAACGATGCTACTTACGTGAGATAACATTTAAAAACACGCGAAGAAAGATTAGATATGATAGAAAAATATGAGATAAATTTTAATAGAGTATAGAAAAGTTCATTTCAGATTTTTGAAAACTTAAAAATTTAGATTATTATTGAGTATATTTATCGCAAGTAAGAATTGACAAATTAAAATATTATTTTTATTGTAATTATAAGCCGTTATTACTACACTATGTATGGACATTTTATTACTGTGAGAGCAGATTTAACGACAGCTATAATATTATGATTGTCTCATAAGGCCAATAAAGCAATCCGGGGTTCCAAAGTTCAAAAACCAGGCATGAACCTCTGATTTTTTAACGTCAACTGCTTATTAGGAATTTATTACTTGATTTAAGTGGCGAAGGAAATTTCACGCGGAAACCTACACACATAAGTAACCTTTAAATAATGAGCCAAGTGGGAGTTGAACTTGCATACAATGGATTCCGTACCATCAATTTTTCTGGTATGAAACCTTAAAAAATACATTTTTAAGCTTGATCTACCAAGTTGTACTTTCGTCATCGCGGTTGACGGCCTGCGGCTATGCCCTTAACCCATTTCACTCAAAAAAGAGACTTATGCCCAGCAGTGGGACAGTAATGAGTTGACGACGGTAAATAAAATCAACCGCTATTTCAAAATCTAATAACGAATTCATTAACCTGAAAACTTCATGTATACTTGAGAACGACAGAGTTTGTCACCTCCCCGTGACAAACGATCTAACTTAGCGAGATATGATTTATGAGAATAGTTATTTAGGATTCACTGATTGCTTCTAGAACTTTCTTAAATTTAAATTTATAGAACCTATTAAATATGATGATTTTATATTTTTTATTAACGGTACAAATCTCTATGGTTCGACTCCGGCGGCGCCACTGCTACACCTATTCTGCCTTATAACACCTGTGTTAAATGCTTCGGTGTCCTGATTAGAATGGTGTCGTACGGGAGACATTTCCGAGGTATACTAGCTTAGTCCTCAGGTGTAGCGCATCTGTGGTCGATCGCAGATGGAAATCTGGTCTTGTCTGAGGTCGATTGCAGATGTCCATGGATGACGGTAGCCACTTATCATCAGGTCGACTGTATACCATCAAAAACCAAATCCTAACACGAAGTGTAAATAAAATAAACTTGTGAATCAATAATTTTGAAGAAGCTAAACAGAAATATACATCAAATTAATTATTAACTAGAGCTACGGTGCTACAAACAAACTTACAGACGAGGTCGTGAAACTTACTTTGCGTCAAGGATTAAATATATTATGTAACACATATAACCCATGTACGTAAGTCTCCCGTTACTGTGACAACGTTTGATACTCACGCGAGTTACAAATCACTCCACTTAGCAGATGAGAGAGCGCTTGTAATTTGTCGCAAGTGGGATAACAATTTTAGAGTTTACTATTGCACGTCGTTTGAAACTGTAGAACACGGATAATTTGCCGGTTACGATAGGGAAATAAAATGAGGCGCGTTATATGTCGTGACGACATTGGAGACGTATAAGATATGATGTGTAGTGTGAATAAAAAATCAAATAAGATATTTATCAAAAATACAAAAACATTCTTTGTAATAAAAACATTTTTGTTTCATTTTTGATTATATTGTTGTTATATTTTTAAGCAGTCGGGTTTTTTGTTATTACGATAATTAAGATAAATAAGAAATTAATAAAAAAGCTTGTAACATTTTATTTAATTATGACGAATTCCCTCGCCTTTTATTCACTGTATTATTCCTAAAAATCGACGAAATATAATGATCAATACGGAATTTCGGATCTGGATATGAATATGGATTTGTTAAAAATATTATACTGTTACCGATATGGAATTATTTCGGTTTATCCAATAATTTCAGTTACGGATATTACGGTTAGGGTTTCGGATATATTTTTATTTCACATATCTGATAGTTGCGGTTACGATAACGGACCTCCACGATTATCGCTGCTTTTTATATTTATGTTTGCATTTCACTCAGAACAATGTAAGTTTCATAAATTGATTTGTAATTTGTATTCTCATGCCATTTAAAAATGAATTCCCACTTAATATATATTAAGTGGGAATTAAAGAATATTCTTTAGTCAGTGTTTGAAAAAAACAATTAAAAATAATTTATAATTTAACTATTGTGAAGAAATTTTCAGTGACGTTATTTCTGTGAAAATCTGCCATGATAGACAGTTAGACGGACGGACACCTGATGATCAAGCTTCTCCCAAAAGTAGAACACATACCCACATAATATCTTTCCGGATTCGAGACAGTATACTGTTTCGCTACTGACATAAGAAAAAATGTAAGCTAGCTTTTACCCGCGGCTTCACACGCAGCCAGAGGCTTTTACGTATCTCTCGGGAACGGCACTTTTATCTAGGATAAACAATACTCTATATCCTTTTCTGAACTTCTGACAACGTCTGTACAAAATTTCATGACAACCGATTATGTAAATAAGGTGTGAACGTGTAGCAATAAAAAACAAAATCACATACGCATTTATAAATAGTTAGGATGACAATTTGCTCCCAAAGTATCCACGTAGGCTATACACAATACCTACAGTTCATTCCCATCCCCTATAACAAATCCTTAGCAGGTACCAAACATAAACTATAACCAACTTAGCTAGAATTCGGAGAGTTGTTCGAGCGTTAAATTCTCATTACGTAGCTAACAAACCAATTTGATGCACTTAATTAAGGTCTTTGATCAGAGAGCGTGGTGTGGGCGATCGTCTCTACATAAATGGATAAAGTAATAGAGACACGACTTTGTAAGTTAAAATGTGAAATGTATACAGATTTATTGCGTGATTTCTCTTAATTTATCGTTGAGAGAAATCCTGCGATTACTTTTTGGTATTCATATTGTGAATTATGTTGAAGGTGGTAGAACTCTTGGGTCGACTACGGCGGCACCACTACCTATTTCTGCCGCGGCTTATCATATAAGGTTGTGATAAGATAACACTCATTCATGGTGGTCCAACTTAGTTCTCAGAGGTTGCAACGCATCTGTGGCCAACCCTAATAATAAACTAATAGGACTCTAGTCTTATTCGGGATTGTTCTGAGCAAATAGTTCTTATACCTTTATTTTCAGGAATAAATCGTTGTCGACGTTTCACTGTCCCATTGATGGGCGCAGACTTCTCAAAATTAGAGGAGATTCGCCCATGGTTCGCCAAGTGAATTGGCACTTTGTGACTTCACACACTCTTGAAAACTCTTAAAGAACTTTCAATCATGCAAGTTTTCTTACAGTGTTTTTCTTCGTCATTTAAGCAAGTTATCATTATTTCACGTACGTGACATACCTTTCTAAATAAGAAATGCATTCCGGGGTTTCGAACCTCGGGGCTGTCGAATGAGATGGTGAGTTTCTATCAATTACGCTATTACTTTTTAAATATATACTTACGTTTACCGCAATAATAAATAATTAAGTTTTGTTTTATTAGTGATCTTAACTAATGCGTTCGTAGTCCTGCGGCTAATGTGGATCGTAACTAAACTACAAAGTTAAGCAACGTCCGATGCTCTCCGAAGTTAGATGGGTGATCGCGGGCAGTCAGTACCGATTGTTATCATTGGAAAGCAGCTATTAAAAATTATTGGAGTCCTTTAGACGGTTCGAACACATCCGAAATATTATCGACGGCTCTTTAAGATTTTCTTGTAAAAAAATCTTAACTAAAATAATACATAATGTTACATTTCATTAGAGTTCTACAAATTTAATACAATTTACTCAAGATACCTATTGTAAGAGCGTGTTTTTGAACTTTTCTTTCCATTTAAAATTCGTAGCGCTTTTACAACTAAAACAATCACGTAATTTGTTATGTTTATGTTTTATTCTCAGGTATAGTTATGCACATTTTATTGCATTATATTAGTTAGTTTCTACTATATATTACTTTAAGTATCAACTACGTTTTACGTTTCAATGGATTTTTACTGACTAAATTCAATACATTACAAAATCCATAATTATAACATATGTTGACACTGCTTATTTTATTATTTTTTTTTTATGAAAACTAAAGTTTATTTTTTATGAAATGTTATTTCAAGTATTTCTTTTTAAAATATATCTACCATACTACAGGGTAAGTGCATTTACAAAATAACTCATGCACGCAATGATTTTACGGAAACATCAAAGGGAATCGCGGGGACGTGCGCATCCTAAATCTTTCTGAACGTCAACTTTGTTTGTTAATCAACTTTACGAGTAGCTTTGAATTATTGCATGTGATTCATTAGTGGGCATTTTGGAATTTCTGAATAGTTTAACCCTATACTTGGCAGAGAATTTTATCCTAAAAAAATTATACTTTTGCTACTTCCCTGCGTTAATTGGGTTATAAGGATATTAGGAAAAATAAAATAAAAAATCTCAGAATTTCAGTTTTCAGAATATAGTATGTGTCTTTAAGTGCACACTGCCAGATTCACGAGAAAAAAAATATGTGTCTTTAAATGCACACCGCCAAGTACTCACTAAACTAAGAAATAATTAAAAATATAAAAAATATCATACATTTTGAAAATACTAAAGATAAAAGTCTCGGAAGTTATGACATGTCAACAAGTTTTGAGATATTTTAGTTGAGTTGAGAGATTAGAAGACCTCCTCCCAAAAAAACACAGTTCCCACATAAAGCGACTCGAAACTTTTTGAGTGGCAATAATTTTTGTTTACCGCTGTTCCCATGACGAAACAGCAACCAGGAATTACAAACGAAGATGTCCAGGATCTGTGAGGACAATACTAACAATGGCCTATCACATTTGTACGCTATAAAGCGACTTGTCTGTTTAGACCTGCATCCATGTTTCCGTTAGAATGTTGTATTAAATTTGAGCATATGATTGGACTTTATTCCACTCGTTTGAAGGATGTGGTAAGAAGATATACTTTTCTGAGGCATTCCAGCTTAGTCTTCAGGGCTAGTGGCGCATCTATAGCCGACCTCAAGTGGGAATTTGGTCTTATCTGGGATTGATATTGCAGATGTTCTGGAATCATCATTATTGGAGATGTTTACATTTTTGACAGAAGACGATATTGATTGGACAGGACTTGAGTTCAGGGACGTCTTTATGAGACCTAGACATCTGGAATTCATCTTTCTAGGGATTTGCTGGATTCTACATCCGATTTAATTACGCAAATTAGACACCAAAGCTAGAATTTTTCGGCCTCCAGTCATCTGAAAAAAATATTGCAAGCTAAGGACTGGGAATTTAGTGGAAACGGGGAAATATTAATTTCAGTCATGAATTATAAAAAAAAACTCTGTCTGAACTTTGTTCACCCAACCCCCTACCTTGTGTGCAGAACCTTAGTATATAGTAGCAAAGTTGGCAGTGTGCATTTAAAGACACAATATTGACAAACAATAATATTGTATGTCGTTGGCAGTGTGCATTTTAATGCACACATAACAAAAGTCATGAATTCCTATATATTCAAAACATTATATCTCAAAAAAATATCACCAAAACATTGCATAAAGCTTGCAGA
Source organism: Epargyreus clarus clarus (assembly GCA_014595695.2). Classification (NCBI taxonomy): domain Eukaryota; kingdom Metazoa; phylum Arthropoda; class Insecta; order Lepidoptera; family Hesperiidae; genus Epargyreus; species Epargyreus clarus. Next base: position 3,066,672 of record JACTTY020000026.1, read on the forward strand.
AAGTAAGATTATATAAATTTCGTACATATAACTTAATTTCATTCAGATAAAATAAGATTCTTAGAGAGCGTTGCGCAGGCGCTGAATGACGGCTCGCTATTTTGTTTACCATTTACAATGTGTGAACGAGACAGATATTGATTTCATTTTCTGACATAAAGAAACGTTTGCTAATTCGCTTTCAGTTATTATTAGTAAGATTCGATGTCGCATTACCCGAAAAAAAAATCTGATTCTAATGTGCATTTAAGTGCACAATGTCAAGTATAGGGTTAAGGGAAATTTGTAGTTAATTACCTATTCCTACTTTATAAATAACTTAAATATGATGTCATGCAAGAACTGTTTACAGAATAGTTTGACACTTGGAAGTTTCCGGGTTCGATTCCCAGCTATGAAAACATTTTAATAGTCTATGACACCCACAATGCAAGAAATTGTACTATTTGAGGTTATCCTTTTTTTATTGTGTTATATATGACAATTTTGAGGATAAATAACGAGAGATTCATTACCATTACAAATATCTTTGGGTGGTCAAAAATCTTATGTATTATTACAAACATATTTTAAACTAAAATACTGAGTTATATCTTTATCTACGTTTGCTTTTGCATGATATCCATATATGCGTAATGCACTTAATTTTCGAACCCTTTAATTGTATGATTGACATTAATATAACTTAGATACAATTTACAGAGAAAACTGCCCAAAGTAGTAAATATTTTTTTTCTACAAATAATTTTTATGCACACAGGCATGATAAAACGTACCAGTAACTCATTAGATTTCGTTTAATTAAAGCAAATCCAAATTCATATCACATAACCGAACGTAAACATACGTTTGATACATACTTGTTTACAACGATAACATCGTTGTAACTTGTAACACACAATACACGAAGTAAAAGCGAAAACGATTGATGTAAACACGATGTAACGTTACAATGTAACGTTGTTGGCAGTTTGTTTACATTTGCAAGTGACGTTAGAAAGTCCGTATGTTTTCATTTACACTCTGTAACGTTATTCAATTTGCGATTTTGTCCACAATTCATTGTATAACAGGAAGAGGACAGGACTTACCGTTCAAAATCCGCGTGCCGGCCATAGTTGAATTAAGAGTAATGTGTTGTAATCATTATCCGGTCGACGTGAAATATCGCAACATGTTCCACCAATGCAACCGACAAACAACTTACTTAGTAATTTATTTGTTTAATATTTCACAAACACAATCACGGAATCGCGTGGTATCGTAACGCGAGCGTAGGGCGGGCGGCGGTACGTCCTGCTACGCCGAACGCCCCGGCGTGACTGAAGCGTGCCCCCGCCCGCCCTTACAGGGCTTTTCTTTGTTTCGCATCCCCTCCGTGCGTCGTGTCGAACAAATTCTAATCTTATTCGCTAGGATCTTGCGTTCGACGGTTGACTCGACGGTTACAACGATAATTGGGAGAGTTGCGATCGAATTAGAAATGTTTGTTTATCGCTTTTTATTTCTTTCATGTAGGCGCTTATTTATTTAATCTGTATTGTACGAAATAAAAGTAAGTGGTATACAAGGTGGCTGTAAAGTTACGAGAAGTTTGCTACGTATATTGTATTTTTTTTATTAGTGCTTTGGTATTAGTTTTTGCAAATACAGCAAATGTATATGTGGTCTATAATCGAGAATATTTACAATCTATTTTTATAAATTTATAGATTATCATCATCAATCCATTACTTTCTTACTGCTGAGCATGAGTTTCTCTTCAGAGTGCGAGGGTTTTAGAATATAGTCCACCGCAGTGCCTTCAATGAATTTCAAATGTCAAAATCTTCTCACAGCGTTTTCCCTAAAACTCGAGTTTCTGCAGTAGTATGGAGTAATGGTACTCCATACTACTGCAGTAGTTTTTCTATCGCTTAAATTTTACTTCTTATTGCTTCGTCATAAGTTTTAATCACATTTAACCGGTAAAATTATCCCTCCGCATATCTAAGCTAATTCTACGAGATATTTTACACTCTACAAAGCTACAAAGATTTTTCGTCAAATATTTTTAAAGCTACAGTAAAGCCCAATGGAAAATACCACGTAAACTTAGTTAGCTTTAGGTGGTATTTCCCACCGTAGCTACAAACTGGAATAATTTTATTATAAAACATAATAAACACATATAAACTTTATGTTTGACTTAGTTAAGAAATTCACCACATATCTACGCACGGCGTGTTAGTGTTTACTTTGATAAACCGAGTTTCATTACGTCAAAAGCAGGTGTTAATTAGCCCCACCGCAGGCTGGAGTTTAGCGTTTTGAATATTAACTTTGTTACATTGCTTATCATGTGTGACCTGACGTGTACAAATACTTTGTATAAATAAAGATGATATTAACAAAAGTTTTGTAAAATTATATTGAATTTAAAAATGAAATGCGTCAGGTTTCACAGAATGAATGAATAAATTAATTTGAATTTGAGTGTAAGAAAGGTATGTGGTATGACTGTCATTACCACTGGCTTTTAGAGACACACGAAGCATTCAAACGTAGACTTTGAGAATAAAGATGCATCCATGACCAATATCATGTAATGCTTATATTAGATTAAAATAGCCTCTTGAACCCTGTCACACTCCTAGAGTACTAGGTTGGAATGAATAGGAATGTTGTAACCTTGGAAAGACAACAATTAAGGCATTGAGTGTAATAGTCTGGAAGCAATTTAAAAGTGTCAGGCATACCTTACATGTACAAATTGGCTACAAATTATGTCAAGAACGTTCGTAATACGTACTCTTCGTAGCTGTAATTACAGACCCAGCAAGTTGGGTCTTTGTGTGGAAATTGCACCGTGGCGCGGGTGTCACCCTTTTGTCTCTTACCTCAAGTTGGAAGGTGAATTACGACAAGTCGAAACTTTAGTGTGCAGTATACCCTTTTTGATAACATACTTCAAAATGTGCTAGCGAAAAAAAACATAATGAATTCCTAAAGTACGGATGTCACATAAAAATAACCGGATTTATATGTCGAACTTACTCGTACACGTGAATATTAACAAGTGTATCAAGATTTCCAATAATTAATTCTCTGTTGTTTTTGTTAGTAACATAATAACTGGTCACAAACCAGTTATAAGTATACGAGTCCTGAAAGTTCTTACAAGAGGCTCTTAAAGGTATGGAACGTCTACCAATCTACACTTAGCCAGCACGATAGACTATTTCCTCCATGTCTTCTTACTTTGTAAGGAAACCCGTGCACAACAATGGGACTGTAATTTCTTGACGATGCGTAGTATAATGGAACCAAAAGTCTACTAACAAATTCCAAAAAAAATCACGTACTTGAGATAAAATTCAAGAAACTACACACCAATGGACAAATCCCGTGAACTAAGTTAAAACGACTCGCGATCGGAGGTTGTGAGGTGAACGTGGAGCTTAAAGACCTCACTCGCAAACACTTCAGTTTTATTATCGCACGAATTGCACCTCAAACACTTACGTACGTAGATTAGGAGAGTGTCAATATGTCCCCGCTCCCCGGCTAAGTTCGATTGTGCCTCTGGGAATCATTCGGTTAAGCCAACCTTAGTACTGCTACGTTTTATGTTATCGTACTACTTAATTATCAAGGCATTTGTTTTTGTGATAGTTGCAATATATTAAAGTACATTCTTTGTTTAGGTACTAGTTTAATTATAGTATTATTTTTTTATTAATTTACAAATGATATTATCTGATAGCGAGAAATTAATACCCATGGACTACTTAAATATAATAATTAATGTTGAAATCTAAACTTCTATCTAAGGTCAGGCAAAGATGCGTTGCTACATCTGCGCAATGGAATGTGTCGTGGATTTCTCGCTTATCACGTCCTTGAAACCATAACACAAGTGCGATAATACTACAGCCAAGAGTAAGAAAAAGGCGTGGCGTCGGTACCGTCTGACTGAGATCACAAAGAGGCCACGGTTAGTTGTTTGTTGATTAGGCATTGCGCTCAGAGGACTCCGGTTACGTTCCGATGGAGATCTCGGAGTCCTCTACGTAGCGCTCTGAGAATGGCACAGGAGAGGTTTTAGTGGGTAGAAATCCCACATAACCTGGTGTTGCTCCAAAGGCATCGGATACCTTTTGAAGTGCCCCCCTTTGTCAACGAACAAAGGTGGACTATTTACAGAAAAAAATGAAAAACAATAGCAAAGCTTATTGAGAAGGAGCATAATTACGTAAAATTTTTCATTACAAGTACCTACTTACAAAGTAAACGACAAACCATCGAATTAAATAAAATCACACTGTCATAATAAATTCCAAAATAATGGAACAACAAAACAGACGTTGAATTATGTAAACTGTGTTACAGATAAGTGATAGTAATGACTTAATGGCGCAATTAAGAAATTACGTGTCCTACTTACGCTTTTAAACATTTAAGTGCCAACTAGCTTTAAATAAATTGAAATTTCACGCCTGGATTGAAGCCAGGAAAGTGTAAAAGAATTAAACTTGTTAAATACTGCAGTAGTTGTTCTCATAAATCATTAGGACGTTTTGACAAATGTCCGTATAATTAGCACGAATGACTGTTACGTGTGACTTCAAATTGCTTTTTTATGATATAAATGGCGGATACAGGATGTCGACAATAAACTCGGGGATAAGACGAGATTTGGTTTTGTTATGAAACCATTAATACTCAAGCAGGCATGTGTAGCATCGAGTCTTTTGTTGCTGATAAAGTAATTAATTTAAGTATCACTTAACATAGTTCATCCTTAAAAGTTTTTTTTTTCTTTAAAGAAATAAACATATTTTTTTCTGAGCATTTTGATTACAGGAATTAAAGCTTAGTAATAAACTATATGCGTAAAAGTCGATCCTTTCTTTGTCATAAAAATACTCGTAGCTGAAGACTACGAATAAATACTTAGTCGCACATAGATCTGTAATACTAAGCTATACGACATATACACCAACAAATCGCAGGTCTCCACATTTGCGGTGTGACGCGTCAATGAATAACGCACGAAGTGACGCTGGACGTCGCGCGACGCAAACATTTCCACTGACGTCGACACTGTCGCACGTAAACACGTGTCTTCCCCATATTTATTATTGGTCTTCCGAGTCATTGGACTACACTACTACTGGTTATAATTTTATATATCCCTATATGCATAAGATTAAACAAATATTCACAGTAAATAAAAATATTGAATTTAAATAGATTCGTACTGTGTTGGAAGGCTTCGCAATATTTTTTTAATATTAACACATGAGAATGTAAAAAAGAAATTGTGTTCGAAAATTATAAATTTGATTTGGAATAGGTTATTTTTTACCTGTAAAAAAATGGATAGGTGCTAAATATAACGCGTTCATTTTTGTGAAAAATATATTTTTTTTATTTTCAGGAACAAGGAAGTCAACTTGTAGTCGCAAATATAGCTTTTATGCTGATAGGAAAAATAAGTGTTTAAACAAAGAAATTGTCACCAACAATGTATCTATGAATCCACGAAACGCGGACACTGGACACTTGCTACAAATCTCAGCTCGCCGCTGTAGCGGTGACGCGTCAATGAATAACGCACGACGCACGACGTGGCGGTGGACGTCGCGCGGCGCCAAACAGTTTGACGCCGCCACAGTTGCAGGTAAACACGTTTACTCCTTGATATTTATTGGTCTCAGTCCCGTTTGGGATTGAAAAGTTGTTTCGTACTGTTTTCGATAAACACTTCTTGCTTTAAAATTATAAATAACTAACGCAAGGAGATAAAGCTAGTCGGTTAATAGCTTTATATTTGGATTTGCTTTATATTGATTTTGTAGTATCAAATTAATTAATTATTATAAATTATTAATTTACGTACTACTTATTGTTTAAAATGTTTGATAGAATTCAATGCAATCATATTGACTAATTTAATTCAATTTTGCTTTAGAATCTTTTGCCGTTTAACAGCGGAAGCCGATGCCATACATTTATCTGCTATACCTGAGTAACAAGGTGGTCAAATGCAGAAATAAAATATTACATTATAAGATTATACACTTTGAATAGCATAGTAAGTATATACTTCCAAGAGATTTTCTAATTCAGATAGAACTCCCAAGTTTATTTGAAACTTGTTACGAATCTCCATTTACTATCAAGTAGACTGGATGCTGCTTGCTACTTCAATTTCATTCATATAGACTTTATACCAATGCATCACCAACCCGAGTGTTTACTGATGTATTTTACTGAACATCACAGAGCTTCAAAGTACCCGCAGTTACCACAAATCTCAGGTCTCTGTCGTTGCGACCTGACATGTCAATAAATACGGGAAAGCGTGCAGTGCATACAGTACTAACACTTTTACTGTTCATCTATATTTTATCTTTTCTTTTGTATAAATAAAATTGACGCGTCTATTTGTGATTTCAGAGTTACTTGCATTATTTTATTAGTTCATTTGCGCGATATCTAAAGACAGTATTATTCTGGCAGTATTTATATTCTCTGTCTGCTTGAACGGTCTAATCTTAGCAATGTTTGAACCTATTTTGTCGGAGTTTATGATTCTCATAAACTTATCGACAAAGCAAAGCATTTCACCAAAAATGACAAACTTTTTAATTCCATAAAATACAGCGTCTATCTATGCCGGTGTTTATAATTAGAGAACTACTGCTTGACTTGAATCTGTTTTAAGTATAGAAATATCTTATAAAATCAGGTTTGTATTTTTAAACGATCGGTAGTGTATTAGTAGTAAATCTTTCAGTTAAAAAATTCGAAACGTATAGAAAGTCACTTTTCAAGCGCGAATGGTAATAATGCACAGGGCGTCAATGAATAGGAGAAGGAAGAGAAAATTACCAATAACTTATCAATACAAGTACCTTTACCCGAACAAACTTGAAATCTAGTCAGTTTTAAGCTGAAAATATAGATGCATAGGAACTAGTACAATCCTACAACAAAACGTCAGCACGTCTTACGCTATTATGCATATCTGCATCGGTCGGAGTGTAGCAATGCGTGCATTCTCTAAGGCAAAACATAAGGCAGGCTCGGGAATATTTAGAACGGAGCTAACTTTAGTTATGACGTATTTCTTACTCGCAACTCGCTTCGCAAAACTTTGTGTATGCAGTGTACAAGAGTATAGTAGTGCGAATAATCTCCATTATTGTTCCACTGCTGATCTCGAATCACCTTACAGTATAACAAGGGTAAGATTAGAAGACCACTTACTATATAAACAAAGGAAGGTAATAAAATCATATAATAATTTCCATGGAAACCAATAATTCAGGAATTCAGGAATATAATCGTTAATTTAAGAGATGAACTTATAACAATTAATTTCAACTATGTGTTGGAAAAATCAGAACGAATTCAATATTTTAATCTATATTTATAAAAATAAATGTTTCTCTGTATGTTCTTTATAGAATCGCAAATTATGAACGAATCTAAACTTGATCATGTGATGATCTTTAGCAAAGTGATTGTGCATGAGTGATTGTCGACAGATGGCGCCACTATCATGCCAGTGGAGATACAAATTTTTTGTTATAAGTATGTCATGTTAATTTTTTAAAACGCGGGTAACGCCGCGTGCTCTACTAGTATTACATAAATCTTTTATAAGGCAGAAGTTATTCAAATCACTTTGAACATAGTCTGAACTAACTCCTTCTTCGATACATGTATCAAAGAAGGAGTTAGTTAGGCATGCCTTAACCGCATAAAAATACACCCAATTTGCCTATCAATATGTCGTCTCAACATTCAACGTAAACTTATGATTACATACATAAGATTATGGACGTAACATCAGCTACAAAGTTCATGAGATGCAATCAAACTTTTCCGCAGCGTTTGTACGGCGCATCTTGCGGGCCGTCGGAGCGCCGAACTCGATGCGTGTAATTTATTGCAACTATGCACGATCATATGCACAGCATATAATGTTATTATGGTATAAAATATAATCATTTTCATTTTTTAGAAATATTGGAAATGAACATGCAGTTGTTGAGCTTATGTTACGTAGCAGCTATAAATGTGTTGTAAAAAAATGTAACGGTTATTTATTACTGTAAAATAGCTAAACTGAAAAAATAAATTCATACACCTTTTTCATAAACTCAAAGAAAACATTCAGGCATTTCTCACGATGCTTTTCATCATCTGTAAATGAAGTGATAATTAATTTCAAATGTAGTACTCACTTTAGAAATTATGAACAACTTAAAATTAACACAAAACACTTTTATGGGATAGAAGATCAGCATAATCACTTTGACCATAGTCTGAACTACCTTGAATCATCCCTTAACACATCCTTTAATCGTATAAAAACATACCCAATTTGCCTATCAATATGTCGTCTCAACATTCAACGTAAACTTATGATTACATACATAACATTATGGACGTAACATCAGCTACAAAGTTCATGAGATGCAATCAAACTTTTCTGCAGCGTTTGTACGGCGCATCTTGCGGGCCGTCGGAGCACTGGACTCGAGATGTGTGTAATTTATTGCAACTATGCACGATCGTATTTTACAGTATACTAGTGGTGCCTGCGGCTTCGCCCGCATTTTAAAGAAATAATATGACATACATAAAACGGAAAAATTGTACCTGCATTGGAATGACAGTGGTGCCATCTGTCGAAAATTGGTCTTACCAACTCCCAAACCCTCGGTGGCTCTTGGACAACAACTTTGCTAACGATCATCACTTGATCAAATGCATGGTTTCCGATTCTATAACTACTTACGAATTAAAAATTAATTAATAAAGCCTTTTCCCACGGACTAAATTGTGAATATAAACCATTCTCAAGTCTCCTTGAACACACACAACAAATTTCATCAAAATCAGTCCAGTCGTTTAGGAGGAGTTCTGTGACATACACACGCACATAAGAAATATATATATAAAGATTATATGATGGTACAAAATTAGTAATTTATCTCATTTTCTTAGAACAGTAGGAAACCACCATCTAGTTCATTTAATGGTACGTGGCGACTGCGGTCCGTAAACGACTTTAATTAATTTTAGATGGGTTTGGAGTTTTACATATCATAAGGTCGGCCATAAATGCGTTACTACAAAAATAAGGGGGAATGAGTCGAACTAAAAAATATGTTTTCTGCCTCTACATCCACCTCTGCTTCCAGTATTTTTATACATCAGCTATAGAAGTATATGTATTATAAAAGTTAATACAACAAATACTGGTTTCTCGAATGAGGATCTCCCTTTATTTCTAACTTTGTTATTGTTAGTGTATGTTGTAATACCGGGTATAAGTTTTACACACTGTAAAATTTCAAGTGTCTATCTATTACAAATAGAGTTCTATGACAGACGCATCGAAGGTATAGTAATAAGGACCCCCTGTTACCCTTTTACGACCCTTTTAACTTTTTTAACCCTAACAATATTATAAAAAACAAAAATCCAATTGCTTGAAAATATAACAAATATCACTCCAAGAATTAAGATGAATCCAACGATACTCTACACGTTAAAACTCGTCAAACTGTTTTTGCTGCAGGGCATATCAATAAATGTATGCATACATAAAATACATACTTTTCGAATACATTATCCTCCTCAATCGGGTAAAAAGGGGTACAATGGTACATAGATGCACTATTTTCAAATGCGTGTTAAACCGCGGCGCATCTCTAGTCCAAAGCCTACGTACGTTGGGGGGTAGTTTTTATCAGGCACTGTTTTCTAATGCGTGTGAAACCGCGGCTCGTCACTAGTCCCCGAGCCTACGAACGTTGGGGGGTAGTTTCAACGCATCTGCACAGTTCAGTGTCTCGTTGTTCAGCGGCGCTCGCTCATCGAGTGTGTAACACGGTCGGCTTAATTAAGCCTTTAGGACAGTGTCCCTCAACCTTTTTCATACAAAGTACCATAGGTTCAATTGTAACGATTAAGAAATGTACGTCATGGTTTTCGTAATGTGATTATCTATTTCAATGTAGTAGTTTTATATAATACATATTGCTAGACATTTTTATAGACAATTAATAGGCATAGAAATAAAAAGATATAAAATTAAAAATACTCATCTAAAATTTTATACAGTCGATGTGCCTAAACTAGTTACAGGCAGATTTTTAGGATTGTCATTAAAAAAAATTTAGTTTGTAAACATTTTTAAAATATAAGTCAATGCTTAATATTTAATACGAATACATACGAAACAACGTAAAAAGAAATTGAGTTGTCATTTAGAGTAAAATTCAAAAGCGAATTCCAGTGGGAATACTTGGAGAGCCGCTGGCTTCGATTAACACCTATGCCTTAATACGATCAAGCTCTATTGACTGGTTCTGTCCAGTTTCACGGTAGCCGGATATCCGGTTACAGGGCGTGTTACGAATTTTGACATAAATACGTTAGGTAGGCTGTCCATCTGATATTGTCCTATTCTAAGAACTTCAGGAGGATTTAGTATATAATATATAAGAGATGTATGTATGTTATATATTTAATTGGTTTCTCGGAAAAAGCTTCTACGATCCTTGATACGAAATTGTGTGTCCTGAAAAGGTTTCACTTTCCACGAATATAAAAGATAATTATGAGTGATTTGAAACGTTTTCTTCTCTACCGTCCCAAATTATTATTACCTATTTAATAGGATATCCTTAGACGTAGAGCGAACTACTATCATAAAGGATAATCATATATCTTGAATCAGCAGCATTGAACACTGTTGTTACATCGCAGAAATTGAAGCGGCGTTGATGCAACCGCAGTGTTTATCTATAATCAACCCGAGATAAAATTAAAGACTTATCTGCCACAGATGCGTTACTACTACTAGGATTGAGTTCAAATGCCTCGAATAGGCATGTTTCCTTACCAAACCCTTCAAACCGGAACACAGCATCGCTGCAAACACTGAACAGAAATTGATTTGAGGTTGGTGCCGCTGCAGCGGAATCACACAGAGTTATATGACTCTACGCAACGCAATACCATAAAATATTATGTAGCGCATACTTTTTACCGACGAAGTTTCACTTCAGCTAAAGGTAAATAGGTCTTATTTTTCTATGTGGACGTAATAAAACGCACAAAAGCAACGTGCAGCAACAGCGCGTTTGGACACGGGTGATGGACGACGCGAATGTGCTCGTGTCCATGTGTACCTAGCTAGGGAAGCGTATAATATAGTCTAGGTTTCTGATAGCTAAAGCTTATTATATTAGATACTATTATTATATTAAATATACTATACTTTCTATCACTTTAGAAATTGATTGTCTAAGACTAGCAGTAGATTCTTTTTATTTTTCTATGTGGACGTAATAAAACGCACAAAAGCAACGTGCGGCAACAGCACGTTTGGACACGGGAGATGGACGACGTGTCCATGTGTATCTAACTAGATAAGCGTATAATATAGACTGGATTTCTAATATCACAAGCTTGTTTTGTGTACAATTATATATTTTGTAGCATGATACGATTTGCAGAGTTTCTGCTTCAAATAACTCTGCTTATTTTGATACAGAGTTGTATAATATAATGTTATTCGACTTTGTTGCGTATAAGGATAAAAGTCTACAGGAAAGAACCCATTTTTAAGAACATAAAATTTTGTTAAAAAATCTTAATTGACTTTCTAGATATACAGACGATATACTCCGGTGGTACCATCGCCACAGCTATTTCTGCCTCATAACAGCAGCGTTAAACACTGCTGTGTTCTGGTTTGAAGGGTGTGGTAAGGGAGACATACTTTTCCGAGACGTTCCAGCTTAGTCCTCCGGGGTAGTGGCGTACCTCAGGCCAACCTCAGGTAGGAATATCTAATCCTATCTGAGGTTGATTACAGATGTCCATGGGCGGCAGTAACCACTTACCATCAGGTGGACTGCATGCTCGTCTGCTACTCCTATATTATAAAAAATACATTTTTACATACTCAGTCCGCTAGTTACACACAAGTGAGGCGTACAAAAGCGTGTTAAAATAGACAAAAGCTGGCAACAGTGTTTAGACTCGGGTGATTGATGGTACGCAATCGATCGTGACCGCTCGTGGATATGCTCTTGTCATTATGCGTACATTGCGTACAGGACAGCTAGTGATAGCTTATTTTATTAACTTTATTTAAAGGTAGTAGACCCCTTTGAGGTTCGGCTCCGGCGGCACCACCGCCACACCTATTTCTGCCTAATAACAGCAGTGTTAAGCGCTGCTGTGTTCCGTATTGAAGGGTGTGGTAAGGGAGACATACTTTTCCGAGGCGTTCCAGCTTAGTCCTCAGGGGTAGCGGCGCATCTGTTGCCGACCTCAGGTACGAATTTCTGGTCCTATCTGGGGTTGATTACAGATGTCCAAGGCCGGGACCATGTCAAACTGGACACTCCGCTAGATTAAAATTAGGAAGGGATTCGCTATAGACTATACATTACTAAATTCTAAGAGTGACGTTGCAAGCGGATACCGTAAAGCTCATCAGTATACAAATACAAACAGTCGAAGAAAGATTTATAGCAACTTTCCGGTCGATTACGATCCACGCTCATTGAAGACAACGACACTTGGAACGGGGAAAAAATCTACCCCCATTGGCCTGTTGCCAATGAGAATCGCTAAATAGTTGTAAGGAAGAGGGCAATAAATAAGATCGATACGTTACGTATTAAATGGTACCCCGTAGTTTACTTTTGACCTCATAATGATGAGTGTTATATTTTTGTACAAAAGTGGTACGAAATTGAAATTTAAATAGGTTGCTATTCATGCAATATATTGGAATTTCATGTTTGTGTATAATATTAAACCTGTATAATCATTCATCCATCAGCCTGCGATGCGAGGTAATAAAAATATGGATACTTTGTCAATACTGTAAAAGTTATAGTGAATTAAAATTTTGTAGTAGGCCAAAGAGTTGAGTTAAAATAAAAACAAAAGGAGAAATATTTTCGAGTTTTCGCATATGTACGCAATACGACCGAACGGTTTGTTTAAATAAAGGTTTAATATTACGTCAGTGTTAATATTAAAACGCTTCAATATCATGTAAGACAGCCAGTAAGGCAACGTGGAATCAATAACAAATCTCAGTCGCCTTTGACGACCGTGGCTTAGTCGTCAACTCAAAGGTATCCCAAAACCAAATCCCGAATGCAAATGAATAATTACGCGGCATACCGCCGATTCCCTCTTGATTTCGCGTTTCTTTGAATTTGAATAATTTCTCGTCCCACTACAAAGCGCCGGAAACGAACCCCGGACCTTAATTAAGTTTCGTTGCGTCGTTTGTACGCTTGTAATTCTTGTATGGGCGCTGCCGACGTAACGGTCGAGATTCACGTTCACTTTTCCGTAAGAATATTCATTTCGAAAAGGGAGCAATGTTAATTACGTATTTGGATATCACATGTTATTTGTAATGTGAAACCCGTAATCTGTACTTTTTACAGGCAAAAAATATAATTTTATCAAAATTATAATTAAGTCAAATACGGAAATCTAAATATAATTAGAATGAAAATTAAAGTAATTATAAATTTCTAACTAAGTGTGAATACTTATAGTCAGTACATCTTTTATATAAAATTCGCGTGTCACAATGTTAGTTACCGTACTCCTCCGAAACTGCTTTACCGATTTTCACCAAATTTTATATGCATATTCAGTAGGTCTGAGAATCGGCTACTATCTATTTTTAATAAGATAAGTGACAAGGATTGTTCATCCTTAACATTTTTTTATTTATATGGCAACAAAAAGTTTGCCGGGCCAGCTAGTATTTAGATATAAATCACTTGAGCACCAGAAAGGGTTGAGCTTTAGCGACTTCCGAGCAAAAGTTCCACTATTTCCACAGTTAATAAACCAGTAGTTAAACCAAAATAAAGTCGCACCCAATATATGGATATACAAACATTACCTTCGTGCAGTTACATTTGAAATATTTATCAACACTTACGCAGGATTCATAAGTGTCATCTCACAACGTTTTCTACCATCGTTCTACTGATAATTACTTTGCATTTCATACATAATTTTTAAAACGCTTATTAACTTTCAAAGCCGTTATAATCATAAAAGAAACGTAGATACGATTAATGGCATAAAAAATAAACATTAAACATCGAAGCATACTTTCATTGACTATGTGACGATCAGCAAATCCGCTTATCATATCCGTTGGCTTCCGGGCAACACATGCCACGTAGCAGTTACCATTCATCTCACACAAATTCCCTGTAAACCGTTGCCAAGATGCCGCTTGATCGATGACCTCCAATGTCACGACAACACGAGGTTTCAAAAGATGAGATTCAATTTTTATGGTCCCTTGCTAAAAACATGTCTGTTTTCCGTAAGCGACTTGTTTCAATTGATTCCGTCCACGATTTTGATCGCGTGGGCTTTGTTATTGTCTTATATATGTTAATAAAAGTCTATTCAAAATAACCTAATTCGTTTCGAATATTAGCCTGAATAAATAGGACGAAAATAAATATAATATAAATAGATAAATATATAGGTATATGGAAACAAATAGATAATATATAGAAATAATGGAATAGATAGGATTTTTGTGTCCGGTCAGAGCCTACAGTAGTGGATGGTGACGGACTGAAAAAAATAAGTAGGGTACGCAAGACAAAACACACAGTTTTGTAACAAAATTGTTCATGTTTTTTTAACAAAGTGACAAACGAATATTCAGTCCACCTCATGGTAAGTTTTTACTGTCCTATGGACATATAGTTAACACGAAATCAAATAAAATTGAAATCATACGGATATACGGAAATGTGAGGACTAACTTGGGACACCTTGTGTCCTTCAATCTACTTTATCACTACTTTCAAACCAGAATACCACAGCGCTAACTGTTGCCTTTAAGAAGGCATAATTGTGACACAGTTCCAAAAACTTCATATTTACAAAGCAAGACACATGCACGTCAACAAGTGAACCAAATTATCTACAATTAGAGACATCTTCACAAAACAGAACCTTACAATGCCCGCATAACGATACCTCTAGAGAAGAGACGCAAGTAAATTAATATTTCCCTTAAAGCTAATCTGGGGCG
The DNA here is from genome assembly GCA_014595695.2 of Epargyreus clarus clarus. Lineage (NCBI taxonomy): Eukaryota > Metazoa > Arthropoda > Insecta > Lepidoptera > Hesperiidae > Epargyreus > Epargyreus clarus. Next base: position 3,081,793 of record JACTTY020000026.1, read on the forward strand.
TTTTAATAAGTTCAAGTTGAAAAATAATTTTCCTTCGCAAGCCGCAAAATCGTTTTTCAATTAAATCCGTGTCGGGAACACGGCGCTGTTTCGAGGGTGATTAAAATTGTGACGCGTGGGGTTAGAAACATTTCGTTATTATTTACAATACACTTTTGTGAAAACTTTATTATGCTGAAGTGCCAACGAGCTTGCAGTGTGCAATGCACGTATGATAAATAATAATTGTCTACTTGAGCTCTGCAATCAGCTCGACATCTTACCTGAAGTCGATCAAAAAAAGAAGTACGGAGCTGTTCTTAAAAAGACTAAGTTGAAAAATCATTTGTGACACATATTCACAAATGAGTTCCTTGCCACACCCCTTAAATCAGAACAGCAGCTTTTGATACGGCTGGTATAAGGTAGAAATAGACGTGGAGGAGATGATTCCAGAAGCATAACAAGAAAATCTTTGCGACCATTCAAACATTTTTTTACATAATAAAGTTGACTTTCGACGACCTTTATTTTCTATCTTAATCGGTCCTGAAAAATAAAACCATTTTTACTTTAAATTATTTCCACAACATATCACGTCAACTCGAAATTTGAGCAAATTACAAAGCCAGTCATGAGTCAGTCGATGGGCTTCAACCAAAAAATTACTACCGCGTTCAACCCTTTTAATCACAACCCTTTGATTTCTTTCAGCGCGTAAATTAATTGCGGTCGGACCTGACGATCCGTTCGTTCGACTTTTGCGTGCAAATCGAGTGAGAAAAATATCATTAGCGACTTTTAATCATTGATTAGAGGAGTACCGACCACGGAAGTTGGGAAAGAGTTGGTACTTTGTGAATTTGGTGTCGTTAATTTTTGATTAAATAAAAGTATCATAATAGTAATTAAAATAATATTACTTGCGTCAAAGGCAACCTCGAAAACTAACCTCACTATGTTTTCACTCTTGATTCTTAATCATTAAATAAGTAATTAGGCTAAAAGTATCTTAAAATCTGCACGAGAAGTTCCTGTTAAAATAACTTAACTGTTTCAATAATTAATCCGTTGATAACAATAATTTAAGAAATTCGTTATTATTTCGTTTTGTGATTTTGAAATTACTACTTTTCTAAGCCTAAGAAACTAATAAAAAACAAAAACCCGATAGTAACATATGTCGGGTATGTTACATAGTAACATAGGCATGTTACTTCCACTATTTAGGTCAAACCAGTTTATTATTTAGTATTTAGTAGTTAGTAGTGTAGTATTTAGGTCAAAGCAGATAGAAATGGGAACTTCATAAAGAAGTTCCCATTTCTATCACATTAAAAAGTAGAGGTAAAGTCAGATAAAGTCACTAGTAAAACGTATTTCAGTATTTAGCCTCCGAGCGGATTGCGTGAGGGCACAGATGAGGAAAAATCTGACAAAACAAAAGGTCAATACCATAAATCAACCTTTTCGACGCCTTGGATAACGTTAGGGCAATATTATTACTGTAAATGCAGGGATAAATTCTAAAATCATTTTCAATTGTAACGGATATATTTTCGTAATTACCTAGTTCTTTTATTTCTATTTTTAGATATGCGTTGATATTTATTAAGTTTAGGATATCTAAATGTAAGTAGGTAGTAAAATATAGATAAAAATCCTAACTTAGATTTCTTTTCCTTTAATTCTGTGCGCTCATACATGCTTTGTACTCTAATATGAATCTTTTTCCACTAATATGAACGTATGTAACATTAGGCATGTACACTTTGTTTACATGTGTGCACCATTATATGTGGATTACGCTTATGCTTTGTATGTGACACTTGTCACTTAAAATCAAATCATATTTCGCGTATTGTTTATTTTATTCAACGAATTGTGAGGTTTAGCTCTCTGTATATGCTTTAGGAATTTTGGTTTCATGAAAATATTCAGCTATTATGTAAGCCAGAAAACCAAAAATACTCCAATTAATTAATATTAGTATATCTCTGACGTAAATTCTTACTTATTTACACGTTTGCATTACCATTTCTTATGTCATCAGACATTAGCGTAAAAACTTATGTCGCAAGCCGTATTAAACATATATTTCCCGCAAAGCGACTTGTAAGTGATAATGCCATTCGCATTGTAATAAATTACTTAAACTATTTGCATTTATAATAATATGTAATGTATGCTGTACTGTTTGTTTATAATATAGAACATTGTGGAGGCTTGTTATTTACTCGTGTTACGGTTAACATGCGTCGTGGCTTTGTGGTGGGGAACCGCGACCAAATTTAAAATGGTATAAATTGAGTGGTATGTACGCAAAAAAATATTACTGAATTTTGTATATATGCATTTATGCACTTATTAAAAAAGAAATGATGTACGTAATATAGACGTATGTTGGTTAGTCAATTAATGATTATTTATTAACGTTTAATATACCAATTCTGCAGTAACAGTTGACTGACGGGGAATATAATTTACCTCTTTTACTCTTTCTAAAGTTTCATTGGAGTTTCATAAATGAAATTAAAATGCTTAAATAAATAGCTTAATTATAAATGAACATTAATTTCACATGCTACATCAATATGAAATATTGTTATGAATATAAGTTTATTATATGATCATGGTACAGGATCCCTAGTATAGTTTTCATCATTTATTACTAACAAGCTGATTTTTCGTGAGTAGCTTCGTTTCGACAAGACGCCCAACATTTTTCCTTACAGCAATGTTGGTAAATGGTAGCTTGATGGGGCAGCAAGGATAAAATATGTTGACCGGACGAATTCTAAAAATTTATTACTAACCAAATTTTTCTTTGTTAATTATCAAGATAATTATTTAAATAACGTGAAAAAATATTTGTCCTACAAAATATAAGGTTTTTATTAAGGCGTCCCCCCTCTCCAACATGTATCATAAACAAGGTCATGAAAAATAATTACTAACCAGCTGATTTTTTTTTTATTGGCTGTCTACCATTTACATAGTCTACCATGCACATTGTCCTACAAATTGCATGGTATGTCATCTCGGACCTACGCTGAAAAGATGTTAATTCCGCAGGATTATTTTTTTTATTAGTAACTGTAGGACAAAGGTATCACGTGATAGGATAATATAATTTTTAATTGGCGGACTGGAATAACGTACTTCGCAATTTGTAGGACAATGTGGGTAGTAAGCTGTGTAAATGTTAGACAGCTAATAAAAAAAAAAATCAGCTGGTTAGTAATTATTTTTCATGACCTTGTTTATGATACATGTTGGAGAGGGGGGACGCCTTAAAAAAAACCTTATATTTTGTAGGACAAATATTTTTTCACGTTATTTAGATAATTGTCTCGATAATTAATAAAAAAAAATTCGGTTAGTAATATTTTTTTTTGATTCGTCAAATCAACATATTTCATCCCTATTATTTTAGTTATAAACCACAATCGAGAACTTTCGTACGAGAATTTGTTGGGCGTCTCATTGAAACGAAGCTATTCTGGCACACTCAGCTTGATACTAATTATTTTTACATTAAGTATTAGTACTACAACTTTTAAGTGTAGGTCCGAGATGACATACCATGTAATGTGTAGGACAATGTGCATGGTAGACTATGTAAATGGTAGACAGCCAATAAAAAAAAAATCAGCTGGTTAGTAATTATTTTTCATGGCCTTGTTTATGATACATGTTGGAGAGGGGGGACGCCTTAATAAAAACCTTATATTTTGTAGGACAAATATTTTTTCACGTTATTTTAATAATTATCTTGATAATTAACAAAGAAAAATTTGGTTAGTAATAAATTTTTAGAATTCGTCCGGTCAACATATTTTATCCTTGCTGCCCCATCAAGCTACCACTTACAAACATTGCTGTAAGGAAAAATGTTGGGCGTCTTGTCGAAACGAAGCTACTCACGAAAAATCAGCTTGTTATTAATAAATGATGAAAACTATACTAGGGATCCTGTACTATCATACTTGAATGACTGAAAAAAAATATGGTCACCTCTTAAACAAACATTTCCTTTATTATGGATAAAATACCCGATTTTGTTACCTACAAATACACGTAGCTTTCAATATACGTACAAGTGCATACAAACATCTGAAAAAAATTGTTAGAATAAAAAGTACTAATAATTAAAAATCCACCTCTTCTGATTCGTTCGGTTACCAAGACCGCGCCATACGAGTAATGCAATGAAGGAACTAAGATTTATAAAGCACGCATTAGTTTCTTTTCTCTTAAGCAACTCGTAACTAACTGCATTCATTTGTTTCTATCCACTTACCCATTATTAATGTTTAATTAGGCTTAAGAGATCAAATTAATTTTATTAGGGTTTGCGCAAACTTGTTTGAAGTTAAATAGCAGGTTTAATTTTGTTAATCTAATTTTGGTACAAGGGAAAACTGATATGAGCACTTCACCATGCATGCTAATATAATTTATTTATAGTACTCTAATAAACGTGAAGAAATATGTAAAATGTTCACTGTACAAATAACTTATTATTTAGTAGTTTTGAGATATGCCATGAAATAGAAACCTTATGTACTAGCCACAAAATAAATATTTTTTGTTATTTGATACGCAATCTCGACCACTTATTAATATTGTTTATTGTTAAGAACACGTCAAAAAGGAAAACTATATATGTCTTATTAAAATATATTCATACTCGTAAGGAGTAACATTTTCCATTCTACTATTAACATTCTACTAACATCGATTTCCTTCTAAAGTCATCTATCCCGCCGTTTCCCACGTGACAATCAATAATTACTTCAAGCCCTATGTTAGCCAGGCAATGCTTTTAAGGCATTGTAGCACTTCTAAGGTAATGCGAGTTAAGGCGATATTATTGTAGCTACTTTGATTAGCGACTTACTTTTATTATTTAGGTACATAAATTATGATATGTTTTGTAATTATTTTTTATACGGGTATCCTTAAATTGATATTTTTCTCTGACCTAATTATATATTTGAAAAACAACCAATTCTACATTTTGATATCCCCATTTAATTTTGCTCTATGTTATAAATTTTCTTTTATTATAGACATGAAAATATTTTTTAATGCCGAAAAAATATTTTAACCTACGAAAAATTGTTATAACAAAATTTCTGTGATATTTAAAAGTAAAATATCACATTTATCAGTATAATTTTATTCATATTTATTTATGTAATATCAATATTTACGACGTATATTTATATCTACTTCTTAATTCGCGCGCAGTGAAACATAGAACATTCTATACCATATTTTTCTACATTACATGCGACGGAGCAAATATACCAGGGAAAATAGTAAAGAGAATTTCGCTTTGATAGTGCGTCGATTGCCAATAGTCACTTTAAAAGCTGTGTCATAAAATTTTAGTGCTCACCCATTGATATGTAAATATTAAAAATGTGTGTGTTTTGGCTGTCCTCTCTATACGTTTTATTAATTTTACGTAATACAAATAGAACGTCCATATCCAATATCAAAATATAAAATGACTGGATTTTTTTTGAGAACGTACCCGTTATTTCCCTTACCATTAGGTAGTTAGTTACTACTCTAATCAGTAGTATTGCATATTTGCAAAATGCTAACTTCACAAAGTTTATTTATATTGTGGATCGTCATCATCTACCCGTTATTGTCCCTTTGCTCCGGCACAGGTCTACATGGCGAAAAAATTGACCGTAGTCTACCGCGCTGGTCAAGAGTAAATAGATTTTACATATCTTTGAAAAAGAAGAGCGTACGAGCCAGGGATTCGAACCTAGGATCCTCCGATTAAAAGACTGCGTTTCAACCAATAGTTTGTCATTAATAATATAGTATACATAGGCAGTACCCACATCCAAAGTAGAATTGAACTTAAATTCATCATTTAGGTGCTGCCTGGTGGATCGAATACCCTCATAAAAGCCAATCTGGTACACTGTGGCACATGAGTATACATAATATACAAAGGGATCTGCTATTTTTAAAACAAAACCATCCCCACCCTTCAGGAGATATAAAAAAGATACTCAAAGGCTTCACCCCGACCTGTTGCGGAGCTAATCAATCAGTGGTAATCTCTCCTAGGTACCCCCGCAGTAAATATTTGCATTAGGCAAGATCCAATCGGCGCCGCGGCGATCAATCAACAACCCTAGCGAACACTAACTGACAGATTAATTTATTTTTGTTTATAAAAAACGATAGAGTTTATTGTTTTATATACGAGGAACCTTTGAGGGTTTATCCGGATTTTTATCGCTATATATAAATATAAAAGTACAGAATATGAATGTAATCATCAATGAAATATGCATTTATTTGTGGCATGTAGCCATTTTGAATTTCGGTGGAAGAGCATGGCTAATCGGCCTCAGGTATAACCCCTTCCTATATGGAGTTGGTTACGAATGTCTATGGGCTGCGATGAATATTTACTATCAGGTGGACGGCAAGCTCGTTGGCCATGCTTTGTTTTCCATAAGAGCGAAGAACCTAAAAAACAAAAACACTTCAATCAAATCTCTGTAAGGGCACTCGGTAACACTGAGTTACGGGTAAATATTTATAACGATACTAGTATAATGTCGGGTTATACAGTCGGCGATAACCTTCACCGCATAACTGAAACTAGCCATCCAATCTTATGCCGTAAGTCCATACAGCTTACAGTCCGCATTATATTGACTTCTTTGGGTGACTGTATGTTGCAAGGAACACGCGGCCGTATGCCCGAACGAAGTCGGCCTTTTCGCGGCCGATCCCACAGGAGTTAGGTGAATTTACGTGTGTGTATGTAAATCGCGCCGAAATCCGACCGCCAACGAAATGGTATTCCGCCTGCGTACAATCGCGCCCGACTTCATTGCGACCAATTAAAAAATAACATTCGTTTTTACTCGCCGTACTCGTCTGTACCTGCAGCGAAATGCTCGAAACTTTCGTAAATGATACCGAGACGTGTAAAATGAAAAAAAATGTAGTTAAAAGTAGATACATTTTCAGTAAAACTCTGAAGCACGTTACCTCGAACTTTTAATGAAAAATGCAGGGAAAAAATACAGTGCCGACTTATCTCGAAAGTTTTTATTTTCATGGGTATTCATTGTATGGACAGTATTTACATAAATTTTAGGTGACGTTGAAACTATCTATATAATATAAAAAAACGACTTTTACCAGAAACAAATTTGTAACAAGTATTTTAAAATAAGTAATATTTTTAATGTCTCCTATTTATAACGAGATTTAATATAATGGGAACAAAATTCTATGTAGGGATTTAAATACCTTTGAACTGTACGATAAATTGAAATACTTTGCAAACACAGTATTTTAATGGCATTTATTAAAAAATCTTTGTTTTAGATAAGCTGACATTTCAATCTTTATTTTATTGAACAATTCCGTTTGCGACTGTATTTCTATTAAGCGTCGACCAGGTAAATTCCGATGCGGGAAACAAAACAATACAATCCCGTATGTTTCCCGTCCCTCGTCCTCCTGGAGGTGAATTACGAAACCCGCCGGTCTTGGAAGGCGTTATAAATATAAAACAATGGACGCCCTGTCCATTAAACTTTATGCGGAACCAAATTTCCCCCGTTTTCCCCACTCTCCAATCCCCCATAAACTTCTAATTGAGTCTGTTTACCCGGAGCTGATTTTACGAAAACTTTTTCATAACAAAACACTAAATCCCTATTATTCTAATTAATATTGGCAAAGTTCGCATTGTTTATCCCGATCATGTTTTAATGGATTAACTGAGGGTAACAATATTTTCCAGCTAACCTATGTTTTGGGTCGTCCACCCGTTATTAACAAGTTTCAAACAAAGATTCTGTATTGTATAATATTTTGAATTTAGGTAATGAAAAACTTAAAAAAAAACAAATTCTCCCATTTGTTAAACTTTTCCTTAGGAAATAGTTATCATAACAAGTCCCTAATTAATACGAAACGATAAATGTAGGTATTTTGACAATTTTATTATATGCAATTTACATTTCCCATCTTATAGAGAAAAAATATTGAATCTTGATCATAAACGTGTACAACAATTCTACAATTGTAATAAGATAAATCGGAAATGAAAATAATTTAACGCCAACACATCCTCTTACAAGAATCGTTTTCTAACTTAAAAGATCAACCGCATCCGTAAAATTTAAGAATTCTCAGACTATTTGCTCCACAAACGCTCCACAAGAAACTGGAGCACGAACTACTACTAAACGATCCCGTCAAGAGCAAAACACGCAGCAAAATATCAAATACATTTCTCGGTTTGGTTTTATACGTATTTAGAATATTATAATGGAAAACGCAAATTTAAAATAAATATCAAAGCTTTTCCACGTTGCAACGTAAAGAACGAAATAAGTAACAAAATAACGTATTAACCGACGAAGACACTTTACGATATTGATATCTGTACGAGGCCTTTTTGATAAATGTATGTACAAATCAGAAAACTCTATCTAAATATCCTCTGTATTGAAATAATATAAATCGGAAAAGAAATATTTTAAACGATATTTTAAAATTTTATTTTTACATAGACCGTCTTCTGAGCATAAGAAGTCGGTCTCAACTGCATCTAGTTTAGATGTAATCGCAAAAGCAACCGCATCTTCGGAAGCGTCTTCAAAAATTCCCAGAATATTTGCTCCAGAAATGTTTCACTTGAAAGTGGAACACGAACTTCTAAATGGTTCCGTCAAGAGTAAGAGCAAAATACGCGGCAAAAATATAAAATCAACCAATAATTTTCCTACTCCCAATGTTTTGCCACCTTTTTTAGTTTAAATCTCTATCAAGAAGATTTCCATGAGTTTATTATATAAATCAGTAATGTACCGATGATAAGATGTTATAAAAAACAAGAAATATAAATATTGAGGGCGCCTAACCCCGCGGCTGCTATATATCTGCGGCTGTGGTAACGAATTTGAGACACAATTTGCGTCTTTGCTACAGAAAAATATTACAACCTGGACCAAGTTTTAATTTCATAGTAGTTGTTAGTTGTCCAAGGCTTAACCGGTGAACAAAAAACCTGCAATTAAATATGTGGTAAGCATACTACGCTATAGAGTCAGGTCTTCATTGGCTCAGCCGAGGGTTATAAAAATGCTATTAACCTAAACAGACATAATATGGTACGTGTTTATCAAACATGAAATACTGAATGCAGTATTCTATACGGTAGGTACTTCTGCGGTTGACTCAATTTGATCACTATAACTGCATTCCGGCTGTCGTCGTCGCGGTAACCGCCGCCGCTCGCCACCCCAGTCACGGACTTGCGTGTGGCCTCAGTGGCAGCGGGATAATTTCCAAAAATAAATAAAATTGAAGGGATTCGAAGATAAGTTATAAGTTTCGTAAATAAGACACATCCTTTAATAGTTAATTGCATTACTACTAGAAACGAACGATTTTAAGTTCTTCAATGTTGAGCTGTGATAAGCTAATTGCTATTTAAAAAGTGTTAAAAAATCGACCGAGAGCTTAATGTGTCTTGTAAAACATTAATGAACGCGCATTAATTAGAGCCACAATGATCACGAATCTAGTTCTCGACCACGAACGAAGTCGCTTAATTTTGTCCATCAGTTCCAATCCAATCTATATAATCCACGGGCCTTTACGCTTAAAGCTAGGAGTAAGTATAATCAGTATTGTTATAGATATATAATTAATTTGTAATTTAATGATCTTATACTCTATTTTAATGATGATAACATGAAGATTTCATACTTGTGTAATCTTGATCAAGTCGCTGTAACACAGGCCTCACTCACACAGACTGCGGACAAAGTTCACTAAGAGGTGTTTGTACTAAAATTGATTTATGGAAATTTCACGCGAAGACGGTAGGACGTTACTCAATAATAACGTAGAATTTTATTATAATAAATAATCTGGAGCTTGAATAAAGTAAACAAGGATTTTAAAAGTATTTCAATCTAAGAAGCAAAGTTTTTGAAAGTGCTCTGGCCCTCTGACTCTTGGAACTTAGAAATTGTTAAAAATAATGAAATAATGTAAAAAAAGTAATAATAACTGTAAACATAGTACCAACATAGTGAATTATATGTAAAACGATACATTAGACCATAAATGAAGTAAAATCTGAAGGTCTTAAGATAAAATAACCCATGCCTATAGATGTCAGCAAAATGAGCTCAATTTCATTGAATAAATAAAATAAATGTATAACTAAAACTGTTCAGTAAGAAAATATTTATATTCAATTTGATTTATGATAACTAATGCAAAGTCGACGCTCGAAGTTGCACCGCGGTCGTTAAAACGAGAGACATAAAAACATTGTGCTTTGCAGAATCAAATTAAACCTAGCAAATAGTGGAATTTGGTAGCAAATAGTGATAATATAAATTACTTTTTTTTAAGTTTTTTCTTGAAGTTTGAAGACTCTTGATATTATTATGAATTATGAACTATTGATTTTACTATGTATTTCTAATATAATAACATTTAATTTTCATAAGGAAAAAGACATATATAAACTATATGAAATTATTTTAGGAATCATGGTAAAAGTTCAATTTTCTAAACCTTTAAAAAGTATTTTATTTCAATCTAGTTGCATTTACTTTATTTACTTCTTTAGTAAAATTCAAAATTAGAAATCCTTTTTTTAACATTTTTAGTTCATTCTAAAAAGGTTATTGCGATACTGTCGTATTATGATATACACACACAATTCGTGACATTACGACATTTTTAAATATAAAAATGTCGTAATGTCACGAAGTTCTTATTTATTTTACACTTATAATAATAAAATTAATCGTTAAAAATCAGATAAGCTGCTTGCTCAATTGCTACTACTGTTACTCGATATAAAATTAGATGATATTTATTGCCAAGTTTCTTCTAAAGCCCGCTATATTTTAACCTGCCTTTACACTTTAATCATCATTTAATCCAAAGACCCGGTACTCGGTACCGTTATCTAAACCATACTCCCCCATAACGGTGTACAGTCGATGTCGTTTTCTCTTATCTATTATTAAATCCCATTTTCAAACTAGGTCCTCGGGCGGGTCAATTTTCATTTACAACCGACGCCATTAACTTACAGTGTTTGAAAGCTCGTCGATATAGATTCCTATGGTATCGAACATATTTTACAGTGTATCATTTTGTCACTTACAATTTATATGTCTATACGAGCTTTCAATCTGTTTCAGAAACTATGCACCCAGGAGGCTCCCTTGGTGGGTGACTTTTAAAGTTCGTTCTTGATGCTCATGCAAATTCTTCATTCTAATTAATAATGATAATACCCTTTTGTCGATTCGTCATCTTTAATGTTAATTCGGGTTATATCTAAGTCGAAACGCAATTATTACAAAATCGCTAATTGTTATGCTTTTCTTATAATTTGAAAGAAATTCGTCCTAATAATAAATTCGTCCTAACAAACTCTGTAGTCTTTTTCTAATATATATCGTTACTACAAAAACCAAAGGTCACCTTAGGCGCACATAAGAACTAAGTATTTTCAATAAAATGAAAGGCAACAGGACAGCTGTTCGTAACAGCTTAAATTTAATTCCATTATATGATAATTGTCCCAAATAGTTGCGAAACTTCGCTGCGCTTATTGCATTGCGGGTCGCTTAATAATTTGGCACGGACGTCTCCGGCCGGGACCAGTTCGGTTGGCATATCGATCAGGTATTCAGCACTTCAAATTACCTTCTGATTCAGGTTTCCTTTGATAATGTTTGATTAAATATCTTGTTTAAGTGTGTGATTTCAGAACATTTCATATTTATAATATGAGGTCTGTAATCTCTCCGCTATTTTATCGTCATAAATGTTCAAATTTTCAATTTCTATTTAATTTCACTAAAACCTATTATATAGGCATAAAACTACGATTAACGGAAACTACATACTCGGGTAGCTACAGAATTTAGAACTTACTCTTGAAAATTCTGACATTCAAATCATGAGACCAATGTACCTACAACTTAATGTTTTCTTTTGCTTTCTCTAACGTATAAAGACTATTCGTATAGTGCATGTCGGTCAAACAGAAAGAGAAATTGGAATTCTTTAATTGTCATAGTGGCTACAGACTCACGCGAGAAGTGTCGCCGAGAAATCTTGCCCAAAAATTTCACGAGAACCGAGAAGGCATCTACACTCATGCGAACTTCTCATTCGCATTCTTGATCGTTATCCGGAGTGGATGACAGTGCAGCGGCTCTATCTACATAACAACATACAATGTCACGGTTGCACTCTCTTTTCTCACCTGAGAAACCCTTTGAAGCGGGCAAAAATACCGACACCGATCGGAGAATAGGCGAGCGCGAGAACGAGAGAGCAAGAAAGTGATCACATTCACGCTTCTCGGGTGTTCTCGGGGGTCTCGGCGTGAGTCTGTAGCCGCTATCAAAATGGTCAGTTGTGTCATCGATCTGCGGATCGACGGATTGATCACATTCAAATCGCTTGTGATCCCAAGATTCAAGGATCTGGTGACTAATCGATGGATCAGAATAGTGACTACTCCTTTGTCAAGTGCCACCGGGATTGATCTCATATCGTCATCAAGACGCGTTGCGAAATACGTTGCTATACCTCTTGATAAAATATGAAGATTAAGTAAAATTGTCTCATATAAGCTCTAAGAAAACATAATTTCAATATAATTATCATTGCGCCTATTGATCATCGATAAGTATAGATATCTCACCGCCTTGTAATTGAAGGAAGCTATTAAAAGGCGTAAACGGCTGACAATTCGGTCAGACATTTAATGGCTGACATGGTATAATTTATGCGGAACAATGCCGACAAAAACACGAAATCGAAGAAAAGGTGAGGAGAAATATCGTTCCATTCGTAAATGTTATAAAAACTAAATTTTTTAATATTTTTCAAACACGACAATAGATGACATTGACAATTTCAATTGTTAAAACTTGACATTTCTTGTTAGGAGTGAGTAATCTTTACTAATCTATGCTATTGATACGGAAAGTTCGAAACACAAAAATAATTCAAAAAATACAAATGAGACTACAACTTACCTAAAAAATAAACATATTACCAAAGTGGATCCGATAGATATATTATTATGATGGAGAGCTTTAGTCAAAATGTCACAAGTAATATCCGAGTTAATTTTCAGACTTCGTAATATCATCCGTTATATGGCTTCGTAGTTTGATGGCTGGCATTTGGAAATCAAATTAGATTGCTTTGACTCAGTATCTACTACATTATCATGTGACATTTATTTTATTACTTTATCAAAAGTAATATTAGAATTGATTGTCTTGACAAATTTATTATGTTTAAGATAAGGTCAAATATCTCATTTGATATATTACGGATAGGTAAATGAGTTTTATCAAAAGTCTCTTGCTGTATGTTTTAGAACTATCTAAAAAGAAGAGGATAGCTAGGATTTATTATTTTAGTATTTATCAAATTTAAGTATGCTTACAGATGTGAACTACTAAAATTAAATTTAAATATACGAACTTAAAAATAATACCTCTGTGCAAACTGTATGATGTAAATAAACAAATAGCTCTTCTACTTTTTAATAAATCAGAAATAATACACAAGACGATATGTTTTCTCATGTTAAAAATATTGTTCTAAGAATTCATAGTAAACAATACGAGGCATGCATATTGAAATACAGAAAAGAAGAAACATTCACAATGTATTTTCGATACAGTTAGCTGCACGTGAGACAAAGTCGTCAGACAGACAGTGAAACTTTATTCTTACGTATTAACGAACATGCTTTTAATAACTGTAATGAAAGCTGCAAATATGATGCAGGATGTATACAGTGTGCGGGGTGCCAACGGATTAGGGTGTGGGCATAGTAGAAGATTCTTTCTAACGAGTTTAAGGATATGTTAACATTTTCCAAATATAACATAATCTTTTTAAAGCAAGTTTGAACACCAGAGCGGAATAGTAGTTATATTTTCTTGTACTGCTAGAATGACATTCGTTCTAATAGAAAACCAATGCTCAAACCTACACCCAAACTACATAGAGGAAAAACTAAAAGTTTGAAACAGGTAAAAACTGAGTTTCTTGCCGGAACTTCTTAATTGTTCAAAAACATTTTCATTTCATTTTCATTTCACACATATTTTTTTGCACATCCCTAAGGTTGACTGGGAGATAATGGTATTTATAGATATATGTTTAGTATCGCGTATAACTCTGTCATCCGCTCCGCTCACCATCAAACACGCGCCACCAGTTTCATTTTCCCCGCGCGAAACAAACGCGGCCGTCGACGGTGCATTAGTAAATTACTCACGTTCGCGCGTACCGCACTCTTCAAACTTGGGATTTGTCGCGAGATTTTACACCGAACTTTTAACTAATTTGTTTAATTAACGGATCCAGCCGCTGTCCGGATCGCTTTTCACCAGGAAATGGATTCGACGTAATTAATTCCGATTGTGTGTTACGGTTCGTTTGAACGTTCTAGATGTGTCGGTTACAGTTAGCGCGTATGGAAATTGCGGAGCGCGTGGGACGGATCATGTTCAAGCAAGTTTCTAATGTTTTGCTCGTCAAATATTACCTATAAAGTTATGTTATTAAATTTTCACATTGAACACTTTTAAATTTTCACGTATTTGTATAAATAAATACAACTTACTAAGTTTAAATGAATATGTCAAGTTTACCAATTTGGTAATAAGTTTGACTTACAAAACATTACACATGTGGAAACAATATCGATTCCGTCAAACAACAAATGCTTTACATTTATACGAGTATTAGAAACCACACTATTGCAAGTAGCTCACGCAATAAAGGTAACCTTAAGGTTAATTAAGATCTCATTATGTTTTTGTACCTGGGCCGTTAATACGTACCTATATGTTACCTAGTCACGAATTGCCTTTCCCCTCTAAGTAACATTTGTCATCTCAGTACATCAAATAGGGTCTGTATTATCGTAACGCTCCGCAAAGGTCCCACTAATGCTCTTTATGTTTTTATTCCATTAAGTCGAGGCCACAACACCGGGCCCAGCTTAGTAGGTGCACCATGTTTATAGATTTATATAGGAGATCCTGATCCAAGCTGGGAGATTATTTTTCTAGTATAGATATCAAATAAACATGAGATCTACATTATGATAAGTTTCAACTGCCGCATGTGGATATCTGTGTGCAACCCGGGACAAGATTAGATCTTTATCTGAGGTCGACCTTACATACGTTGCTATCCCTGAGGACTAAGTTAGAATGCTTTGGAAAGTATGTCTCTCTTACTACACTATTCAAACCATAACATAGCGCGTGACACTGCTGTTATTAGGCAGAAATGCTTTGTCCCTGTACCGGGACCAGAGTAGGGCTACGGTATCCCATGCCTGTCGTAAGAGGCGAGCAAAAGGGGCTTCCGGGGTTGCGGGCGGCAAGAGTGGGAGCTCAAACCGTCCAGCAATCGACCCCGGGAAGGACAGCGGTTTGTGTGGTCACATATCGCTGTAATCACCAGGGGATTTGAGAGGAGCGTAAATTGCTCCCCCCAGGGCAGAGCCCGATAGAAAGGCATCGCGTTAGGAGGACTCCGGTTGTGTTCCGTTGGAGATCCCGGAGTTCTCCACCAAACGCTGAGGACGGCCACCGGGGGGGTTTTAGTGCGGTAAAAATCCCACATAACCCAGCGTCACTCCCATGGCATCGGGTACCTTTTGAAGGTTCCCCCTCGTCAACAAAAAAAAGGCAGAAATGCTTGGTGCTTGCGCTATCGACACATATCGTATCTAGACGATTTATTACATAGTTATATGCTTTGCATGGTAGACCGTGATTGTAACCAATACGTTAGCACATTAAATTAATGTGTGTTTACAGAAACACACATAAATTGTAAATGTAAACACACATGGATTACTTCAGCTGGATAATTTCAGCTGATAACAATTACAAACACTTTACTTAACAAGACGTAGTCACTATTAAAAAAGCAGCATCATGTTTAAAATACTATAAATATTAAACAGTTTCATTTGTCCGAGAATAATTTAATAGTATCATGGTGTCTCTAAAGCACGACGCACTAAGACAGACTCCCCGATTATATAGGTGATGTGTTCGAACGCTACTTGTTTTTACTACACTATTTTTTCCTCGAATATCTCGAACGAACACACGTGTGTTTTTGAAAAACACACGTGTGTTCGTTCGAGATATTCGAGGGCCATTTCCATTTCGTTTTTTGAACAGCTTACAACGAACTTTAGTCAATGTTTGTCGTTTTGCTTACTTCTTCCAATTCGCCAATAGCACTCTGAATTTGTTTATTGAAATTCTCAATATTTGCTGAAGTGTAATTTAAATACTTGAAATTTTCGAGTACGTGTAAAATTATTGTATACAGGATATATATGTATTTCATTGTCAAAATACCTGTTTGCATTTTATTGTTATAAATGTACATAAGAGACTCGGACGACCATGCAGTCCACCTAACCTAGTGGCTACTGCCGCCGATAAACATCTGTAATCAACTCCGGAGAAGATTAGACTCTGATATCGGCAGATGATGATGATGAAAGGGCTCACACAATATTAAGTTTAATAAATTTCTCATCTCATAATATTAATAACTGCATTCTTTATTTACCTTACTATACTTAAATAGTAATACATTTACGTGTATTTTGCTACAAACACAAAACAATAGTTAGTTCAACAATCAACAACACGCAATCACTCCAGCAGGGTAAACGTACCAAATAACGGCCAATCTTCTATTTTCCGAACGTACACACTTTTTGTTCGTTAAAGTCTGCATCCGGCCTCTATTAACGGGAGATCTGGAAAGTGAAGCCGGGTCGCTTGTTATGGAAAGTTTTTTCATTCGGCCGGCCGGCCCGCTGGTTGGTTGGTTTTTAATCAGCCAACTTTGGAAACTGTCCAGTTGGGGTTCGTACGGCAAGATTTTTAATCAGAACCCTATACGTATTCATGTGGTACTAATGTATGTTATATACATCAATGCGATCCCTTGTCATGACCCTTGAAATTGTTTTTTTATTGACATGAATAAAGTTTAATTATTTTTCAATGTTTTGATATAAAAATAGCTACTCCTAAATCAAGTAGTTTAATTGGATATCAAGTATTAATAGGTGGAGTAATAGGTTATAAGTGCGGGTTATAATATTTTAGGTAAAGTGGAAAATGTGAATTGAAATTAACATACATTGTATTATATTTTAACGTCACAAAATAGTATTACTCGAACAAATAGACAAATAGTATTTCATCAGTAAAAAAGAGACCAAAAATTGAATAAACGTACTGTGATAATTCCAGTAAGATATTATTATGACAATAATAGCTACAAAATATTGTATAAAAGGAGATAAAACAATACACTTTATTGATATGTCCGATTGCATTGTAAACTGCATCAGATACTCTCTTAATGGATTGAAAAGATATCCGTACGGACCTACTGTTTTATGATGTAGTTTATACCAAGATACCTAAACCTATAATAAAAATGATAGGTGGATTGCAATCTCTTATTGTCTATCGCATTAGAGGTGAATTAAAATCGTTCAAGAACATGTGCATTTACCTAACTGAATGTGTATCGTATAATAATAGTATATTTTTGGTGATTAGAATTCTTCGTGCTTCGACTGCGTTATCGCCACCTCATCTATTTTTGCCGTATACAGTGGTATAAATTGGGAAGAAGTATTGCAGGTTAGGCCTAAGGGTTATCAAGACATTTGTAATCAACCGGATAGCTCCAATCATATTTGAAGCAGGTTATAGATGTCTACGTACGGCTTTATCTACACATAATGATGACTTGCGAACATAGGTAAACACAAAATTGGAGTTGACATAGCATACAATACTAAGTCTTCATAAAACATAGAAAGTGTACATAGTTTTTCTTTGAAACCAGGTAGGTATGGCATACTTTGACCTACAATAATAAACACATAATGCGTATTTGGTTCCAAACAATTTCTCACAAACCTTTCCAAATAAATAATTAGCGAATAATTTTCAAATAACCAATACTAATATAGAGGCGCATACATTGTTTAGACGATACAATGGTGCTCAACGTATTGAATTTAAATCAAAAGCTAATTATAACGAGATCACTCGTGAAACAAAACCGTATTCACTTCAACTGACATTGTTGTTCAGCGAAATGAGTTTATTTTGTTTGTTAATAAAGTTAATTATCGGAACTGCGGTTAATTGAAATTGATATGAAAACGAAACGCATTTTGTCGCTACAATTGAACTCGATTTACCCGATATGCAACTATTGCACTACAAACAGAATAAAGTATGAAATTATATAACCAATTAATGATACATAATCAGAGTATTAGCTTAAGTGTCACTCTAAATAAATTAGCTTTCTATTTTGATAGGATTACCTGTATTATTGGCTCTATAGACATACACCGAGACTGGAAATAAACAAGCAGACCCAGAGAAGAAATTTTAATAATTTTTGATGTTAGCTTGAACGAAAATCGAATATTGATCCTTCTACGTGACAGATTATATAGACCACTATGTCAACCGTCGTGTGTAATGTAATCAGAACAATAACAATATAAAATTACATGAAAGACAAAAATCTAATAAATTATCCTATATCGATTGGAAACGAACGGTAATCCTTATCCATAAAATAAATTTAAACCTAAACCATCTTGTACGTAAACCTTTAAGCTCCTACGATATAAATCCACAGTACTTAATTCGAATCATTATTTATTGTCGTGTAGATAAAACGCAATATTCAATAACACAAATGGCGTTTGTAAAACAACGCCGGCGTCTGCAGATGCACCTGTGGCGTTCGAGATCAAGGGAACGTTTTGGAGTGTTGCGAGTACATTGCTTTTTGTAATATTTAGATTTTTCAAAAAAAACTTTCTCGATAGGCGTTAGTTGTTTCGATTCCAGGCGAGGCAGATATTAAATGAATTTATTAAGAAACTAAAATTTAAGATGAAAATACTTCGCAACAATTACCTACCAATATGTATAATGGTATATATTTTAAACCATGCAGCTTGTACCACCCTCTCTACCACCATGGTTGGGTAAAGATGCAAGATAAAAATATACACCATCATACATTCCACCACCATAACCACCAACAGGTGTTTCGCTCCAGAATATAATACCATCAGAGTAAGTTGACTTGACGACGGTCAATCGTTACCGCTTCGCCACAGTCAACAGTAGCGCGGCGGGAGGTGCGGCGAGCGGCGCGGCATGAGCTGAGTGGTAAGCCGCGGCAGCGGGCGGGTGAACTAACTAAGCGGCTAAAAAGTCAACAAAAATGAATCTTTTCAATTTAAATTAATGTTTGAGAGAATCACAGTTCATCACCATAATTTATTTAATTATTAAGAGGCCGAATAACCTGTGATCTAAGATTTCTATGCTTTAAATACTTTTAGATCGTCTAGAAAGAATAACAATAATTGTTTGTGGATCAGCCAATAATAGTTATTAAGAAAAAATAATAATCGAAGGAAGATTCATATAAACAGCAATGTATATCAAGTATTAGTACGGAGTATCCTTTGCATCGCCCAGACAATATGGGAGATATTGAAATATGATAGGGCCGCAGATGTGACTCCCCACTTCGCATTAATTCTGCTGGTTAATGGACCTAAGAGTCCGAGGTAATTATGTTAGATAACAACGATTTAGCATAAAAAAACCTTATCGTGTTTTCCAGGCAAATGTTTCTAATTTTTTTTTTGTGAAGATATTAAGAAATCTCATGTCACACGAATCAAACATATGGATAGAGCGCTTGACGTAGTTTGTATAGGTTTGCAAGCGCTTCTTTTTTATAATATAGGAGTAGCAGACGAGCTGCAGTCCACCTGATGGTAAGTGGCTACTGCCGCCCATGGACATCTGTAATCAACGCCAGATAGGATTAGAATTTCCTACCTGAGGTCGGCCACAGATGCGCTGCTACCCCTGAGGACTAAGCTGGAACGCCTCGGAAAAGTATGGCTCGCTTATCACACCCTTCAAAACGGAACATAGAACTCTACCACCTTCTGAGCATCCACTTCTAGCATGGCGTTTGATCAAGACAAAAATTTGATAGATTTGAAGTTTGTGGCAAATGCCCAAGTGTGCGTATTAAGTATTTTTTTAAATCAACAAAAATATATTTTTATAACAAAACAGAAGGAAAATTCATTTGATAGTTATCTTTATGCCTCGACTCCTGATGTTACAGTGATGTATCAGAAGGGGATCAATTTAATAAATAATTAATATGAATACTTTTTACACACCATTACGTTGAATAATAAAAATATAGGCTAATAAGAATATCTACGACCAACAACAATTCGAAACTTAAACTCAACCGATAAAGTTGACGAGCCCCAAATTCGACACCAAAATTGCTTACAAACAAGCCGTGATCGACGAAACTCTGATTAACCCCTGACGTGTTGGGGGTACCGAATTATCAGATCAAAGAGTTGGAAGAACACCTATCAGTCCATCAATATTTCATGAGCCAACACTTCGACATCGTAAAAAACGAGCCGAACAATATTATTCAAAATAACAACGTTATACTTTGACTTTGACTAGTATTATGCCCGTGATATACGTATTTCAGAATAGTTAAAAGGCCATATATAATAATACGGGTTAATTTATTATTGGTTAGAAAATAAACATAAATATAATAATTAGTACAAATTTCAATGGATAATACTTGTCACGTATAGAAAATGTCGTACTTGACAATTTCTAAATGACCCTGTAGACAGAAATAAAGTATCATTATATTTAGTTTCATGTTTTGTTTTATTTTGATTCGTACCGTTTAATTTTAAACCACGACAACTTATTTTATTAACACTATTTCAAGTCATATATATATTGTATTAACACTATTTTCATACAAATACTTTCATGCTACAAACCCCACACGTCTTTTAAATTGTAAATAATGAATAGGTGACCATATTACATTATAGACCATAATTATATTGGTATACTAAGTTAAGGGTAAGTTATATAACTTTTGGAAATAAATTGTAGTGACTTCTAACCAGTATATCGACCAATTTACGCTGGACCAACGTGTATTATCAACCCCATGATCAAAAACATAAAATTTATCATCTTTACAAAAAAACACCTCTCACGTTTTGATATTATGTAGATGGAAGATAAAATAACAACTTTATAAATTGATTAACTTCGGAAAATTCCCATCTTGTATGCGGGGAAAGTTAGAACGATTTTCGTCGATACCCATTGAAGTGGAGATCGTTTCTTTGGAGTTTTACACGTGTTTCGGTTTTTTGATTAAAATAAAGTTGATGTTCCCGTGATATACATCTTCGTATCACATTAAACGAAATAAATAAATTCGCGTTGTCTCCCTTAGGCTTATGATATAGGGTGTTACTTTCCCTTTCAATATCAGTAATTTCACTAAAAAGTGGTTTCGTAATTTTAATCATAACAGGCACATATGGTTTTAGAAAATGGAATTTTGTTATTTATCTGTTGTTTTATTCATTTATAAAAAGTATTTTTACAAGAAATAAAAAAAAAAAATATTTAATGTGCATAAGCCTGCACATGCGCTTCCTTTCTTCGGACAAATAAGTAAACACCTATTCATGACACTGTTCGAACGTTACGTTTACTTATATGAAAAATATAGTGTATTTCAACAAAAAATGTGAACCAAATAACATTGTAGTTTCAATTCAATTTAATTCCTACATTTACTTTTTGCCTTCTTGTTACATGTAAAGAGACATTTGTTTACATATTATTCGACAGAAACGTCAAGAATAAATTCCGTACCGTGTCATCCCGAAACACTTAACGTAATCACTCTACTAACTCGAAATGTCAAAACATAATTCAACGACACGAAGCTTACATAAAACAAGTTTCTAATATAATGATCTCGTCGTCGAGTGTTCTCTATGATTTTCCGGCGTTGCCCGGGCATACTCCCCCAGTCTAGTCGAGTTCTCTCATAAATAAAGTTGTCGAGAGCCCTCGCGACTATGTTGGGATACGACAAGACGGCGTAACTACGTAACGTGAAAATATCGGCGCAATTGCTGGCCAATTTTCTTTTTATACATCCATTGTTTGTTGTACATACAACTCGTTGTAACATAACGGAACCTAACAAGCAATGGCTAGCATGCAAAGCGATATGAAGTATTTCACGCTGCATTGTAAAGTGCGCAGTAAAGGCAATGACTTTGACAAGTACGTTCGACAAACGAGACGCTCGCTGGCTCTTCGTTTCATTGTTACTCGGACTCTCAGATTTTCTGTTTCTCTATGTGTCTCCGAGCTAGTTATGGGAACGACTGTTCCGATGATGACACGACATTTGAAGATTCCGTTTCCGTTCCTAGTTGATTTGCATCTGTTTCATCTCTTAGTATTTTACGCTGCAGTAGCCTTCAATGGAAAGGTAACACACTTTTCATGCTCGAATGTTGAGAATAGGTGTTTTTAAAAAACTGGACGAGGTTTGAAGTAAACTGATCAACTACGGAATTATTTTTATGGGCATTTAATATTTTTTAATCACTTTTTGTAACCTTTTCTGTAATCTAATTATTTTAATCTTACTTATACCAATTAAGATAATTATAAATAAAGGACACTCAAACTAATAACGACGGCAGAATATCACAGCATCAAGTCTTTATCACCATAATCACACTCCATTATGTTTCAATCAACAGTTACGAGACCCGCCAGTAGCACTCAGAAAACCGCATCCAATTAATGAGTATCGAGAAAATATCAAGAATCGTAACACTATTGGTTGAATATAGAAAAACCAGTAGTGCATGTAGGTATTAAACAAACAAAATGTGTTATTACACTACAGCGGTTGCCTCTTGTATTTGTACTAGAAAGCGGTTATCACTATGTTAATTTTGAAATTTTCACATAACTCTTTTCTGTTCCACAGAAGAGCGCGGGACTCTTTCTCTACAATTTGGATGAGGCCTGGAATATACTTCACCACGTTGCCCCTGATGTGGGTTGGTTTCAGATGCTACTCCTATTTTATTTAGAATCAGCTACAATATACACTGGCAACACCACAAAAATAGAAGGCTGGTTTGGATTTTCTCCCGAAATAGGTAGGTATAGCGGTAGTCCACACACAATCGAACTTCGCCAAACATTGTTTTATCAGTCTATATGCCCATATAGACCGGTTTCTATTGTTGACCAGGGTAATAATTCTGCCAGCTTTTCATTTTAAAACAAATTTTTGATCGCACAAAACTTTTAATCCATTCTTACGTCACTGACCTACGGGTACTATATCATCTGTGTCATCTAAGGGCCGGTGTATTAACTCTTTCTAGCAGTAGCGCTTAGATGTCGGCTAATCAGCGCCCAGGTAGTCCCCGGCCACTGCTGATTGGTTATCGATCCGTGCACTTGGCGCCTCCGGTATTGGTAATAACGTTGTACTGACAAACAGTGCAGCGACTACACGGAGAACACTTGCGCTTAATGTCAAATTAAATTAAGTGCCGTTTAAAGATGGTGGGACATGGTGGTACGTAGCGAAGATGGCACTATTATCCGTATTCAGCCTTAGCTTCAGCAGTGGCCGTCCTCAGCGCTGCCTAGAAGACTCCGGGATCTCCAACGGAACCGGACTCCTCTTGGAGCATTGCCCCGTCGGGCTCGGCCAGGTGAGATTGACGCTCGTCACACCGTCTGGTGTGCACGAGGGTATGCGACCACACATACCGCCGTCCATCTCAGGGTCGCTGGCCGGGCGGTTCGAGCTCCCACTCTTGCCGTCCGCAACCCCCGAAAGCCCCCTTTTAGTCGCCTCTTACGACAGGCAGGGAATACTGTAGCCCTATTCTGGTCCCAGAATTACAGGACAAGGACATACGTAAGCAGGTCCAAATAAAATCGAGGACAGGTGCGTTGCTACCTTTGAGGACTAAGTTGGAACACCTAGAACGTCTTTTACCACACCTTTTAAACTAGAACACAGCTTAACAGTGCTTTCATTGGACAGAAGGTCTAGTAGGGGTCTTTGGAGTTGAACCACAAGGAGTTTACCTTTAAAACCTTTTTCTGATCACTAGTTTAAAATCACTTCAATGACAAAAATCCACAGAGTCGCCTTTCCTTGTAATAAAACAACAAATCCTCAGAGCAAGACAGACGAGCCTTGATCGGAACTATTAGACACTAGTCGGCTAATCAACGGTACGTACCGGTAACCGCTGATTGGTTATCGATCCGTCCGCGAGACGCCTCCGGTGATCAGTGTTGGTACTGACGGGATCGCCCTTTGAAACACAGTTCTTTGGATGCTCGAGCAAAGCTTTGGGATTTTTTACTGTGCTGAAGTTTTATTTAATATTTTTGATTATTTAAATTGCGTGCATTTCTTTCAACTTCGCCGAAACTGTGAATTCATGCCTCCGTAGTAAGTGTTGGTAGTGACGAGATCGCCCTTTAAACACAGCTCTTTAGAATCTCGAACAAAGTGAATTGAGATTTTTTTATTATTGTATCTATTAATTTATTAATTAACGGTACGTATCAGTAAGGATTTGATTCGAAGTGTGTATTGCATTAGGACTCCATGTAGTAGTCATCTACGTTAGCCCGGTTTCGCGGTCAATTATACGCGCTCGGCGCTCCCTCTACGAGATGTCATGAAAACTGTGTCACTTCAACTTTTGCAGGTGTAAACAACAGATGGTTCGTTACCTGATTCAATGCGGTACGCTATTCATTTATCTTGTTAATTACCTATATACAATAAAAAGTTTACATCTCTTCGTAAAATATTATGTTAACAGCGAAAATCAAGATGATCAAGTTAATGGAATATATATATATATAATGTCAATTTATTTTGACAGTCAAAATAAAAAAATCGTAAAACTGATAATTTCTTATACGCAACTTTGAAAACTCAGAAATGCACGCCCGGGATTCGAACTTCAGACGACTCGATAAGAAATGAAATTATGTGTTTCCACCAATAACTTATCGCTACTTTTTATGCTTTTCACTTCTTTTAGAAAATATATAGTCGCAAATTAGCACACAGCGTGAGATCGGAAAGGAAATGAAAAAGTGACTCGTAACACAAAAGAGTCACAAGTGAAACGAATGCGTTCTCGGTTTTGCGGTCAAACGTATGGAGCTCGTCACTTCTCGCGCAGAAGTCGTGGAAGTGTGTCACTCGCCCGCTTATTCAGCGCTTATCAGAGCAACAGATGGATGTGACGTATTTCAACGTTTGCAAATGTCAAAGTGCTTTTAAAGATTTTCCTGTTTCATGTGTCATGAACCAATTTATCCAGGTTTCAAGGTAGCTAATTGTAGAGTTTGTAATTGTCGAATAGGTCTACAATCACCAGGTTGTCCCGTGTATAAAACTGTAATGGTTGTTTATGCTGAGTTAGATGACAGAATAACAACGTTTTTTTTATCTAAAACAGAGATTCTACCTGAAGCCTATCACAGACGTGTTGCTACTCCTGTACTCCTGAACACCAAGATGGGCGCCTTATATATAAAGCAGCCGGCAACCACGGCAGCTCGAACCGCCTGGCCAGCAACCCCGGGATGGACGGCGGTATGTGTGGTCGCATACCGTCGTGAACACCAGATGGTGTGGTGAGCTTCAAGCTCACCTGGGCGGAGCCCGACGGGGCAACGCGCCAAGTGGACTCCGGTTGCGTTCCGTTGGAGATCCCGGAGTCCTCTACGCAGCGCCGAGGACGGCCACCGGGGGGGTTTTAGTGCGGTAAGAATCCCACATAACCCCGTGCCGCTCCCACGGCATAGGGTACCTTTTGAAGGTTTCCCACTCGTCAACAAAAAAAAAAAAGCCGGCAACCACACCCTTGTGCAACCTAAGGAATGCTTCACGCTAGAAATATAAATGACGCTGATTACCTACCCGGTCAAACAGAACTGCTTCTACCACCTTTAATATTAGAGCAAGTATAGCAAACACTACAGCGTATTTGCTCTTCCCACATCCACACCGCTGAACACTCCCGTTGACCTCAAAACCGAACCAGTGACCTCTGCAGCCATAGCTAAACGCATCACCCGCAGCACCGCATCTTCACGCACGCTCGCTCGTCAACTAGCCGATCATGCGTAAGGGCCGCCACATAGGGTCCCTTCACGCAGCGCTGGACCCTTGTGCTATTCCTGTACTGTGAGCACTGGGCCTTATAATGCGGCGCAAGTTATTAGCGGACTGACAGGTAATTATTGTTGCTGATTATACATGCATCAATTGTTTTTAAAAGTTAGGGCGTTAGTAGTTGGACTGTTGACCCATAGTGACTGAACTATGTCACTTTTGTAGGGCACGTTGACTTGTAGGTCTTGGCTTTTATTATTAGATAGCATCAGTTAATTTTTGTAGAATACCTTATGAGCGATTTAAAATCATCTCATACTATTCCACTGGCCACTGGCCTCTAACCCACATCTTCATATACCAATCAGCATTGGCGTTGTGTGGTTAAGTATGCTCTACATCACGTAGCAGACACATACGTAGGTGCAAACCTGATACAACAGTTTCTTATTTATATTTTGATAAAGTATGATAAGCTTAGGAAAAATAAATCACAGAGGATTATTAGGTAATCCGCTAAGTCTACATTTTACACCACAACACAAACCACAAATGAGCAAAACGACCCGATTACATCTAATTGCTTTACCTTTGCGTGACTCAAGATAATTTCAACTAATTCAGACAGACATAAAGAGACAAAGATTTATAAAACGGATTTATATAATCATGTTTGTGTGCAATAAGCGTCTGAGCTTAGAATTATAAATTACGGGAAGCGGATAAATAATCCGCCGCAGCGTCTACTTTACGCCACAACACAAACCACAAAGGGGCAAAGCGACTCGACTACATTTAATGACGTCGCATGCACACAAAGTCACTGTGTCGAACGCACACACACAACAAACAAACAGTACATCCAGCGCTGCTATCACGGCTAACGAGGCTGCAAGATAGCATGCAGTTTGAAAGGCAGAAATCTTGCATGCAAAGAGTATGTTTCTTTGTGTTTGCAGACTTCTGTTCGAATAGGAAAGTATTTTTTTAAATATTGTGAATAAGCATTAATTGTATCAACACTTAGCTGATGATGAATGAAGGTGGTAGAACCATTTGTGGTTCGACTCCGGCGGCACCACCGCCACACCTATTTCAGCCTCATTACAACAGTGTTAAGCGCTGCGCTGTGTTCTGGTTTGAATGGTGTGGTAAGGGTATTTTCCGAGGCGTTCCAGCTTTGTCCTCAGGGGTAGCGGCGCATCTGTGACCCACCTCGAAGCCTATCTGGAGTCGATTACAGATATCCATGGGCGGTAGCCACTTACCATCAGGTGGACTGCATGCTCGTCCGCTACTCTATATTATAAAAAAAAACCTGATATCAAAATGAAAATTATTCTTACCGGACCGCAGAGTGTTATGTTTTTCAAACTTATGTGTGTATGTAGGACGTAGGTATATGTATTTCTCATTATTTAACACGCCTTACAGCCCAAATAGATTAACGGATTTTAAAATATGATTTATTGTTATACTCGTCTACATTGTGGAAGTGAATATACAGGCTATATTTTTAAGCAGTGGAACTTTTGTTTTCCATTTTAATTAAAATAAAGTTCTAAAACGTACACTTTTAAGAGCAATTCAAACAGATTATGAAAATTATGTTGATAGTCAAATCTAAAATAAATTAAAATAATAAACCGAAACATTGTTTACGATGGAACCTAAAAACACTAAAAATACATAGTAATACTAATTACACTTCAATCACCACCAATAACATTGCACATAACTGCTATGATCACAAACGCGTTACACTTCGAAAACTTTCAAACATAGTTTCCGAAAAGAACAATAAAACCGTAGAGAAAAGTCACAATACGATTGTCAAGATCGAACACATGTTCCCTCCGGCGAGTGCAGTACATAATACATTTGTTACACTCTCAAATCATATTCCCGACAATATCATTTCGTGAGCCGACGTACCGTGAAATACGTCTTGAGTGACTCGGCGCAAGATGACGCCACTAAACTGATAGGTATGTGCAACAGTGAATGCTGGAGCTATGTTTGATTCTATAATTTGAAAAACAAATATATCATACAAATTCATACTAGTATGATTGGTGGTACTCGTAGCAGTAGTATTAAGCAGCTCTGGTCTGGTAAAAAGGATGCGGTGACGCAGATACATTTTACAGGAGGCATGTCAAGTAAGTCTTCAAGACTAATTACACATGTCCCCGGGCATCAATGACACCTTACCAGGTGGTCGTCAGTCTTTGTTGCTACTTCAATATCATGTTCCAAACAAACAGGTGGTCTGTACAGCAATGGAAAAAGTTGTATGGGGCTTTTCTTAAAAATTATCATGAATGAATTCCATTCCATTATCGTAGTCAACCATTGATAGTTTGTAATATAATGATAGTTCTATGTCATAATGAATACGAGTACGTATTATGATTCGTATGTTTGTTCCAGTTATAAAATTGTGTGTAGTAAAAAATAGATACCCTTTTCTATTGAACCTGTTTAATTACTCAATTCAGACGTCAGATTCAGATGCTAAGATGATATGTATTCTTACTTCCATCTCACATCTTAAACTGGCAAACAATCCGAACGTAACCTATTCGTCGTCGTGCAAGCGAAACTTTCCCGATGTAATATTTCACCCCCACTCCGCCAACCAGCGAATCATGGAACTTCTTTCACAGTGATTTGATGATATTGCACTTTGACGAATCCTACCTCTATCGGGGAGAAAAAAAGAAAACAGGATGACGTCACGATCTCGACGTTCGCGAGGGCTCTCCAACCCGAGGGGGTAACTATAAGCACTCCAGCCAAACTTGAAACCTTTTGACGTAAGGTAGTGCTTTCACGTTGATTAAAACGTATCGTTATTATTGTTTGTGCCTCTCTATTGTGACTTTTACGTTGTGCGTGTATCCACTCGGTCGGAATAAGAGATTTTTTATTGCTATCACTTTGTTTACCGTAAGCTTGGATATTTGGAGAAAACAAGGTGTATTTCGGTGTTGAACGCCACTTCATACGTGTAGATATATTCATTTTTTATTTTTATATTTCTCAAGGTCTTTTTTTGATACATTTTTATAGTGTTAAAACATGCATATTCTTTTATTTTACTTGTTTAGAAATGCTAACGATGACTTTAAGAGTTAATGCTTGTAAAATTATATTGTTGAGGTTATTTGTGACCTTTTCAATACAATATTTTAATTAATTTAAGAATTGTGTGCAACATAGTATATTTGAGATAATGTGTGATATCTGAGAATATACTTTGTGTCTTTTAAGTCCTTCAACTAAAAATCATTACACTTTATTATAACATTTTAGCTACATAATAATATCATTAATTCATTATAACATGTAATCGGCATAAAATTAAGTTTTTCTAAATCGCAATAATAATAAATGCTATTAAAGAGAGAAATTGTTCTTATAACTGATTTGCTATTTCTGGTAAATTAAAAATTTATTGGACTTACCTGTCAGTTACTCCTGCCAGTTTATAATCCTGGACCTCCATGTCTCCCATATACTGCGAAAAATCTGGAAAGAAAAATATTTCATATTCAAATTCTTTACAGTGCACTCTCAAAACGTCAAGTTTTAAAGGTTATTTACCCAAAAGTTAAAATTAAAAAATATTCAAATTTGGCGGTACGGAACCCTCGATGTGCTAATTATTCAACTCGTAGTTGGTCGATTTTTCATGAAATTAGCAAACGAGTTTGCATTCCTACTGATGGTAGGCGATCACTGCAACACTTGGACATCCGTAATCAGCCCTATGCAGAATGGAAACACTACATGACGTCGGCCACAAGTATACTGTTATCTCCAAGGAGTTAGAACATTTCTCCAAATTTATTCCTAAAGTCCTTTCGTTTCATTGATAGGTCTGGATGTCGGCCAACTTACACAATCATATGAGACCGTCCTAGTCCTCAGCAGTGATGTATCTGTTATCGGCTTCAAATAGTATTCAAGTATCTACTACTCGTATATGGAGTTGATTACAGATATCTATGGAAAGTGGCAGTGAACACTTACCATAGATATCTGTAAGGTAAACGGTATACTCTTTAACTACTTCACTTTTAAGAAAACCTTCAAACCTAAACGCCGTAATTTCGGCGGCTTATCAGTTCTGTTGTTGTCACCTATAACGCCTGTAATCGGCCTTAATTAATGCGAGAGTAAGTCTCATTTCCCAACCAAAGAAAGGTACTTACTCAGAGCCTTCGTCTATAAATTTTATAAATCTTGAAAACTCGCTACTCGATTATGGCAAGTCGATTATCAATTCAACCCGTTCGCCGCTAGTTGGATGTCAATATTCATTTACCGGGTGGCCACGGTGGCGCGTGATTTGCCGCCACTGAAGGGAGGCGCCGTGACGCGAATAGCAATCGCGTGGGGTGCATCGGACCCGTTCCGAACGTTTTGTTATTAATAATTCACGCGCAGTTAGAGGGTTATTACGTATTTGGTTGACGGTGCTAGGATGTCCCGCGAATAGATATTAAAGTTACGTTAGCGGTAATGGATGTAGAAAATTATGTTCCAATTTTGGCGTGTTAAACGCGGCTTCATTTACTAAGAGCTACGCTTAGGTGAAATTAATTCTGATATGTTTGAATAATTAACTGCTGTTCGCGAAAATATGAATGGCATAATCTATTGCTACGAAACTCGCCACAGATAGAATTTATAAAGATATCTTAATTAAGAGTATTTTCTTGCTTAACTTTAGTGCTTTAGTTTCAACTTCGCTTCATCTTTACAGATTGTTAATATAATTACCGTAAAATAAAATGATTTTATCGCATTATTAAAACTAATTGCTTCATTCTAAGTCTATTCACAAAAATCCTAGCTTCAAAAATATGACTGAAATCGTCTGTTAAAAAGCGCTCAGCATAAATCCCTTCCTGGAGGACCAGGCACAATATTTTTTAATTTACGATTTCGTTTTCAATAAAATCAGTTATCGAATCTGAAATCGTTCATAATAGTACAAGCGAAAGTAATTTCCAATAAATCACACAGGAAAAGGGCTTCAACGAAAAAATCCGATAAAACCCGGATAAATTTCATTACGCTTACTGACTCCCATAAAAGACCTAATTCGTCGGAATACTGAATAGTACGGGGGGAGAGAGGGGAGTGGAAAAAAACGACGAATAGCCTCTCCCTTTCATTACTAAAAATATTACGGAGTCGACAGTAAAAAATGTTATACATTTCCGTACCTGCCTGTCGGATTGGTAGACGCACACAAAAGCGCAAAACCGACGCTCGGAAGAAAATTGAAATAGATAGCGCCATCTGTCTTATGTATTTCATAATATCCAAGTAAATAATCTTGTCCGTTCGAGGGGAGTTAGGGGGACGGCGGTTAATGAATGGGACAGATTTTGAATAATTAAAAAGGGGTACTTTAGATGATTGCTTATTTCGATGAGCGATGGTCGCGGGCCACCTCGCCGGTAAGTTATTTGTTTCAATTGGAACGAACTTTGAGAAATGTAATCACATTATGGAATATTATGAAAAAGCGGCTGGTAAATTGTTATTAATATTATTATAGGAAAGCTTTTAAGGTCGCTGAAAGAGGATAGAATCTATATAACTTTGTTCTATCTGACAATACATCCGTCCGTCCGTCCTATGTTTAACTGTCGTCGATCTATCAATCAGTTTCATAGCTTAGTAAATATTACTCGCTCTTAACAAGAAAATGTAACCTTTTGACAATTGTCACTGTCATGTATTTTCGTGTTTGAAAAATATTAAAAAATGTAGTTTTTAGATCACTTACGAATGAAACGGTATTTCTTCGCACTTTTTCTTCGATTTCGTGTCTTAACTGCGCATGTCGGCATTATTCCGCGTAAATTACACCATGACAGCCATTAAACTTCCTTCAATTACAAGGTGGTGAGATATCTATACTTATCTATGATCAGCCCATATAATATCAGATCCATTTTAATCAACGTTATCACTCTATACATTAGATATGCTTTCTCAAGGGTAAGTCATATTCTATGAAATCCTGTACTTCATACTGAAGTAAGTTGTTAAAAAATAGGTAAAAAGAAATAACTTGAACTACAAAAGTAGGTAGTTGATAAAATATAATAAAGTAAAAACTAGTGTAAAATAAAAAATAGGACACGAAACACTTGACACTTCTTTAGAAATTGGTTGAATACCGTGATTAGAATACCGTATACCATATACAAGACATGTAATGAGGGAGACATTTCCTCATGGCTTATATATCTCAACTAAATTCTCATATCTATATAATATATAATCAGACTTCGTAGGTACGTTTATAAGCCTCAGTGTCCGATTAACAGGAAAACGTATTCAATAGCCGTTTGATATTTCTTTAATATGACCTCGAAATATTATACCTGATAAAATATGTTCATTCCTTTACTGTTCTTTCATATACTTAAAAAAAATCTCACTTTACTTCGGTCCTAAATTCGATATATCTAATATAACTTGTAAATATTTTCACCAAGACGCGAAAACACAAAGTTAAAAGTAATCTGCACCCCTTCTAGCCAAGATGTCTTTTTGTTCGACTAAAAGTTTAAACTCTATATTTTTAGAGTATATATAATGTACATCCCTTTAACATTTAAATTCATTGGTAGAGGCATTGGTGTAGTGGTTAGTTTACATGTAGTTAGTACTATGAAAAACGTTTATATCACTTATTCACTTAAAAAGTGTGCACAAAAAATAATTGAAATGAAAACCAAGTCAATTGGCGGGGAAAAGATAATTAAAACGTACTAACATTAAAACACAACATATTATTTCATAGCTTAGCAGTAACTTACGTAATAATATACTGACACGGTAACATCTTATAGGTAGGAAAATTAGGGAAAACTTCCAGGGCAACGATTGGCAACAAAGTTTTTTACGGCGTATAAAGACGAAAGTGAGGTACAAGTAAGTTCGGTACGCCGAAATCTTCGGTCGTTCTCCCCAGATCCGTCATTTGGGAGCGACGTGACGAGAGAAACGGAGAGGTTACTTACTTAATATCCGACAATGTACTTTGAACGGCTATCTTTTGAACATTGATATTAGAATACGATTTATAAAATAAAGAAAAGAAAAAAGAAAGCCTACTTTACGAACAATACAAAAAAAATTAAAAGTGGAAGGTGGTAGAACCCTTTGCGGTTCGATTCCGGCGGCACCACCGCCACACCTATTTCTACCTAATAACAGCAGTGTTAGGCGCTGCTGTAAGTGTGTTCCGGTTTGAAGGGTGTGGTAAGGGAGACAGACTTTTCCGAGGCGTTCCAGCTTAGTCCTCAGGGGTAGCGGCGCATCTATGGCCGACCTCAGGTAGGAATATCTAATCCTATCTGGGGTTAATTACAGATGTCCATGGGTGGCAGTAGCCACTTACCATCAGGTGGACTGCATGCTCGTCTGCTACTCCTATATTATTAAAAAAAGTGAATGATATGAGCCCTTTATTTATCAAGAAAGGTGCAAAAAGAGATTTTTTTTCAAAGTTTGTGATTGTGTAATAAAAAGAAGTCACACTTTTTACATCGACAGCCCTACATGAAGATACCCTGGCCTTCCATGGACAAATATATACAAATTCCGACCCAGAAATGATAAATAAATCTATTTAGACCTCTTATGTCCTATCTATCTGTGCATACTATTTGTTTATGCCTATATAGATAGTCCATGTACCAATAATATCCATAGATACTATCTATCTGTATGACTGGGGATCAAACCCGGAACCCTCTGATCGTTAGACCGGTATGCTGACCACTCCTATCCGCGGGTCTGTTAAAGATGGCGCATATGCATGTAGTGGCACTAAACTAATTTGGAGAAACAAATGTATAAGCGGGCGCCCGCCGCGTGCAACCGCGTCTACACGCTACTCGTCTATAAACACGTCGTACGCGAACCCGCCAATTAACGCTCATACTATTTTTCAATGTTAATTGAGTATGTACCGCGTTTTCAAAATTAAATTGGATTCTACATCGGATTTAGTACGTTTTCGTAGACTTAGCTAACCTTTAAAACCGTTATGGAGGTTGTAAGATTGTAAAAAAATGCTTTTATTCCGAACTTAAATTTATAATACCGCAAAATATTATAAAGTAAATTATAGGCCTTACAACATCAAACGAAGTTCTCTTACACAAAGAAGTACCTAAAACCGATTACATAGTAAACATACATAAAATAAAGAAAGTGCGAAACAAGTAGGTAACTTCGGTGGCGAAGCTGCGAGTCCCCGGGATCTCAGGAGATCCGTTTGAGGGCGACGTGACAATGGAAGCGGAAACGTTGAGCGCACATTGTACTTGAAAAGACCCGTGATTTATGTACAAGGCGAAATGGTCTAGGGTTAAAAAATAGGGTTTTATTAATAAGAATCTGAGAAAGCGAGAATATAGCATGATAGGTTTATAGACGTGGTCTTAAATTATTATCGCCTAATCATAATGCGATTTTTGAGTTGGAATAACTGTCAATTATATACTTCTAACTTACAATATAATTAATAGTTAGCTTAGGTATATCCGTAAATACTTACGGGAGTAGAAATTTATCCATAATCGGCCTCAGTAAATTAGGGTGAACTACTTTTTTTTTTTAAACGGTTTTATTTTGTTTAGGAAGTTTAGGGTGCATAAAAGATGTTGATTTACATAAAATAGAAGAAAAAAATCATCTATGTTTCAAAAGTGTAGAATTTACAGAATTGCACCTATCCTAGTTTTCTCATTCACGAACGATCGTCATGAATAGAAAAGCACAAGAGCTGGCAAGTAAATCGAACACTTCCGTGATTAAGCACGTGCTTTCCGTAAACGAACATGGTTAAAATTGTAGGCTTGAAAGGTGCACTCTAGAAAATATTTGGTTAAGTTAGAGTAGGAATAGGATAGGTAGTGACAATTTACCTGAGCGTTCACTAAAACTGACACGGGTGCACGCTCACTTGTTTGTATTCAAAAATAGTATGACGCTTTTAAATACATAATATATGACTTCTCGAAAGCAGTTCAGCGCCGCTACTTCATACCGCGTTTTAAACGCATTGGACGCCCTCGGTGGGTCCCAGGTTGTATGAGACGGACATTCGCACCAGTTTTAGCGGACGCCCTAACTTTATTTCCATAAAAAATATAAGTAGTATAAAATATATCCCGTAGTCATAGTTGAACAGTGTAAAAGTTAACGTGCTGTATCACTATCTAGTGCTAAGCTACAACGAAATTGATAGAAAAGCCTTCATAAAGAAAAATTTTGTAGTGTCAACTTTCTCAGTGATCGGTCAAACGATGTCGGAGTCTATAAATCTTACACAATATAGCAACTATCTACTCGAAAAATTGGTAATTGATTTTCAAACAAGTACGAGGTGTCCACAAAAGTTCCATCATACTTATTTTCGGGGACAACACTATTCTACCACGTC
Organism: Epargyreus clarus clarus; assembly: GCA_014595695.2. Taxonomy (NCBI): domain Eukaryota; kingdom Metazoa; phylum Arthropoda; class Insecta; order Lepidoptera; family Hesperiidae; genus Epargyreus; species Epargyreus clarus. The sequence goes on from JACTTY020000026.1 coordinate 3,117,512, forward strand.
CCCTCTGAAGAGATTTTGATGGCGCTCATTTATTTCGCAACATAATATTCCGGGTCGATAAATAATGATTCCGGGAATTTATTTACGGCGTTCGACATTGACGAGGGAACTTTTTAACGGCAAAGAGATTTATGTAAGCCATTTTTTTTCGCTGGCGTGATTTTTAATTTTTATAGCCTTTTGAATAACCAGAAAAGGTAGGGATGTAATGGAAAAAAATCTTTTTACGAGAGTTTAAGGGAGAGGGAGACAATTTATTAAATTAGAGTTATCTTTAAAACGTACTTTACATGTTAAAGTAAAATAAAATTCTTTAAAATTAAAATGTTCAGGCATCTAAAATAATAACTAACTTACGGGAAAAAATACTTGCGGAAGAATATGGTTGTCAACTGACTTAAATGTGACCATCTTAGTCCGCAGGTGTGGCAAGGCATCAGGAAGGCATCAGTAAGGCGTCAGAAAGAATCACTGTTCTATCTGATTTTTTTGCAGATGCCCATCGGCGGCAGTAAACACTTACCATCATGTTCGCTTGCTACGTCAATCTCAGAAAAAAAAAACATTAATCACCGAGCATAGATTAATACGTCAATAAATTCGTGTTCATTTCACTTTCATTATAATAAAATCCTGAGATTCGTCCGTCCACGTACTACATCTTTAAGGGCACCTCATTTATTTCGCAACATAATATTCCGCGTCGATAAATAATGATCCCGGAATTTATTTACGGCGTTCGACATTGACGAGGGAACGTTTTAAACGGCAAAGCGATTTACGTGCGCCTTCTTTCTCTTCCAACGTGATTTTAATTTGGAGTCTTCCTTACGATGAAACGTTTACGGGAATACAAATATTATGATAGACGTTGGCTGTTCCTGATCGAAATAATATCGAAAGTTTGAATATTGTATGAAAATTATTTTTACGTTTTCATCGTTGTATGAGCTAGAATCCTTAGTGGTTACGCCTTACCTATTTCTGCATAACAACAGCTGTTTTAACCTCCGCTTTGTTCAGGTTTAAAGTGTGTAGTAAGTGAAAAATTTATCCGAGGCGTTCCGAGTTAGTACTCACGAATATGTGCCTTACAATGCATATGTTGCCGACGTCATATAGGGATTAAATCTTATCGGGGATTGATTACTTGTGTCCATCCGCGGCAGTACTACCCACAGTCCGCTGAACGACATGCTCAACTACCACGTGTATATTATAAAAAATATTTGTATTTAATTTAAGTGATAATCATTTTTATTTAATTATCGATTTAAACATAATAAAGAATAATAATGTAGAGAATGTAATAATACACAAACTGAAAAGTATTTTATTATAAACATCACATTTTATTTACGAGAAAAAGAAAACACATTTTTTTCTCAAAAACTTAAGAATTTAGAACAAAGTTTCTATAAATTTCCCTTTTCGCCTTCGCACGTGTTAAGCGGGGTCGGCGAGGCCATAAAGAGTTTTGCACACAATCCGTGTACGATTTTTCCTCTTCCACTAATTAACTAATATACTGCAAATAATAATATACTTAGTACTGTGCACGTTACTACAATAATGATTCTGATATATAAAAATCGAATTAAAATTTACGGAGGTTTATGCGTAAATAAAATAAATCGTACAACAGCAACAATAATACAACTGTAGATGCAACTATACAATATACATCACACTTCTATGTGATGAAAACTGTCAATTAATAATAATACAACATAGTCGTACGATTTGATTAATATCTTTAAAGAACCTTGTACGTTGAACGAACCACTGCTTGAGATGAAGAGAACAATGTTTAACACATTGAACGGTTTCGAGCTGTGTATTTCGACTCACCACCACACCTTTTCCTCCCTAATCACAGTACTGTTTGAATGGTGGTGAGTAAAACCTATTTATCCGAAGCATTTCAGCTTAATCTTCAGCGCAGCAGTAACCATATACTATTAGGTGGACTACATGTTTATTGGCTACTTCAATATTAATAAACAAACCTTACTGATGGCACTACACTCTCCTTTACAACACCAAGAGGATAGATGGGCACTTATAACTGTTTTATATTAGATCTTTTGCTGATTTGACGTATCCTAAGAGAAGACGGATAGTGCATAAGCAACTTATACTTGAAACTGTACAAAAACGAAAGTATAATCGTAAAACGCGAGGTGACATTTTTATGAAAGGGAAAGTTTTTCGCGTCGTTAAAGAGCGCCGCCTACGGGATTTCCGACCCCGATGGAAGGGAATTGGCGAAATAAGAATTGGTCATATTTTGTCCTACTTGCATACTTGTTTCAAAAGTTTTTTTAAGCTTTATTTCGTTGGAGGACAACAACAACAAATTTCATGATTGTTAATATAGTAGGATATTTAATAAGTAACTTTTGTTATGGTAAGACGAAATCATTTAAAAATAATTATTGTCGAAATGCGTAGGTATAATCGTCATTGTGTCATGGTCTTACAATGGTCCTACATGGCAAGCGATAACGTATGAAAAAAACTTTTTTTTTTTTTTTTTATTATGTACAAAACAAAAATAAAATGATTTTTATAATCTGATTAGTTCTTATATTTCATGACCAAATTTATTAAACCAAAAAACAAAAAAATATTAATAATATTTATAAAAAAATACTAAATCCATAGCATAAAAAATTGCTACTCCTATTCCTGCTACGAAATCATAACAGTACGGTGTTAGTTTTTGTGCTCAAATTAAATGATTTATAACACAACGTTCTGTTTCTTTGAATCTCCGCCTCGAAGAAGCACTACGACCTTTCTGTAGGCGAAGTTATGTAAAGTCACGTTCACTATGTGGGTCGATTTCTATGTTTATACTATTTGTATTGTTTTTTTTTACAAAAAACATCTTTTGAATGACATTGTTTATTTTTATTGTTATTTTTACCGGGAACCAGAGATAAATCGGAAGTGTATTTTATTTTGTGTAATTTTAACCGTATTCTATGTTCTTGGAATGTATCAAAATAAAAACGTTGTTTTCAAAATTGCTCGCCTCTTTTACATAATAAGGGTAAAGCGTCAAAATAGCTAATAATATAATTCCCAATATATAAAATGCGTGAAATATAAAACTGGAAAGTGATTCCATTGTATGAAATTTGAACTGTGCTTAAGTATAGTTGTAGAAAGTAATAACTAGTATTGTTCGCATATCAAAATAATCAACAGCTGTTTATATGTTCCGTTAGTCATATTAAGCATTTAGTTTCGGTTGTCATGACACAGCAATCCATAACTTATTGAATGCCCTCGGGCGTTAACCGCCCGACGAATTTCTGTCAGCCGAATCCCATTGGATTTCCGTTGTAAACTTAAGTGAACAGTAGTAGAAACAGTAGTAAAGTTAGATCCTCAAGTTCAGGAACTTAGGTGTAGGTCAGCACTAAAACATGATATACTCGTATATTCAGCAATAAGCAATAGAAGTATTGCGTAAAACAAAATGAATGTTAGATAGTCACTGCATTAATTTGAGGATGGTTAAAATACGTTATTATCTTTTAAGACTATCGATTTTACCTAGAGAAGATCGGCATTTGACAATGATTTTTAATTGCAGTAGCAATTTGTTATTTTCTATCTTAGATAGAAAACATTTTGTCCCTGTTATTCCGGGACCAAAATAGGGCTACGGTATCCTCTGCCTGTCTTAAGAGGCGACTAAAGGGGGGCTTCCAGGGTTGCGGACGGCAACAGTGGGAGCTCGAACCGCCCGACTAGCGACCTCGGGAAGGACGGCAGTATGTGTGGTCGCAATATGTGGTGCACACCAGACGGTGTGACGAGCGTCATGCTCACCTGGGCGGAGCTCGATGGGGCAAAGCGCTAAGAGAACTCCGGTGCGTTCCTTTGGAGATCCCGAAGTCGTCTACGCAGCGCCGAGAATGGCCACCGGGGGGATTTTACTGCGGTAAGAGTCCCACATAACCCTGTGTCGCTCTCACGGCACCGGGTACCTTTCGAAGGTTTCCCCCTCATTAACAAAAAAAGGTAGAAAACATTTGGATAGATTAAGTATTCAGTTAAGTAAGTTGCTATATTTCGCATGTTGTGACTTCAATTTTATCCCACAGAAAACAGTAACAAGATTATCGTATTTTAAAATAACGAGACTTTCACCCTCGTTAATAGTGATCTGCATAATTACGAAAATGTTCATTAAAATTTTCACTTAACAAAAATTACATTCCCAAAATGAGTATCAAAATCAATCATTGACAAATTTGCATCCGGAATCCAGTTATCGAGTCATGAGGTAATATCGTTACGTTTAAAATTATAAAATTATCCCACCATGACTCCCAGTACCAATGAAATTTGTATGTAAAATTGCATGCAAACAACCAAATCAAATTACTTATCGAAATGTGGATTTTATACTTTCGAAATGTTATGCTTGTTCGAATTCAGATAATATTCATGTGACCGAATTTCGAGAAATATGCAGTTTCATTCATATTCAAAGCTTTTTGAGTGGATTGAAAAACAAATAGAAATGTATTGGTGAATAAAATGTGGAGCATCGTATCCATTTACATTTAATATCCTTAAAATTATTGAATACCAACTGAGCTGTCTGCGCTGAATATGTTTCTGTAAAATAAACGTGGTATTATTTCGATAAGAAAAATCGGTTTAAATGTATTTTAGAAATGAATTTCAACGAACGACGTGAAATTTCGTGAATACGATTACATTTTTAATAAATATAAAATTATTATACAGTGGCCTAGTAATCGGTTTAAGATTTTTATACAATTTTACATAGGTACAGTGTTATTATTTTTAACGATTTTACTCTTATCATCCCAAATATTTTTTTTATATATTGTACCTAAATACCTAATGGGCCTGTACGCCATCGACTCTTAATTAAATGAAGTATAGTCCGCGTAAAACTGCTAGTCTGAATATAGAAAAGAATCGCGTCGCCATAGCGAATTGTATGACCACATCTGCTCGCAACAACTTCAAGCGGACTAGCAGTTTGGCGCGGATTATCTAATTTATAAAATTCTCGTGTCACAATGTTAGTTACCGTACTCCTCCGAAACGGCTCTACCGATTTTCACCAAGTTTTATAATTATGCGTATTCAGTAGGTCTGAGAATCGGCTACTATTATTTTTCATACTATTAAGTGATAAGGGTTGTTCACCCTTAACATTTTTCTATTTATATGGCAGCACAACGTTTGCCGGGTCAGCTAGTAACTCTATAAATATGCATCTTTTCGCTCTGTAGATTAATTCAAGATCCCAGTGTGAACAAGACCTTACGCCGTCTTACTCTTTCCTTGAGGTCATATTTTCTTATGCCTGTCCGAGACACAAAAGTAGCCGGCCTGTTAATCTTTTTACGTCGACTGCATTATTTTAGGGTTGTTTCCGCTGAACATGGGGCGCTTTTACTGAAATAAATTGTAAGACTTTCCTTTTACGTTGAAGGATTATTTTTGTCTACAATACACCGGCCTTGTAGAACACAATTGCGAAGTCGTATTTTAATTATATAGAGTAAAAGTATATATTAATAAATAATTACTAGTATTATAATCGTTGATGTAATCGTGTGCACTTCTTAATGACTTTAACCAATCATATGTTCATTATTATAACATAACTATATATCATTTTAAGAAAGTTCTTCTAGAATAACAGATGAAGCTATAGTCAAGTTAATAATTGTTTTTTTAATAACTGAATTTTATTCGAAAAAAGTATCAGAATATTTTCAGATATTGATGTACCTACGTGCGATACAAAAAAATGCGTACAAGAAAAAACCCATTGACGATATTTCAAACTTGCACGATAAAATTCCATCTCCCATCGTCGGCTCCATATTTGAAGGGACGTTGTCCTTTTGTATTTTGCGAAAAAATTTCATATTGCAAATATCTTTAACTCCACTACTGCGTTGAAACATCCCTTAGCGTGTTTTTTACTCTTTTTGATTCTGGACTTTTGAACTTTATAATTTATTTTTACTCGACTGAAGCTGAAGGATTTTCTTTTTACAGTGTAAGTAATTTTAATAGCGCGTGCTGTGCTCGATATGAGTTAATGAATTTCATCATATATAATATATATATATATATATATATATATATATATATATATATATATATATATATATATATATTCTAATTTTATTATATATCTTTAGATTTGCCTTAGTAATGCAATTGACAGTGGATACATAAAAATATACATAGGCGTCTTAATTTTGCTTATTTCGATGTGTTATATACTCAGTCAGTTTACCTATTTCGTAAAAAAGTTGAAACAAACATTTAAGTTGAGAAGTCACAAAGCGTTTATTTCCGGCACGCATGCGGTACCGCAACACTCGTAAAAATATGTAATCTAAATATATATAACTCAAAGGTGACTGACTGACGTAGTGATCTATCAACGCACAGCCCAGTACCCTTACCAGGAGTTTTTACGTTTCGACAAATATGACTGTTTTGGTATTTGTTTACGTATTGGCCCATAGGATTTTCTAGTTCGGACACAATCCGCTAGGGGCGCTGATTGGAATTTGTATGGGCGAATACGTAAACAAATACCAAAACAGTCATATTTGTCGAAACGTAAAAACTCCTGGTAAGGGTACAGACCACTGGACGGATCGGGCTGAAATTTGGCATGCAGGTAGATGTTATGACATAGGCATCCGCTAAAGGATATATAGGACATAAAGGATTTGGATCAATTCTACCCCCAAGGGGATAAAATAGCGATGATATTTTCATCTTCATCATCTACTTCGTAACGCGAGCGAAGCCGCGGGCATAAGCTCGTTGTAGATATAGATTCTGTTTTCACGATGCAATTTATGTCCGCGCTGTGTCCGGTTGTCTGACTTATTAACTATAATAAATAATAGTATATGGATCTTTCCGTCGCACTAGCAATCGCGTTCCGCATATTCTACGAATGCCTCCGTAGCCGTCGCTGTTACGAAACCACATTAACTTGCGATCTCGTGAGTACTGAAATAAAACAGCTATTCCGCATCCTTGAGTGGGCGAGGAAGTAAAACACTTACTAAGTTGTCACTCATATTAGCCTACAACGTTTAACAACGATCGTTTTAATTTATTACTTTCCTCGCGTTTTTGACGTTCATTGATTCATAGAAATTTAACCACTCAGTACTCATTTAATAAATATCTTAAACCGACATTCAGTATGAATGCCTCGTAATATTAAATGGAACTCTTTGATACATTCCTAGAAATTCAGATTGCTATTCTATGTTGCTGTTTGATAGATCAGTCAGATTACAGACGTACCAGCTGCTTTACTTGTTTACTTTAACTTCCTTAGTTTAATCTCGTATGATATTTGCTGTGAATTACTCTAACATGATTTTGATTTAATCGGATCTTGGCAGAAGTCTACTGTCTTTAAGCCAAATTAGGAAAGGTTTCTTTATATTCAGGTTATATTCTTACAGCGTTAATTTTATTGATATTAGTGCTGATAAAGCTTAAAAGGTAACTCGAAAGTTAAAATAAATTAGATCGTTCTTAAATCAGAAATCATTAATATTTCATTTACCTTGTGAAATTAATACGTAATTCTAATGTCAACACGTAATACGTTTCACGGTATTGATTAGTCAATACTTTGTATATAAACATTAATAATTTATTAAAAATACCGCAAAATGGACACGTATCAAAAATCCTAATCCAAAACCGATCAACAAAAATCGGCGTGCGCAAAACGGGAATCGAATCTGTATTCCGATCACACCAGCCAATGATTACAGTTCACCGCAATCTTATGCTAATGTAACTGCTCGAAGTTCACTTGCCTTGATTTTTTCTACGTCACCGGCTTGAGACCGCGAGTAAGTAAAGCCGAGCAAGTATAGTATGAAGAAATGTTAAGTATGTGTAAGGGTATATTTTCATTACAATACCTTTTAGTTAATTTATGTTAATAAGAGTCTACTTAATTGCTGGTGAGAAGCAATGTAGCGGGAAACTAAATAAAAAGAAAGAAGGATATTATGTTTTTTGAAAAATCTGATGTCATGGAATGAATTATCAGAGACAATAAATAATTGATTTGTAATTGAATAGTATATTTGATTTATTATATAAAATAGTAATTCAGGAATAATGAGCTTACATATGTACATACTTTACTTGCTCTTTACTTTCATTTACAAACGTACAATGTGTGTATGTGTCTATGATTTTGTTTTACCGTTTATTTTTGTATTTTAACAGACTCTTACGTAGTATTTGATTTCGATAAAGTAGCAACACTCAGAGAGTCGGCCTGTCAGATTTAAAAGATGTACTTTGTGTACTGCTTAAGCTCTTGAAAATAAATTAAATATGAATTAATTATAATCATCAAGCCTGTCATTTGTACGTAGGATCGTACAAATGACAGGTAATGTATGTATATTTTTAAACGGTTTTATTTTATAATATGGAAATAGCAAATAAGGCAGTAGTCCACCTGATGGTAAGTGGCTACTGCCAGCCATGGACATCTGTAATCAACCCCAGATAAGATAAGCGTACAATTTAAGGCCGGACTATCTTTGAGAATTAAGCTGGAACGCCTCCATGAACTCTTGTTCGCTTTAAATTTAATCATTATCGTTATTAAAATAACCCATTATTGTCCCACTGCTATGCACGAGTGTCCTCTCAGAATAAGAAAACCAATAGCTGTTCTCACACCTGAGACCTGTGACCTATGACCTGTTCTCCCACCTGTCACAAATATTTTATTAATGAAATTGTACACACGTAGGTTTGCTTACGTTTTGATAAAACGTATTTAAATCAACCGAATTAATTGTTAATTCAGCAATAAAAAATAATTACTCTTTGTATTTTCGTATCAGTAACGCAATCAAAAGCGAATAAAGCCACAGAAACCGACCAGCGGCCACTAATCTCATCGTATTGCTACGACCATGTTTTCTCTTGAATAATAAATATTTTTCGACCCTCTCCGTCGCGGGGAGATAATCTCCATCGTACCTACTTATTCGCCCTTTAATATTTTGGATGACACAAAAGAACTTGCGTATACACGTCCGATACGAACTGGCAGTAGATCCCACTAAAAAAGGTTGACCAATCCTTTATCGACGGATTCCAATATCGAACCAATGTATAGAATCACTATGGAGGGCCGGCCTATTCATAGCCCCGTTGGTACAGTCGCTTTAATAAAGTTTACGGTACGCTCGGTACGGCATTTTTATTAAATTTTTATTCAGTCCACCTGGGTCTTTTAAATGGGAGAGATACAAGGAAAAATGTATTTTTGTTACACAAAAGTATTGCTTGTAATTAAAATAATACAGTTTTAAATTTATGTGACACCTGCTTTATATTAGGTTGTATTTTTATAAATATCTGTGTACATTAAATTTACGGAGGTACTTATCAAAGTGACGATATAATTTGAATCTATATAGCATAATATAAAATTCCTAAGACATATTCTTGGGCTTGCAGTAAACGTGCATTTACAACCATAAAAAAGGTGTTTTTATGTACCAAAGGTTGATTCCATACCATGTGTTGCGTTGAATGTAGCAGTACATAATGCACTACAGATGCGTTGCTGCCCTTGACAATAAATAAATCATGAAAATTTACGATATTACTCTTCAAATTAGAAAAATCAGTAGGTACTCAGCTGTGTTAATAAAGTAGGTGTGGTTGCGGTCTCGCCGTCATATTTTTATGTGGTAAGAGATACGAGTATGTACTTGTCCGAGGCATTCCAGCTTAGTACTTAGGGTTAGCGGCGCACCTGAACCAGATCTCAGGTAAGAATCTAATCTTATTCGGGGTTAAAGGTGGCAGTAGTCAATTACCATTATGTAGACTGCATGCTCGTCTGCTACTCTTATGTTATAATAAAATCAATACGCGAAAGGGTTTCACGAACAACACATGTAAGAGTAAATAATTTTAATTTTAAACGATATATACCTTTATTATATTTTATATAATAATAAAAACCCTAATTAACAAAGTGTAACCCGAGATAATTGCCTACAAATTTTAATTAGAACGTTATTGCTCTGGTAAATTATTTATATTACCATAACGAACAATTAAGATAAGAATTTCACAAGTGAAATATATCTAAAAGAAAATACAGTATCTTTACAATATTCCAGGGATATTTACTGACTGGTTTCCCGATGAAAGTTTAAGCTATCTTGTCGTCAAAAATGAATATTTGAATTACTTTAATATTTTCTTATAATCCATTATTTGAAGAAAATGTAAAGACTGTTTTACAGTCTTAAATTTTCAATCGAATACCCTTACGATAGGTACGTTATGTGGCAATAACACAATCATAGTAATCATCAATAGGTGACATAAAAATCATTCATTTAAATATGAGCCTCAAAGGGGTAATATGATTTATTCAAAATCACAATCAGTATTATGAAGAAGAATGATAAATACAGACTTCATCATTATACTGTTTCCTTCAAAATCAAATTTATAAACACTTTTTTAATATTTCATAGGTTATTCAAACGCAATGAAACAGGTCATTAATTCCACCCTTAATAGATGTCGAGATAGGCCAAATACAAACTACGTAGCGTACTGCAAACGATAAACATCCCCCTTTGACTCCGTCAAGAGCGAGGGATGAAAGAGATCGACTTAACGATTTTAATAAGATATAAACGTCAAAACATCAGTACCGATTGACTGAAAAGGCGTTACGCCATAAGCAGCTCTTGAATTATGACTAGCAAAAGTTCCTTGCTTCGTTTGTAATTTATGGATGTTGGTGATATTTAAAATAGATTTTGTAACACCGATAACATAAATTGAATTATGATCATGAATCATAGACGATAAAAATGGAGAAAACAATGGGAATGCAGTATTTAAAAATAACAGTATACTTAAAAACAATTTTTTAGGCGGCTGCAAAGAACAACATGGTTTTCAAGTACATGTATAAAGCAACGCTCATACGAGTACCTATGTCTAAATTTTTGGGCTTGAAGGATTTTTGATTATTATAAGGTGTCGTTGGATTCATCTAAATTGCGGGAGTGACAAAAACTTCCGAAAATAATTTCCGAGTTAATTCATTGTTATTAATTATGATATTATTATCCACACCCGAAGTAAGAGTATTTTAAGAAATAATAATAATATCGTGAACAGAAATAAATACCGGAATATATTTCTGTACAGTGTATTAAGATTCTACTCCATTAAATTGAATACCATGGCAACACGTTTAAATTTCACAAAGGGCGTATTGATTTCCAACCCCCTCTATTTGATTCGAGGGTTGCAATGGTATTCAATGTACCTTTCGATCAAGGCGGGTACTATTTAGAATTTGTTTCTTTTTTTTTTAAAGCAGTTCAAGTAATTTTTTGATAGGTACATTCCTGGAAAAATGATGGAAATAAGATCGATTGGAGATGATATGAGTTGAAGTTCAGCCAGAAAATAGGGTCCGTATCTCAAGGCTTAAGAATGAGAACATTTTGTCAATATTAACGCATTACTGTGCCACTACTGGGCACGGGTCTCCTAGGAGAATGAAGGAGTTTGGGTCATAGTACCCAGCACTGGCCAAATAATCCAATTAGTAGAATACACACACATTTACGTAGATAACACTCACTCTCAAACCATCCGATAAAAAATCAGACTGCACGCTCGCGTACTACTCCAAAATTATAAAATAAATAATTGAGACTGAATTCTAAATAAAATAAGTTTGTTTTGCTAAATAACCTATTGATAAAACTAGTGACAGACTACAGTTGAAAATAATCTTGAATTATTTAAATAAAAAAAAATATATATAACTGAATGTTTCTTAAAGACGTTTGTGAGTATCTGTACCAACTTGTATCAATCTACGAGAGCTCCGCGGACAGTGGACACGTTATGTTATTGTACACAAATGTTATTGTGAATATCCCGGAAAACCCTTACGATAATCATATATAATTATCGTTAATGCTTTTCCGTTTGAGAGTGATTCAAGGAACCTAATTTGATATGATTAATATAATTTTCCAAGAAAATAACATATTAAAATGGAATACAATTTCCACGTATTTCTGTCACTCAACAGCTGTTTTAAACGGTGTTGTATTTTTCTTCAAAGGTATGGAAGACATATTAATCCGAGATGTTTAAACTTGGTCCTCATAGGTAACAACTAATATGAGGCGAACATCAGGTAGGAATTTAATCTTATCTGGCGTTGATTACAGATGTCCATGGGCGGCAATAGCCACTAACCGTTTAGTAGACTGCGTAGTGACTAGTAGTAGCCGTTTACTATAAAATCAATCTATAAAATTTTTGCTTAAAAAAGATCCAAATTTGTAAATTTTTAGTAGATCAAAACTACCAAATGTCGACCTTTGATAGGCAATACATTGGACACATTAATTATTAATAACAGGCTTCATACGAAACTTTCCAACTTAGTCCCCGGGAGTGTAATCTCCTCAGGCATCTACGGTTAACCCCAGGACCCAAATATTAAGGTTAATTAGAAATATCCAATGACCCTGGCAACCAGTAACCAAACAAGCTGATTACTGCTCCTTTGCTATCTCAATTTCATTAAAATCCATACAAATCAATACGAGCAGTCTCTGAAGCCAGTTAAACCATATCAGGTGCACGATCTTCCAACATCGTTCGTTGGGGGAACGTGCTCCAGCTAATTTATGAAAAGAAGCCAACATAGTACGCGGTAAATTCTATTTGATTAATTCTTAGGCAAACCGATATTCCATTAGTGTTCGATCCGTGTTTACCGTTTAACCGCTAAGGGTTGTGTACACGCTTGCTTATTTACGATTTTCTTTTATGAGATTAAAAGAACATTCAATAAATTTAACACGTTTACGATAATAACTACATTTTACTTGCTCCGAATAGAGTACTATTCTGAATGTAGAGACCCTCAAATAATACATTTAAAATATTAAACTTATTCGTCATTTGTGTAACCCTAAATATTGTAAAACACTTTAATGGAACCAAGTGACAAGTAACCAGAAACGATAAAACTTGTATTTCTAATAATGAAACTTTACATGAAAAAATTTGATCCACCAAAAATATTTGTGGCACAGTTTTTAACAATATTTAACTTACTTTCTAATTTTCATCTATGGCATATTATTTAACTTTTTAAAAGAAATACAAAAGATATAAAATGTCCAAGATGCTGGCAGGATTATGAGTGTGACAAACTTGTACGGCCCATTCCCGTACCGCACAATATCCCAGTCCGGTACCAATCGCGCAATTGTCGGAGCCTAAGGTATAAAACAAAAGACGCCCAACCCCGACCAACACTCGTCCGTGACGCTCGGCGTAACTCACTTACGACTATTCAATTTGGGGTGTATTTTTTTTAATCAATTTCCCGGTCGACTTGGTGTGTTCGGATCACGGGGCCCGCGTTCGTGCGTGTAGTTTCATGACACCGCGACGCGACCGCTCAACGGAAACGGATCAGATATTAATTTCGGATCAAGGAAAAAAATAGGGATTCGAAGGCGACTTTGTCCCGCGATGTGGAAAATAGTGATTTAGCGGGATCGCGTTACGTTTGCTGATATCGGAATGGCTTTGACGTCTGTTTTCGCGTGTTTGCGTACAAGATACGCGGTTGCGAGTACAACAGAAAATGTCATCTAAAATATTTCGATCGTATGTCTAGAATTTGATCCAACCATTGAAAATTCTAAATTAAATATGAAAGAGATTTATTTTATCTCAAAATATAATAAACAGTATTTTTATGTTCAGCTTTCAACCCTGCCGTGTATTACATCACCCTACTCCATATTTTAGAATTACGTTAATACAAACTTCAAAATTCCGCGTCCCACTTTTTGCGACGAATATTCACGTAACAACTGTGATTGCAGAAGTCGGTCTTCCAGAACTTTGTGTGATTTCTACAAAACATTCCCGGGAGTTCGGGATTGTTCCCTTCCGAGAATTTCTAAAGGCGGTTGCCTCTCAAGATTTGCATACCGTAGTTTATTTTATGCAACGTCAGATAGCTGCAAGATAATCCACCGTGGTCTCTTTGCTGTACAACCCTATTAAAATGAATATTTCCAGTACATTTCGCTTTAATGTTGGTATTTATTTCTTCTCTTAAATTACCTCTTTTGAAGGTGGTAGAACCCTTTGTGGTTCGACTCCGGCGGCACCACCGCCACACCTATTTCTACCTAATAACAGCAGTGTTAGGCGCTGCTGTGTTCCGGTTTGAAGGGTGTGGTAAGGGAGATAGACTTTTCCGAGGCGTTCCAGCTTAGTCCTCAGGGGTAGCGGCGCATCTGTGGCCGACCTCAGGTAGGAATATCTAATCCTATCTGGGGTTGATTACAGATGTCCATGGGCGGCAGTAGCCACTTACCATCAGGTGGACTGCATGCTCGTCTGCTACTCTCATATTATAAAAAAAAAAAAAAACCTCTTGCTCGAGGCATGAAAAGAGTATAGTATAAAATAGACAGATAAAATAAATTAAAACTGGTCTTGTTTTTTTACAAATGATATTATATTTGAACGGAATACTTATGTAAAATCAAAACTAAAATTCGATTGTTTAAAAAGCAATATGAAATACAGATGCAAAAAATTAGGAAATAATTAAAATTCAACTCAAAATCAAAACTCATTATACACGTGATTTATACCATATTCAAAGTCTGTGTTAGGAATTACTAATTCATATCAAATTATGTTTATACTACATAAACATTTCGTCGACGTTATTGATAAGTTATTAAATGCTAAGCAGCATTCAATAACGTTTGAACTTCAGCACTTATCGGTGTAATAACTACTGACAGTATACAGATTGCCTTGCAATGACAATGTAGCAGCGCTTCGTCTATGCCACTCTATGCCATGCTTATAGTTGGGGAGCCCAAGAGAGGATTTCGGGTGTGTCTCGAGCGCGGCAGACCAAGATATGGGAGATACCTTACACCCTGTAGTGTATCCTTAACCACAAATGAGCTTTCTATGTCGGGAGGTTTACACAATCAAAAAAATCGATCAATGGACATGCTCGAGCGCGGTCAATTTTATTTTTAATATAAAGGAATTAATGCTAGAAAACGGGAAACATTATAATCTGCCGATAACCCTCGTCAAAGTAGTGAAAAAATAGTCATTTTGAAAAAAGGCACCCTGTATTATTAATCTGAAAGTGAACTGAAAGTGTCACTTATTAGCATGAATCCCTGGGAAGTAACGATGTATCACAAACTAAAGGAAAAGGTTATTTTTTAGGAAATTACATTATTCTTCATACAATCTCATACTATTTTTTTCCAAACCGTCAGAATAAGAAAACTTCCCGCTGAATCGAAAAAATCATATAACCTTTTCTCCATTTAACGTCTAATCTACACAATCGTATCGCTCCCAATGACGCTACCTTGTGCACATTTAGCATCGTGAGCTCCCCTACTATATATTGTAGCAGAGCTTCGTCTATTGCACGCTTATTATAAGTCGCGGCACAATAGCGTCGGTATACGGACTCAGGTGTACGATAAACGTAGTACACGATAACGTGTAAACAATTACGTGCTAATGAATGAATAAAGGGTTAATTCATGATTTCCTCGTCAGTCACGAATACTACAGCAGACGTATTGTACGATAACGTAAATACAATTACCTGCTAACGAATGATTAAAGGTCTCATTCATAATTTCTCCCACTTAAGAGTGCGGTAGTGAACGTAATCTGTTATAAAATAGGCATACACAATTACATATTAAGAAGTAAAAAATGGTTACCTCATTTCATTTTCTGTATGGGCTAATGACTTTTTAGGGTTTACCCAAAGGGTAAAAACGGAACCCTATTACTAAGACTTCCCTATCTGTCCGTCTGTCACAGGGCTACATCTCCGGAACCGTAATAGATAGACATGAATTTTTTACAGATAATTCATAACGGTAGCTACTATAACAACAAATACTAAAAATAAAATAAAATTGAATACTAAAGGGAGTCTTCATAGAGATATAGATATAGAGTTCAATTTTATTGTATGCAACAAACCGGTATTCTTCGGCATTTTTCGATCTAACTGTTAAACAGTACTAAGGAGACGGTTGAAATTTTTACAAATAAGTGGTATTATAAGTGGTATTATAATAAATACAAGTAAGAACCATAAAACAAATTTTAATATAGTTATTTTAATTTTATTATACGCTGTTAACGTATTATCATCATCTCCACAACGCCATCAATTTTTGTGTCATATAAATA
Source organism: Epargyreus clarus clarus (assembly GCA_014595695.2). Classification (NCBI taxonomy): domain Eukaryota; kingdom Metazoa; phylum Arthropoda; class Insecta; order Lepidoptera; family Hesperiidae; genus Epargyreus; species Epargyreus clarus. Next base: position 3,133,892 of record JACTTY020000026.1, read on the forward strand.
AGTATTGTTGAAAATTTACGTATCATTCATCATTACTCCAACGCCATCTATTGTTGTGTTATATAACTAAGTATTGTTGAAAATATTAAAATGAATAAAAATAAGTAATATACAATGAACATTTGGTGGTACGGAAGCCTCCATGTGCGAGTTTAACTCGTACTTGGCGAATTATCATTTCGCATTTTATTTCTACTATGTACTGGCAATATTTGCTTTTCCATAATACAATTTAACTATAAATTTGCCACTACCTATGAAAACTCTATAGTTTTTGCGTACAATAATAAAAGTCATATCGATGAATCACTAAAAGAGAAATTCCACTCTAATAGCATTCGTATTTCCCCGCACTTATCGTTGTAATACCCACCGGCATTGCATCGATTGCCCCCGCAATCACAATCTATCCGCAATAGCGCACCGTCTACACTACTGTCGTTATTGTCGGGGCATAATGACGATGGCGGTCGGATACCAAAGTAGACAAAACCGTGTCATGGTAAATATTGTATGTATGTAATGTAAAATATTTTTTTCGTTCCGATCTGTTTTTGCCCGACTGCCAAGGAAGGGTTATGTTTTTCGCGCGTATCTTGTATGTTTGTCTTTCTTTATTTCATCCGATCTTACAAACGGCTGGATAAATTTCGACAGTTAAAGTGTCATTATATTCGTCTCAATGACCCGAGTTTTCTTATATAGGTGTTAGAAAAAAATATCAAAAGGGTGAATTTTTGGCGCGAAATAGTAACACATTTCAAAAAAAAAGTTAGCCGAACCTATCGAGTGGGGCATCAAATGAAAGTAAATTAAACGTAGATTATAAAAACATATTTTTGTATATATGCAAGATGACTGACTGACTGACTAGTTGAATGACTTTTTCATTTTTCAGAAATCAACGTACAGCCAAAACCGGTCAACTTAGAGTTCTGAAATTTTGCACATGGTTTCGTTATATAGCGTAAATATTTACTAAGAAAGGCTTTTTGGAAATTCCACCCCTAAGAGGGTAAAATAGCAAAAAACAGTTTTTTTTAAATCCTTTAATTTTAAAGCAACTACTATAAAATTTAGTATTTGGCTTTCTGGGTAGGAACAAAGACACGTCTATTTATCCCCTTCCGAAAAATCAATCCCGTAGAGGGTAAAATAAGGGTTAAAAGTTCATTTGAACAACCGTAAATTTTAAAGCAAACACTATAAAATATTGTATCAGGCTTGTTGGATAAAAATAATGAAATTCTACCCCTAACGAGGTAATATAATCACCGGATAGATCAAAAGATCGCAAAAGAAATCCACCATTTACGATCTATTTTTAAAGATCGTAAATGGTGGATTTCTTTTGCGAAATAGTAACACGTTTTAAAAAAAATATATCAAACCTATCGAGTAGGATATCAAAGCAAAGGAAATTAAAAGGGTAGATTACACATACATGTATTATATATTACATCGAGATGACTGTCTGACTAAATGAGTAGTGTTGCTGTGGCAGAGATCAGCGCTAAGGGAAACCGCTGCACTTTAGAGTGCTGGAATTTTACTCATAGGTTATTTATATAGAGCGTAAATGAGCACTACGAGGATAAAATAGGATAATATTGTTTGAATATCTTTTGATTTTGAAGCAGATATCTACTATGAAACTTTGTATTTAGCTTTCTACATAAAAATAATAAATAAATATTTCACCGTTTTTGCAAATTCTACTTCAGCCTGTTTAGTGCAGTCGGGTTTTTGATTTTTTAATTAATTCATTAAGAACATGTGTCGATATTTTTTCTTTCTCTCTTAACAACAATTTTTAACCAACTTCAAAAAAGAAGAAGGTTTCTCAATTCGTATACTTATATGTTTTTTTTATTATAATATTAAACAAATATATTTCTAACCAACAGTTAATGTATCAGTATAATATCTTTTTTGTCGCAAGATTTAAAATCTCTCGCTTCTCTCAGGATATTAAAATGTGTATTATATATAGTACATATAGTATTTTTTATCGTTCCACGATTAAATTTATTTTTATTTTTATGACACGAAGTAATAGCTAACCATACCATACATATGTATCAAATAGACTGCCAAATCACCGTCACAATTTATTTAGAAATTCTACCCTCCCAAAACAGCCCCATATTGTAAACATCGAAATATGAAATTATAACGCCGCTGCATGGTCACCCCATAGAACTGTCAAAATACCGCCCAGAGGTGATTGATTGCGAATTTTTTTCCCTTCAATCTTCATTTTATTGAAATTGATGGCTTGTTTCGCTCGCCAGACGCAGTTATTTGGTAATCGACTGGTTTTAGTTATTAATATTAGAGCTACCTCTTTATATTAATAGATTATTGCGTCACTTTTACATCCCTTAATGTCTTCATATGTACAATGGCTTTTTATCACGCTTATATTAAGTCGGCCTGTATGTATGTACATATGTAACGGAATCTTTCAACTCGACTCTTACCCACTTTGAAATTAACTTTAAAATTTGACCTCCGTCAGGTTAATTTCAAATTTTCAACCTCTAATACAAAATATTATAATTATCAAGGACCGATGACAATACACGATTTAAATAACTTTATCCCATTCACCTCATCAGGATCTTCAGGAATAAGGATTAACCTTGTGCGATTTAAGCGTGATTTTTGATTTTAAAACTATAATTATTACTAGGTAAATATATTTTTTTGATGCAGACATTTGAACATTTTAAACGTAGTGGAGCCAATTAAAAAAAATACATCTAAAAGTAGGACAATTGTGTTTTTACTATTAAAGCAGCATGCATTTAAGTACCCTTAGAAGTTAGTTTTACATAACCGATTATTATGACTAAAATGAAATATTTTTGTAGGAATAATTGTATCGCATACAATCTTGAACGGAATAATAATAATGGTGCACTAACAAAATTTAAAATTTTCACATTCTACTACAAAATATTTCACGTTTAAGTAACTGCATAGAGAAGTTATAGAAAAACGCCTTAAAAAGCAACCAGGACAAGTTGTTTGCCGGAGAACAAGAAAAACTGAAGACCCACCAACTCGGGACTGAAACCTCAGCTCACCTCTGCAAAACTTTCTACAGTTCAACTTTGTGGTCCTTTCAACCTGCACTAGTAGGATGTTTTAAGCTACTGCTAACGTATTTTTAACACGCTTTTATTAGCTTGGGTTGTATGTATGTATGTATGTAGGTATGTATGTATGTAAATAACAAGTAACGGAATCTTTGAACCCTATTTTTATCCACTTTGAACGTTCAGCTTAACTCAAAGTTTTAATGAATTATCAAAAACCGATGACAATACACGATTTTAATAATTTTGTGCCATTGTCCTTATCTACATCCTCAGGATTAACGATTTTCGAGGCCAGATTGTTTAAGCGCCTTAGGGAAAGTTCATCGCAAGTTACTAGATTGCAAATAATTATTGCTTTTAGTAGTTTCAGTAACAGTTATAGCGTCATTTTGAGTTTAGAAAATAATAATTTTATTTCCCTATAACTCAAATGTTCTGAAACATATGTATAATGCCCTCTTGTAGAATGATTTTTAGGATTCCGTACTCAAAGGTTAAAACGAAACTCACCGCTGTCTGTTCGTGTGTCACTGGGCTTAACTCTTAAACCGTAATAGATAGACACTTGATTTTTTTTACAAACGATGCATAATGGTGGTCGCTATAACAACAAATACTAAAAATTAATAAAACAAATATAGTTCAAAAAACTAAAAAACACTCTTTTATGATAAAATCAACTAAAAAGTAGAAAATAATTTTCAAAGTGTGGAACGCTTTGCGAACCTGATAAATGGAGCACCCCACGCTTTTTTCAAAATTATACTATTTACCGTTCCTTAATTGATTCTTAGGTTGAAAATTATTTTCTACTTTTTAGTTGATTTTATCATAAAAGCGTGTTTTTTAGTTTTTTGAAGTATATTTATTGTATTTATAGTAGAGGTATTTTTACGTAGAAGCGCAAACGAATATCAGTACACCTGTTGGTATTAGCGTTATTAGCGCCTATGAACATGCGAGATCAAGCCCACGTATGATTAAGATATAATTGTAAGTATTACCATCGCCTAAGTGTGACAGTAGCCATACAACTCAGATGAAATTAATTTTCTTTATGTATTTGCATCAGATAAGAAAATATTACGATAAAGCTGATCGATATAATTATTTCGAAATAAGTGTCTTCTTGTATCCTCAATAAAATTTGATATTAGATTATTTCAAAGAAAAGCAGTTTGAAATGATAAAAAATCATATAAATTATCTTTTACAACTCAGTGTATTTATAGACTTTATCGAAATATGAATACCAGGAAGCCCACACACACACACATTTGCTACGAATGAGGAGACAAAATCTGTGTCTGATTTTGCATTTTATACATAATAATATTGGAGAGGATTACAAGGGATTCCCTAATTGACAGTTGCGAAGGTTGGCGCGTAATTGCGTTAGGAGGCTCCACTTCGGTAGATTAGGCCGTGTTTCAGATTGGAATGCTCGACTTTGGGCACAGTTGGAACATGGCAGAATGGGAAATAATGTAATATTGTCAATTTTTTTTAACTTTGCGATGTGACTTAGAAATGAACGTACTTTGCTTCTGCCAGAAATTGAATTGGAGGTATACGTGACCGTAAAATTTAAATCATGTATATTTTCTATCGACATTAAAAAAGTAAACCTAACATATTATTAAGCCATTTTTTTTCGTTTCTACACATGTACGCTAAACTATCTGTTAATTATTATTAGAGAAATTTGAATGAACGCAAGTAAGCAAGCTTTAAGATCTTTGCCTACTAAAAAGATCAACATTACAACTATTACAACTATTGCGTAGAAAATATATTATTTCGACAAATTTCAAACTTTAGTAAACTAAATTGGTAAAAAATATTGTCAAAAATTGATCATTACGACATTTTTAATCTACGTCAAGTTAACCACGACAAGGTAACCTAACCAAGTACAGTAACCCTTATCATCTCGAATCTATTGCTCAGAAATATCACATTTACGTTGGAAAATGCCATGCCATTCCATTCATTAGCCACTAGAAGCCCCATAAATGGATAGAAGCCCCACAGTCGCGTTGCCATGGCGACGGGTGGCTAGACTACAGAAAAAATCGAGACGCAATACTCCTATTTCAATTAGGAGCGGAGGCCGTAGCGGTAAATAGAACCTTCGCTTTGTTGTGTCTGCGCTCGGGTTAAGTATGGTCTGCTTATAAATAAACTGTAATTGCTTTGCTACAACCATAATTTTGTTTACTTTTACTTATTTTTACGCGAAGGTGGAAGGTTCATGTCTATTTTTAGCGTGAAGCAGTGCTACGTTTCATTGAGATTAAATGTAGTTCAACTTCCTTCATATTTATGAAAAGATTGTTTTAGCATTTGGGAGTGGCAACTCATCTATGATCGACTTTAGATAGAAACCCTGTTTTATATGGAGTTGGTTACAAATTTCCATGGGGAGCAGTGACCACTAACCATCTATACATTAAAAAAGGTTTTAACGCATAGTCCACAATACGTTTCCCTAAGATGTAGGTGTACTGACACACACAAAGACGAGTACACAAATACTAAGACCAAGACTCAAAAAAGAAATATGATCTAATCCTTATTCATTTGATCTACCTATTCTGGAGCACAACCCGGAATCCGTGTATTAGTTTGTCAAATATATTAGAAGATGCAGATTTTATTTCCACTCGTATCTATTAAGTAAAGGAGTTGCTATATTATATTAACTTAATCCATTCACACGCTCCGCCATAAAGACGCTAACACAATCAACCCGAAGTGGTCTTAACCGATCCCATTTCATTTTATGTACTTTTACGAAACCGAAAATGCTTATCACTACGTACCACAGATAAGTTGGAGATAAGAGAGGTTAATACACAGTGTAAGGCACATCTTAAGATTTGTTTATTTACGTACTGATTTATAATATTTATGTAGCAAACGAGCATACCAGTTCATTTGTTGTAACGTGGGTACTGCCGCTCATGCACATCTGTAATCAACCCCGGATAAGATTAGGTTTCCTTAAGGACTAAGAACTAACGACTAGAAACGTCTCAGAAAAGTATATATCTCCCTTATCACCCTACCCTTATACCCTTCAAACCAGAACACAGCAGCGCTCAACATTGCTCTTATGAAGTAGAAATAAGAGTGGCGGTGATGTCGCCACTCTTATCAATGTCAGAATCAATTTTGTGATAGGAGTTTACAACTAAACTGAATACTAATATGTTTTTAGAGCTAGGGACGAGAACATTATATTGCTTCCCATCACTCTTCAAATTATGCAGCGATGCAGCAATAGGAGGCGGAATAATCACAACAGATGAACAAATAAGTTCAATTTTTAACCGTATTAAAAAAATAGGAGGAGGTTCTCAATTCGACTGTATTTGTCACAAAATAGTACAATAATTTCAACTGAATAAAATAAAAGCGCAATAGATTGCATCTCGTTTAATATGCAATCTCCAGTCTATTTTATAGACACATTTTTCTGAGCACGCCGATTGCATCTTGAAATCTCGGAAGATCGCGGGCGGCAATCAATCCAAGCGGCGTTGCAATTTACTTATCCTTGTAAATAAGAATCAAAGATGCTGGGCGGAGAAATATGTAGGAAAGAAAGACTTGTAAAAAGTACTTAATAAGCAATTACATATTAAGGCCCCAATTATATCTAGACTGCGTCCATCTTTGAGCGGTCTTGTTATGGAAGATATAAATACATTCAAACATATTGTATAGAAAAGTATTATTAGGTTTGCCACTGTAGATGTAAATGCACCATTACTGCTATAGTTTACGATTTTAAATTTATGGACGAATCAAAATAAAAATCTATGATCAAATTGATGGAATACCTAAAGGTATTAAATGTTGATCTCAAAAATCATAACATCTAACTGTATCCATTCACAATCAGGGGGAGTACGCACTCATTTAAAAAACAAAACAAAATCGAATTTAGAGGGACTTGCCTCATTGACATGTCAATAACAAAAGCATCCCAAACCCACATCAGAGAGACACGAGTCACTTTAACGACACCATTCGTTCAGAGGCGTCACGTTAGAGCGAAGGATTTAAAGTCCCGCCCCACTTTATTTGGAAGTACTCCAAAAAACTTGGCCGAAATAATCTAAACTTGTACTGTACACGGCGCGAACTTTCCACATCGGCTAAGTGAAAAGTTAGTAGCGAAATTACGTTTCGTCAAAAAAACGAGAAATATTTCGACGTTCCTCCGTGTTAAGAATATAAGAGGCTTAAAATAGGATCAGATTTCTGGTGAGAGCCGCCGAGGGTGTTGGCTCAAACTTTTTTCATTCGGGGAATAGCAAAAAAATTGGAGAAAACCGTTTGATTCCGCTCCGGGAACGCAGCTGCTCCAACAGTTCGGAGCCTTATTCAAATAGTATCATCTAATCCGTTCGAATACTGAGAGGAAAAAGTTTGTGTGTGCGTTAAACGTACGGTACGAACGTTCGCGTCTTGAGAAATAGATGAAGGTATACATAATAGTGGTACATATGTAAAATAGTATGAAACGTTTGAAGTGTCTACTTTTTTACATGCCTAATGTATGTCGTAATGCTGTCCACTGTTCGCCTTTCAAAGCCAGAGGTGTAGGCTATATCGTGCTGGCCAAGTTCGAATTAGTTGACGTAACTTTTATATCTTTTTTTAAAGAACTCTCAGATGTGTATGTTCCTTCGCGATACTTTCATTTAGCGTTATTATAACCGTTAATTAATCTAATGCACATAATTTAAAAATCAAGTGTTTCAGGCCCGGGATTCGAACTTCGGATTCTTTAGTTAAGAGGCCCAAATTAAGTAGGTTATCACATACATAAATACGCTTTATAATACAAATTATAATGTACTATGTGACAAATGATGAAATTGTTTCAAATTGATTCATTACTTAAGAAAGTTTTAGGCATATCTATATCTTTTCAAAACACAATATAGGCATACAACAGATATTAAGGTACTTCTAACCCTAAGTTCCCGACGAAGGTATTCCCAAGGGGCGCATTATAAGATGGTTCCAGAGTATCCCTAGGCGACTGTTCAACCATAATATCTAATCGGATAGGTATAAACTTGTAATAATAGTGATTTACGATGTTAGATAAAGCTATTACCTTTGAATATGATGTCGGACTTGGTTGAGTAACAAGCATTAGAATACAGTGTCTTAACTACTTAGGCAAAGTCTGGGAAAGTTATATATTACGATATTTACTTTGTTGTGTAATATGTATCAGATTGTTTAGAATTTTTCCCGTTTATTTGGACTACAAAATTTATATCCTAGAGATTTATTTCCATCCATGAAATCTTGAATATATTTGTGTACTTACATGTATACGAGTATGTACACGTTTTCTACACTCATAGCTCCACGATAGGATTCCCTGTGTCATAACCACCTTCCCAACCCTACATGAATAAAACCTATCATTAACATTATTTAGATATTTGTCTGCCCGGGGATCGAACTCGGAACCCTACGCGCGCGTCTGGGCCTTAGTGTTTGTGTATTCGTCTATGTGTATTTTTGACTATTTGTACATCCTATATATTGTAACCCAAAAATTTACTAAATAAATATTATGAATTATGAATTATATCCATAGCACCCATGATACAGGGAATCCTAGTATGGGAATATGAAAGTATAAAGCGTTAGAATCTTATATAACCAGGGTTACTCCAAAACCTTTCAGAGGTTAATATTATACACGACAGAAATCCAGCCTCATTAATCTTTGATCAGAGAAGGTTAATTAATAAGCTCTCAGCTATGTATGTAATTGACGCTTACCTTTGGCAGGGTTAATTATTATTATAATTCTGGTTACAATAAGGCCAAGTAGGGTAGAATATAGTATGCTTAATCAATGACATAGATGAGATAGTATTAAAGATAGTTCGGCATGGTACCACTGTAATACCAAATACTGGATTCAACCTGGGATTGTTCTAGTCAAGGGTGAATATGCTACTTCTAGGTAAGCGTGTTTTGTCCAGGGCTGCATCTCAATTAACATCGGGTAAGATTGCAGGTAAAGGTAAGCTTATAGTAAGATAAAAAAATCTGCCTTGTAACATCAGTGTTACGTATTGTTATATTTTGATATGAAAAATACTCTTATTAGAGGTTAACAGATATTAATATATAAATATCTGTTAACCTCTTACCATGAATGGACGACATGCTCACATAAGAATTAAAAACAGGTTATATAGCACTTAAGTCATGTTCACTTAATTATAATAAAATATTACGACCTTTGCCGTATATGAAGCAGTAACAAGAGAGCATTTAATCTACTTTACTTTCAGTAATGCTATCCCTAACAACGCTTTGTACTCTAAGACTTAGCAATGTGACAAAGACATGAAATAGCAATAATAAAAAAATCCAAAAAGAAAGGACAAAAAAGCCATCGACAAACAAGTAATTAATTTAAAAAATCAAAAACCCGACTGCACCAAAAAGGTTGAAGTAGAATTTCCAAAAGCAGTGAAATAGGCATTTCATTATTTTTATCCAGAAAGCCAAATACAAAGTTTCATAGTAGGTGTCTGCTTCAAAAACAAAAGGTGTTCAAACAATATTATCCTATTTTATCCTCGTAGTGCTCATTTACGCTATATAAAGAACCTATGTGTAAAATTCCAGCACGCTTAAGTTCAGCGGTTTCCCTTTGCGTTGATCTCTGGCACAGCAACTCACTCATTTAGTCAGACAGTCATCTCGATGTGTATATACGAGTATATATGTACTAGCTGACACTGCAAACGTTGTGTTGCCATAAAAATAAAAAATTGTTACGGGTGAACAACCCTTAACACTTAGGGGTAAAAAAAAATAGATAGTGGCCGATTCTCAGACCTACTGAATATGTATATAAAATAAAAAATTAACAAAAAAATAAAACCGACTTCTATGTCACTACAAAGTAAAAAATAATTGAAATAAATGTTGGTTTAGTACATATTTCTGAAGTCGGCGCTCAATATATTTCGTTTGATAACAGCGTAAACAGCGTGTCCAATATGAGCGCCGACTTCAGAAATATGTACTAAACCAACATTTATTTCAATTATTTTTTACTTTGTAGTGACATAGAAGTCGGTTTTATTTTTTTGTTAAAATTTTTTTTTTCACCCTTTTTAGTGATGATATGCTAACGTTTGTATTAATATTATGTAAAATTGTATAAAGGTGATCATGAATAAAGGTAAGGTCTGAATTCATACGGATTGGACCCACCCGCTCGCAGGGCGCTGCCGCGCCCTTCTCGCTTAGTTTTATATTGTCTTATATGTTCCAACCTAACCTAACCAATTCAATACGAAACACTATAGGCGAGGCTTTATGAGATACTAATTATTGGCTAGGTTAGGTAGGAACAGATAAGTAAATAAATCAAACTAGGTGGTAAAACTCTGCAAGTGAACCGGTCCAATTTACATTAATTCAATAGTTAAGAAAAGAAAAAGGAGTTGAAGGTCAAATTTTTCATCATATGTCTCTGTCTAGCAACTTCATTACAACAAATGTATATTCTATATACTTTACATGGGAGTCACATCTGCATCATCAGGATTGAAGAATTGAAGGTCATATCTTCCATCATATGTCTCTACTCAAAGACCTCATCATATACTCGTAAGCTCCAAATGCCTAACTTGTATGATTGAGGCAGGAGGCACTTCTGCATTATCAGAGTTGAAGAGTAGAAGGTCAAATTTTCCATCATATATCTCTACCTATCAACCTTATTGAATATTCATAAGCATCACATGGCTAACTTGTATGGTTGAGGCAGGAGGCACCTCTGCATTATCAGAGTTGAAGAGTAGAAGGTCAAATTTTCCATCATATATCTCAACTTATCGATTTTATTAAATATCCATAAGTTCCAAATGCCTAACTTGTATGGTTGAGGCAGGAGGCACTTCTGCATTACCAGGGTTGAAGAGTTGAAGGTCAAATTTTCCATCATATCATGTAAACCTAGATACTCAATGTTCATTTTAAGTTTCATGAGAATTGAGTGGGCAGAAGGTAAGTTGTCATAAAATATGTAAAAAGCAGGGGTAGTGATGATGAGTTCCACCCCATAACTTAAGTTCTAATCATCAGAGCATAGTAATGTTAAGGTAGGAATGTACCGCAACGAAACTCTCTTTCATATGAAAAAAAGAAAATTAAAATTGGTTAAGAAATACTCGACTTATTCAAGTTTATATGAAATCGGGTTTTTCCAATTTTCCGGGAAAACTGGAGGAAATTTTCAAATTTCCTCGAAATGGGAGCCCCTGTGAAACTAGCCACATACAATGGTGTATGAATCATGTCGATCGGTCGCGGCATCGTGAAAAAATCGCCGAACAAACATAAAAAAAAAAAAATATATATACGGTCGAATTGAGAAACCTCCTCCTTTTTTGAAGTCGGTTAATTAGGTGAAAATCGGTGAAATCGTTTCGGAGGAGTACGGTAACTAACAAGAGAATTTTATATATAAGATATATTATATAATGTGTGTGTAATCTCCTCTTAATTTCCTTTATTTTGACACCCTACTCGATAGATTTGGTTAACTTTTTTTAAAACGTGTTACTATTTCGCGAAAAAATCCACCATTTACGGTCTATAAAATATATAACTTCAGTAATTCAAAGTTTCGGTCATTATTTTACCTCGTTAGAGGTAGAATTTCATTACTTTTATCTAACAAGTCTGATAAAAAATTTCAGTGTTTGCTTCAAAATTGACATAGTTCAAATGAACTTTTAACCCTTATTTTACCCTCTACAGGGTTGATTTTTCGGAGGGGGATAAATTAGTGCGTCCTTGTTCCTATCCAAAAAGCAAAATATAAAATTTTATAGTTGTTGCTTCAAAATTAAAGAATTTCAAAAAAACTGTTTTCCCATATTTTTCCCTCATAAGAGTAGAATTTCCAAAAGGCCTTTCTTAGTACTTATTGACGCTATATAGAGAACCTATGTGCAAAATTTCAGAACTGTAAGGTCCTTGGTTTAGGCTGTACGTTGATTTCTGAAAAATGAAAAAGTCATTTAGTTAGTCATTCAGTCAGTCACCTTGCTGTTTTATATATATACAAATATGTTTTTATAATCTCCGTTTAATTTCCTTTCATTTGATACCCTACTCGATTGGTTCGGTTAACTTCTTTTTTTTAATGTGTTACTATTTCGCGCCAAAAATCCGCCATTTTGTTTTTCTTTTACTAACACCTATCTAAGGACACTCGGGTCATTGAGACAAATATAATGACACTTTAACTGTTGAAATTCATCCAGCCGTTTGTTAGATCGGATCAAATAAAGAAAGACAAACATACAAGATACGCGCGAAAAATATAACCCTTCCTTGGCAGTCGGGTAAAAAACAAAATTTAACCGACACCGTTTTGTCTCACTTTTTACTTAATCCCACCAGTCTTGTGCAAGCAACAGGTCATAAAAATAACTCGGGCATCTCTCGAAACTCTCACAATATCCGCTCATTGTGGAGCCGTCGAAAATGAAAATGGAACTTTCTCGATTCCCTATCGAAGTTTTGCTCTAAACATTGATTGTGAAACTCCCTCTGGGCGGTCTCAAAGAGTTCCGTTGTGCGAAACAGACGAGTGATTTGTTGCGAACGAATGATGGTTTTATGTGAGCGGAGTCAAAGCTTTGTTTTCTTTTCGACTTTGATTGCGAATGAGTGTGCGGTCGGCCTTATGTTTAATAATGATAGTGGACTCTGGGTAAACGATAAGAGTCGGTCATGGAATCGTCTACTAGTCCTTAGAAGTCACTTAGATAGCCATACGCTTCTTCTAAGGACAATTGGCCGCAGATTCGACGCTTGCCCAATGCGGTCATCAATAGAAGTAGATACGTACTATTGGTGTCCGCTTTTAGTTTTATGATTGAAACAAAAAAAAATCTATGTCGTTTAATTAGACTACTAGTTATATAGCTATTTAATAAAATATAGAGTTTAAGTACTCACTTATGTGCGCCAGCTTGCCGATTTTTGTAATATCTGTAAAAACATGAAAAAGCTGTAATCATTATAATATGTCATGCAGTGTCAATACGACAAAAAATATACATTAATAACTTAACACTTATCCGAGGCGTTGCAACTATGTCCGATTTCATATAGGACTTTAAATTTTCCATGGGCGGCAGTGACTACATATAATTAAGTGGATAACTCACTGTAACTCACGTAACAAATCTATAAAGTAATATATGAGATAAATATACTTATAACAGATACATGCTTATATATAAAAAATGCAAAATTAATTTGAAAACGTCAAACAATCCACCCAAAACTGACATCCGAATTTTGACGGCTCGTTGCAAAACCGTATCTCAGTTTGGGGTTTTATTTTGCGGGAATAGGGTGGAAAATGCAGCAATGCTAAACGAGCTGAACTCGGCAGCTTGTCAAGATCACGTCATCGCAGCATCACACAATTATCTCTCTAATCGCTGAGAAAGTGATGACAGATGCTCCCCTAAAATCAAATAATGAATAAAACCACGCGACTAAGGCGTTTTGCTCGCTATTAACGAGAAAAGTTGAGCGCAATGCGACTCACTTTTTTAAGGGTCGTCACTGAGATTCGCTTTTAGATAACATTTTTTTATTTATATTTTTCTTCTCTTGAGTAATCAACACTTAACGTGCTACTATATATTTTTTCCACAGTTACTCAATATAACGTGTGATGAGGTTGAGGAGTATCATAACAAAATATATTAGTCTTTCACGCTTGTTAAGTTAAAAGTCATGTTAAGGTACTACTTAAACAATATGAGCCCGAAACTATATTTTGTAGTCTCTAATAAAAATATTTAAGTAACTATTCTTTAGTTACCTACATATTTCTATTTATCTACATATATAAAAACTATTACGAATATTTTAAAACGCAAAAGCAAAGCTGAAGCTTATAGCCATAGAACATTCCTTTTAAAACAATGAATAGTAGATTAAACTACGTGGTTCGTGTATTCCAATTACTTTTATAAAAGACGAAGTTTTATTTCAATGAAATAATAATATGAAACGCGTTTTCGACGGCATTCTGCATCTCGGCACATATTTTTGAATATTTAAATAAATAAAGAAGATTGAATTTTCACTTGAGTGTCAAAAAAACAGCTTTTTACTTAATGTATAATATGAAAGAATATGTGTACAAAAAATGTCTGGTCCGGCTTGAAACGATTTTGATTTTGAACGATTTAACTTCAGTTTGATGATCTTATAAGCAGTACTTTTATATCAAAAAATTATTAAGGTTCCGAGAAAAAATTAAACCCATAAAATTTCCCGCGTATCCCGCTTTTGAAAATGGGGCGCTACTCGTATAAGTAATAAAATCCTACTTTAGAGCAAAACTGAACCTCGATCCAGATTTGTGTACTCGACAGAAATTTTAGCAATTCTCCATACGAGTGATATCTGGAGCGGCATTATCCAGCTAATGATGAATGGCGGCCACTTGGCTTTGTTCCAAAGTAATGTTATGAATCTATTCAACTGTCATTTCATCTTTAATAACTAATATAACCGCGCATCCCGGCTAATACGGTCCCGGTTATGATTATTTCGAGATACAGTGCGCTAATTCAGACTGCTATTTCTACACATAATTGTACAAATTTCAATGTGTTAAATAATCCTTACTAATATTATAAATCCGAAAGTAACTCTGTCTGTCTGTCTGTCTGTCTGGTTGTCTTTTCTTCACGCCTAAACCACTCAACCGATTTTAATGAAATTTTGTAAAAAGATAGTCTGAGACCCGAGAACAGACATAGGATAGTTTTTATCCCGGAAATCCTACGGGAACTAGGGATGGCGATCTAAGATCGATTAATCGGAGAATCGATCTTTTGGACCAAAAAGTCGATTATGTTAATCGATATCCTTACTAATATTATAAATGCGAAAGTAACTCTGTCTGTCTGTATGTCTCTTCTTCACGCCTAAACCACTGAACCGATTTTAATGAAATTCTGTACAAAGATAGTTTGAGACCCTAGAATGGACATGGGATAGTTTTTATCCCAGATAGCGATCTTAGATCAGAGAAGAGAGAAGAGTTCTTTTTGACCAAAAAAGTAGTTTTTTTTAATCGGACTCCAGTAATGGATCCTACCTACGTTTGTGGGTCTTTTGGCATACTCTAAATAACCATGAGTTTAAAAATATCAATTCTTGCAATCGGAGACGGTTGCAACATTATATTTGTTTATATAGATTTCTTTGGATTATATTAGGGGTGGCGATTCTTTCCGAAAAAGATCGATTTTTGAATCGATTCGAATCGAAGTGCAATAAATCGTTTAAAAAAAATCGAGGCCCTAAGAATCGATTCTATCTTCGGTCTTTTTCGAGGATAGTGAAAAAAAAAGGTTATCAGGATCAAACAAATTATGTCAGCAAATCCGTCAGCAAATCCTTACTTTCTTACTAATCCTTACTAATATTATAAATGTGGAAGTAACTCTGTCTGTCTGTCTCTTCTTCATGGCTAAACCACTGAACCGATTTGAATGGAATTTTGTATAAAGATAGTCTAAGACCAGAGAAAGGACATAGGATAGTTTTTATCCCGGAAATCCCACGGGAACTACGGATGGGATGGCGATCTGAGATCGAATAATCGGAGAATCGATGTTTTGAACCAAAAAATCGATTATTTTAATCGATCTCCAGTAATGGATCGATTCAGTGAATCGATCTTTCAACCCAGAAGATCGAAATTCGATTTTTTCATAATTTACCTACAGTTACTTTACTTATCCATGTTAGTCGATCATCTATCTATTTACATAAAAATGAATATTTGTCTATATACATTTTATAAAATCGGAAACTATGCATTTGATCAAGTGATGATCTTTTGCAAAGTTGTTGTTCAAGAGCCCACGAAGGTTTGGGAGTTGGTAAGACCGACAGATGGCACCACTGTCATTCCAATGAAGGTACGAACTTTCTGTTTTATGTATGTCATATTATATCTTTAAAATGCGGGCGAAGCCGCGGGCACCACTAGTATATCTATATGTTAATGTTAAATGTATTGCTACAGCATGATTTAAATTTGTTGAACGTTAATATAAATTTTTATTATTATGTTTCAAATAGTGATTTCTACCTTGTCGTCCTTGTCAAGCGAGACGGGCCTTGGCTTAAAACATTTTGATGATATACACTTAAAGAACACTACATTGAAGTAGAATTAACACTTTTGAGACACTCACGTCATAATATGATATGATATGATATGATTAGATATTATCTAATTAATTTTCCCACTTAACAACATCACATTTTGACCAATAAAATCAAGTGCACAAGTGGTGAATAAAACGCAAACTGGCAAAATGTCATATACGTCGATATATTATTGTGCAGGGGCACATTACTATAATTGCTGGGTTGGAAGAATTGAAATCCCTTGTTTTACTCTTGTTCCATTTATTCCTTTGTTCCATAGGTCTGTTGCCAGTACTGAATGAAAATTTGAAAATCTGGCCTGTTTATATCCCCGACTCAAGTACCACAACTAGAAGCAGGTCTAGGCAGGAATATAGGCCTTTTGGCCAATTACAACCATTTCCCGTTATTCTATGTCTAAACCTGTACGGACCTGTACGAACCTGTTCAAACTGTGGCCTTGAATCGACGATTCACAATAATAATAATAATAATCTATTTAGTTTGTTTAGGAATTTACATATTTCTATTTAAACTTCTATTAAAACCTAAACTATTGCAAAACCTATTATAAATGACACCTATACCTATGCCCTATAAACTATTACGAAATATTTATTTACAAAACTTAAACTATTATCTATTTTCCCTATCCTATTAAATCCTATTATATACTATTAACAATAAAACATAAGTAAAACACTATTCAAACATAATAAAAACATCAATAAATTACATTAAAAACTATCAGCTGTTTACGTAACTACGTCTTACTGCTATGATCAGCTGATCGAGTTGGAGTCAGCTGTTTAGCGTCGGCCATTGAACTATACAATATTAATCAGCTGATCGTGTGTTACGAATAATGAAGTCTTTATTTATTACAACTTATGAACTATTATTAACTATAAATTAAGTAAACAATTTCAAACTTATAATTACGTCGAATCTTGAGTCAGCTGTTCGCGTCGTCCCGCACATTTCTCCCGCCGTGCAGCTGTGTTGCATCTTCTGTCGGTGCTGGGGCGACGTCTTCTATAGGCAGCACTACCAGCTTCCTCACTGGCCGGCGTAGAACTCCTCCCTTGGTTGCCACGTCGACTGTTCTTACTATGTTGTCTGGACCCGGAAATGTTGCGATGACCCGACCTCGAACCCATATGTTCCTAGGTAGGTTACTATCCAATATTTGTACTAAGTCGCCGATCTTCACTGTTGCCCCTCTTCCGTGAGGCTCCCGCCGGTGTTGAAGCTCAGGAAGGTACTCTCGAAGCCATCTTGTCCAGAATATGTCGGTTAATCTCTGCGCGGCACGCCAGCTGTTTTTGCATATGGTGTCGCGGTCGTTGAACTCTCCCGGGGTCGATACTCTTCCGTTCCCGCCGAGTAGGAAATGGTTCGGTGTAAGCGCTTCTGGGTCCTCGGCGCTCACTGACACGTGGGTGAGAGGTCGGCTGTTCACTGTATATTCCACCTCTGCCAGGAGCGTCGTGAGGACTTCTTCTGCTGGATGTCGTTCGTGAAGCGTTGCTTGCAGTGCAGTTTTCACGGAGCGCACGAGCCTTTCCCACGCGCCTCCCATGAAGGGCGCGCCAGGTGGGATGAATCGCCACGAGATGATCTTCTTAGCAGCCTCCTCCGCTGTAGCTGCGTCGATCGCCTGCCGTAGTTCCTTGTCAGCGCCCCTCAGGTTGGTGCCGTTGTCCGACCATATTTGCGCCGGACGTCCACGGCGCGCCATCATCCGCCGGAGCGCCATCACCGCAGAGTCGGCGGTGAGCGATGCTGTAACTTCTAGATGAATAGCACGTGTGGTTAGACAGGTGAAGATAGCTACATACCTCTTCTGATTGGTACGCCCGACTGTTACTGTAAGCGGCCCGAAGTAGTCGACTCCTGTGTATGTGAAAGGTCGCTTGTGATGTGCCAAGCGACACGATGGTAGGTCTCCGGTTCTCGGGTACGGCGGTGCTTGAGTTTTCATGCGGCATCTGAGACATTGTCGTATTATAGTGCGCGTCACCGGACGTAACCGTAGAACCCAATACCTTTGTCGACACTCGTTTACCGTGGCCTCGACTCCGCTGTGGTGCATCTGTCTATGGATGCTGTGTATCCATAGTTTGACTGTGGGATGGTCACCGTCCAGCACCATGGGGTTCTTGACCTCATTTGTGACGGCTTCTATTGCTTCGATGCGGCTTCGGAGTCTCAGGGCACCATTTTCATACTTGACACTTAAACGATGTAATCGGCTATCTCTGTCTATAGGCTTCTGACGTTTCATGTTATCTATATCAACCTGAAATGAACTTTCTTGCGACGAACGCATTAATAACTCTTCTGCTTCTCGGAGGAGTTCTGCGGGCACGGAGATATAACACTTGGCTTGTTCTATTTTTCTATGCTTTACCTGTGGAGCCACCGGTGTCTTCTTTTGACGTCGCCAGTCGGGGTCCGCTTGAGCGTTTCGTCTAGTCCTCTTGTAATTGACCCGCTGTTTAGACGTCCTGCAAAGCTGTATAAACTGTAAAACCCTTGCTGTAGTGAAACGTAATCTATCCCAATTTGAAAATCTAGACACCTCCGGTAGACCTTCAGCCAGCTTCAGACCTCGTTCTGTTACTATGTTGTGTGTTCTTTCTTCACCTGTAGGTTCTGATGGATACGACGCAGAATTTTCTATTGGCCAGGTGCTCGAATCCTCGTGTAGGAAGTCCGGTCCCCTGTACCACCTGTGGTTCTTATTGAACCCTATTGGGACATCTCTTGTGGCATCGTCCGCCACGTTGGACTTCGTTGGCACCCAGCGCCACTCACTTACCTTTGTACCTTCTTCTATAGCCGCTATGCGATGTGCCACATACGACTTGTAAGAGCGCGAACCAGCCTTGATCCATGAGAGTACTGTGCGGCTGTCCGTCCAGAACGTTCTTGAGTCCGGCTTTCGTTGATGTTCTTTAACGACGGCGTCGGCGAGGCGAGTTCCCATCACTGCAGCTTGTAACTCTAACCTAGGTATAGATGTTAACTTTAAAGGTGCCACCTTGGCCTTGGACATAATTAGTGATATGCTGACGTCGCCGTTGGGTGCCGTTGCTCTCCAATACAATACCGCTGCGTAGGCTGACTCGCTGGCGTCGGTGAACACGTGGAGCTGAAGGGATGTAGCGTCGCTGTACTGTAGGTATCTTCTTGGTATTGCTATATTCGAGAGGCTTCTCAAATGTACCATCCAGTCGCGCCACTGTTCCGCTATGTGATCTTCTATTTTCTCGTCCCACGATGTCCCACGCCGCCAGAGTTCCTGTAAAATCTGCTTAGCTCTTATAGTAACTGGTGAAGCAAAGCCTAACGGATCAAAAAGCGACATAACTATACGTAGGGCTTCTCTCTTCGTCGGTGTTTTCCCATCTATAAGTTCACGAGGCACACGTGTTAAATTGAGGTTGAAGGTAAGTTCGTCTGTATCCGGTTTCCATACGATTCCTAACACACGTTCCAGCTGTTCTCCCGCCTTATAGAGTTCTATGTTCTGTGACGACTCCTGTTCCCCTAGTGCTCGTAGTAGCGCGGGCGTGTTGGACTTCCATTGTTTCAACTCGAAGCAAGCTCTTCTATGTATATCACGCACGCTTGAAGTGATGCGTATGGCTTCTTCGAGGCTTCTAAAGCTGTCCAGGTAGTCGTCGACGTAATGCTTCTCTATAATGGCGGAGGCTGCTTCTGGCTCGGTCTCTTCATACTTCTTAGCGTTCAAGTTCTTGACGAATATTGCTGTTGACGGCGAACTTGAAGCTCCGAAGATGAGTGATGTCATTCTATACTCCTCGGGTGGTTGATCGTCACGACGGTTCCCTCGCCACAGGTACCTAAGAGCGTCTCTGTCTTCTGTTCTCAACTTCACTTGCATGAACATTTCCTTAATGTCAGCTGTTACTGCAACCATATGCTGTCGGAACTTCATCACGACCCCTGGAAGTGATTGCAGTAGATCTGGACCTTTCAACAGCAAGTCGTTGAGTGCGACACCCTTAGTCTTCGCTGCGGCGTCGTGTACCACTCGGAGTTTATCTGGCTTCATTGGGTTCACTACCGCGAAGTGCGGTAAATACCAAGTTCTATTGGGAGTCTTCGTCCTCGGTGCAGGCTCGGCGTATCCTTTCTTGATAAGCGCGTCCATCTGTTCTGTATACTTCTGTTTTAATTGAGAATTACGGTCAAGCTTCTTTTCTATGTGCATAAGACGTGTCAACGAGTTGTCGTAGTTGTTAGGCAAGTCGACCTCTTCTCTTTTCCATAGTAGAGCGGTTTCGTATCTTCCTTCTTCTGTTTGGGTTGTATTTTTCTTTAAGATACGTAAGGCCTGCTCTTCAGGGTCCGACTGTGGCTTCTTTGGGTTGATGCATAGCGAGTCCATTGCGAAGTAATGCTTCATGAGATCTTCAAGCTTATCTTCCTGCGGCGCTTCTGTAATGTGTGACACGAAGTTAGCGGTACGTCCAATAATTCGGTTGTGGCTTCCGTGAAGTACCCACCCAAGTGGCGTGAGAGACGCTACCGGTTGGTTCTTCTTTCCCCCTTCTCACTCTTGATGCTAGAAGGAGATGCCAGTTGTCTTGACCGATGAGTATTGTAGGCTTCGCATCTTCATAGGAAAGTACGTCGCTAAGATCTCGCAAGTGTTCACATTCTTCAATCTGTTGTCTTGCTATTTCCTGCGGCGACACGTGCAGGTTCTTGATTGTTCTCGCTTGAATGCTTGCTGTGTGGTTGTTCAACCCGTTGAGTGTGATGCTAACTCTTCTTGACTTCGTTTCAGCTGTTTTCAACTCGTTGATTGCTTCTATACGTAATGGGTCGATGGGTCCCTTTGCCCCTATTTCGTAGGCAAGGCTGTCGTCTATCAGCGTAACTGTAGATCCATCGTCCAATAACGCGTAAGTGTTGACCGTATTCTTGGGACCTGTTGCCTGCACCGGGATTATCTTCAAATAAGTTTGCTTCTTTGTAGGTCTGGCTGTAGTCCACGCGGAGTTGATGACCTCTGTTGACTTTTCTTCTGTTTCTGCCTTTTCTGTTCTGTTGAAGTGTAGTAACCTGTTATGAAAATACTTACAACTATTAATACCACACGGCTTCGTTCGGCAGTTGTGAGTCTTGTTTCTGAAGCGTAGACACCGAAAGCATAGTCGTTTCTTCTTTGCTATATCCCATCTTGTGCTTTCGTTTGCTTCTTTAAACTGTTTGCAGTCCGTCGCGATGTGACCTGTTTCTTCACATACGGGGCATTTCTGTATAACTGTAGACTGCTTTTTCTAATACTGTATGTGTCTTCTGAGGACGTCTATTACTATACATCGGCGGTGCCATCTGTTCGGGGAGTGCATAGGGTCCGCACAGCTCAGCTTCTCTCTTCATAAATTTTTCAAACTTCAATAAGTCAGGCTCTTCTTTCGGTTGTGTTGCAGCAAAGTCGTAATATCTGTAACGTAAAGTAGGAGTAAGCTTGTCCACCATTACCTTAGATACCTCCGGATTGTAGAGATAGTAGACGCATTTCAATGCCCGAAGTGTAGACACGGCGTTTGTAACCTTAGTAGAGAACACGCAAATATCCCTAGGCGACTCGCAGAGGCGCGGCAGTGTTCTCAATGTGTCTATTTCGGCCATTGCTATCATCTCCGATCTACCGAATCTCATTTCCAAGGTCTTCATAACATCGGATGGGTGCGCGTTGGTGATCAATAAGCTTTCAACTGCTTCCTTAGCTCTTCCTATTAGATGTCTTCTTAACCTATTAATATTTTCTACTATTGAAAAAGACTCTTCTGTTTCCATATATGCTGCTCTAAAAGGTAGCCAGTCCTGATAATTACCGTTAAAAGTCGGTAATTCAACAAACTTTGAGGACCGCTGGCTAGCTTTGATGGCCTGTGTTATCGCTGACGTAAGTTGAGAGAAGTCTGGCTGCGCGTGGACTCCCGCCGGTGCTTGAGCTCCCGCCGTTGTATGTACTCGCGGATCTGGTTGGGTATGGTGCGCTGTACTATTATTCTGTTGAACCGGCCTTGTCTCTTCCGTGATGGCTTCTATTTCTGTTTCTATTTCGCGGAGAGGTAGGTGCGGTTCGTCGGCTATGGCTAGCCTCGGTTGCGCTTGCTGTTCCAACCAGTCGTCGACCCTGGTGTCGGCTTCTGTTTTTGAGTACTCGGAGACGTCGTCATCGTCGTCTTCTGCTTCTATAACGGCGAGGCGTGCTGTTGCAAGTTCCACTTGCAGACGTATAAGCTCTTCTTTGGCCTTGGCTATCTTGTAAGCCTTTGTCCTTGAACGCGTGGATCCGGCGCGTCGACTCGGAGCGCGCGAACCATGCTGACTATGTGCTTCTGAAGGCTTCTGCATTACTGTAGGTGAATCAGTACTGGCGGTGAGCTCGACGGAATTCTTGAAAATGGTCGCAGCCGGCCTGGCCATCGTGGTGCCAGTGGCCACTGACGCTACTGTACCCTTCGTCGTGACGGACGTGTCTGTAGCGGAGGTTCCCCCAGTAGTGTCGGTCGCGGTGGTTCCCGTGGCCGACGTTTCTGTTGTTGTGCCCGTAGCGGAGGTCCCAGTGGTCGCGTCAGACGAGGAGGGCTTCGTTTCCGTCGAGTCTCGGCGCTCTTTTCCCACGGAGCGTGTGATCGGCATTCTTCTTGCTAATACACAAAAATGACAATTGGAACGATAATATTACTTACTATTCTTCAATTTCTTCAATATTCGGCTTTCGAAGGACCATTAAATGTGCAGGGGCACATTACTATAATTGCTGGGTTGGAAGAATTGAAATCCCTTGTTTTACTCTTGTTCCATTTATTCCTTTGTTCCATAGGTCTGTTGCCAGTACTGAATGAAAATTTGAAAATCTGGCCTGTTTTATATCCCCGACTCAAGTACCACAACTAGAAGCAGGTCTAGGCAGGAATATAGGCCTTTTGGCCAATTACAACCATTTCCCGTTATTCTATGTCTAAACCTGTACGGACCTGTACGAACCTGTTCAAACTGTGGCCTTGAATCGACGATTCACAATAATAATAATAATAATCTATTTAGTTTGTTTAGGAATTTACATATTTCTATTTAAACTTCTATTAAAACCTAAACTATTGCAAAACCTATTATAAATGACACCTATACCTATGCCCTATAAACTATTACGAAATATTTATTTACAAAACTTAAACTATTATCTATTTTCCCTATCCTATTAAATCCTATTATATACTATTAACAATAAAACATAAGTAAAACACTATTCAAACATAATAAAAACATCAATAAATTACATTAAAAACTATCAGCTGTTTACGTAACTACGTCTTACTGCTATGATCAGCTGATCGAGTTGGAGTCAGCTGTTTAGCGTCGGCCATTGAACTATACAATATTAATCAGCTGATCGTGTGTTACGAATAATGAAGTCTTTATTTATTACAACTTATGAACTATTATTAACTATAAATTAAGTAAACAATTTCAAACTTATAAATTACGTCGAATCTTGAGTCAGCTGTTCGCGTCGTCCCGCACATTTCTCCCGCCGTGCAGCTGTGTTGCATCTTCTGTCGGTGCTGGGGCGACGTCTTCTATAGGCAGCACTACCAGCTTCCTCACTGGCCGGCGTAGAACTCCTCCCTTGGTTGCCACGTCGACTGTTCTTACTATGTTGTCTGGACCCGGAAATGTTGCGATGACCCGACCTCGAACCCATATGTTCCTAGGTAGGTTACTATCCAATATTTGTACTAAGTCGCCGATCTTCACTGTTGCCCCTCTTCCGTGGGGCTCCCGCCGGTGTTGAAGCTCAGGAAGGTACTCTCGAAGCCATCTTGTCCAGAATATGTCGGTTAATCTCTGCGCGGCACGCCAGCTGTTTTTGCATATGGTGTCGCGGTCGTTGAACTCTCCCGGGGTCGATACTCTTCCGTTCCCGCCGAGTAGGAAATGGTTTCGGTGTAAGCGCTTCTGGGTCCTCGGCGCTCACTGACACGTGGGTGAGAGGTCGGCTGTTCACTGTATATTCCACCTCTGCCAGGAGCGTCGTGAGGACTTCTTCTGCTGGATGTCGTTCGTGAAGCGTTGCTTGCAGTGCAGTTTTCACGGAGCGCACGAGCCCTTTCCCACGCGCCTCCCATGAAGGGCGCGCCAGGTGGGATGAATCGCCACGAGATGATCTTCTTAGCAGCCTCCTCCGCTGTAGCTGCGTCGATCGCCTGCCGTAGTTCCTTGTCAGCGCCCCTCAGGTTGGTGCCGTTGTCCGACCATATTTGCGCCGGACGTCCACGGCGCGCCATCATCCGCCGGAGCGCCATCACCGCAGAGTCGGCGGTGAGCGATGCTGTAACTTCTAGATGAATAGCACGTGTGGTTAGACAGGTGAAGATAGCTACATACCTCTTCTGATTGGTACGCCCGACTGTTACTGTAAGCGGCCCGAAGTAGTCGACTCCTGTGTATGTGAAAGGTCGCTTGTGATGTGCCAAGCGACACGATGGTAGGTCTCCGGTTCTCGGGTACGGCGGTGCTTGAGTTTTCATGCGGCATCTGAGACATTGTCGTATTATAGTGCGCGTCACCGGACGTAACCGTAGAACCCAATACCTTTGTCGACACTCGTTTACCGTGGCCTCGACTCCGCTGTGGTGCATCTGTCTATGGATGCTGTGTATCCATAGTTTGACTGTGGGATGGTCACCGTCCAGCACCATGGGGTTCTTGACCTCATTTGTGACGGCTTCTATTGCTTCGATGCGGCTTCGGAGTCTCAGGGCACCATTTTCATACTTGACACTTAAACGATGTAATCGGCTATCTCTGTCTATAGGCTTCTGACGTTTCATGTTATCTATATCAACCTGAAATGAACTTTCTTGCGACGAACGCATTAATAACTCTTCTGCTTCTCGGAGGAGTTCTGCGGGCACGGAGATATAACACTTGGCTTGTTCTATTTTTCTATGCTTTACCTGTGGAGCCACCGGTGTCTTCTTTTGACGTCGCCAGTCGGGGTCCGCTTGAGCGTTTCGTCTAGTCCTCTTGTAATTGACCCGCTGTTTAGACGTCCTGCAAAAGCTGTATAAACTGTAAAACCCTTGCTGTAGTGAAACGTAATCTATCCCAATTTGAAAATCTAGACACCTCCGGTAGACCTTCAGCCAGCTTCAGACCTCGTTCTGTTACTATGTTGTGTGTTCTTCTTCACCTGTAGGTTCTGATGGATACGACGCAGAATTTTCTATTGGCCAGGTGCTCGAATCCTCGTGTAGGAAGTCCGGTCCCCTGTACCACCTGTGGTTCTTATTGAACCCTATTGGGACATCTCTTGTGGCATCGTCCGCCACGTTGGACTTCGTTGGCACCCAGCGCCACTCACTTACCTTTGTACCTTCTTCTATAGCCGCTATGCGATGTGCCACATACGACTTGTAAGAGCGCGAACCAGCCTTGATCCATGAGAGTACTGTGCGGCTGTCCGTCCAGAACGTTCTTGAGTCCGGCTTTCGTTGATGTTCTTTAACGACGGCGTCGGCGAGGCGAGTTCCCATCACTGCAGCTTGTAACTCTAACCTAGGTATAGATGTTAACTTTAAAGGTGCCACCTTGGCCTTGGACATAATTAGTGATATGCTGACGTCGCCGTTGGGTGCCGTTGCTCTCCAATACAATACCGCTGCGTAGGCTGACTCGCTGGCGTCGGTGAACACGTGGAGCTGAAGGGATGTAGCGTCGCTGTACTGTAGGTATCTTCTTGGTATTGCTATATTCGAGAGGCTTCTCAAATGTACCATCCAGTCGCGCCACTGTTCCGCTATGTGATCTTCTATTTTCTCGTCCCACGATGTCCCACGCCGCCAGAGTTCCTGTAAAATCTGCTTAGCTCTTATAGTAACTGGTGAAGCAAAGCCTAACGGATCAAAAAGCGACATAACTATACGTAGGGCTTCTCTCTTCGTCGGTGTTTTCCCATCTATAAGTTCACGAGGCACACGTGTTAAATTGAGGTTGAAGGTAAGTTCGTCTGTATCCGGTTTCCATACGATTCCTAACACACGTTCCAGCTGTTTCTCCCGCCTTATAGAGTTCTATGTTCTGTGACGACTCCTGTTCCCCTAGTGCTCGTAGTAGCGCGGGCGTGTTGGACTTCCATTGTTTCAACTCGAAGCAAGCTCTTCTATGTATATCACGCACGCTTGAAGTGATGCGTATGGCTTCTTCGAGGCTTCTAAAGCTGTCCAGGTAGTCGTCGACGTAATGCTTCTCTATAATGGCGGAGGCTGCTTCTGGCTCGGTCTCTTCATACTTCTTAGCGTTCAAGTTCTTGACGAATATTGCTGTTGACGGCGAACTTGAAGCTCCGAAGATGAGTGATGTCATTCTATACTCCTCGGGTGGTTGATCGTCACGACGGTTCCCTCGCCACAGGTACCTAAGAGCGTCTCTGTCTTCTGTTCTCAACTTCACTTGCATGAACATTTCCTTAATGTCAGCTGTTACTACTGCAACCATATGCTGTCGGAACTTCATCACGACCCCTGGAAGTGATTGCAGTAGATCTGGACCTTTCAACAGCAAGTCGTTGAGTGCGACACCCTTAGTCTTCGCTGCGGCGTCGTGTACCACTCGGAGTTTTATCTGGCTTCATTGGGTTCACTACCGCGAAGTGCGGTAAATACCAAGTTCTATTGGGAGTCTTCGTCCTCGGTGCAGGCTCGGCGTATCCTTTCTTGATAAGCGCGTCCATCTGTTCTGTATACTTCTGTTTTAATTGAGAATTACGGTCAAGCTTCTTTTCTATGTGCATAAGACGTGTCAACGAGTTGTCGTAGTTGTTAGGCAAGTCGACCTCTTCTCTTTTCCATAGTAGAGCGGTTTCGTATCTTCCTTCTTCTGTTTGGGTTGTATTTTTCTTTAAGATACGTAAGGCCTGCTCTTCAGGGTCCGACTGTGGCTTCTTTGGGTTGATGCATAGCGAGTCCATTGCGAAGTAATGCTTCATGAGATCTTCAAGCTTATCTTCCTGCGGCGCTTCTGTAATGTGTGACACGAAGTTAGCGGTACGTCCAATAATTCGGTTGTGGCTTCCGTGAAGTACCCACCCAAGTGGCGTGAGAGACGCTACCGGTTGGTTCTTCTTTCCCCTTCTCACTCTTGATGCTAGAAGGAGATGCCAGTTGTCTTGACCGATGAGTATTGTAGGCTTCGCATCTTCATAGGAAAGTACGTCGCTAAGATCTCGCAAGTGTTCACATTCTTCAATCTGTTGTCTTGCTATTTCCTGCGGCGACACGTGCAGGTTCTTGATTGTTCTCGCTTGAATGCTTGCTGTGTGGTTGTTCAACCCGTTGAGTGTGATGCTAACTCTTCTTGACTTCGTTTCAGCTGTTTTCAACTCGTTGATTGCTTCTATACGTAATGGGTCGATGGGTCCCTTTGCCCCTATTTCGTAGGCAAGGCTGTCGTCTATCAGCGTAACTGTAGATCCATCGTCCAATAACGCGTAAGTGTTGACCGTATTCTTGGGACCTGTTGCCTGCACCGGGATTATCTTCAAATAAGTTTGCTTCTTTGTAGGTCTGGCTGTAGTCCACGCGGAGTTGATGACCTCTGTTGACTTTTCTTCTGTTTCTGCCTTTTCTGTTCTGTTGAAGTGTAGTAACCTGTTATGAAAATACTTACAACTATTAATACCACACGGCTTCGTTCGGCAGTTGTGAGTCTTGTTTCTGAAGCGTAGACACCGAAAGCATAGTCGTTTCTTCTTTGCTATATCCCATCTTGTGCTTTCGTTTGCTTCTTTAAACTGTTTGCAGTCCGTCGCGATGTGACCTGTTTCTTCACATACGGGGCATTTCTGTATAACTGTAGACTGCTTTTCTAATACTGTATGTGTCTTCTGAGGACGTCTATTACTATACATCGGCGGTGCCATCTGTTCGGGGAGTGCATAGGGTCCGCACAGCTCAGCTTCTCTCTTCATAAATTTTTCAAACTTCAATAAGTCAGGCTCTTCTTTCGGTTGTGTTGCAGCAAAGTCGTAATATCTGTAACGTAAAGTAGGAGTAAGCTTGTCCACCATTACCTTAGAT
The DNA here is from genome assembly GCA_014595695.2 of Epargyreus clarus clarus. Lineage (NCBI taxonomy): Eukaryota > Metazoa > Arthropoda > Insecta > Lepidoptera > Hesperiidae > Epargyreus > Epargyreus clarus. The sequence continues at coordinate 3,162,405 of JACTTY020000026.1, forward strand.
ACCTCCGGATTGTAGAGATAGTAGACGCATTTCAATGCCCGAAGTGTAGACACGGCGTTTGTAACCTTAGTAGAGAACACGCAAATATCCCTAGGCGACTCGCAGAGGCGCGGCAGTGTTCTCAATGTGTCTATTTCGGCCATTGCTATCATCTCCGATCTACCGAATCTCATTTCCAAGGTCTTCATAACATCGGATGGGTGCGCGTTGGTGATCAATAAGCTTTCAACTGCTTCCTTAGCTCTTCCTATTAGATGTCTTCTTAACCTATTAATATTTTCTACTATTGAAAAAGACTCTTCTGTTTCCATATATGCTGCTCTAAAAGGTAGCCAGTCCTGATAATTACCGTTAAAAGTCGGTAATTCAACAAACTTTGAGGACCGCTGGCTAGCTTTGATGGCCTGTGTTATCGCTGACGTAAGTTGAGAGAAGTCTGGCTGCGCGTGGACTCCCGCCGGTGCTTGAGCTCCCGCCGTTGTATGTACTCGCGGATCTGGTTGGGTATGGTGCGCTGTACTATTATTCTGTTGAACCGGCCTTGTCTCTTCCGTGATGGCTTCTATTTCTGTTTCTATTTCGCGGAGAGGTAGGTGCGGTTCGTCGGCTATGGCTAGCCTCGGTTGCGCTTGCTGTTCCAACCAGTCGTCGACCCTGGTGTCGGCTTCTGTTTTGAGTACTCGGAGACGTCGTCATCGTCGTCTTCTGCTTCTATAACGGCGAGGCGTGCTGTTGCAAGTTCCACTTGCAGACGTATAAGCTCTTCTTTGGCCTTGGCTATCTTGTAAGCCTTTGTCCTTGAACGCGTGGATCCGGCGCGTCGACTCGGAGCGCGCGAACCATGCTGACTATGTGCTTCTGAAGGCTTCTGCATTACTGTAGGTGAATCAGTACTGGCGGTGAGCTCGACGGAATTCTTGAAAATGGTCGCAGCCGGCCTGGCCATCGTGGTGCCAGTGGCCACTGACGCTACTGTACCCTTCGTCGTGACGGACGTGTCTGTAGCGGAGGTTCCCCCAGTAGTGTCGGTCGCGGTGGTTCCCGTGGCCGACGTTTCTGTTGTTGTGCCCGTAGCGGAGGTCCCAGTGGTCGCGTCAGACGAGGAGGGCTTCGTTTCCGTCGAGTCTCGGCGCTCTTTTCCCACGGAGCGTGTGATCGGCATTCTTCTTGCTAATACACAAAAATGACAATTGGAACGATAATATTACTTACTATTCTTCAATTTCTTCAATATTCGGCTTTCGAAGGACCATTAAATGTGCAGGGGCACATTACTATAATTGCTGGGTTGGAAGAATTGAAATCCCTTGTTTTACTCTTGTTCCATTTATTCCTTTGTTCCATAGGTCTGTTGCCAGTACTGAATGAAAATTTGAAAATCTGGCCTGTTTATATCCCCGACTCAAGTACCACAACTAGAAGCAGGTCTAGGCAGGAATATAGGCCTTTTGGCCAATTACAACCATTTCCCGTTATTCTATGTCTAAACCTGTACGGACCTGTACGAACCTGTTCAAACTGTGGCCTTGAATCGACGATTCACAATAATAATAATAATAATCTATTTAGTTTGTTTAGGAATTTACATATTTCTATTTAAACTTCTATTAAAACCTAAACTATTGCAAAACCTATTATAAATGACACCTATACCTATGCCCTATAAACTATTACGAAATATTTATTTACAAAACTTAAACTATTATCTATTTTCCCTATCCTATTAAATCCTATTATATACTATTAACAATAAAACATAAGTAAAACACTATTCAAACATAATAAAAACATCAATAAATTACATTAAAAACTATCAGCTGTTTACGTAACTACGTCTTACTGCTATGATCAGCTGATCGAGTTGGAGTCAGCTGTTTAGCGTCGGCCATTGAACTATACAATATTAATCAGCTGATCGTGTGTTACGAATAATGAAGTCTTTATTTATTACAACTTATGAACTATTATTAACTATAAATTAAGTAAACAATTTCAAACTTATAATTACGTCGAATCTTGAGTCAGCTGTTCGCGTCGTCCCGCACAATTATTTAAAAATCTGACGGTAGGACGCTTCTTTTGGTGTGAGGTAAAAATATCATAAAAGGTTTCATTCGTTCCATAAAACTGCTTACTCTGAGTACTTTGTAGTAACGTATTAAAATGCGTCAATTCCGTGATGGTAATAGCCAAAAATAATATAAAATATACGGGAACGCTAATCGCTGCGCTTATGATATCGCGTCCGCAACTCAACTCGCAAGTGATTGCGGCGCGCGAGTGTCAGCGTTTCTGGTCATCTCTCGTTAGAGCTCGATAATGAACGAGCAATTATAACCTTCTTTCGATTTAAAATTAAAATAATAAAGGCAGCATGCTATCCGCTCCGCTTATAACACCGCGTCCGCAACTCAACTCGCAAGTGATTGCGGCGCGCGAGTGTCAGCGTTTCTGGTCATCTCTCGTTAGAGCACTATTGCGAATGTGAAATTAAAACCTTTCGCTCTTAGATCAAAATAATTAAGGTGCCACGCTACCCGCTCCGCTTATAACACCGCGTCCGGAGTTCAACTCGCAAGTGATTGCGGCGCGCGAGTGTCAGCGTTTCTGGTCATCTCTCGTTAGAGCACGATTGTGAACGTGAAATTAAAACCGCCGCTTATCGACCGCCATTGTCGTCTCAATAGAACCCCTCGCGTATGATGCTTTGTATCCTTTGTTCATCAATCTTGATATTAACGAGTTATTGTTGTAAAAGGTTATATTGAAGTTAAATAACGGATAAATTACATAGTATTTCTAAATAAATTTAAATAAATAAATAGTAATGGAAACAGTAAAATCTGAGTTAATAATGCATTTTTGTGACGTGTTAACAGACTTCAAGCTGTCAGATCAATACGGGATGGGACGGGATGAAAGGAATTGAACCAGATAGAACGGAAAGCTAAGAGAAGGCGTGAAACGGGACGGGCGAGAATTAAACCTAAAATTCGAATACTGCGTAATAATCGAACTCTAATTGTCAAACCAGTATCGAAATCAATAACTAAGGGAATACTAAGGGTTGTCTGGAGATTTTTCAAAGCAATAACACCGTCGATATCTATTAGCAGACTTAAAAATCTGTACATTTTACGTGTTCTAGTTGGATTGTAAAATCATGTACCTACAATTGTATATAAATACTTAGTATTCCTTGTCGCTATCTTCAACCCCACTAATGCAGCCGCACCTATCTACGAATGCTGTTTGCTAGTCTGAGGGCCGCCTATTATGCAGCATCCATTCAGAGTCCTCTTTGCGAAACAATCCGTCTCCACTTTGAACAATCCTAGTAATTACTTGCAGAGAGCAAGCGTACTTGCACGTGTATTCTGTGGTGTATAATGGGTGGTGTATAGGTGGTGGATACGACAGTTCATTTGAAACAAATAATATTACAGGATATGTAAATTTTATTGTGTAAAGGCCCTAACGGTCACTTATGACAGGTATTTTTTATTTAGTTAGTTTGTATTCAATTTTGTAATTTCATAAGAAAATGCGATGGAACATGTTCATTGAAATACCTATATTCATTTCAAAGGAAACCATTTTTGAGATAAAAAAGTTGTTTTTATGTATTAATCATAGGTGATGGTTGACCGTTAGAGCGGTAAGTTATTATTTGATTTAATTTAAAAAATCAGTCAAAAGTCTATGCATTTGTATAGTTTAAAGCATACACTACTTAATAGTCACCGAACAAGTTTTGACAGTCACACGTTAAATATTACTTACCTTCTACATCTGTGCCAAATAACAGCAGTGATAAGCGCTGCCGTGTTCTGATTTGAAGGGTGTGGTAAGAGCGACATAATTTTCCGAGGCATTCCAGCTTAGTCCTCAGTTCGCGACGCATCTGTGACCGACCTCAGGTAGGAATCTAATCCTATCTAGGGTTGATTACAGATATCCATGGGCGGCAGTAGCTACTTACCGTCATGTTGACTGCATGCTCGTATGCTACTCCAATATTCATTAAAAAATCGTCATGGGCTGTCTATCTAAAAACAGCCCAACCTTTTCCCATTATCAAAGAAAACTGCAAATATAATTCCCTCTCTGAAACCAAGACGGAAATACACATACGCGGTTCCTCATGAGTAACTTATGACATAAGAGCGTGTTACGTACATGCAGCGGCATTCGTTAACCGATACACTAAGCTAATTAGCGGCGAAGACTTACCAACATCCTAACAACGTATCATGTTGGTAATAAATTCACTTGGAACGCTTTATGCACGCTGCTATATACCGGTATTATTATGTGAGAATTGACAAGTGTTATATTATGTGTGTATTTATAAATAAGCTGTATTTAGCTACCGTCTAGTGGATTTTGGGTAGCAAACATCTTCGTCTATACTACAATTACTAAAAATACTACAATACAGAAAAATAACAAAAATTTTCATCGCAATTTGTCCAAGCAAATAGGTCAAATATAATAGTGTATTATACACAGACTCTAAATTGAAATTAAAATAATAAATACCTTACCTACTTGGTACTAAAATTTTCAGGTCAGTTATTGTTTTAAAATATCTAATAAGACAACATTTATCGAAAAATTATGTTTTTTGCGACAATAGGGTATTTTATTACATAATAAAAACCTACTTATCTGAAGAACAAGAAGGCATATAAACTAAAATAATGAAGAGTATTCTTGTCTGTCAGTTTGTCCCTTGTTTATTTTTTTTATGATTTAATTAGAAAATTGCTAAATAAAGCCACTAAACAAAAGCTACGATAGTCTTATATTATAAAACGAAAAGTTATCTATGGCAATAACATAATGAAGAGAAACACGTGGAAATTATGATAAATATAACTCAATTAACGAACGCTTTCCTCCACGACCACGAGTAGGTATCCATACCTAAAGAGGATTTGTAATTCTCATCATAAAAACAAAGAGAAAAGAAGTCTTTCTCGGTAACATTCAATAGATATGCCGTAATGAAAATCTATTTCTGTTGGAGTAGGTTTAAAGTTTGTAAGGGTGGTCGTACACTGGACTCGTTACAACAATTTTAAATACAATTTATAAGTAATAGCTCAGTGGTTTAAAACTCGGCTTCTCAATCTGGGGGTCCGAGGTTCAAGTCCTGGGCATCTTAATTTTTCAAAATTATTTGGCTTAACTTAAAATTAAACCGCATAAATCAAGTGCGAATTGATAGACTTCACATACCTTCGAGTGTTTTTATTTAAAGAAGAAGAATATGTAAGTTGTTCTCATTCGTTATTATAGAAAGTAAGAAATGATTTATACATATAACTTTGAAAACAATAGTAATACACACATAACTTTGAAAGATAAAAGGTACGAGTAGTATTTGGGATTTGAACCTAGGACCCCCGACTGAGAGGTCCACTTTTTACCTTCTTTACGCGATACAATTATATTGGTTTTATGTATTTCCTGTGAGCTTTCTACCTAAATAATGCTTGTATGGGAGCTTTTTCGAGTGGATGCTGCGTTGAAAGCTGTAAGCGGATTAAAACCCAATGAGGGTACATATGACAGTAACTGGAATATCCACCTAATATCAATATTTATAGAATTCATTTCTCCATTCCAACACCATACTTTTATCTACATTCGAAAATATCCAGTCCTCTGTTTGAAGTCCTGAATACGAAATGTGGCTTTACTTATTATTTTCAATAAAATATACGTCATTTAGTTTTGTTGTGGATGCGAATTCGATTCCCAGGAGGGACAAAATATAAATATTTGTATTTTATGTGGCTGTGTGGTTTTTTTATGGAAGTGGTCGAACTCTTGTTCGACTTTAATATGACCAATGTTATGAATTTATGCCTTATGACTAATGTATAAATTGTTGACTTATAATATAAGAGTAGCTTACAATCCAGCAGTCGATATTATATGGTCACTGAGGTGCATGGACATTTGTAACCAATTTCATATAAGTCAGGAGTCGTACTAAAGACGATCATATTAAGGTGCCTTACCGTACACTTCATGCCAGAAACAACAGCGCCACGCCCTCGTTATACGAAAAATGTAACGAAATTAAATAATTCTATGGTTTCCAACTTACTTATCCAAAAATAAGAATCAAAATCGACCTCCAAAAGTCACGGACCACACTCAATAGACTGGTACAACACTTTAAAATCACCACTTAAAATTTCGGTCCAAATCAAAAAAGAAAAACCGAAGTCAAAAAACTACATATATATAAAAAAACACACAACACAAAAGTAAAAACTAAAATTTCAGTTACATCTCCCCGCCATTTGTCTCTCAACTGAAAGCTAAATGTCAGAGCTTTCAAATCATACGGCAGTCAATTAAAGCTGACCAGTTTGAATGAAAGCACGGAGGTTTTATTGACATGGAATTTGGATATTCGGCGAAAAAAGGAATTTGTACATAATAGATTTCAAAATTGAGAAAATAAAACAAAATCCCTTTAAATTATTCAGGTTACTTTTAATTCATTGTTTATTATCCTTACTAATATTATAAATCCGAAAGTAACTCTGTCTGTCTGTCTGTCTGGTTGTCTTTTCTTCACGCCTAAACCACTGAACCGATTTTAATGAAATTTTGTACAAAGATAGTCTGAGACCCGAGAAAGGACATAGGATAGTTTTTATCCCGGAAATCCCACGGGAACTAGGGATGGCGATCTAAGATCGATTAATCGGAGAATAAATCTTTTGGACCCAAAACATCGATTATTTTAATCGATATTAGTAAGGATTAAATCGTAAACTATGCATTTGATCGTGTGATGATCTTTAGCAAAGTTTAAGGTACGAATTTTCAGTTTTATGTATGTTAGTATGTTATATTTATTAACGCGGGCGAAGCCGCGGGCAAAAACTAGTGTGTTATAATTTGTTGTTTTTGCTTAAGTTAATGAAATAAATAATCTATTAAATCTATCTAATCTATCTATCTAATTATTTATAATAAAGTTTTAGACAAAAATTGATACTTTTTCCAAATAGTATATGTAACTAAAAATGATTATTCAACTATAATTATATTGATAAGCAGTAGAATACCGATAAGAATAATTACTGTCCACGTTTTAATAAGTGTATTGTTTTTTTACTTATGAAAATGCTTGCCTTAATTTGGGTAAATTATTCCTTTATTTAAAAAAGAAAAACAGTTTTACCTACCATCAAAAAGTATATGAACAAATACTTGTATGTGAATATTTCTTCTAAATATTTATAATGAAACACGTGGTATTTCCACTTAAAGCACTTGATATGTGCTTCGTAAGTAACCGTCGCAGGTGGGGAGGATAAGAGGAACGACTATCACATTATTTAATTTTTTGATATTTTGGAGATCCGTGAGACAATCAGAAATATCGTAGATATTAACCATTAAATATATGGACTATATGACTATAACTCCTTTGAATGGTGGTACCTACTATTTCCAACGTGAGTGTTGCGTTTCGGTGAAAGGATCTGCATGTCGGTCGGAATGGTAACAAATATTATGTGACCATTTCACTTAGTAGTACGCCCGTTCCATATGAAAATGCAGATGTATGAGAATACCTTTCTATATGAATATGAGATGCTTACACATGTTCAGGTGGACTGCATCATTTGCTCCTTCAAACTTGCAAATTTTGAAATCTTTTTATGTGTGTATATTTAAACGTGAGCGAATGGGATTTTGAAAGTGGTACAACTAATTCCTCGTTATTATTCATTCGGGTTTAGAAGAATCACCAAAAGTTTAGGCGTATTACATAATTATAAAAAAATATATGAGCAAAAAATACGGAATCCTGCATTGTGTTAAAGCTTATACACACAAGAACACTTGGCTGTCTACTTTGACACTTCATACTTTTATGATAATGCACTAGTCTTAAAGAAGCTTTTAAACAAGAAAGCAAGTAACACTTTCAAAGAGGAAAGACATATTGTTACTATTACTTGTTCTCTCATAAAATCGTTAATCATTTTTGAAAAGCATCTACTATCAATATTTTAATAGTTGAGTTTATATAGTTCCCCAAAAGATTATTAAGCTCTGGACCTAAAATCATCGCTATAATTCGTATGAAACTATATCACGTAGTATTATTCAAACAATAAAACACGAAAATCAACTTCAAAGTATAGAACGAAGGAAAGGCATTCAAACATTAAAGAAAACTTCAAGGCACGAACTTTTTTTTAGCTTTTTAAGCCAGTAAAAAGTATGATTGTCAGAATTCTAAAGAAATGACGCAAATTCTAATTTCACAACAAAAATCAAAAAGTAATCAACCTATTATCGTCCCACTGTTGGGCAGGGGTCTCCTCTCAAAATGAGAAGGATTAGGCCATGGTCCACCGCGCTGGCCAAGTGCGTATTGGTAAACTTTACATACCTTTAAGATTTTTTTATATGTATCTCGCAGGTGTGCAGGTTTCCTTGCGATCTTTACCTCCACCGTTTTAAGCAAGTGATAATTAATTTCTGAAACGCACATAACTTTGAAAAATCAGAGGTGCAAAATCATTGGGCTATTACTGCACTTTAAAAAAAACAAACAAAATATTACAAATTAAATAACTAGCTAATTTAATATATTTCTTTAAATCCATATCTTTCGAGTTACATTGTACTATAAATCACATTATTTTATATTCAAAGTTATAAAAAGCTAAGATAACCTTACAATGACATATCAAATTTATTCCAAACTGACGACAAACGAAGACTTGCAGATACTCCAAACTTTATTAGGAGTACTTTGCAAACGCTTAAAACATCGTCAAATCGATATTCGCGAACGTACCAAACCGTCTAATGGAATTTAAAAGGGCCCTTTAAGGAAATTGTCTTACTGTCAGAGAGAATCGATTAAGGATGAATTGAACTCAGCGGGTTGGTATTTTACTGAGTGATATAAATTACTAATATCGATCATTTTCTCCCAATTGCAGAGGGTAATGTTTTTAGAGTATATGTGTGTATTTTGTTTCATTCTATGGCATACCCTGGAGCCTACACGGCTTGACGTACTTTAACATAAATGTAGTGTCGTTGAATTTAACAAAGTTGTGGGAGTGACGAAGGATATATTTCAGCAATCGAGTTTTTTGTTTTTCTAACAATTATATAATTATTATAATACTATGTTTATTGATCCTTAAGGTATAAATTTAAAACTAGTCAAAAAAGGTTTCCTGCCAAGATGCGTTGTATATTTAATAGCCTTGTATAGTAACTAGTGCCATTTTATTTGTAGAATATTTATGTGTAAGTTCTGTTATGTTTTATATCCAAATAAGATTAAACTATAAGCAATAATTAAGTTAAACGTTTTCAATTACAAGCTAATTTATTTTCAGCCCCAGTTAAAGTTAAAAGATCTTTACTACTTTATTGAAATATCGTTACTCGCTTGTGGTGAACCAAATTGGTAACATCCGAGAGAATTTACATCGCCCTATAAAAATGCAAAAACGCTTGGAACTCCGTAATCGTATTTTATCAAAGTCAAATCGTGTTTCGACATTGTGAGCTAAAACTCAACTCTGACCTGATTGCATCGCAAATTGTTCATGAATAAATAAATACAGTGAAAGGCTCTTAAGGATTCCGTTACAGTGCACTATCAGTCGATATCGACTAAAATGGTTTACCTTTAGTTTGCAAAAGTAGTGATAGCTTAGTTAGAATGCGGCTATCAATTGAAGAGTTCGAGGTTTAAATCCTAGGCATCTCTAATTTTTAACCGACTTCAAAAAGGAGGTGGTTATCAATTCGACCGGTATCTTTTTTTTATGTATGTACACGAATTACTCCGCCGTTAGTGGACCGATTTTAATAATTATTTTTTTATTGTATAGAGACGAGCTGGAAGTTGGTCCCATTTAAATATGGTTAGAATCCCTCGATGGACTTCAGAAATATGTACTAAACCAACATTTATTTCAATTATTTTTTACTTTGTAGTGACATAGAAGTCGGTTTTATTTTTTTTTAAATGCTTATTATAAATTTATTATCACTTGTTTTAACGGTAAGGAAATACATAATGGAGAAACCTACACCTATACCTGAAAGATCTTTAAACAATCTCAAGGGTAATATGTAAAGTGCGGCAATATGCATTTGGCCAGCGTGGTGGACTAAGACCTAATACTTCACATTCTGAGACAAGACTCGTACCCTATAGAGGGCCAGTAATGATTAGATGAGGATGATATTTAGAAAAATTAACTAGGGTTGAGATTACTTCAGTTCTTTACTTAATTTGCTATTCCTACTTGAATTACAGCGAGATTTGGAAATTAATTTGGAGAGTAGATAACTTCACTAATTAAATTAGATAAGTAACTGTCGACAATTATATCAAGACTGAGAAATATTACAGTAAATGACTGAAACTAGAATTAATAGATTCATATTATTAATATTGGCCTGTCTCATTGGAGTTTCAGGATTGAATCTCAGACAAGTACTTCCGATAGTTTGAAATTATTAATCTTTAAAAAATAAAATTAACATGTTTTAACGTTGAAGGACAACTTCGTTACGAAACCTACATTATTGAAAGTTCTTTACAAAAGTAGTTAGAAAATATTGCGAGTTGATTAACTATAGTTGCGGCCGTATGCGAGTTGATTAACTACAGGTGTCCACGAGCGGCCGTAGCCACTTACCATCAGATAGACTGCATGCTCATCTACTACTCCTATTAATAAAGAAGATAAATAACGAGTGTTGATTACTTGGGGGATAAGCATCCTTCGTCCATAGGTTCTGCCGCTCGAAACCCTACACGTGTCCCCCGGGTGGTGTTAAACGGAAAGCCACACACCGAGTCACAGGCGGAGATTAAATAACCTGTACTCGATTTAACTCGAGACGGTTACGGGGACCGAGAGGAATTAGATACCCTCAACCAGACGTAGAAGGTAACGGGAATCCACTACGATTAGTCCCAAGATAACTTCAATGCAAGACAACTGTGGCCGACGTCATACGACAGGGCATGGAATGCTTCATTCCAAACTCTGTCGTGTCTGTCGGCGGGCGGAGTCAGCCCTGGTTTGATAGGCCTTGCGCTAAGGCATCACGTCATAAGCAAGAGGTCTACCAAGCTTAGGCATCAGCGCACGCGTGCAAGGATCCTAAGACCTCCGAGCTACGAACCGCACTTAACGCTGCCTCCCGTTCAGCAAAGAAGTATATGGCCAAGGCGAAGTCTAGGCACATTGGCAGAATTGGCGAGCGACTACTTGGTTACCCCTCCGGGAGTCGAGCCTTCTGGTCGCTGGCCAAAGCTGTCGAGGGTAATTTCTGTCGCTCCTCACTACCGCCCCTGCGGAAATCAGACGATTCTCTGGCCCACACGGCAAAGGGGAAAGCCGATCTTCTGGGCACCCTCTTTGCCTCAAACTCGACTCTCGATGACAAGGGGGCCACACCGCCGACCATCCCGCGGTGTGAGGGCTCTATGCCTAATATACGCTTCACGCAGAAAGCTGTCAGGCGAGCTCTATTGTCCCTTGATGTCAAGAAGTCGAGTGGGCCGGATGAGATCCCCGCAGTGGTGCTGAGGACGTGTGCTCCCGAGTTGACTCCCGTCTTAACGCGCTTATTCTCACTTTCCTATACCACAGGTCAAGTACCGTCTTCGTGGAAGGTAGCCCTCGTTCACCCGATTCCCAAGAAGGGTGACCGCAGTGACCCGGCTAATTACAGGCCTTTTGCGATAACCTCCCTGCTCTCAAAGGTAATGGAGCGTGTGGTTAATACCCAGCTTCTGAGGTACCTCGAGGATCGCCAGCTGATCAGCGATCACCAATATGGTTTCCGCAAGGGCCGCTCAGCTGGTGATCTTCTGGTGTACCTCACACACCGGTGGGCGCAAGCCGTTGAGAGCAATGGTGAGGCGTTGGCGGTTAGCCTGGATATCGCAAAGGCCTTTGACCGGGTCTGGCATAGGGCCCTTCTCGCGAAGCTTCCATCTTACGGTCTTCCCGAGAGGTTGTGCACATGGACAGCCAGTTTTCTGTCTGAGCGGCAAATCAAAGTTGTAGTTGACGGGTGCTGCTCAGACACAAAGCTTGTTAACGCCGGCGTCCCTCAGGGCTCTGTCCTCTCTCCCACACTATTCATTCTGCATATCAATGACATGTTGCAAAAAACTGGCAGCATTCATTGCTATGCAGATGATAGTACGGGAGATGCTGTGTACACAGGCCGTGCAAATACCTCTCGGACTCTCGTGGAGGAAAGTAGAAACCGACTTGTGTCTGAAATCGAGGACTCTCTGGAGCAAGTCTCGACATGGGGTCGACTTAACCTTGTTGAGTTCAATCCTACGAAGACACAAGTCTGCGCGTTTACCGCTAAAAAAACCCCATTCGTCATAGCGCCACGGTTCCAAGGAATTCCACTCACCATTAATAAAAGTATAGGGATCCTAGGAGTTGACATATCGTGTGATGTGCAGTACCGGGGTCATTTGGACGTTAAGGCGAAGTTGGCGTCAAGAAAGCTGGGCGTCTTGAACAGAGCGAAGCAGTACTTCACTGCGGGGCAACTGCTTCTGCTTTATAAGGCGCAAGTAAGACCCCACATGGAGTACTGCTCACATCTCTGGGCAGGGGCGCCCCAATACCAACTTAACCCACTTGACTCCGTGCAGAAACGCGCAATACGAATCAACGATCCGAGGATCTCCGATCGGCTAGAACCTTTAAGTTTACGGAGGGACATAGGTTCCCTCTGCGTGTTCTACCGGCTTTATAATGGTGAGTGTTCCGAGGAACTATTTGACCTGGTGCCTACGTCACCATTCCTCCATCGCACCACTCGCCGAAGGATGAAGTTCCATCCACACCAACTGGACTCGTGGCGGTCCTCCACGGTTCGGTTTGCACGGACGTTCTTGCCACGGACGTGTAAGATGTGGAATGAGCTTCCACCCGAGGTATTCCCGGAGCGCTATGACATGGGGCTCTTCAAAAAAGGTGCAAAAAGAGCTCTCCTTCAAAGCCGGCGATGCATTGGCGACTCCTCTGGTGTTGCAAATGTCCATAGGCGACGTTAACTACTTTCCATCAGGTCGCACGTTTGCTCTATCGTCAGGTTCAAATATAAAAAAAAAAAAAAAAAAAAAACAGAACAAGTCTTAATTCAGATGTATTTCAAGCAATTTCAAGTGATTGCAAAATATTCATACACTTCTCAGAAATTGACTCGAAAAAATATTAACTCAGTGTCGACAAGGAAAAGGCACGTGACAGAAATACAGGATCATTACATTGAAATGTAAGCAATACTGTTCTATTTAAATTGGAAATATGAGATTGGCTTTATATTACTTGGTGGTGCTGCTGAGAATTTTTTATTTATTACGTTTGTTTTGGAAATGATGAGGTTAATTTACAGTTTTACGGGCAGAAATAAATATTGATGCGAATTATGTCTATAAATATTAAGTGACTTTTTATTTAAGTTCAAGTTGTTCAGTTATTTTGTTTTTAATTGTAAATAGTCATTGCCGCTTATGGATATATCTAATCAACTCTTAATACAATTTCTTCTGGTTAAAGTCGGTCACCGGTGCATTTCCAGTCTTGTCCCTGTAATTACGGGACCAAAATAGGGCTACGGTATCCCCTGCCTGTCTAAGTCTGAGGCGACTAAAAGGGGCTTCCGGGATTGCGGGCAGCAAGAGTGGGAGCTCGAACCGCCCGGCCAGCGACCCCGGGAAGAACAGCGGTATGTGTGGTCGCATACCGTCGTGTACAACAAACGGTGTGGCGAGCGTCATGCTCACCTGGGCGGAGCGCGATGGGGCAAAGCGCTAAGCGGACTCCGGTTGCTTGGAGATCCCGGAGTCCTTTACTCAGCGCCGAGGACGGTCACCGGAGGCATTTTAGGATTTTTAGGTGCATTTCCAGTCTTAACGACTAATTTTGAATGCCTTCGCGGGAAGTTATTACTACTACCTTTAAATCAAAATACCGTGACTCTTAGTATTTCTGATATAAGATAGAATAAGCACCATGTAAAAAGACGTTACGTAAAAATACTTCACAAACCATCAGTTATAGTAAAAGGGTGAAAGTAATTTATTAATATTCTATTTCAGGCAAATACTTACAAAATCTATTCTATTTTAGTTACGGGTAACGTATTGTCATGGAATTTTATTTATACTCTATATTTTCTACTAACTTTTATGTATTCTATGTAAAGGGTTTGGTAAATCGAGCGACACACATTACCACAATTCAGAATAGGTATTTCACATAGGAATTTTACTTTGAGCAGTTTGAGTTTCCGTACTTAGAAGGGCATATAAAGGACCTTGTAGGGCCTCGAGCAGTTCCAACTTCCGGTGCTACGTGAGAGGTACTCCATATACCACGTTCATGCTTTGTGGTGCACATGCCATGTTTCTAGATACTTGAGAAATATAAATATAACTCATTATACTGTGCTAATGTGTCCTGTTTTAGTCCTCAGAGGTAACGACGCATCTGTGGCCGAATTAGGTAGGAATACAATGTTATCTGTGGTTGATCATTGATGTCCATGGACGGCAGTTGTCATTTACATCTGGTGGAATACACTGCTTATATGCTACTTAAATGGTATATAATCATCATCAACCCATTATTGTCCCACTGCTAGGCACGGGTCTCCTCTCATTATGAGAAGGATTAGGCCATAGTACACCGCGCTGGCCAAGTGCGTATTGGTAGAATTCACATACCTTTGAGTTTCTTTTATATCAGGTGTGCAGGTTTCTCGATGTTTTCCTTCATCATTTAGCAAGTGATACTTAATTTCTAATAAGCTCATAACTTTAAAAAATCAGAGGTGGCCTGAGATTTGAACATTTTCTTACCAACTAGACTATCACTGCTAGCTGCTAGCTATAAATGTTATAAAATAAAAGTGAAAATCAAAATAGCGCAAAATTGAGTAAAGCCCTGCTGCTTGTGTAGACGTTTGGTAGTTTTTTTTTAAGTTAGTAGATTGGATTCATGCGATAATTGAAAAAAAAAATAGACATATTGGTCAATAATTCTTACCTTTCTCCGCTAATCTCAAATCTGTATTGACGTGAAGTGTGTTATAATCCTTTTTCAATTGTAAAGCGAGACCGATGTAACAGGAGCATTAAGTATTACAACCAACAATCAAAATACCACACAAAAATAGGTCAAACCTAGAAGTGTAATAATACGTAATGACAGCAGTAACCACCCCTATTTCCAGGTAGTAAATGATTGGTTTGTCGATACTCATAAATTTAAGAGACCGTATACAATGCTTTATACTGCCTGCTACGCCGTAGAGCTACGAAGTCGTAGCGTGATTGAACGTAGCAACGTAGGCGTTATGAAAAGTGTAGGATATTCTTGATTTCTTTGCAGTTAAATTATTTATTGAGACTATTATTTGTTTTTTTCATCATTTTTGCGGACTTTAATGAGGAGCTTTACGGCCTCACTCCATCATGATGAATTATCTTCAATTCAACAAATTATCTTCAATACTAGAGATTATAGATTTCAGAAATATTATACTTCTATAAGTATTTTTGTTAAATTTTATAAAAAATATATTGAAGAAAAAGATTCACAGTTCGGTTTATAAATTAAAAAATAGGGAAACACACCTATTATTGTGTCTTAAGAAAATTTCTTAAGATAAGCGTGAATAAGGAAGACTAATAACGACGAAGCCTAAATCATCAATCTGAGAGAAAACCCATGCCCAGCAGTGGGACAGTAATAGTTGACGACATGAATAAGACAGTGCACACGGTCTCCTAGTTGGTCACCGTCGGTCAATACGTAGCCAAGAAACTAGCGGTGGCTTATCAACTATTGATCTGATATCGATTACTACGTTTATGGGCCATTTATATATTACGATTTTTTCACGGTACTACGATTTATCGTTACGATAATTCATAAAACTAAGCAATTGTTATGCCTTAAACAATTAGTATAGCAAAACCAAGTTATTTGTAGTATTTAGCCAACTAGTATAGTATATTTTTACATACACACACATACATATTTCATGAATATTCAGTACATAAGGTAAAGTCACCTAATGCCGAGGGGTTCTGAAATTGGCACCAAATTCCGTGGTATTTACAAAAACGGCTTTTATAAACTATTTACAAAATCATTTTTACTGAAAGGTATGTTATTTAATAGATAATTTATCTCTCTACCGTCATATGGCTACCGTAATAGTATTATGTGTATGGTTTTTTAAATAATCGCATAGTTTTGTATTAGTGCCTCCATCAAACGCATGCTTCATACATTTTGGGCCTCTTGCACGTGAATGTCACGATTTCTCAAATAGTGATTTTTTCAATAAATATGCATGTGTGGGATAGTGTTTCAATGAAAACATTATATTGATTATATATGGAATCGATAACTTTTAAATATTTTGCTTATTTCTTAACAGATAATAGTAAAAATAAGTTTAAAAATACAGCGGCATTAGGTGCCAAATATTTTGGGCTGTCCCTAAAACCGAGGTATACCACGGAATAGCAATTTCATAGACTTGTATTTAATTTCAATTTTTGTAGTTGTTTTTATGAATAAGCACGTCTGGCTTCGAATTTGATAAATTTAATACTCAATTAATATCGAAATCATTTTCCGAGGTACAGCATTGTACTGCATTACCTAATTATATAATATCAAAGATGACCTATTTATGTACTTTCCTAATTTCTTCTATGGGACAACTAAGGAGAGAAAATGAAGTTTATCCAGATATCAATGGAATATTGAACAAGTATTGTATATTATTATATACATATTTCAATATAGCATCTTTCTGCCTCTAAATTGTGTAAAAGTCTGTTATTATTTAATAATCGGAATTTGGAAACGTGATTTTTAGTTATGAAACGCTATTCCGATGTATATAAATCGGAATTAGGTTATATGGGCACATTAATCCGCGGCATAGCCGCAAAATACTATACAGGGTGTTTAAAGTTTTCATCGGTTTTAAGAACACATATATCGTTTGTATCAGTAATTCACTTAATCCTAATTAATGAAGAATTAACATTGTCAAACGATTTTAATAGCTATTTAAATAAGAACTAGAACATTTACGACGTTTTCATTTGATTAAATTACTCAAAACGAAATAATTCTATAAACCTGATGACGATATTCCATATTATTATTATTTCTGGTGTACGATAATAAACCCTAGTATAAAGTACACGATGAAGAATGTCCAAAATTGTATTGCAGATACACGAATCTGCAATACAATGTTGAAAAAAAGTTTTATTTCGGCAGCTTCCCTTTAATCATAGCTAAGAACACTTATGATAGAGCTACTCTTTTAATAATAAAAAAAAAATTAAACTAAATTCAATAAATAACATTTATTTTTATACACCATGTAGCAGTCGTTCTATCTCTTTCACTCCCTTATTTTGTATACTCGGAATTAGGAGCCAAATACATCGGAATAAGGATTTTTACATCGGAATTAGGGTTTTCTGACTTGGTTCATATTTATTTTAAATACACATTTAAATCAATATTTAATCGTAAAATGTCGAGTCTATTTCAAGAGTACAGATAATGAAGCTTCTGATAAAATTATCTAATTCCTTATTAAGCCGTAGTAAATGCTTAATATCTGACGCTCTTTCTAGTTTTGGTGAAAATACCGCGGAAATAGGTGACTTTACCTTAGTAGAATATATTTTAATTATTTTAAAGAAATGTATTTAACGGTCTAACAGTACTAAACGTATGTAGGGAATCAAATTGACAAAAAAATTTTACAATGTGATCCTTGTTTATGTAAAGAAAAAAATATTTATAAAATGTACTTTAAAATTATTATGAAATAAAAATAATCCTAATAAAACTATGTTTAAATAAATTGTCACAACAGTATTTACATCCTTCATAACATTTTAATTTTTACTAAACTTTGAACTGACCTATCTTATCGTTAGCAAATTTTGTACTTTTGCCATTCCAGCATAATGTAATATAAAAAATAATGCATCTATACACATTAATAAACCATAAATCAAATAGGTTCGGATTAACATCGAACGACTAGAGGCAACACTAGATTAAATCTCTAACATATTCAACGTCGTGTCGCACGATGTAAACAGCCCAGCGGACTTCCCGCCAAGTCAAAGCGAAGGGAAATATTAATGAGTGGCGCTTTCCTCGTGAATAAATGAACGAATTTGCATCATTTGAAAGTCGATTTTACTACTTTGGTTTTGAGTCCATTACAATCTGAATTTTTAATGGCATCGAGGCGCTGCAGTTCGAAAATCGTCCATTATAGCTTAAATTATTTATAGAATAAGTGCCACTTGTAAGTACCGAAGAATACGTCATTGACATGAATAAATTGAATGGATTTTTGTATTGTTATTACGTGCCTGGATTGAAATTTCATTTATTAAGTAATACTCTGTCGTCAGTTCATTACAATCCCACTACTGGGATCAGGTTTCCTCTCAGAATAAGAAGGATAAGGATGTAGTCCGAGTTAACCAAGTGTATACTGGTAGACTTCATATACATTTGAAAGATCTCTCAACCCTGCACAGGTTTCATCACAAATGTTAGTGGTGCTAGCTATTACTCATCTTAAGGCTGAGACCGCACTGCGATTAAACGCACGCGTTTAACCGCGAGACTAAAACCGCTAAAATATAAAACATATTGCTTTCTATACAAGTGCACGCACTAGTGACTTTTTCATTCGACTGATTTATTGTTACATTTTGACCGCGGATTGTTTAAAGCGCGGTTTTTTGTCTCCCATAGTAATTGTATGGTGGGGCATTGATATAAACTAAAGATATGTTACTAGTGGGTAAAACATGAAATATACAAAATACACCAATTGGAGTGAATCGACTCCAGCCGCTCTCGCGCGGCGTAGTAACTGACACGTATGTATGTCACTGTATACGTTTAACGTCATTATTTTAGTCTTCTAAGCCTCAAAATGCCTTCTTGGGCAATGCTTAAATGTGCAAAAAAAATACCCAAGATTCATGGAATCACATTTCACAAGTAAATGAGGAGAAATCATTATATCTTGATTGTTTTTCGTGCTTGGTCCGCTATAATTACGTAACTGACAAAATAGAGATAACGTATTCCTTCCACAAGTAGTAATAGAGAAGCAAAATTTACGTACATATTTACGTATGAATGAATGAGTTACTTTCGGGTAAGCAAAAAGAAAAACGTGTATTTGTGTGTTTAGTGTAACACTTATTTGTGTTGTTTTGTGGGCAGGTAACATATCTATAGTTTTAAATATCATTGGTTTTTTATTCAGTCTCTAACCCCACAACACGTGCTGTTCGCCTGAAATATATGATGAGACTGAAATAAAATTAAGCCAAAAGAAAACCGCAGTGCGTGTTCGTATGCGTTTTGGCGTTTTCAGCTTTTTTTATTCAGTCTGAGTTTAATCGCAGTGCGGTCTCAGCCTAAGAGTACCTACAGTAAGCCGTAGCTTAATTAAAATATCTTGCTGCCGTAGAGTACAAGTACTTGTACTATTGCTGCTACCCTTGAGACGTAAGCTGAAATGCTTTGTACGTACGTCTCTCTACCACACCCTTAAAACCAGAACACAGTAGCGCTTAACACTTCTGTTACTAGCTTGAAATATGTGTGGCGGTGGTACCTTTGGTGTCGAACCATAAAAAATATATCACTTTCGCATAAATCCCATTATAATATATCATATGCGAATCCGGTACACGTATTATGAGAAATGCATATGTGTCGACACGCAGAACAATAATACCGAATGTACTAATTAATATCGAAGCTGTAAATAGATCGGCTACGGGCCACTGCACTTCCCAATAATAACTGAAACAGTTAAACAATAATAACCATAGTTACTACCTTCATAAAGTTCAAAATAGGCACAACACTATCATGCCATACAACACTTACTATCATTGAGTATTGACCTAAGTACTCGAAACATAAGGTTGAAATTGCAGTGAAAGAGAAATCGTATGATACAGGCTGTTGTGAAAATCACACAAGATTTTAATGTTAATTTAATTATCCGCCGTTAATATAGAAGCCCATAGGAACTGTGACGTTCGGTACGAATTCACAGGCAGTGGCTTCACTCAATTTATTGCTACATTTGCATTGTTTGGAGTACATTTGTGCTTTTTGGGCGTATACAGGCTGGTGTTTTTTTAACCCTGGGTGGTACTAAATTCGATGACCTTATATAAATCTTGTATTACATTCCATAACGTACACATTTGGATTCCGATTTACAAGACGTGATTAAGCATTTTAATATGTACTGACTATAAGATACATAGTTATATGCTTTGAGTGAAAAATTGTTAATGATTAAAAACTTTTTGCCTTTTTAGATTTTGAATGTTGACATCATTACAAAGTTATTTATAACGAATATTGTTGCATAGCAGTCATCTCCTGGTTTACGTCCAGTGAATCAATCAATCAAAGATCAAAGTTTGGTTTTTACTATCAGAAATTGTTGATAGACAATTTTCGATCGTTGGTAGACAAATATTGGATAGATTGTTTAATAATGGGTAATTAGCCTGTGAACCCTAAACCATCCCTTTACCGTGTCACTTTTAACAGTTCATTTGTAAGCGCATTTATTATTTATGTTCATGTAATAAGATGCTTTACAATGAACTTTAACCGAGTGCAATGACCTCTATCACAAATCGAATATCGCTGTATAAAACACAACAATATAAATTAATATACCAACATTAATTTGATTAAACATAATAAATTACAGTACTAATATATCATTCAGTCATATCTTCTGCGGCAATAATAGAAGCTTTGTATTCATACAATCGGTCAGCCGGCTGACTGCCAAATGTTTAATTGTGCTCATTCATATATTAAATTGAATTAGTGCATCAATATAGTTTCTTTGTGCTATTGTCGTGTCACATTAGTATTTTATTCAACAGTATTAACCACAGTGCTATTCAAAAGCTTTCACTCAATAGAAATAGGTGAGAGACAATTTATAGGCAACCATAGCAAGTAGCGCTCATTATTATCAATCTATCTAATGTTTAACAAATTCTACTGTATTGCAATACAATAATAAAATCATTTTAATAACATAACGCAAAAGAGCTACATTACTATTAAGAGTAATCATTTTATTTTGATAAAATTAATGTACTATTTTTTTTAGCAGATTGTGTTAGAACTTTTTGAGGTTCGACTCCAGCGACACCACCCCCACACCTATTTTTAACAGCATAGTTAAGCGCTGATGTACTCTGGATTGAAGTGTTTAGTAAGAGAGATATACATAGCCGAGGCATTCTTGTTTAGTTCTCAGAGGAAGCGGCGCATCTGCGGTTGACCTCAGGTAGAAATTTAAACTTATCTTTGCTTGATTACACATGTCTATAGGATACAGTAGCCTTCATTGTCGTCTTCTACTCAAATATTATAAAAAAACTAGCTTACCCGGCAAACGTTGTGTTGCCATATAAATAAAAAAAAGTTAAGGGTGAACAACCCTTATCACTTAGGGGTATGAAAAATAGATAGTAGCCGATTCTCAGAGCTACTGAATATGCATATAAAATTTGGTGAAAATCGGTAAAGCCATTTCGGAGGAGTACGGTAACTAACATTGTGACGCGAGAATTTTATATATAAGATAACTCGAATACAAACTATGAACTGAAACGCATCGTATATTCTACACAATAAGGATATACTGAGACTTTAACTACTATCCAGTAGCACAATAGAAGCGTTATATAAAATAGTTTTTAAAACACCTACAGCTTTAAATTCACAGCTATTTTATATTTCTATCTTTCCTTTATGTACTGTATAAAGGCAAGAAAGGTAGTTCAAGTGCTGTAACAGGAAGCAATTTCAAATACCAGGCAGCAATTACGTACCTGCTTCAAAAGACGTCTTTAAACGACGTAACCTATAAATTCTGAGAGAGGAAAGTCATTTTACACTAGATTCATGATTCTTAAACAGGTATTTAGTACAATGTACTTATAGTATATTCACGGTTCTTAAGCAGGTTTTTAGTATTTAAAGATGCAGATACTTCAACATAAAAATGTAAATGTATATCGTAAAAAATTACATTTTTATATTATTGTAGAAGTAAACGAGATTTCAGTCCATTTGATGGTATCAACCATACATCTGGAACTATTCCTATCTACGGTAATCTCTGAAAACTAAGGTGGAACGCTTTGGATACCATTGTCTCTCATAACACATTCAAACCCGAATGCAGCAACACTTAATACTACACATAATTAGGCAGAAATCGATGTAGCGATAGTGCCTCTAGAATTCAATCACAAAGTACCTCAACCTTCTAGGGGAAATAGAAGAATTATTTCGACAAAATGTAAAAAATATAGACATAAATAATAGTGTTTTGAATATGGACTTATTTGGAAACTGTTTTGAATGTTTACCTTTGTATGTGCTGTATAAAGGCAAGAAAGGTATTTCAAGTGCGACAGGAAGTCATTTCAAATATCAACAGCAATTACGTAGATGCTTCAAAAGACGTTTTTAAGCGACGTAACATATAAATTTTGAGTATAGTATATATATCCTTTGTTACACATTGAATCATTTCTAGTGTTGATTTGAAGTCTATCTTATCAAGGAAAGTAATTAAAAATGTAAATGTAAATACATAATTAAATTATATATTTTGGACAATAGAAATATCAGATAAACCTAACATTAAGAATCTCATATTAAATGGTTTCAATAATTCTCTAGAAGGTGGTTCGTTCTCTAGAACCCTCTGTGGTTTGACTCCGGAGGACACCATGGCACCTATTTCTGCCTAATAATAGCAGTGTTAAACGCTGTTGTTTTCTGGTTAGACGGATGTGGTAAGGGAGAAATACCTATTCCAGGCGTACCTTAGTCCTCACGGGTAGCAACGCATCTGATAACACCCTCATAATCATAATCATAATCTTATTATTATCTGTAGTTGATTACAGACGTCCATGTGCATGTTAATTTTCTGTTGCTAAGAAAATGGCCGACATAACACTGAAAATGTAAGTATATCAAAAAGTGTCACTTATATTCTACTATTTATATAATAAAAAGCAATAACAGGTACCAAATAACATAATTCAAAAAAGTGAAATACGAACACCAAAGTTATTCAATATCGCGAAGTAAATCTCCATCAGGTTCCAAATGGAATTACAGCCGAAAGTTAAATTAATAACGAGGAAACAAGGTTTCATGCCACTAAATGAAATGTTTCGCGCTTTCCAGTTATTTCGGATACTGCCCGAGGCGATATCAATGCAAATATATATTGCGGTGTATCTATGATTAAAACTAAGATAAATTCGTTATGTTTATTATGAATAATACATTTTATGTGTATGAATTAATTTATACTTATTAAAAAAAAATAAAAAAAATGTTTTTAGTGTCGTCATGTGGTTTTCGTATTCATTTAACAAAACAATTATATTTGATATCCTTATTGTGGTAGTATATAAAAAATAACTGTTACGCCATAAAGATGGTATCCGCCATATTGAATGTAGAACGTCACTTACGAGTAGCTATAGATACTTTGCGTCACATACAGTGGCACATAAGTGAAAGAAAAGCTTGTAAAATGTTCACACAAATTAAATGTAACTTCAATCATGCTTTAATCTAAACAAAAAATATATCAGAGGAGAATTCTTATCGTTTTAAGTGCACGCAAAACATCGCCATAATCTTTAAGGATAGTAAAGAGTTTGTAAGTAGCCTCAAATATTACGGTTGTAATATTTTTGAGATGGATTTCATTTATCCATGAGTGGCAGTGACCAGAAATAATGACTCAGAGACATTTAAACAAAATTATATTAATCACATAAATCTGGGTGAACTTAATTACAAAAATAATTAGGCAAAATAATATTTACATTCCATTTCCAAGAACAAAGTCATAAGTAGAAGCTAGTTTATGTATAAAAATGTGCAATCGCATAAACATCAAAGATTTATGTTATTCGGAATCAAAATTAACACAATCTTTGGCGCCATTCATCCGTACGAAAGTGTTGTCGCCGCTGGCCGCGTGCCAACCCGGCATACTATTACGAGATACTACTAGATAATTCAATGATTATAGTAGGAACTGTACCTGGCTTGAAGCGGCTATCTTTGTTTAGCCTAAAAGTATATTCCAGTTATGATGTTCCAGGTTTGTTCTCCGGTTAGGTAGGCAGAACGGTAGGAACATATTCATATTAAATTCAAAGTTGTACTAATGGCGATAATCATATTCCATAAATACTCATAAATGTATTCCTTTACCTTTAGTAATATTTTTAATTAAAATAAATATATACATGCCATATAAATAAAAGAAAGATTTCAACCAAAGTTTATTTAACCAGCGTCGGCTCATAAATTAAATTTAATCGGATTATCCTAAGTATTATATTAAACCGCAAAATTATGGTATTACTGAATACTTTAAACTAAATACTCATAATAATTATGGTAATAAAATTAATTACTTATTTCAAAATAACTCATGAGCTTAATACACGAATACCTAAAAGATTATTCGGTAAAAGTCATCATGAATCTATTTATCAATAAACTTCATTCTAACAACCACGAAATACAAAACAATAGTTTCAAGTAGAATAGGTAGGTACTTTCTCCACATTCCACTTTCTAAAGTTGTCATAGCAGTTAAAACAACTGCACTAATTGTTTTGGAGTCCATCCAAAGACATTCTTAACCGAATTTCACGGGTAGTGAGATGCATACAATATTGCTATACCCGTACGAATTTAGTGGGTAACAATTCTGTAATGAGGTGCGGGATTAGGACTTGAAATATGGTATATGAATGTTATGTCCCTGTATTCCACGCTGTAGAATATTATAACGTAAACTGTCTTACTGTTATTTACAGGGATTCTCTCAGGATGAGAAGAGTTTAGGGCTTACACACGTTTTATAACTCTATGGATAATAGGCCCTGAGACCAAAAAACATAGATTTAGCCTTAAAAATGGAGTATAGATTATTTTAAAAATGCTTAATAGGCAAAACGGTAACTATAGTGCCGATTGCTTTACGATTTCTGACTAACGCTTGATTAAAATTTATCGCGTGCTGTTAAGGGCCCAAATATACGATTGATACTCGTAAATTACATAAATTGCTAATTCGTATCGTTTACAAAGTCTACTATGGCGTTGAAACCATAAAAGGCGACTAATAATTGGTAAATTTCAAATACCAAATTTCAAAATATTAATATAGTATGTCAGAAATCTAGTATGGTAGAATCCTTTGTGGTTAGACTCTAGCGGCATCATCGCGACACCTATTTCTACCTATTAACAGTAGTGTTAAGCGCTGCTGTGTTCTGGTTTGAGGGTGTGGTAAGGGAGACACACTTTTCCGAGGCGTTCCAGCTTAGACCTCAGGAGTTGATAACAGATGGGTTGATAACAGGGTGGCAGTAGTCACTTACTATCATGCTCGACTGTTACTCCCATATGATAAAAAAAAAACCTTTTTAAATAACTCTCAGGCATGTAGTGCAGGTTCCTTACAATGTTTCAATGGAATTTCAAAATGGGTTGTCTGCATACTTTTGAGCTGAGATCTAGTCTAAATGGCAGTAATATTTTTGACTACTAAAATGGAGTACGGGCTTAAACCAGAAGAATGTTAATAGCAGGAAATTTGAAAATCGTAGTATGAGAGCAGTTTTTAGGGAACTAGATATTAAGAATGTCGTACAAAAGTATTTTCTCCCACATGTGTAAAACTCAATATCATACATATAACATTTAATAATGGTACTATATAATTTAGTAGGTAGGTACAGCGGATTTATGTATATATAAGATTGACAAATTTTATTGTCAGTACGTTTATTATATTTTTAAAAAATATAAACGGATAATTAATTCTAATTTTGTTAGCCAATCAGTTGTCATTTGTTGTAACTAAGTTATGTATTTTAACCTTTGACTGAATGGGTCACCTACTGACCTGACTGGGTCATCTAGTATATTAATTTAGATCACTATTTTTCAAAGTGGGCGATAACGCATTTTTGTGGTCAACGAAGGCCTACAAGGGGGGCAGTAAGGGCCTATGAAAATCGGGTATTGAAGAGGTTAGAGGGTTGGTTTGTTTGTGATTTCTTATTTTAAACTAAAATTAAAATTTACCTTTTTTTCGTTCTCTTCTTTGATTTAATACAATAAATAATATATCGTGGCTTTTAGTACTTTACCCAGAAGCAAATCAAACAACAATAATTGTTTTAAATGATTGATCGATTAATTAAAAATGGGAGACGCTGGATTATTTATTTATTCTTTATTGACCAAAAAGAAAAATGTGGTACCAGTCAACCTTGAGGATGTGTAGGAATAAATCGAAGGCGGTTCAATAACAGGAACAATGGATTCTCAGTGCGAAACAAATATTTTGAGAGCCTCTGACCTAGATCCTCAGTTCTATTAATTCAATTAAATCTAGAGTAAACACCGAAGTGCTGCCACCCGATCTGCGGTCACCACGCGCCAGGTGCCTTATTGAACTCGACCGGTCGGATATTCATGCTACAGTAATTTAGTATAACATTGTTAGTTAACTATACTAATTGTATCCTATGGACGCTGGTCAACGGTAAATTGGTTAGCTTGTTTGTTTGGCAAAGGTCATCTTCGATTTTCTGTTTTAGTATCTGTGTGCTGTGAAAATTAGTAGTTGTTAAGACACTCGGCCTCTTGGTCGAGGGGTCTGAGGTTCAAATCCCAGGCACGCACGCACCTTTGGTTTTAAAGTTACGTGCGTATTAGAAATTAATGATCACTTGCTTAAACGGTGAAGGAAAACATTGTGAGGAAACCTGCATACCTGTATACCTGATATCTTATAAAAAAGTTTCACGGGTATGTGGCGTCTATGAATTCGCTTTTGTCTAGCCCGGTGGACTATGACTAACCCTTCTCATTCAGAGGAGACCCGACACCAATAGTGGGTCGGTAATGGGGTGATGATGATGCATGTGCTACAAATGTCTGAATATAAATACTATTATTTACAAATGACGCAGGTAGTGACCACCCTTGTCAAAGATCCTATAATCTATCTAATGTTTTGTAATCATCAGCCATAGAAGTAAATGCATTGTGAACATTTGGAACTGTAAAGCTATAACGGTTCTATAGATAAAGCGAAAAACGCCGAAAAGTAGCTGTTACTTGTATGGCGACCCCCATGTTTGTGTAGTTTTCTTATACATACTCTGTAAAAAAACAAGTTCAAGAGATAGAGCCCTGTGACCCACAGACAGAGGAGGGTTAGTAATAGGGTTCCGTTATTTCCCTTTGAGTACGGAACCCAATAAAATTGATTAAATTATTATTAATATTAATAACGGACATAACCACCTACTAATAATTATTCTCGATATCAATTCCACGTACAATTTGGAAACAATTGCCTGTATTATTGCGTTTTACGCCACCATTGGTTCATTTAGATTTTCATCAGCCAGCGACGTTGAATCCCTCTAATCCCGACCTCATTTCAAAACTATTAGCCACTAAATTTGAGCGGACATAACGATATTGTATGCTTCACACTACCCGTGAAACTCACTAAGTATGTGTTTGGATAGACTCCAAAACAATTAGTGTTGGGAGGGCAATGCGGATGTAGTTTGTTCCGGCCCGCTCCTTCGTTTGTTTAACAAGTCGGTTTATATTTTTTTAAAGAAGGGAAATAGGAAACTAGCATGTAATTTAACTGATAACAAGATCACAGACGTATAAGCATGTAATCGATACTAAATATGATTGAAATCCTATTAAAGCAAGGCAGTAAACGCCATAGTGATATTCCATCATCTGAATGATATCATCTTATTCAGCGCCTTGATATCATCGTAATCAGTTTACCTGTTTATGGCATATAGTTGATTTTTACTCTTTCGTGGTTGAAGCAGTTTTTATAATAAGTAAATTACTTTTATATTTTTTAATTATTTTTAACCCCTTCGTTTTATTCTTCTGTGTAATTGTAATTATCATTTGTTTTTATTATATTATTACTTAGTTTTGTACTGTAGTACTGTTGTGTAGTAAATATACTGCAATAAACTTGTTTACTTTATTTTACTTTTTCTCTTACTGCACCCTGCACAACAAAAAACAGCAGCGCCTTAGTACAGCAATATAGAAACACTACTGTTGTAAGGCAAAAACAGTGACCCATAATGCCTTCGAATTTATAACACGAAGAACTACAACATTTGATTTTACATGTGAATTAACTTAGGTTCTAATGCAACAAACGAGCGTGCAATCTACTTTAGTTATTCTCGCTAATGGACAAGTATAAACGAAATTGCAGGTTCGCTACACACTCGCTTTTATTTGAGTCGTTAGTTTTGTTTTCCATTTCACACCCTTCACTTTTGACTTAATCACGTTAAGTTTGTATTGTGTATGTATTATTGTTAGCAGTAATAGCCTAGTGGTTAAGAAACTCGGCCTCCCAATCGAGGGATCCAAGGTTCAAATCCCAGGCACGCATCTCTGATTTTGCAGAGTTATGTGCGTATTAGAAATTAATTATCCCTTGCTAAACGGTGAAGGAAAACATCGTGAGGAAACCTGCATACCTGAAAGATTTATAAAAAAAATCTCAAATGTATGTGAAGTCTATCAATACGCACTTGGCCATCGCGGTGGACTGTGGCCAAATGCTTCTCATTATGAGAGGAGACCCGTGCCCAGTGGGACAGTAATGGGTAGTTGATGATGATGATGTGTATGTATTACGGTAGAGCCAAAACAGTAGATGTTGGAATACATTTCTTGAATGAATAACGTATTTTTTAGGATTTTAATATTTGATATGATCGAAGTAGTAAACCAGTATGCTGCCTGTCGGTAAGAAATATATCGTCTCCCCCATGCAATTCTATATTTAATTCTACATTAAATAGGGGTTCTTCCTCCAGTCAATCACAGATGCGTTGCAACTCCTGAGGAGTAATATTTTTGCCTCATAGACAGCCATATGTTTTATTATAAGTTATTTTATAAAACGGCAAACCTTAACAGGAGGTACCCAAGTCAGGGACACTATCGGAAAAATTTTCGCAATACAATTCCTTTCTGTACTTAACTCTTAAAATTAAAACATTTTTAGTAATCAACGTTATTATAACCGACAAAATAAATATGTTCTCTCCCAATTTTCATAATTCGAAAAGTTTCAGTTTCAGTTTTATTTTCAGTCAATTAATTTCGTGTCAAGTACGAACATCTGTCCAGTTATTTGTTAGACAACTCGCCGTGAAAATATAATTCATTTTCATTAACAAGCATCCGTAAATACGGAGACAGATAACGAATACGTAATTATAGATTTTCGTCAAAAATATCTCGGCAGCGAGACGAACACTAACAAGCATTACTGTCGAAATATAAACATTATATTTAACTACTTTCTGACCCAGCAAACGTTGTGTTTCCATATAAATAAAAAAATATTAAGGGTGGACAACCCTTATCAATTATGATAAATAGACAGTAGCCGATTTTCAGGCCCACTGAATATGCATATAAAATTTCGTGAAAGTCGGTAAAGCCGTTTCGGAGGAGTACGGTAATTAACATTGTGACACGAGAATTTTATATATAAGATTTAACTGGTTTCTTCATACCAAAGGCTTAACTATATACGAGTAGTAGTAATACAGCGAACGTAGAAAAGAAGTCTCTCGGTCGGAAGGTCCTGGGTTGAAATACCAGGCACGTATACACCTATGTTTTGTAAATTATGTACGTGTTATAAATTAATTACTTATTATTTACTATAACGATGAAGAAAATTATCGTGAGGAAAAATGTTCTCAAAAGCAAAATCTACCAATTCGCACTTGACCAGCGCCGTGAACTGTGGCTTAAGTCCCTCTTATTCTGAGAGGACACCCATATCCAGCAGTGGGATAGTAATGGATTGATGTTTCAATCTACGCAGACTGGAAAAGTATCGTTCATATGTCATCTATTGGGGGTAAGTCTATCTCAAATAATGTCAGCTATCAATTTATGCGAGATGCTTTTAAGTAGTGTGATGCGAGATGAAAGGTTTTGTGTAAAAATTCTAACAATGTCAACTATTAAGTATTTAATTACTATTGTAAATACCATAAACCATTCGTAATTTGACTCAGGGAGCTTACTTATCTTTACTTATCTTTGCAATACTGTTTGATACTTCTGTAATATAAAAGAAAAACTATTTATGCTATACTCCTCTAAATCGGTACAAAGTATTTTTGAATTTGTAATTCTAATTTTTATTGGCTCTGAACAGTGGCCAAAAATATATTGTTAACGTAACGCATAAATAGTAAACAAATGTTTTTACGAAGAAGTATTACGTGACATATTAGTAGGTGTGTTTTGTTTTTTTTTTATAATATACTCGTAGGAGTAGCAGACGAGCATGCAGTCCACCTGATGGTAAGTGGCTACTGCCGCCCATGGACTTCCTATGATATCCTATCCTTCCTTGGATATTCCTACCTGAGGTCGGCCATAGATGCGTCGTTAACACTGACGACTAAGCTGGAACGCCTCGAAAAAGTATGTCGCCCTTACCACACCCTTCAAAACGGAACAAAGCAGCGCCTAATACTGCTGTTATTTGGCAGAAATAGGTGTGACGGTTTCCGAACCTTCCGTTTTTTCTTAGTGTTCACTAATATGCATAGCCCTTTTGTAGAATATACGGGAATTCCGTGGCCAGGGATCAAACCCGGAACCCTTACGTCAGAGCGGTATGGTGCCTCCGCCACGCGGGTGGTCAGCAACAAACACCAAACATAACATCGTTCCCTAACTGACCTATCATGACGCTAATATATTTTTATTTTCTCTCTAGAAATCTTTCAGAAATACCGGGCAATACTTCAAGGCGTGGTTGGCAGCCGTGGGAATGTTTTCTTGTTATTTAATGCAAAATTGATTTTTAAATAGCTTGTATGTCATAGATAGTTTCGCGACTTCATGCCTGTTTAAGCTTTTGTAAATATTATTGACGAATGACGCAGTGCTGATGACGCCGATCTGTCACGCAGTATATTTCATTGCCAGATCGGCCTAGAAAAACATCTGAATTGATAAATTAGGTATCTGTCCTAGGGTTTGTAGTTTGCGTGCTCATCTGTGTGTGTTCTTGGAAACCACGATATTGAATATGTTAGTATGAGGCTAAGGCTATTTTGAAGGTGTCATTCGATCTGTCTTCATCTCAGAAGTGTCATTGGATTATTTTTAGGCCAGGAGTACGCAAGACGTTTTATAGTTACGGATGTCTACATCTTTTCAGTTATTTTTCTGTAGTAGTATTTTTTTTAATCAACAATGATTTATCCTGGTATGAACCCAGGAAATTATTTATTCCAAGAGGACAAATGGTACTTAATATGTGCATAATGGTGATTAATATGTTGAAGATACTTCAGAAAAATCAAACACTGCGTCTATTTTAAAAAGTAACTTCAAAACCGAAAAACGAAAATATCTTCTTTCCTTTTTGCCTTTTTTTTTCGATGGGTATTGCATGTACCGTGAAGTAATCCGTACCAGTTATGGACATCTTAATTAGTGATTATTAAGGGTAATTAGTTTCCGCTCCTGACGACTTAAAATGCCCAATGTATCACACTCTTTTTGGCAGCTCATTTCTAACAAAACTAATAAAAGCGTGTTTAAAAAATACAGCAGTTTTATTAGTTTGCAAAATACTCAAGGCATCAAGCCACTAATATTTTAATCTGGAACACCTAGATCGTGGGTTAGCGATAGAGTTCACTATCTGTGCATCAACGATCTCATTGCAAGACGAAAATAATTATAACCCAAGGTCACGCCCACGCCGGGAATTTTATTTCCCGACGTGCAATCGCGGCTTCATTGCAATATTTTCGATTGAACGACTTTGTTTTTCACCTTTCCCCGAGTATTGTTCTGGAATGATGCACTAAATAATGGGTAAAGTGTTTGCTAATGAAATTCTTTTGAAATAGAAGTCTATTAGCATTCCTTGTCTTTTAAAACAATGAAGAAAAACGTGATAATAACAATGTGTTAATAAAAGTATGTTGATGTTGATGAAAAGCATGTGGTGCATAATGTGTTAATAGAAAGATGCTATTATACAATATACATTATTATTTTATTCGTAAATACTTAAAGCTATATCTGTAACTCTTCATTTTTTTAAATCAATTAACAGTGAGCTTGTATATTTATATACATATCTACAATATGTATTTTCGGCGTCCACAAATTATTTATCCGATTTAAAAAAAATATAAACTATGAACTCAGAAGTTATGTGAATATAATAATAATGGGTAACTGTACAATTATAGTAATTAAAATTAATTAAATTAATAAGACACTACTTATTAATCGCGTGACGTAATTGGAAATCTAAATTAGTAACGTTATGAGGAGGGAACGCTGCGATCCAATTTATCCCTCGGTTCTTTGTAAGGATACAGTACTAGCATGCCATAATTTATCTTATGTGTCCGAAAAAACAAAAATATTTTTTTGCACAACAAGCAAGCTTCGCAAAACTGGCACCCGTGTAATAACATTCGTATGTCGCGAATGGAATTGCACTTTTTCTTATTTTCAACGTTCCGTTAAAATTTGTGAAAACATAATTTTCAAGACTAGTTTTGCTTTTTTGAAGCCCAACATAATGTTATTTCAATGAATATTGTACACTATAAAACATCTTAAAATTAGGAATGGTTAATAGTTTTAAATAAACTTTTTAAAATTGACTCCGCAGACACTATCGCCAATCCTACTTCAAAAAGCAATATTAGCTGTGTTCTAAGTGAGGCTAAGAGTATGCTCAAGTTTGCAAATCATTACAATTGATTGTTTGGTTATATACTAGCAGCCATAGGCGGTCGCCCATAGCTTTAATAAATGATCGTTTGGTACTTCAATTTCCTAAAAAGATTGCCTTTTGCATTCGAGTCGTAGATATTCAGGATACTCATGTAGAAATAGACCACTTCATGTGTTATAATGATAACGTGACAATACGTACGGTACGTTTCAATTATATTTATATATATTTTACCTACCTATAGACTCAATGGTCATCCTATGTACTATCTAAGCAATCTTTATCTCTTCTAGCGCGATGCGTTGACCTGCATGTCTGCTTGATAACTCATAGGTCACGTTTATAACAAAGCATATTCCATAGTGAGTAATTTTGTGGGATTATTGCAATATATTTGTTTTTCTAAAATAGTATAATCTTCAATCCTTCGATACTTAAGGGAGGGAGGGAGGGTCGTCATCAACAGTGGGATGAAATTGTGAAATAATAAATATAAAAAGAAAAACAAGTTAAATATATTGATTGTGATAATGAAACGAAACTTATGATAATATTCATGGTGATGACTATAATGATAATGATAATAGGAATATTATCTACTGTTTGATTAAATTCCCGGGTCACGCTACTAGTTGATTCGGCTGTTTATTAATTCGAATTTGAAGTTGGGAATGAATACAATAATAAAGCTTAGAAACTTAATTCACTTTGTCCCTGTAGTACCGGGACCAGAATAGGGCTACGGTATCCCCTGCCTGTCGTAAGAGGCGACTAAAAGGGGCTTCCGGAGTTGCGGGCGGCAAAAGTGGGAGCTCAAACCGTCCAGCAAGCGACCCCGGGAAGGACAGCGGTTTTGTGTGGTCGCATATCGCTGTAATCATCAGGGGATGTGAGAGGAGCGTAAATTGCTCCCCCTAGGGCCCGATAGAAGGGCATCGCGTTAGGAGGACTCCGATTGTGTTCCGTTGGAGATCCCGGAGTTCTCCACCAAACGCTGAGGACGGCCATCGGGGGGGTTTTAGTGCGGTAAAAATCCCACATAACCCGGCATCACTCCCATGGCGTCGGGTACCTTTTGAAGGTTTCCCCCTCGTCAACAAAAAAAAGGAACTTATGTCACTTACTTCATTATAAGCAACATATGAATTTATTCTCCACGTAATATAACACCTTGTTTCTAAAAAAGGGAATGCGTTGACCCGTATACCCTACTCGTGGACTCACGGGTCATAAAGCTTTAAACGGGGTGTGTATCGCAATTGATTAGCCACGTTATTTTTTATAAAAAGCTATTTTTTATTTGTAATGGAAACATGATTAAACTTTTAAATAAAAAATGTAACAAAGTGTTATTTTACTTTACGACCTTTAAAAAATTACTCCTCATTGGTTCATACTTGTGCAATCCTAAGACAAACTTATGTGAGACATGTATCAATAGCAGACCTCATACCCTTACCATGAGTTTTTACGTTTTGACAAATTAGATTGTTTTGGTATTTGTTTACGTATTTGCCCGTACTTTCCAATCAGCGCCGCTAGCGGATTATATCAGAACTATAATAGTGTGAGTAACATTAAATGTCTAAATTGACAAAATGGCGCTTTATGTTTTGTCTCTCTTTTTGCGAACATGTAAGGTAGACAAAAAGACTTGAGCACTTACTTATTGTTACGTTTACTCAGTCTACTAAGAACACAAACGGAACAGAATAATGGATTGAGTAAACGTAACGTAAGATTATAGGATGTTTTGAAAACTCATGGTAAAGGTACAGGTTGGACTCTAATGTTATCTGCGATTTATTACAGATGTCCCTTACCATTCAGCTTTCGGCTTCTATATTATTACAAAAAAATTGAAATGCATTCTGCTGTTCCTCGTCTAAAAAATTAAAATATAAAGAGAATATTAAAACTTTCGTGTTTCTTTATATCAATCAGATAATTTACATTACAAATCTACAAGACTGTTAGCCAATTAATCTTTGCAATTTTCTGATGATTAATTGTAAAGATCGTACGAAAAATGTTTTTAAATACATCTTCTCTCGAACATTTTGAGATCAAACGCTTATTTTCAATAGTAGACAATGCCGACAGCAAGTATGTTGAACGTTTTACAAAACTATTTTAAATTTAATAAATAGCAATTGAAGTCTTTGCAATTCTTTATTGTGCTCGTAAAATTTGAATAAAGTCGTAGTGATATTTTAATCTTTTAAGCAATTTTGAAATAAGAATAATTGAGATATTTCATCGGGTACTCACGATACGCGTTTTTATTTTTTCTATCGTCGATATTTTATAAATTATATACTAATATATTTTTGCCTACGTGCCTCTAAATTCTGGACATCGTATGGTATTATATTTTATTTAGTTTAAATGGTTTTACGTCTAGATATTTGTTACTAGGTAAGAAATATAGCACGGCATCAAAATATATTGAAATCTATACTGAAGTTTATGAAAAAAACAATTACAAGAAAAATCCACTGGCATTTTTACCGGATTCAGTTCAGATTATTCAGGTCCAGTAAAAAAAATACCATTACGATGAGCTAAACAATCCTAAAAGGTCATATAAATTGTATGAAGATTGAAAAACTACCGCCTCCGAAGGACTTCTTGAATGAAAATAATAAATTTAAGTTTCTTCGTGTGAACAAGACCTAACAGTCATCCTAGTTCAATGAAGAGATAGCAAGTATAGCACATTAGCAATGCAAAATTTATCAGCAAACAATTATCAAGTGTTGCGTAACAGCTTTACGATCTCAGCTCTCAGTTCCTTGATCATAACTTTTGTTTATCGAGGTCAGACTATTTTAAGGTCTGTGATACACATTCTGTCTCGTTCTCGATGAAATTGTAAGATAGGTGAAAATATAGTATAACTCATTTTAACATGCGGCTTCTTTTTTTATAATATAGGAGTAGCAGATGAGTATGCAGTCCACCTGATGGTAAGTGGCTCCTGCCGCCCATGGACATCTGTAAGCAACCCCAGATAGGATTAGATATTACTACGTGAGGTCGGCCACAGATGCGCCGCTACCCCTGAGGACTAAGCTGGAACGCCTCGGAAAAGTCTGTCTCCCTTACCACACCCTTCAAACCGGAACACAGCAGCGCCTAACACTGCTGTTATTAGGTGGAAATAGGTGTGGCGGTGGTGCCGCCGCACCTATTTCGAACCCTAAAGGGTTCTACCACCTTCAAAAGACTTCGCTCGCGGGTGGAGGTCGACGACAGATGATTTTATCTATCGATCGGAAACTATTTTTTTAATAAAAGATACCCTATATCCTTTTATGGACCTCTGAAAATCTGTATACAAAATTTTATGTCAATCGGTTTGATAGTTACGGCGTGAAAGCGTAACAAACAAACAAACAATCTCATTTTCGCGTTTATAATTTGAATTAGGATGACAGGCAGAGCCTTTACTATTTTGTTCGTCTGTAGGTGTTGGTTAAATGAGTTTTCTCTATTGCTCCACCTGTTTTGCGCCATAGTAAATATTGAATATTGTCACAGTTCATATAAAGTTTTTAGTGTTTGTTGGTAATAGCAGTTAAGTATAGAAGATCACAGATTTGATTTCCGACTGAACCAACGTGTAAATTATAACTTCAATGTGTTGACCGTATTAAGTATGTTCCCACATGTTTGTATTTGTTTAATGTAAGGAGACATGAGACAAGTAACAATCAGCTTTTTTAATATACCAGTGTGTTTCGTGAGATTAGTAGATGTATGTACGTTGTACAATATTGACGTTAGACGCAAACTAAGTCGCAGGCACAGTTCATTATAAAATATTTTTATATTTCGTATATACGAGTATCATTCTATAAAAATAGAATGAGTGTTTACGAAAAATAAAAATAATTTTACATTTTTATACTGTTATTCTTTGTGTGCCGAATATATATATATGCTAGCTGTAGATAGACAACAAATATACTATTAAAGTTTGTATCTCATACATTCCAGATAATTCTAAAGAACCCGCTAGTATAAGTATGTTAATTCAATAACACTTAATCGCATTTTATTGCCGCATGCAGCTCTATATTTGTACTTGCAAGTGACTTGCATTTTCCGTTTACATATAATATTATCTTCATTATTTCATTAAGAATTATGATATACAAATACAAATAGTTCTACAATAAAATTGAATGATGTCTGCAATTTTTAAACTAAGATCTTCATTGAGGTAAAACGCTGTTTACTACCCTCATATTGTGACTTGTATGGAAAGAGAATAAAAAGTCCGGCTATCAATTCTTAATTCGTAAGTTCTTCGGCTTACGGTTATCTTGGCCGTCTGAGTCAATTTTAAATTAATTACTGATGTAATATATGTTATTATTTACGTAGAAACAAGGACCTTCCGTTATCAAAAATAACAAGAGTACACGTGGTGTTGCGCACGGAGCTAGACATAAAAAATAATAAAGGAAAAGTCCTTTTTTAATTAATTTCTCAGTAGAACTTTCGTAAGTTTCCGATCTTTAAGAACTTACCCTATCCAGAAGAACAATCCAAATCACACACACATTGACAGCACAGACATAAACAAACACAAACACGGAACACCGATACGAATACAACTATCGCCCACGTGTTGCGTTGCACTGAAAAACTGGAAAGAAAAACAAATTCATGAACACACTACGCTCCACACTTCGCCGCAAGTAACTGACAACTGACCGTACATTGCCGTGTAGACATCAGAACAATTTATTTTCATATACATCGAACGCATCGACATACTCGTATACCGATCGATTGTAGCGGATCCCTCGTGGTCACCTACGTCTGCCGTCAAACAGCAAGGGGAACACCGCGGCGATATCCACAGATAATTATACTTTTGACCTTTGTGCTTCAACTACCAAAGATTATAAATATGGCAGAGAGTGCATGCACCTAAAAAGTTCAAAAAATATTCATAAATAAAATGCGTTAAATATATACTATTATTTGGTTGTTTTTTAAAGTGGACGGGATTTTGAGCTTATGAAATTAAATCGACGTGTTGTTATTTTATTTAGAGTATTAATTTATAGGACGATGTATTGTTTCACATACACGTTTTTTTGTTCATTCCATATTCAAATTCTACCGAATCTGGTATTCATCTGATTTTGAATTTTGAAGATAGAATTCATCTTGAGTATACTACAAAATTGTGGATGCTGTTAGGACAGTCTGCATGTTCCCTTCTTTTTAACACGCTTTTATTAGCTTGGGTTGTATGTATGTATGTATATATGTACGTAATAGAGTAACAGAATCTGTGAACCTGATTTCTATCTACTTTAATAGGACTATTTACTACAAACATTTAACATCAGGCAGTTCGTTTTCTGCGCTCATAGATTCAAATGTGTTTTTATTATTTGTCTTCTTTCATCTGTAGAAGATATTCTAGGAAAGTCCTCAAAAGGAGATAAACGATAACAAGAAAATTTTACGCAAGATTATATTATGGGCTAATATTGACTTAAAACATAATATTAAATGGACCTCAGTAAAAATCGAAAAACCGAGCGCGCGGGCGATATTAAATGAAAGTTCACGCCCACTAAAGAGGACTCTGGCCACAGATACTTTTTTATCTTGATCGTGATTCTATTTTTGAATTTCTGCCAATGACATATTTTGATTACCGTTTTACTGCCAGTCGCATCGGAGCTGGGTCGTAAATTTTTACATTTTTCGTTCCGAGAACACAAGACATCCGGGAAGCTATTCATGAGAGTGAGGTGTTGATGTGTGATGTGAGTAATATGAGTAAATATATATCGTGGAATATTTTTGATTTCATTGGTTACATATGAGATGCATATAGGATTATCTGGTGAATCATCGCATGCGATCTGAGCAAATAGAAAACATATAAGCGTTTCATGTTGTTAAATATTTCCATTATTTAATATATTTCAATTTCACATTTATACTACGGCGTCGAAACAAATCACTTTGACATCTAAAGGTATATTTCAAAAGAAGCTGTGTGTAAGATGATGCCTATAGTCCTACTTTTGGTAATAGCCTACTAATGGGAAATATTTGGAACTACTTAATTCAAGCCTGTCTAATGGTAAAAGTTGACTTGCTACCTATACCTAATAATGATTGATTACTAATTATGAGCTTGCTAGCATATTTTTCTTAGGTAAATATAAATGTCTGAAAATTTTAATATAATAGGCCACAAGCATCTTTGAGAACTTTACGAACAAATCATATAAATGTACTTTTTTCCTTTACTGTTAAATCAAGTGATAATTATCTTCTAAAAAGCACCTGCAAAAATGAGCAAGTTCGCGGCTTTGAACCCCGGACCGACACTACGCATGAGTAAAACAATATTGGTTAACTCAATCTCTAGTTCACTTTCTATTCACTTATTTCTAAAGTTCCTTTTAAATTTCTCTAATAACAGATTTCTTCCTTTAATATGGTTTGGAAATAATTGGGCTTTTGTTGTTTTACAATTCTCCAGGCAACACTGAATCAATATTAAATGATAGGTCAGGGATACACCGGGAATTTTTTAAACTGTATTTTGTTTAGATTAAAGGATCTTGCTGTCTACTTGATAGTACGTAGTCACTGCTCCACATGAACAACTGTAGCGCTGCTGGGTTCCGGTTTGAAGGGTGTGATAAGGAAGACATACTTTTCCGAGGCGTTCCAGCTTAGTCTTCAGGGGTAGCGGCGCTTCTGTGGCCGACCTCAGGTAGGAATATCTAATCCTATCTGGGCTTGATTACAGATGACCTATATTATTAAAAAATGCAATACATTTTTATAAATTCTTGACATAGTATCTTCTTTCAATTTATTATAAAATACAATATGATTATCTCTACTACCAGTCATACTAGTAATACCTCCTTCCAACGCTGAAGCGCAAATCAAGGAGAGAAAAGGCACTTAGCGTAAACGGTACAAAATACAAAATGCCTTTCAATTCATATTTGAGGCAAATTGTGAAAAAAATTAAAGTCGGATTGCTGTTACGAAATCCTTGAGCGGCGCTACGTCGAGTCCCGGCTCTTCCAGAAACGATTATCCTCTTGTGGAAAGGAAAATGGCCGCCGCACTTCTGTTATACGCGCCACTCAATTCGTGTTTACGGCAATTTACCACTTTGCGCCTAAATGGTGCATTGATTTGTTAAAAATGAGAAGGTTTGTGTCGGTTTCGTATAATCTGGAGGCACGGCCTCCGCAAGTCGAGCAATTATTATTTTTTACATTTGAAGTGTTCAAAGCGCTTAATACACGGTGATGTTGTGGTGGTTAAAACTCAGCTTCTGAATCGGCAGATCTAAGGTTCCATGAAATTTACTGAAGTCAATTACAAAATTAGCTTTTATAGTCCTAAAGACATGACAATTACGGATGTCCATGGGTGGCAGTAGCCACTTACCATCAGATGGACTGCAGCTCGTCTGTTACTCCATATTTTACTATATTATAAAAAAAAAACTCTATATGAAACAGCTTTTACTCGAAGGCAATCACTAAGGCGTTGCTCTTCTTAAGGACCAAGATGACCTTGTATGTAAGTCAGTCTGTGATCAGCTTCAAGTAAAACCACTCTTCTATATGGAGTCGGGTACAGCTGTTCACCGGTCGTAGCGATTACTTACCATTCGGTGGGTTGCATATTCGTTTGTTACTCCAATCGAAATAAAAATTCGCGCCGAAATAAAAATAAAAAATGTATAAGAAAGTGCTCCTTTATACGCTGTCTCCCAGTGTGTAGCCCGCCTTTCTAAGGGTAAGGACAGCTGAAAGCAAATGACGAGAATCGATATGGGGTTTTAATAATTGATTGGGCGAGACCACAGCCGGCTCCAATCCGTAGTAAATATTTGTATGTAGTTCCTATTGTATTTGAAGTAATATTTCTTTAGGTGTATTTGGGAAAATTATATGACAGTTTGACATGAGTCAGCTCCAAGGGAAGTCCCTATAATTATAAGCAATGTGTTTTATGGATGTCTTGTTTCATATCTTTTTAAATTGTAATATATTCTGATTGGTACGATTAAAGTGGAAATTATAATATATCTAAAGAATTATAAGAAAAACACGATAGTGTAATATTTGATAATTAATTGAAAAGAAAAACATAAGTACGTACATCTGCTTTAATACATTGCTCTCCGCAGTCCGGTAATAAAGCATAAGAATAAATAAAAATATTATCGAATTATAACTTGTAGATTATATTTACTGATGACGCAAGACTGAAACAGAAATAACTGTACATAAATATACTCTTATTTGTTAAAATTAAAAAATATATTATTTTGTTTGTTTCTCTGTTTAGGTTTGTAGGGTTTAATAAGAAAGACTTTTATATACTTTTTCCGAGACATCCTAGCTTAGTCCTCACGGGTAGTGCGCATCTGTGGCCGTCCTCAAGTAGGAATGTAATCTTATCTGGGGTTAATTACAGAGAGAATCCATAGACAGCAGTAACCATTTATCCTCGGGTGGACAGCATACTCGTCTGCTACCCCTACACTATTATAAACCATGAATCGCTAATCCTTAAAAGTAGCATATCTTTTACAGCCGTTAATGTTTATTATTTATTTAATACACTTAACTAATATAGTCATCGCGAGAGTTCATTGCTAGAAGCCTACTCAATGCACGTCGTAAATAGAAATTTCCCCTTCTCACTGAACTGCGTCAGATCGACGCTGACTACGCTTAAGTAGCCATTGTATTTAATATTACATTTCATATTCATAAAAATAATCTTCTTTACTGATCATTATTAATTAACTAACTATCTACTAAGATCGCACGTATCACAAAAGAAGACAACACTCATAAAGGTTTAAGAATTGCAATTTAAAAATTCACAATGAGCTCGCAATGAAATTCGTAGGACAAGATTGGGAGCTATTTAATTACTTTATGTAATTGTTATTGAAATTATTTTAAAAAATACGTACTTATATATGTATATCATTGAATTACATAAAATTTAAAAATATATCATTAGAAGAAAAAAGCTATTTTTTAAGAGAAACAAATATATTTACGTCACTTTTATCTTGCATGTACTAATCTCTACTCAAGTTTCCGTGTAAGATAAAATCCACTTATACGTTAACAGCCACACTAAACATTTCACACTAGCTGGTATACCTGGCGGGGTGCCAGATCGACATCAGTCCTTGGTCACTTTATTGCGGCATCTATCTCTCTTTTGGCGATCGTTCTCATGTTATGGGTCCAATAGAAGTAGAACAGGTCTATTGACGCTTAGAGCACTTAATTGCTTGCAATTTGGTCGGTTTATTTTATGCTCTCCTTTGGAAAAACAGGTTAATTTTAATTAATTTTGTTGACCACTTCAGTTTAGCGAGGGTTAGCAAAACAACTAAGGCTTACCTGAGTTAGGACTCCAATTCTATTTGGAGTTGATTGCAAATATTGTAGGTTGATTGTATCACTTTCTATAAAACGTAAAATACTCGTATTTATTAGCTTAATATGGTCTAATAGCTTAACGCTTATTTTTCGTGGTCCGTGATAAAATTGATGAATGCGGTCCAGCCCGCACCGAGGCACTGTGGCACTTTTCATTAAGGAATTATGAAATAGCCTTTAATCGGAAGTCCGAAACATCGACACGCACTTTTGGAAAACCTTTAGTGCGGTTTATAACTGCCCCCGCTCGGTCTCCGACTCTATAAACATCCATATATTTATGGGACGTTGGCACCAAGCATCAATCATTCTATTGCAGAATCTATCAGTGCAAGTTATTATAGTCTCCATTTGATTTGACATAGGTATGTTTATGACGAGTAATTATTAACGGCTTACAATGTGTTGCATTTATTTAACCCTTTTTTGTTAGTATTTATGGGCTTAGTTGGGCAGAGTGCCAAATAAATATCGGTCACTATATCGAAGCATCTTGTAGGTTTTTTTTTAAATATGTAATTAGTATTAGCCCTAGTGGCCTTAACAGCTTCAATACCGTTTATAAGGGCCTAAATAGGCCTCATCCAGTGCAGAAGTCTGGAAGAAAGGGATGGTTTTCGTCTTCATATTTACTGTGTTTAGACCAGTACACCTCTCTCTAATGGGTTCTATAGAGAGAGGTGCGCTTGTCTTTCTATTAAATTTCGGACTTAGTTTTTATTAAAGTACTGGCGCATCTTACTTAAATAAATGTTGAGGCTCCTC
Source organism: Epargyreus clarus clarus (assembly GCA_014595695.2). NCBI lineage: Eukaryota > Metazoa > Arthropoda > Insecta > Lepidoptera > Hesperiidae > Epargyreus > Epargyreus clarus. The sequence goes on from JACTTY020000026.1 coordinate 3,205,733, forward strand.
AATAGCCACTTTATTATTTTCATTCTGACGTTTTTGTGTCGTTCTATGTTCATTTTAGTACGATATATTTTTCCTTCTGATTGTTAAACATAAAAAAACATATATACGGTCGAATTGAGGAACCTCCTCCTTTTTTGAAGTCGGTTACAAAGGTAACGAGAGTGCGTGTTTAATGGGTGCCATCTATACCTAAACACTTAAACCCAGGACAGGAACCGAAAGCCATTTAGGTATTTGCTAGAAAGAGGATCGACTCGGGTCGAGAATACCTACTATTCGGGGTCAATGCGGGATTAATCTAGACCAATGCCTAGTCACTTACAATGTAGACATAGGTCTCTATGTAAACGTACTAACTGTACAAGACGGAGCAATATTGCCGGCTTATGATAGTAATGCTTCACAGTCAATCAAACATGCATTGCTATTGTAAGCTAGTCCTCTGTCCTATACGAAGTGTAGGGTGGCAATTTCAATATAAAACTTTAGAGGAGAACAAAAACCTTATTCAAATTATATGTACTCAATATAAAGTTGACACGGCTACCACACAATTCAATTAGGTGGTGGTGGTGAAAAAATGTAATGTCATAAGCAGTTTTTGGAAATTGATCCCCCAAAGGGACGAAAACATAAAAAAAAAAAACATTAGCTTTTTGATACATAAATGTTACGTAACAAAGACTTGACTATTGTACTTGACTATACTTATCTACAATAATTATAGCCAACTAGTTTTTGCCCGCGGCTTCGCCCGCGTTTAAAAGAAAATAATATAACATACTAACATACATAAAACTGTTAATTCGTACCTTCAAAATATCTAAAGATCATCACTTGATCAAATGCATAGTTTACGATTCAATCCTTACTAATATCGATTAAAATAATTGATTCTCCGATTAATCGATCTTAGATCGCCATCCCTAGTTCCCGTGGGATTTGCGGAATAAAAACTATCCTATGTCCTTTCTCGGGTCTCAGACTATCTTTGTACAAAATTTCATTAAAATCGGATCAGTGGTTTAGGCGTGAAGAAGAGACAACCAGACAGACAGACAGACAGAGTTACTTTCGGATTTATAATATTAGTAAGGATTGGTACATATCACATACTATTGAGAAATGTTGACAATGCCTATGTCAGTACGAATTAACAGCAACAACAGAAATAACAGATGTATCTACGCAGAATTTGACCCCTAGACGACCATTGTAAGAAATCAATCAGTGCAACTTTACGTCTTATGAATGGTTTGCCCATTTGCTTGAAATGCGCCAGTATTCTGCTTACTCCTACACTTTTTATGTTTCATCAGTGTTTGAGAAACGATCGTTTGGAACAAAACGATCAGCGCTACAGCCCGTTGGCACCGCGCCATACACCTTCGTCCATCGGGAGATCAGGTTTTCTTTTAAAATTCACCTTTTTTCCCATTTTCTTCGATACCTCAATTTCTTAACATAAAATGCAGACTTGAAATTTCTGCAAAACGCTCGCGTTTATGTTTATGAGTTATTATCCGAGCGTTCTTAAATACAATCAGTAAAATATTTTTAATCCAGTAGGAAATATCATCATCAACCCATTGCTGTCCCACAGCTGGGCACGGGTCTCCTCTCATAATGAGAAGGATTAGGCCATAGTCCACCGCGCTGGCCAAGTGGGTATTGGTAGACTTCACATAACTTTGAGATTTTTTTTATAAATCTCTCAGGTATGTAGGTTTCCTCACCATGTTTTCCTACACCGTTTAGCAAGTGATAATTAATTTCTAATACGCACATAACTTTGAAAAATCACAGGTGCCTTTATGGGATTTAAACCTAGGACCCCTCGATCGAGAGGCCGAGTTTCTTAACCACTAGGTTATCACTGCCTAGGAAATAACATGTTCCACAAAATACGAAAGATGTAATATAGCATATTCATGTATTCAGGCTAGTTTTGTTAACAATGACTGATTGACAATTTATTGCTTAAACGGATGGATTAAAACATAAAAGTTTTGAGGATTTTTTTAAATACTCGTCTCTTTAGGGGCTAAATAGATGCAACATTAATATATACGTTACACAAAATGTGTATATATATATATATATATATATATATACATCCCACAAACATTCCTGCGTCCTTCTATTGCCAACTTATCATTTAATGTTGCGTCCACCGCGTTTCTGCTTCCGTATACGGACGCAGTTTTGCAATCGCCGTGAGTTTTTGGTAATGTACTGTGCTGACATCTATGCTACTTAATTTCAATTTTTGTTCGGACGCACTTTTGTTCTAAGAGTGAAATTTTAATTCGCAACTTAGACGCACCTCGTTGGAGGCGCTGGATGCGCCTACGTATATCTCCTCTCCTCTGTACCTCACCCCTTAAACGTATATTTTGAACCATCTGAACGACTGTTCCGCGTCCTAAGTATTTTATGGATAAACTGGTTCTAACCGGTTATTCTCACCTGTGTTCCTTAAAGGTGCCTCTTTGCTAGGAATCTGTCTCGATGGAAAGTTTAATCTTCATAACAGAAATAAATTATCAATTAATTTCGTAGGTATTTAGGCACTTCTGCGAAACGTGTATTTGTTTCGCATTTCATAAAAAAACAATATTATAATTACTAATTAATAGCAAACTAAACAAACAAAAAAATAAGATGAAGTTCGTTCGCGCAATTTTAGATGTTTGTAGTTTTTTTTAATTGTTTCTTTCACAAGTGCAGTAAATATAAACAAAAGAGCCTTTATGAGCTAAAATAAATGATAAATTATATTAAATTTATTCGTAAGTATATTCAGGCGCCTAAAGCATTAAAGTCGGTCATGTCCACTTGAAATACCACAAGAGCAACCGAACATCAAGATTTTCAGTATATTATGAAATGTCCTTTTATTAAGTACTACGCAACATTTAAATCTTGGTTAGCATGTTTTTTCAATGGTTGCTTTATAATAGGTTCTACGGCGATGCATATGATGCTTATATGAGTTTGTGTCTTTATCAGTACTATATTCTGTCTTCCCTTGATTCTGATTACTGAAATCTTTGGTTTTACAGTTTTTGTTCTTTCGGTTAAAATTTGAATGAAAATATTTTCTAATCTTAAATACTTTTCGCAGTAATTATAATTAGGGATGCTGTTGTGTCTTCCACAAAGAGCGCACTTTATAAACTAGTGAAAAATAATTTCTGAGTCACTACTTTCTGAATTCGTCATGTCTGAATCCACCAAGCTGAACTTTCCTGGTGACATCGAATTTTTACCAGTCAAGAGCTCTGACTCTCTATGACTGTCGTTACTCAAAGATGTTTCAGTATCGCTGCATACTCCAGATACTCTCGACGGAAGAGCTACGACCCCGGGATCGATCTGATCTAGCACTCATCCTTCAATTATCAATAGAGAAAATGCACAATTTTATTTTATTATTTTAAATCACTTATCACTTCGTCTTAACGTAGTAAAAATATAAACAATGTTATTAGTGTTTCAAATATATTTTTTTTAAATTATTACATAGTGTTTTTTTTTTCCGTTTCAAAATAAGTGAAAATACGAAAAAGATGGTGTAAGATAGGAAACAGATAAAGTATCTCTAAAATCGCATTAACATTTGCATTTACTGTAACAAACAATAATTTTAGGTAAATAATTTTAAAATATTGCATTCATCATCTACTTTGTTTGGTACTTATTGACATCTATATGATACACTATCATTTGAAACACACAAAATGCATTAAAATCTATTAGAATATTATAAAGATTAAGATAGGCGAATGTTAACAACATTTAAGTTATGATCAGTTAAATATTTCTGAATTGACCTAAGCATAAAAACTCGTTTATCCATTTTTGCATATTTTTGGTAAATAGTCCGATTGTGCTTTGACAAAACTACTTTCAATCATTGTTCTTGATTATTTCTTATATAGAAAATCGCACTAGGTAATAGTAAAAACTGCAGGAATCTTAATAAAAACATTTTTTATCTCAAACAGTATGAATATCGACGCCGACGTGCGTGACGTCATGTTTCGATTCGACCAATGGCAATGCGTTTTGCAAATTTGAATTTCGCTCGCATAATTTACGATTTTTGATAAAAGTTTTAATCAATTTTATACGAAATAAATAAAAAAAATTGTTGAGATGTAACTTCAGGACCATAAAGTGCCGAGGAAAAAAAAATAACAAGAAAATCTAAATCACATGCATATTCCCTATTATAAATTAAAACAAAAAACTGAAGATGGGAAGTAAATGTTTAGACATTGCTAATAACAAAGAGGTCGTCTGTTTTTAAGGGATGCCTTTAATGAATAAAGACAATATACAAGTTTTCAAACATCCGTTCCCTAAAAAATTTACCGGAGTTTATTTCGTACGTACGTAGGTAGTTCTTCAAGGACACTTTGGCTGTATACCTACATTTTCGAAGCATTGACCTCTAATGGAGGCAACATTGGCGGCGGAGTATTTGGATGTAATATGGAGGGCGAAATGAAAAATGTGTATAATGTCATTTTTGTCAGTTATGTCTAAATAAATGTGAGTAATGTCATCTATGTAATGTATTAAAGAATATACACAGCAACTATAAGCAAAAAAGAGAAAATAAATAGAGGACGCAGAAATGCTGGTCTGTGGAAGGACGCAGAAATGATACCGGGATTTAAATATATATATATATATATATATATATACACATAATATATATATATATATATATATATATATATATATATATATATATATATATATATATATATATGTTATATAAGAGGTATTAAAACAACACAAATATTCGTCTATTAAAAAAATAGAATGAATGAAACAAAAATGTTCCCATGACAAATCCGAAGGAATGAAGTATTTATACATTAATAACAATAAACTAACATTTGAAATATTTAATCCTCATCTTGATGATATTATTATAATTTACGTGACATATTTGTACTAAACGCAAATTATTAGTAAGATAAAACACATCAAAGTCCACAATATTATTGTATCCTAAACTATGTTTATTTTAGCTTGTTTTATATTAGCAACCTTGTGGGTATAATGACTCTTAATGCTCCAAATAATAAAATAGCTTTGTCGAAAGAGATCTGATGTTGTGTTGAAATATTTATCGCCAAGTTATGATGTCTTGACGCTTTCTACAGCCACATCTTACAAGAACTATAATTATATAAATACAGTTATCTTCTGATTAGTAGTTAGGCATGACGAAGTATAAAATATAGTCAAATTAAAGTCATATTAGGTTAATACATGAAATGCTATTTTTCTATTGACGTAACAGTAGATGGCACTGTACCTATATATTAATAAACCCGACTATTTTATCGTAATGTACTTGTATTATTGTAATACATAATAATGTTTGGGAGACAGACTTTTCCGAGGCGTTCCAGCTTAGTCCTCAGGGGTAGCGGCGCATCTGTGGCCGACCTCAGGTAGGGATATCTAATCCTATCTGGGGTTGATTACAGATGACCTATATTAAAAAAAAATACAATACATTTTTATCAATTGTTGACATAGTATCTTCCTTCCATTTACTCGTATTATTAAATACAATATGATTATCTCTACTACCAGTAATACTAGTTATACCACCTTCCAAAGTAAGAACAAATCAAGGAGAGAAAAGGCACTTAGCATAAACGGCACAAAATACTAAATGTCTTTAAATTCATATTTGAGGCAAATTGTGAAAAAAATTAAAGTCGGATTGCTGTTACGAAATCCTTGAGCGGCGCTACGTCGAGTCCCGGCTCTTCCAGAAACGATTATCCTCTTGTGGAAAGGAAAATGGCCGCCGCACTTCTGTTATACGCGCCACTCAATTCGTGTTTACGGCAATTTACCACTTTGCGTCTAAATGGTGCATTGATTTGTTAAAAATGAGAAGTTTTGTGTCGGTTTCGTATAATCTGGAGTGCCTCCGCAAGTCGAACAATTCTTAATTTTTATTTACTTTTGAAGTGTTAAAAGCGGTCAATACGCAGTGATGGTGTGATGATTGAAAATCAGCTTCTTAATCGGCAGGTCCGAGGTTCCATGAAATTTACTGAAATCAATTTCAAAATTAGCTTTTATAGTCCTAAACAAACAATATAATAAGTAAACAGCTTTAAAATCGCTTATTTCTTTCCTCTCCATTTGAAAAAAGACATTTAAAACATTTTCACGGTTTTTCTTTAACTTTCAGGTTTAATTAATTACTCGTTGAAATTAGACAACCGAAATAGATTTTCCATGGGATACAGAAGGCACCAATGTCTAACGCGCCAAGTGAAGCACCTAAACGAATAACATAGATAATACTGGCTGACCCGGCAAACGTTGTGTTGCCATATAAATAAAAACAATGTTAAGAGTGAACAACCCTTATCAATTAGGGGTATGAAAAATAGATAGTAGCCGATACTCAGACCTTCTGAATATGCATATAAAATTTGTTTAAAATCGGTAAAGCCGTTTCGGAGGAGTACGGTAACTAACGTTGTGACACGAGAACTTTATATACAAGATAATGTCCATCTTTTTGTGTCTATAGACACTCGATCCTTGTGTAAATTTGATTTACCGATTAAGTTATGAATGCAAGTAAGTTGCTTTATATGTTACGCTTACCTCATCGTTCAGTAACATTCTAGACTCCTAAAAATAGGGCCCGTGAACCCAAAACATAAATTCATTGAGACCTACACCGTTCCGTCTTTCCAAAACGGTCTTTAACGTCCGGCTAGCTTTGTGTAAATAATGTTCGTGAAATTTATCGCCATAATAAATGTAAGGTTGCCGTTCTATGAAAATAAGTTTGAATTTAGGTGCCCTAGGTTCAGGTTGTACGGTTTGCGATTTTGGTTTCAAGTTATTTTATTACTGATTGGCTTCTCAATGTCTCTGGTCTCAATTTTGAATCCTAAGCACGCACCTTTTTTAAAGTTGATTACTTACGCTTGACTTATAAAACAAAAATGAAAATTACAGAAATATTGAAGGTGGTAGAACCCTTTGTGGTTCGACTCCGGCGGCACCACCGCCTCACCTATTTCTACCTAATAACAGCAGTGTTAGGCGCTGCTGTGTTCCGGTTTGAAGGGTGTGGTCAGGGAGACAGACTTTTCCGAGGCGTTCCAGCTTAGTCCTCAGGGGTAGCAGCGCATCTGTGGCCGACCTCAGGTAGGAATATTTAATCCTATCTGGGGTTATTACAGGTGTCCATGGGCGGCAGTAGCCACTTACCATCAGGTGGACTGAATGCTCGTCTGCCACTCCTATATTATAAAAAAAAAAAAAATGTTCTCAAAATTGTGTCAAGTCGTAGTCTACCAATATGGAGTTACGCACTAAACCACAAGTGACTGGCAAAAGTGGCCCTACTTTGAAAGCTGAAGAAGAATGGATTGCTAACGACAATTTACATCAAAAACAAATGATGGACAATAAGCTTGAACTCTGCTGCTCGAAGGCAAAAATACTAATGCCACTCCAGTGCTGCACTTACACAGCGGAGTCTTAATTTACACATAAACACTACTAGAGTTTTTAATAACGTACACAATTATGTAGCTATCACATTTTTTCACGAACACACGAAAAGTCGAACGAAAAATGTGATCGCCCACAGAACAGAAAACAGTGCCCTTAGTATGAGTTTTTTTAAAATAATGACTATTATTGTATTTGTTTACGTATTTCCCATACATTTCCAATCAGTTCTGATCATAGAAGAGAAAAGCAAGGTTCTGATACAGTCCACTGGTTGCGCTGATTGGAAATGTATGGGCAAATACGTAAATAATTACAAAAACAATCATTTTTGTCAAAACGTAAAAACTCATACTAAGCGTACCAAAATGGTGCTGTACGTTGCATTATTTAACACTTTCGTTTATCAGGCGTTTAACGCAAGACGCATGCCGCAGCCGCGAGCCGCATCGCCCGAACGAATTTTACTGCATTTCCCGCGAAGAAAATTGTGAATTCTGTCGGGAAATGTTGGTTTAGAGTCAAAGTTTCCATCGTTAGAACTAATGCAATGGGAAACTTCATCTTTATCAAGATTAAAATGGTTAGTTACGGACGTTCTTCATGCAGACTTATACTCGTAACAGACTATGTAAGTTCTTTTCTAAAATATGGTGTGCGTGCGTATACTGTAACTGGTAATAAATGTATTTATTGCTCTAAGTTTTAGATTTTTAGCTTAGATGTTTTTAAAGTTAAACGTAGTTCTTTATAGTTGTCCTTTTCGTATAAATTACACTGTGTTTTGGTTGATTATTGATCCGCGTGGTGCAATGATCGCCGTATCGGGTTGGAGGGTTCGGAGTTCGATCCCCGGCCAAACAATAATCATTTCGATAATTATCCTGGAAACTTATTACACTACTTCATTTTAATTGCCTTTCTGGGGATGAATGTTGGTGTTCTTGTCGATAGAACCTGCTTCATGTCTATAGATCCTGCCCATGATAGAGAGAATCACTGATTATTTATTGTATCCCATGTGTGTAGAATTTTCGATTTAATTATGAACATCTTCAATATAGATAACAGTGAGTACAATAACGATACACGAGCGTTCATGAATAAGCTCCCTTATATTATTTTAAAATTTTTTCAAGACTTACATTCAATAAGGTGACAGTATAATATAATAAATACATTATTAAAATTTTGTTCTCTATACGGATTAACCCTAAAATTTTCTTTATAGTAGACCGTTATAAGAGATATTGTGTTTAGGTTACTATTACAAATATAGCTGACATGTACATGGCCTACAGCTCAACTAGTCAATATGCAAGTTAGTACCAACATCACAACTATTGGAACATAAGCAGACCGTCGCCATAGGATTACACGGTAATAGCCTAGGGCTTATTCTAATGCACTAGCTTCGACTCCTAGATGACTGATACGCTGTTTGCTTAATAGTGCTATTGGAGCCAAATTGACTCTGCCACCTCAAACAGTGACCAGTATTCTAATTAAGTAAACATTATAATAAATTGGCAGGTCATTTTGGTACCGCGGCACCGGGTACCTTTTGAAGGTTTCCCCCTCGAAAAAAAAAAAGATCATTTTGGTCGTTGTCGTCAACGCTTTCTGTTCCATTGCTGGGTACGGGTTGCCTCACAGTATGAGAATGATAAAGCCATTGTCTACCGCGCTAGCCTAGTGCGTTTTGGTAGACTTCACATACTCTGAGAACTTTTTTTGTTTTTATAAAGACTTCTCAGGTATGCAAGATTCCTGTTGCTGTTTTCTTTTACAGTTACAGCAAGTGATGAATAATTTCTAGTATGTACTTAACTTTGAGAAAACAGAGGGATTCAAACGAAAGACGAAGTTTTGACCACTAGGTTATCACTACATCTTTACTCGGTGTCTAGAATGATTTTTCGGCTGTTGTTTTACATCTTATATCTAATCAAAGCAAAAGGACTGTATCAGATCTCAGATATCAGATCTGCAATTTTATTTAGTGTGGATTATAATACGAGTATGTCCAGCGGACGTCAAGCCGTCGCCGTCAAGGTTGAATCTCGGCTTCCCAATCGGGAGGACCGAGGTACAAATCCAAGATATGCACGTTTAATTTTAAAAATATGAATTGTAAGTAAACTAACTGATGATTATAAAGTTATATAATTTTCAATACAACAATATCAATAAGCAATGATAGTCTGGTGGTTAAGAAACTCGGCCTCTCGATCGAGGGGTCCGAGGTTTAAATCCCAGGCACGTACCTCTGATATTTTTTTAAATTATGTGCTTATTAGAAACTAACTATCACTTGCTTAAACAGTGAACGAAAACATCGTGAGGAAACCTGCATACCTGTGAGATGTATAAAAAAAAACTCAAAGGTATGTGAAGTCCACCAATACGCACTTGGCCAGCGCGGTGGACTCTGGCCTAATCCTTCTCATAATGAGAGGAGACCCGTGCCCAGCAGTGGGACGATAATGGGTTGTTGATGATGACGATGAATATCAGAAATAAATTAAAGTTACTCTTAAGTTAAGAAGTGTGTAACTCTTAAGCCATACCATTCATCATTATATTTAAACGGTTACATGAATGTTGTTTGTTCAACAGCACGAAACATGAAAGCGGTCTCAGACAAACGGCGTACAAAATATTTACACACTCAAGACACAAGTTTTAATTGCCCCCGCACGTTCAAAAACTCTGAACCCTTTGAGCCGCGGTTAAGGGAACACCATACTTGCTGCGTTTTATTGCGATTTTACGACTAAGTTAGTCCGTCTATACTCGACTACATGATTGTACGACTAAATAACTTCACGATTTCGATTGCGGTTGCAAAAATTGTGACATTCATACAATTGTGTAATTCTTAATGATTTTAATATAAAATAATCATTATTTAAAATTATTCAGTAATTATTATGATATAAAAACTTAAACTCACTTCAAAATAGCCACGTTTAATTAAGCAAATAATGTATTATAAAATATACTTTACTCTATCTCATGTTCTATTCCGCAATTACACACATGCATAAAAATATAATGCTGATTTATAATCAAAAAACAATCATGTATTAAATTCATAACAAATTAAATCGCAAAAACGCAAACGAAGCGAATACGTGTGCTCTCATCCGAAGTAGCGTCGATTAAAATCGCAGAGGGTTGAATATGTTTGCACGAATCCACGAAGCATTGGCTGGTTGTAGATCAATTTGGGATATACGGTGATCGAAGTTCACGGAGTTTAATATGTGTACCTGCAACGGAATTAGGTTTGGAAAGTTTAATTGTACAGCCAATGTCTTTACCTTTCCGATTTACTGATTTGTCCCACATTGACGGGATAAGCTATTACCGATTTACTAAAAAGCAGTCTTAGTAATAGTGTTTTTGTGACGGAATAAATTTTAAAATTGAGTTAAAGTAAATAAACATTAATTATCGGTTAGGTACTTTTCTAAACCCAGCGGTTAATAATAGCAAGTGAACAAGCAGGTACTTTGTAAGTTTAAGTTATCGATAAGTAATTTATGTAAATTATTACTAAAGCTACCTTATTCAGCTAACTAATATAAATATAGATTTAATTTAAATATTATTGAAAACTCATTTCTATATTTATTTTGTCACATTCAAATTAAAATAATATTATTTAGTTTTTACTTTATTTATTTTGTACTTCAAAGTAAGTTAACTTAATGCACATACGTAAGTTATATGTGATAATAATTAATAGCACTGAGAAAAGCATCTCCCAGGCGGATTGACGTTATGCACACAGAAATAAAAGTACCACTGAAGCAATATGAACAGGATGCAATATGAACGTGAGTAATCATATTGCGGACTTAAATAAGTTGGAAGCTGTTGGAATGTAAATTATTACTAAAGCTACCTTATTCAGCTAACTAATATAAATATAGATTTAATTTAAATATTATTGAAAACTCATTTCTATATTTATTTTGTCACATTCAAATTAAAATAATATTATTTAGTTTTTACTTTATTTATTTTGTACTTCAAAGTAAGTTAACTTAATGCACATACGTAAGTTATATGTGATAATAATTAATAGCACTGAGAAAAGCATCTCCCAGGCGGATTGACGTTATGCACACAGAAATAAAAGTACCACTGAAGCAATATGAACAGGATGCAATATGAACGTGAGTAATCATATTGCGGACTTAAATAAGTTGGAAGCTGAGCAGGAAATGATGACTACTCTTTTCAACAGTGTTGCAAGTTTGCAACCTTTTAATAAATATTCATGAATGGAATGGTTTTATTTACAATTTATGTTATTTGACTTTTTATTTCCTTACTTTAAGATCCAGAGAATTCGACGGTGGAAGTGTTACGTTATTTACACTGCTTGCTTATATATTTAACTTGCAACAATTATATGCTTAAATATATTAGTAAAAAAACGTAACTGATATAATTAAAGCACCTACATTTAGTATATTAGCTATTGGTCTTTCCTAATACATTATTTTAATAATTCAAATTGAAATAGTTCAAGTATGGTAGAATAGTATGAATTTAACTTTAATATTTAGAATTAAGTATAAACTAAATCAATAAATTATGAAATATTATAAATATTAAATCAATTGTATACCTTCGTATATAAGTATACAATTGATATTTATAATTGATGCAAACTTACAGAAAACAAGAAAGAAATAAATTTCCTCGCTTAATTTATCGCTGTATCGATGACGATGCAACGATTCCTTAACGAACCTCCGTTGTTTGCGGGTTTGTTCAGAGCCGACAAGTTATTTAGTTGCGAAACACATTACATTGAGATAGGTTCAACTTTAGGTAATACAGTCTAGGTAATTTACTCTACATTTCAAACGGGCTGGAACCGATTTTGGCAGGTTTATTTCGGTCCCAAATCTAAGGCTTCTATTTCAATAAATTACAGGCGAGGAGTCTAGGCGTTATGTGTTTAATAGTATAAAAACCTATTTATTTACAAAAACACATAAGCCGAAATAATACATTTTGCACAGAAATGTTCGTTTCACTAGGCAGTATACTGATTTTGTCTAAATAACAAATTTTTGGGAAAATACTAATAAAAATAATTATTACTTTGGGTCTTCACCTATTATTATGATCGCACCGCTGTTTGCAAACTGATAGTATTTTTTTTTAATTTGTTACTGATTCGTTCATGAATAAAGTAAAAAATAGCCTTTGAAACTACTAAGGTTTGGTATGAGTAACTACAGCGCAACTGCATGTTCTAGTTCAACTACCTATGTCTTCCTTTTAACAGTAGTATTAGACTCTACTACGTTCTGGTTGATGATTTCAGTTGATAATTCTGGTTCTGTGGTGGTTGAGTGGATGAGTTCTGGTTGATAATTCTACTAAGTTCGATTACACTTGTCCTGGCGAATGCCAGATCTACTGTCGGACCGGTAGTGACTACTTGTCCGATGGACCACATGCTTTTTTGCCACTTCAATGAAAAACCTAGCAAACGAGGTTGGACGCAACAAATAGTGCACATACCCACGTGTTTGAAAAATCGTGGCAATTCGATACCAATAAATTTTGGTTCAAAGTCCCCTATCCCCAAATCCCCACGTGACCACTCGGCTTAATTCACAAAGGATATACCCGGATATTTTTACCCGGGAATTGAGCATTCCCGGATACAGCCGGGGTACTGGGCACGATACTCTTTATCCCGGATTAAATTTGCAGAGACCCGACTTTGCACAAACTTACTCATCTGCAGAGATACCTAAATAAAAAGAGACGGGAATTTATTTGGGAAGAAGTTTCCTGATATACTTTTTGTAATACTACAGTTTTAAAATAAAGTCAGACACTATTGCTTTTTACTTTTTACATGGGAATTCATTATATTTTTTTCATTACGTTTTATTTTTCATAGTAGCGAGCGAGCGAGCAATCCACCTGATGATAAAAGTTCAATACTGTATATCTGTAACTTACCTCAGAAAATGTCATCGCCCTATCTGAGATCAGCCACAGGTGCTAGCTTTGAAGATTAAGATGAAACGTCTCGTATAATTATGTTCCAGTAGTAAGTATTTCTTACTAAAGCCTTGTCACACAGCAGTGTTTAACACTGTTGTTATAGGGCAGAAAAAGATGTGGCGGTAGTCTCCGGGAGGGGAAATAAGAAGGGATATACGAGCTACCTTTAGCTTATGTTTTTTTCTTTTACGCACTAGAATTAAACACACAAATCTTAATTAATTAATTAAGTATTTGCTTGGCCGGAGATAGAACCCAGAACCCATATTAGTATTGTAAACACGGTCAAATCCAAATGCATCTGTTTATTAAAAACACTCCTAGTAATTACAACCCCATCCCCTAACGTATTCAAAGCACAAGTGTTATCCAAACAAAGCGACCAACCCTCATTGTAACCATGGTTATGAATAGATAAGTCGCAGAAAACTACCCTTAGGGTTAATTATTAAGTTATCTACTGTATTATTGAACACCTGCGCTTTAGGGGCGGCCATGAATTGTAATCGGGAATAGCAATCTCTAGTTCTTTATCAATTGTAAATTGATATCAAATGTTTTTAATTATTGTATCTAATTGTATTTTCAATTTTGTTTGTTGTTTTGATTTTGGTATATCTGAGATTTATAGACTAGGTAATATTGATGTATCGCTATGAATATTATATTATTATTGTTTTTATAACGAAGGTCGTGGTTCTTTTTTAAAGTAACAACTTTTTACTTGTACTAACACTACATAACTATAACAGATCGCATAAAAAGATGTACGCATAGGCACATTGTATTTGAGCACGGAAATGTTTTCGCGTTATTAGATGGTATGATTTACTTATACACAGACCACACATTTTACAGCAGACAAAGTCATCAAATCATATGATTTCAAATTTAATGACGCATTGACTGCCTATAAGTAAGGGTAATTGTTTTTCAACCCGCCTGTTCCATAACAGACTTGGCTTATAAAAATACGGAACGAAGTCACGAGCTGGGACTTGTATCAAATAAATATAAGTAGCGGGGTCAGGTAAATAAATGTGGCGGTAAGTGAACCCGCGCAATAGTGCCCAACTAATTTATTGGCCAGTACTTAAGGACTGTATGGCCATAACTAGAGCGATTTGAATTTTGTATATGTGATTATTTTTGGCTGGAAATTTTTATATTATTATTACATTTGAAGTAGACTAAAGTGTTTTTTGATGAAGCTTGATTTATATTCAGACATATTATTTTTTGACTGGTATTTATTTGCATATTAGTAAGACTTTAAAAAAGTAATCAACTCATCATTTAATATTAGTTGTTTTTACTTGCCATATCATGGCAAGTGGTACGTAATTCGACGGTAAATTCTGCCGACTACCAATACAGCGCCTCACTAATGCAGTATGCAAGTCGTTATAAGATTTATAGTTAGTTTTATTCGTATTATTATATCAGTAACATAGAAAAATAATATCGTGCCTTGTGTATGCAAAAATTAATATCCCTATCTTTTCTCTTCCCCCTATCTCCTCCCAGGATATTGCTGAAAGTTACTTATATAATAGTCACTAAAACAAAGTCAAAAAAAGAAAAAGAAAGAATTATTTAAGAAAGTATTTTAGGGAAAGCATATGCCCATTTCAAAAAATTGAATAATCAAAACACCTAAAGGTACTGAAAACGCGAGTTTCATAGCCACACACTTACCTGGTAAGTGGCAAAATTTACACCACTAACCAGTCGCTCGCTCTTAACAAGCTTCGTAACCAACACCGAGGAAAAATTGTAGGAATCTGTGACCTTTTGTTATTATGTTTCTTATTGCGTAGCGGAAAAGATTCTAGTAAATAAGAAATATCCTATTTCGATACTAAATAGTAACTTTAGAACCGTTACCAAGAATGTACGAAAGGTGAAAAATTATCCTAGAAGCTTAGATTACTGAAGAGGGAAGAATCATCAGTCATCTAAGCTTCTAAGAGGTGATTAAAATCCGGATAAATCGCTGTGTTCTGATATAGAGGCTTACCAGATCCTTCAACCGTTTTGAAGGTGACACTTTGTCTATTTTATTTACCTCACGCGTAGAAATGCGTCTATGACTGATCTCAGATATAACTCCTATCCTGGGTGGATTATCTATATCCATATCTTTTTTAACACATGGTTTGAATGCTCGTTGGCTACTTGCACTGTATGAAAGAAATATATATACCTATCTACATATATACTAACTTTTAAAACAACAACTTCTATATAAGAGTTACGTAGAAAATAAATGTCGTATTAAACTCATATGTTGTACTTTAGACCGCATGTTTACAAAGTTTTAGCGTTGATTATAAACGAGAGGGCTCTAGAGAGTTCGTCTTGGAACAAACAGAAAGAATTTCGATGATTTCAGAAGGATGCTACGATATATATCGAAATTTCGATATCGCTAATATCGAATCTTTAATATCGATATTTAAGCACATACAGAGAGAGTTGCCGATACAGTAATATTATATAGGTGAAAACTGAATTATCGATATCGAAAAAAATATTTTTTTGATATACTAACAGGCGACGAAAAACTATCATACAACTTTAACGGCAAACAAAAAAAAATCGTTCTTGAATATTTCATAAATTGCCGATCGATACATAGATAATTATGCATCAAATTATCAATTTATCGATTTTAATACAAATATCGATATTTATGTCGATATGTTCAAAAATGTGAATCCCTGTCTCTTATTAATATTCTCGTGTGCGTCGTAAACTATTTTGTTAATATCATGAAAATGAGAATTTGTAAAAAGAATTTTCGGAGTCTAATAACAAAAAATGTTGCACAAGCTTACTTTGTTCAAAGATATTTTTATTAAGATATAATCTGTAATCTCACTCATCTTTTAAAAAACCTCATTACATGATAATATTACGATTCAGAAGTAAGATTATTTGCTTTGCCACGTTTCCATGGCTGCTATTTTATTTGGTATACGTGTTAATTACTCAACTGTAATGGCTACCTGTATGTGTTTAGTCGTTTCATATGATTCGTAAGTTTTAAGTACGAAGAAGGAAAAACTTACTTTCCTTGTTTATTATTTTAGTAGTTAAGCGTGTCCCGTTCATAATCGCGATTCACACTAAAAGTTAAGTTGGCGACTATAAACCGTCATAAAGCATGATAATAATTATTTTTGATATTTTTACACTATCTCATTGCCAGTTAACACTGTACTAATAAAAGTCTTTACTGTTTGCAGTTTTAGATAGTCAATAGTTATATGCTCTAACAGACCGCTCGACTGCTAAAAAGTTCAGTAAAACCCCCAAAATTTAATTAAAATTCTAACATGTTCAGCCGAACTCGCTAAATTAAACCAATATGTTTTGATGGCTGAACAATTTCAATTGTTAGATCAAGCTTTAGAAGTTAATTCAAATAATTATAAGTTATTATAAGTGGAGTGGTATATATACATATAGTTATTATAAGTGGAATAAACACTTCTTTGCAATTATAAAATAAATGTAATTTTAAATTTTTGCACATTTAAAAAACCAATTGCACTCCATAAAGACAGGCAATACCACGCGAAGAAATTCTTTTTAAATACTAACAATCCTCCAGCACATTGAAAAGTAAAAGAAAATGCAAATGAGTTTGAACTCCAGACAAATAAAAAGCCTTCCCTAAAATTTAATCAATTGCGAAGGGCGGTCCGAACAAACCCGACGATTTGACTCCAAATGATCCGAAAACGTATTTTTATTAGCCGTAAACGCGTCGAAACAACAAAGGTGATTCCTAAATCGATCCAGCGTCCAAAGAGTATGGTAGGGAGAGCACCTGAATACAAATTTTATAACATTGATTCACGACAACCTCCCAATCCAATCGAAAACTTTCCTACGGGGCTAACCCTCGGATTTAATCCATCGGTAATACGAAAATTGATGTAAAAGTCTCCGCCATCGCCCGAACACCGTGTCCCGCGGTCCATACAAAGTGTACAACCTCTGAAACATTTTCGGATTTTCTACGAGAATCACTGCGGTTGTGGCATCCTGCCAAAATGTAACGTGTACCCCCCGAAAAAAGGTTTAAATTCAATTCGCTCACGAGGTTATTGGAAGCAATTCCGTTCTGAAAGAACTATGGGACGTGTTCGGTTTGCGGAATCAATGGCGCGCGTGAGGGGCTAAAAAGCGGAGGACGTATCGACGGTTTATTTACTTTTTTATAAAAATAAAAACTTTTCGCGGCGCAACTTGCATGCCAATATTTGTTTTTGTTTCACGTGAACTTTTTCACGTTGTTATTAGTTAAAGTCAAAGTTAAATTTAAATAATTAGTATTATGTTTCAAATGGTCTCATAATGTACAAAACAAAAACAGGTCTGTGGTAGATTATGATATCAGCTCAGCAGGAAAATGTAAACAGTGTTTTTTCTTAATATCGTTTGGATACATACAAAAAGCAGATAACATTTTAAAACCATCAACATTTCAGATTAATATTCTAAACAGATTAACCGATATAAACATGATATGACTCTCACACAAAATTAAACACAGAGTTATAACTCATGTTAATTTTATAATGCTAAAATACTAAAAGATCCCAAAGGTGGCTTTATTGTTAATATTTTTTTTATTAAGTTAGAAAAACATAAAATCAACGCGTCACTTGCTGAAAAGTGCAGAACAACATCTTCCAAAGCAAGAATTAAAAAATAAATAATAATAATGATAAGGACACATATTACATATAGTACCTAACAGTAAAACAGTAGTAACAGTACAACACGAAAGCAATCCTATCCAGTGTTTGACACAGGACTCTTTGACAAAGGTCGTTTGCTATTAGCAGATTGGATTAGAGTTCATCAATCAATGGCGTTTGACAATCCGCCTCTGATTTACAGACGGGACCTTCCTAGGTACAATGTAAAAAATATAGGACCTGGACGTACAATCAAAACTTCTGTATGTTTGAATTGTTATCAGACAGTTTTATTAAACACATGTTTGTAATTCCACGAGCGCTATCTATTGTGACATAATGTGATAAACAAATTTAATATTATGAAAAAAACATACTAGTAGTAGTAGTATTCATCTATCATCATCATCATATCATCGATGTATACACTAAGATGGTGTTAATTAACGCGTAGCAAATATACTAGAAAAAAAAACAAATAAGCATTTCAACTGATGAATATGACAACTACCACTGGAGTCCTACCTGAGACAGGCCACTGATGTTTCTACTCCTCAGTATGTGGATTATTCCCTTACCGTAGCACATTTTTCAAACTAAACATAGCAGACCTGAATATCACTGTTATTATAGTTGTTAGGCAGACCGGTGGATCCCGAACCTCCAAATTGGAACCACGAACCAAACTTTAAACCAAACCAACCAAACTAAAACCTAAATGAAAATGCAACCAATCCTTGCTACACTAAACCGTATGTTATCAAAGTTCACGTGAGTAACTTGAAGAGCACGGCGGGCAATTTCATTGATTTATCATTGTTCTTAACCGATAAATCAGGCCACAATAGGGCTCCCGGGCCCGGAGCGTTGTATGGAAGTTCTATTAATTCCGCTAAGAACAATCCCCAACTTGCCGCACAATGGGATTAGAGACAATACGCCTCAAACGTGCGATGCTATCGGCTGCTCGAAGCCGATCGATAGTTTTACGGTAAAATACGAGGGTTCATAGATTTTGATAGATATACTGACTGTTTCAAATTTTAAGTTTTTAAATTTAAGAGTTAACTAAAGTCAATTAACATTAATGGAATTAATTCGAACTCATTTCAAGATTAAAATAACAATAAAATTAAATAAGACATGAAATAGTAAAATTATCAATGATGACAAAAACGAAAAAATAATTTATTTATATATTTATTTAGCTGAAATTGTGTAATACATACTATACTCACATACTCGATCGCAAAAATTGATAACTTGAATCAGAACTTATGGTTTCTACTGTCTCTTGTGTTATTTTATGAGTATAAACTAATCAAACAACGACTCATTTAAAGTCCATCCATCCATTCAGACTTTAAACCTTGCAAAGAAATGGATATTGGCATACATAGTCTTAAATTAAAACTTCCTTGTTTTGGAGGGAGTCAAGTAAAAACGTCCTGTTTATGCTGCTATTATATGTATTTTGATATTCTCAAATACAAATTTGTTTTAAATAAATTACAGCGAACTTCTAAACGAATAGGTATTACAAGCTCGTAAAAGTTTACTAATTAAAGTGGATGTACTTATCCAAAGTTAATTACAGGTAATTTCCTGTAGCCCTGTTAGGCTCCAAACTTTGATTGAAAGCCCATCTTGTCTTGTTTAATAAATTTCTCCAAAGGTTTCATTCCCCTTAATAAATATATTTGATGTTTGCTTGACTTCAATTTCTTATTACTTTTTAATTTTTGTAAAATATTGTTTTGTTAATACAATATTTGTATCAATACTTTAAAAGAATCGTTCATCATCATCAACCCATTATTGTCCCACTACTGGGCATGTTTCTCCTGTCAGAATGAAAAGGATTAGGCCATAGTCCATCGACGACTTCACATATTTTTTAAAACTTTTTTTTTAAGATTTCTCAGGTATGCGGGTTTCCTCGCGATGTTTTCCTTCGTCGTTTAAGCAAGTGATAATTATTTTTAATACGCACATCATTTTGAAAAATCAGAGGTGCGAGCCTAGGATTTGAACCTTGGACCCCTCGATCAAGAGGCCGAGTTTCTTAACCGCTAGGCCATCACTGCTCATTAATCGTTCAAAAAGTCATCCAAACATCGATATTTCAAATAAGTGAGTAGCTTGAAGTTGCTCTTTCCACCAATAAGTCTTAGGTCAGCGTCATTGAAAACGTTCAGAAATTTAGTGGAAACTTTAGTTACGGGCATCGGCCCGTAACTAAAGTTTCCACTAAATTTCCACTAAATTACGTATGTATTACGTCGGTAAGACCATCGGGTCTTACCGACGTAATACATACATGAGTAGTGAGCCAAGAAAAGTGACACGAATTTCAGTAATTTTGCTCAGTTGTTATCTGAAAGGTTTATTAAGAGAGACGTTTCAATTTGGCGGTTCAACTAAGTTCTCAGGGGTAGCAACGCATCCGTTTCCAACCTCATGTAAAACTCTAATCTTATTGAATACAAGTGACTATAGTCTGATTCATAATTAGGTGTCCAAAATGTAAACAAAAAAATGTCACTGTCAAAATTAACAAAAAACAAAATCTTTAACAAACTCAACAAAAAACGAAAACTTTACAATTATTCACAATTTAACAAACGCGCTATGAAAACGATAATACATTCGAGTTTTATTACAATCACGAAAATGAATAACATCAGCTAAGAAACTTAAAAATAACTGCACAAGAAATGTCTTGGGTTTCGATTGTGTTAACATTATCACATTTTAATTTTCTACCATAAACCTTGTTTTTTATTATTATTACTGTATGGAACGAAATTGAGGTAATATAAATATTAGAAAATTTGAATTGATCTTAATTTATATAGATTATTATTTTATTATTGTTGTATTAATTTAATATTGTCAAAAATAAGAAACTACCATTTGAAACGTATTTTCTTGATAGGACAACACCTTTGTTTACATTTTGGACACCTAATTATGAATCAGACTATATGTCAACAGTGGTTCTTCTTCTTAGTAGCTTCTTCATTACTGAAGGTCGAGCCTGCTGTTATCATCTACTGTGCAGGTGTGCTGCAAATTTTGCCAAAGTACTCGGTCTTCTGCTATGCTCAATAGTGGGTACATCCAATCAAATAAACCGCATGCTTGTTTTCTACTCACATACTTAATATTATAAAATAAAAACCTTACCTTTCATGTCTGATCACAATTATAACGACCTGAGTGATTTTCTATCAATAAATCCAAAGCGGCCGGTCAAGTGGCCGGATGATTGATGATCTTTGCCCCACTTCGCTATTAGCGAGTGACCTATGAAGCCGACAATAGAGGTATACAGTATTTCACTCTCATATTCTAGATTAAAAGTTGCGAACCATGGCATACACATAAACTTTAAAACTGACTGTTTAGCAACACATTGCTTAAAACCCGTCAGGGATTTTGATTCTAAACGGAATCTTTTCAAGCGAGAAAGTCATCACTGAGATTTCTTATTTATCGTAAATGAGAATGAAGAGGTGTCTTTAAAAAAATCATTTAAAATAAAAGAAGAAAACTTCTTAAGTATATTGTTAAAAATCAAACATTTCGTAGTTAGAAATTTGTCAAGTTTTATCTGTTTCTGAAATATGTGTGATATTTTCCTGAAAATTAGCTTTCCATTTTTGAGCAAAAAAGAAAAATGAGATAACGCCTCCAAAGCCACGGTCTGTTTGTTATCATGTTAACACCACCATGAATTAGGTTTATATATACCTGTTGACCGCAGAAAGTAAAGCCATATACTACGCCTTTGTAAGGCATAACCCGTGGAACTGTAATTAATTATCCCTAATTATACCTTACACGGCGTTAATTCGAATTCCGTACATATTGCAATTGGGCATTAGCACGTAACAGGCGCGATTGGATGGCTGCGGCTTTCAGGTAATTAAAGGCATTCAACTCCACGAATTAATATAGTTGTATTGTAATACTATTCAACTCACGCTAATTATGTACGTGCGTATGTATGTAACTCAATTTGCTTGGTCTTCACCTTATTATTAACATAACTGTTTATGTATTTACTGGTGGTAGAGCTCTTTGTGGTTCGACTCTGGCGGCACCGCCACATCTGGTTCTAGCTAATAACAGTAGTGTTAAGCGTTGCTGCATTCTGATTTGAAGGATGTGGTATGGGAGACATATATTTCCGAGGCGTTCCAGTTTACTCCTCAGGGATAGCGGCGCATTTGTGACTGACCTCGGGTAAGAATTTAATCCTATCTCGGGTTAATTACAGATGTCCATGGGTGGCAGTGACCATTGACCATAAACAAATATATATTTACAAACTTAAGCAACGTGACGTAAAAATAATTATTAATAATAACTAGTAATATTGAGGTTAAGATACATTTAAGAATGTTAATATCTTATATATAAAATTCTCGTGTCACAGTTTTCGTTGCCATACTCCTCCGAAACGGCTTGACCGATTTTGATGAAATTTTTTGTGCTTATCCGGTATCTATAAGAATCGGCCAACATCTATTTTTCATCCCCCTTAATGTTAGGGGTAGTACAACCCTAAAGTTTTTTTTTATTTATATGGCAATACAACGTTTGCTGGGTCAGCTAGTATTTAAAATAAAATTGTATATCAGATGTCACCTAAATCGTGAATAAATACAAAAAATTTTGTGTGCAGATATCGAATAGATGGTTCCAAAAGAGACGGGATATAGCAAATGCCATTAAATTAATTACAATGTAAGTACACACAATTAACTATTCTTATCTGAACCGAACAAAACTAAGTTCCGTCGTCCATGGACTAAGCGCGCATAAGCTAACGATTTAACAGCTAGTGACGGGTATATCGGTATTTATTATCGATATTTTTAGTCTACTAAATGATGTTAGAGATGTTAGAAGTCGATGTTTGTTTAGTTTGTATGTCTTTACTTCATAAAACAAGGGCCAAAAGGATAAAATATTAATAGAAACAAACTTAAATTTACATTATATGACACATATTTTTGACAAATAATAAAATAGTTTAATTTTATTTGTTTCCAATATTTCCAAATTAAATTAAACTAGATATTTTTAATAATAATAATATAGGAGTAGCAGACGAGCATGCAGTCCACCTGATGGTAAGTGGCTACTGCCGCCCATGGACATCTGTAATAAATCCCAGATAGGATTGGATATTCCTACCTGAGGTTCGCCACACATGCGCCGCTACCCTTGAGGTCTAAGCTGGAACGCCTCGGAAAAGTCTGTCTCCCTTACCACATCCTTCAAAACGGAACACAGCAGCGCTAAACACTGCTGTTATTAGGCAGAAATAGGTGTGGCGGTGGTGCCACCGGAGTCGAACCACAAAGGGTTCTACCACCTTCAAATCTAATATCATACTATTGTTAACAATTTAGCGGACTTTAATGGTATACTCCTATATCATTTGAAGTAGGTTACGGATGTATGAGTGGCAGTAACCACTTAATATGTATTAGGTCATGTCCTGTTATACAAAGTCAATACCTAATGGTAAGTAGACGATATCCCATTTTTTTTATAAAATAAGATGTTGGGCTCTACATTTCGAATCACAAATTATTATCGATACCGATTCCCTAAAGAGCCACTCCCCAGCACAAATACAAAGCTTTGCACATTAAGATACACGTATTATGAGACAAAAAGCAGTAGGATTGAGCTTATCTCGCGCGAACATTCACCCCTACGAGGAAGACACTTTAGTTAAACCTTTTAAATTTTTTCACCCACTGGGACATTGTTTATTTTGTGCGGGAACTTTCCTATCTGAAATTGCTAGAAAATTTTGCTTTTGTGTAATTTTGCAATTCTATTTATATAATTGTCACGTTTGTAACTTTTGTGAGTAGAAAGAATGGAGCGGTGGTAAGTAGTGTAAGAGTAATGTCAAATATTTCACACATGATGTATTGGTTACCTTATTAGCATATTTTGCGAAAGGCCCCGGGTTCAAAGTCCTGTTCATTAATTCTGGTTCTAAGCTTTGTGTATGTTCATGACATTACATAATTTTTAAAGCTTTTCATTTCATAGTAAATTCTTGTTAATATCAAATTCATTTTTACAACTCCATTCGCAACCAGGAAATAACTTAAGCAATGAAATTCCTAATCTGTTTTTGCCGACTGCGGAAGGTAATGTTTTTCAAATTTTTTTATGTATATCTCATTCTCTAACACGCTCTTTTTTTACGAGGGGGAAACCTTCAAAAGGTACCTGGTGCCGTGGGATCGACGTAGGGTTATGTGGGATTCTTAACGCTCTAAAACTCCCCCGGTGGCCGTCCTCGGCGCTGCGGCTACGGGATCTCCAAAGAATACCCCTAACCGCACTTCAGCCTACATGGCTTAACAGTTTTTAACATAATTCGTTGAATTTTCCTAAATTATGGAATGACATATTTTTAAACTGCCAGGTTTTGTTCTTATTACAACAATTATTAAACCGTTTATCGATTAAAGTACAAGAACATCCCTAACGTCTGACAAATTGTTTAATATTTCCACTCAGTATGTTCGTAATCACATACCACCAACTGTATGTCATCTTAAATGTAGCAAAATAACGAGTTTGAATTAAAGACTGCTACGATCTCGTTATAATTAAATTTCTGTGTCTGTTTCGTGAATTAATGGAATTAATGAAAATCAACACTGTCAGCTTGTTTCGCCAAATTGTGTAATAAACGATATGTGTTTCAAATTTGTGATGTGAATTATTTGTTTTGTATTTATTTATTAACTTGTAACAAAATGAACAAATCAAGTCATATTTTCTTACAAATAGAATTTTTACATTATACTTGAACTGTAGTACCAACTATAATATGTAATAGAATTATGACACAATTTGATGGAAAGTAATGTTACATTGATAACCTACCATCAGTTCGAAATTTAGTTAGTCAAAAGAAACTCACACTTTTTACATAAAATTGCATCATCATCAGATTATAGTAACTTGTGGTAAATGTGGTGACGAAGGTTCTTTGGTGCTTCATGATGATGAAAGTGATGGTGATATTGACAATAATGGTTTCACATCTCATTACATTAACTATAGTACTAAAATAACGCCTTCTACACTTATTATTCTGCCACAAGAATGAAGTGCAGTTATGTACAAGAAACAAGAAGACAAATACCGGAACTTCGGACAAAAATCAGAATGAAACCGGGCATCCACATTTTCCACAGAAAAGCAAGAAATACTTAACAATAGAAATAGGTGTAATGGTGGTACCTCCCTGGTCGAGCTACACCGCTTCCAACACCTCTCTTATTTTGTTATTTTTTTTTCTGGAAACCTTAATTAATATAAGATTTTTTTCATTGAAATTCAATTCAACTCAAATAACCGATATAACCTTTTTGTGACAACATTTAAACTGCCAATTAATCTTAGCTTAGCGTGCGTTATGAAGGGTGACATAATTGCCCTCTTCCATACGATTTCGTTCATACCCGCTCGGTATTGATCTATCTCCCTATTTGTGATACTTTATGAGCCAAGGGTGAATTTATGTTGTCTGTGTTTACTTTCAGTTTGATATTACTTGTAATTGAAAAATTTCATCACTTGTGTTATACTAGAAATAAAAGCAAGCCGGTGTTTTGCTAAAGCAAATGTAGGGAACACTATAAAATAAGAAAAATGTATATATGAAAATTTTTAAAAGCAGTAGTACCCTTATTGTTAGATTTCGGATGAACCAACCTTACCTTTTTTGCATTATAACAGCAGGGTTAGGTTAGGTTAGCTAGTTAGCTTAAGCGCTGCAGGGTTCTGTTTGAAGGGTGTGATAAGGAGAAGATTGCATCTATGACTGACCTCCAATGAGACTCCAGATTTATTTGTAATTGATTACATATCTATCCACTTAATATCAGATACACTGTTTACTCATTTGCTATATCATCTCTTGAAAATATTAAGCACAATTATTAATATATGCGCCCTTAATATTATGCTTTCCCTACGTATAAAGAATGTTACCTACGCCTGCTGAACAAGAAATGTGTAAAAAAATATCTGTTAAAATTAACATTGCTAATTTCCACTTGTAATTTTTGAGTCTTCATGCGCTCTGTTATTCAATTGTTATCTTGTTCGCCTAATATGAACATAAGTGACTTTCATAAGTTCAATAAAAACCTTCGTGGAATACTGGGCTACAAAAAATACAAAAACCCCAAGTATTACACAAGCTAGCTAGGCGCAGCTGTAAGCCAATAAGTCATTTAATCCTGTACCTTGGATGGCTTCTTCGCAATTGCAGTTCACAGTGCTTCGATATCAGAAGAGATGGACTGTTAGGTTGGTAATTTATCCCACTATAGTAATAATTAACTCAAATAAAATGTAATTTAAACGCATCTTATAACAAGTAATTAATTAAAAAAATCAAAAACCCGACTGCAACAAAAAGGCTGAAGTAGAATTTCCAAAAGCAGTAAAATAGGCATTTCATTATTTTTATCCAGAAAGCCAAATACAAAGTTTCATAGTAGGTGTCTACTTCAAAAACAAAAGATGTTCAAATATGTAATATTATCCTATTTTATCCTCGTAGTGTTCATTTACGCTATATAAAGAACCTATGTGTAAAATTCCAGCACGCTTAAGTTCAGCGGTTTCCCTTTGCGTTGATCTCTGGCACAGCAACTCACACATTTAGTCAGTCATCGATGTGTATATACGAGTATATATGTACTAGCTGACCCGGCAAACGTTGTGTTGCCATATAAATAAAAAAGTTAAGGGTGAACAACCCTTATCACTTAGGGGTAAAAAAATAGATAGTGGCCTATTCTCAGACCTACTGAATATGTATATAATATTTGTGAAAATCGGTGAAGCCGTTTCGGAGGAGTACGGTAACTAACACGAGAATTTTATATATAACATATAATATACATATAATTTATATATACATATATATTTATATATACGAGTAATTTCCTCTTAATTTCCTTTATTTTGACACCCTACTCGATAGGTTTGGTTAACTTTTTTTTAAACGTGTTGCTATTTCGCGAAAAAATCCACCTATTTCGGGCTATGAAATATATAAATTCAGTATATCAAAGTTTCGGTCATTATTTTACCTCATTAGAGGTAGAATTTCATTATTTTTATCCAACAAGCCTGATACAAAATTTCATAGTGTTTGCTTCAAAATTGACGATTGTTCAAATGAACTTTTAACCCTTATTTTACCCTCTACGGGGTTGATTTTTCGGAGGGGGATAACTAAGTGCGTCCTTGTTTCTATTCAGAAAGCCAAATACAAAACTTTATAGTAGTTGCTTCAAAATTAAAGGATTTCAAAAAAACTGTTTTCCCCTATTTTACCCCCTTGAGGGTAGAATTTCCAAAAGGCCTTTCTTAGTACTTATTCACGCTATATATAGAACCTATGTGCAAAATTTCAGAATTGTAAGGTCCTTGGTTTAGGGTGTACGTTGATTTTTGAAAAATGAAAAAGTCATTTAGTTAGTCAGTCAGTCAGTCACCTTGCTGTTATATATATATACAAATATTTTTTTATAATCTCCGTTTAACTTCCTTTCATTTGATACCCTACTCGATAGGTTCGGTTAACTTTTTTTTTTAAATGTGTTACTATTTCGCGCCAAAAATCCGCCATTTTGATTTTTTTTTACTAACACCTATCTAAGGACACTCGGGTCATTGAGACAAATATAATGCCATCTTAACTGTTGAAATTCATCCAGCCGTTTTTTAGATCGGATCAAATAAAGAAAGACAAACATACAAGATACGCGCGAAAAACATAACCCTTCCTTGGCAGTCGGGTAAAAATGTTGGCGAATTTTCAAACAAACTTTGAACCCAACCTCTAAAATAAGGTATTATGGGTAGAATATCAAAAAAAATCTTTAAGTGAGTGGCTACGGCGGAAATAACACCTATTGTAAAAACTTCATGCTTCTGGCTTCAGTAGTTTAGACTCTATAATAAACCAGTCAATCAGTCAGTCATCACAATTCAAAGTGTAAATTTCTAACTATATAATATACGTAATGATATAAATATGCATATCACTAGAGAGTCAGTGATATAATTATAACGTAATATAAACGACACCTTTCTTACTTTATTTTTAAATATTTGAACATAATTACGAAAATAACTCTTTAAGTTGAATAGTATTTTCTTTGCGTAAAGATAAGATCTTCAATTATATTTTAATTTTAACATGCAAATTTTACCAAATGTAGAATTTCTCTTTATGACGCGTGAGTGTTGATATATGCGTGAGTGTGTTATAATTATTATGGATGCGTAATACACTTCGTGTTATCTTCAAAAGTAGAAACACAGCTTCGATGATGTTCAGATAGGCCGCTTTACTCCCATAACCCAGATGCATTTTCATCATCTATGTATATTATTCGGCCATATGTTTTTGGTGTATCATCTCAAATCCAAATATTTACAATGGAATAACAGCTATAGTAGGATATACCTAATAATTCATAGCTCTTTACTCGATCTAGAAATGTTATCCTATCCTAAATGCTGTCAAATAACAAATTTGACAGACATAAGCGTTAATGACGTGTGTTTGTGTTGGCTACTTAACTAAATTTTCTGTTTTCCCTTGTAATTTTCATGGCAGTCCGTTTTACAATTAAGTCAACACATACATTTCATATTTTTTTTAGTTTATCTAAAAAGGAATCAAAGAGTCACACCTCATAATTTTATTTGCAAGATAGCAGCCCATGAAAAAACCGTTGGTCTCCCCTGATTAGTTAGGAGTTGCGATCTTTGTGCATATTATGACAGAAGTTCGATGGCTTATGTAATAAGCAGGCTCTTTATTCATTTGCAGCCACGATAAAAGACAACTTACTTCTTTTTCTAAATATGTAATAGTAAAATATTATTAAAATATCTATTTATGGCACAATTTGGAGCTCATACCTTTCAGGTAAAACTATGTTAGATTTTTATCATCAACTAATAACTATATTTACTATGCATTGGTTATTTACTATATAGTTAGAAAATGAGTTATGCATTCATTAAAACTATATAAAAATGAAATAGGTATCGAAACCTGAACATTTTTACAATTTTTTAAAGAAAATAAGAACATTGGTAATTAGAATCTAGTATGTCTTGTTATTTTAAGATTGAGGTCTACTCTACTGGTGCGTTACGGAGCTTGAGATTTTTTGAGAGGTGACAATATTCTTGTGTTTGTTACTATTTCCACGCTCTTTATTTGTTTTAAACGACAATACAACGATATCTAACATTGCTATCACCAAATAGATATTTATAGGGATATCTTTTTTAAAAAATATCTTAAGTATGTCGAATAACGTACATATAAATATTTTGCAGTAGACTCTGGTAGGATCAAAATCTTACAACGATATCCTTATAGACTTTGTATTATCATAGCCTTCCGCAAACATTAGGATTTGTTTGATGTCAGAGCATACAAATGATCTAATTTCCGTATGTTCTTAATTTTAAATTAATACCTCGTGCCAATAAAATCTTAAATTGAAAATGATGTATGTTTTCCTTTTTTATTTATATTTTTTTCTAAAGTTAAATTATAATCCCTTGCTTCAGTTACTAAAGGAGAATGCCCATTCTTGGTACTGATTTTTCTCATGCGTCAAAATGAAAGTAATATTAAAATTATTTTTTGATTTTTTTACATATTTTGTCGATCAGAATAGTTTCTTTGAACAGGGGATTCCATTTAAGATAAAATAAGACAAAATGTTGATTGTTGTTCTTAAAAATTAAAATGGCGGCATTTTATACTCGGAATTCAATAAGATCTATTAGTGTTTTGACTAATGATTTTTCTCAAGCGTCAAAATGAAAGTAATATTAAAATTATTTTTTGATTTTTTTACATAGTTTGTCGATCAGAATAGTTTCTTTGAAGAGGGGATTCCATTTAAGATAAAATAAGACGAAATATTGATTGTTGTTGTTAAAAATTAAAATGGCGATATTTTATACGCGGAATTCATTATTTTAGGTTTTTAGGATTATTTTAGGTTTTTTTACCTACTACCTTTAAAAGAAAATGGAATATGTTAATCGAACTACATTATAAGTACCTACTATCAGTTAAAACCGACCATCAGTCTTTCGTCGGATATTTTCGATTTTGAGGTTATGTAACATTTCGGTAAATAACTTCAGAACCCGGGTGCTGATCTAAAAAATAATTATTGGTAGTATTTGGTTAATTATACATCGTCCACAACAAGTTTCAATTTGATGCAACTCTGGACGGCGGTCCATACTTTCATGGGCATTGTCCTTTGGAATACAAGTATTTGGATAATATGTGCGAAACTTATACTCTGTGAAATTTATTTATGAAACTATCTTATTACCGCTCTTGGACGTCTGTACCTACTACAAATAGTCCTACCAAATTACAGTCCTACGAAAGAGTCCTGGGTTCGATTTCAGACTAGGCAAAATCTAAAGATGAATTTTAATATCAGTTCTGTGCCTGACTATTTGCGTTGAATTTATATGATCGTATTCACATCTCGCCCTTTATAATGGGGGAGCAAGACACATATACAAAATCCGGCATTTTCGATTACATCCTTTACTGACACAAGTTATACCTACATAGTTGAAATACGAATATGACGCCACGTTTGCACAGATGATTAACGTGACTTCGTTATAGCCGTAACCACATTTTATTACTTTAGTGACTCACGCTCAATGTTTACTTAAACGTACAATGTCAAAGTACCCTATATAGTAAATAACTTTTTACATAATGGCAACAAGTAAGCAGTCCGTTGCATGAAGTCGCTAATGCCCAAGGACATTTATCAGCAAATAGGATATGAGTATCACTTAAAGTAGGTCACAACTGTGTTGTACAGACCATCAATAACAAGACTGAAATTCCACTTAAATCGATTAATGAAGTGCTTCTCCTAATCGCTGAATACTATATCTATCAGTTTTCAGTGAACATAGTAGCTTTATATATCTCAGCATAATTAGATGTCGTGGTGGTATTCGCTGCCGTCGAATCATAAAGAGTTCAAATGTTATTTCATGTCTATGAGCTACAATAATACTTGCCAATTGGAATTACGTAGTGTATGTCGTGGAATTAAGTCGTTACCTGATTTGGTTTGGCAGCAGTAGAATACAAAATTAAATATATAACGAAAAAATAACACCACTTATACTTTGGTAGCCTAGTGGTTAGAAACTCGGCCTCTTAATCAGTAGTTCGGAGGTTTGATTCCCAGACCTCCTCTGCTTATTTATTTATGTGCATATTATAAATCTATTATGATCATTTGCTTAAACGGTGAATGAAAACATTGTGAGAAAATCTTTACGCCTGGGAAAAAAATAAAAAATTTAGCTTTTCAAAAAAGTCAAGGGTGTGTTAAGTTTATGTATGTATGATCAAGCGATTACGCGCATGACTGCTACTCAGACATCAGATTAAAAACTCATTGATTGTTTATCCCAACCTAGTGATTTAGTGTCCATTGCCCATGAAGGCTAACTATTAGAGGCTATTACGATGCTTTGTTTGTATGTCACGGTAATATTACGTGACACATAGGCTAATACACGGATAACCAGTACTATTTCTAAATATACAAAAGTCTAATATTGAAGAAAAAGATGAAATCTTTATAATATGGAAGTAGCAAGCAACAGTGCAGTTCACCTGATGGTACGTGATTACTGCCGTCCATACACATCTGTCATCAACCTCCCATAAAATTAGAGACCTGACATTAGCAACAGATCCAGTGCTACCGCGAACTAAGTTGGAACGCCTCGGAAAATTACCTATATCTAACCTTATTTACCTTACCATCGTCTTCAAACCGGATCACAGCAGTGCTCAACATGGATGTTATTAGTTACAATTAGATGTGGCGGTGGTGCCTCCGGAGTCTCACAACAAAGGTCATCTTGTCTTTCAACATCTATCACAAATCAAGAACGAAATTATATCACGAAATAATAACGATATCATAAAATATCGTTTCTGCAACACAAATTAATGTAATTTATTGAAAGCTTGCAAATTTTAATCTAGAATGATGTATCTATTGATTGGCTGTTCCGTAATCAATGATGTATCACAATATCACACGTGATATTGCGTTGCCGTTGATTAATTGGAATTGCGATTCATTCATTATTTTGAATAAAGATAATGCCTACCCTTTGTTAAAAATATTGCGTGTTGGATATTAAAACTATTGAAATATAAATTAATCAAATATAAAATAATAATCATTTCAGTTGGTAAATTAGTTAATAACTTTTATTTCATTAAACGTTTTAATTAATTAAAAAAATATCAATTAATAGAAATAAATACCAACATATTTTTCTAAGTACCCTTTATTAAAATTCCCTAAAAAGAAGGAAATAACTTTAAACTAAACCCATAAATTACTTTACACAATTTTCATGACATAAAAGCTTATTATGAGTAACTTTAATTTTATTAAAAAAAGAAAAATACAAATGATCTTAAGTAACAATGTTATGTATAATACATTATTCCTCATTTTAGCTCCATATGTGTGTAGTAGAGTGTTCTCCGGGGCTCTATTCACAGAGAAACCTGCATCCAAAACCGAGCCTTACGAGTGTATAGCCTCCATATAACACCAATGTAATGGTGACTTCCGGGACTAAAGACACAAAAACAATTAGGTGATAAAGTGCTAGCTTTATGGTATACTGTAGGATCATAATGTTCCTCTATACTTGTGGTACCCATGGGCATAATTTTCGTACTCTGGTTCTCCCTAGTATTACGAAGGTACGGTTTTTATATATAAGAAACTAAGAAGCAATTACTTATTTGCTATCAAATATCTACAAAATTAATAATCCTATTTGAAGCCAATTAGAGATTGTACCTTTGGGCTAATACTGATCTAGTGACTATCTGGCTTATTTAGATACTGTTGGTCTTGTCATAAATCAGAAATGAAGGTTGAGGTGGTATCGCCGCATCTGTACTAGATAAAAGTGCCTACAGACTTTGAAAATTAATTATAACTTAGTATAAAGGTAAAGGGAAGTATCTGAAAGGGAAGGGAAGAAAATCTGTCTAAGAGTTTAAATTAATTTACTTACAAACGAATTACGACAAATACGAGTATTACGAATAACCTCCAAGTAGGATAGAACAAAATTTAGTCATACATAAGACCTGAGTGTGCTTAAGTCAATATTAGTAAATAATATCTATATACCTACTCACTTCAAAGGTATGAAGTTTACCAACAGATTCTTGGCTAAGGTAGTTTACTATGGCATAAACCTGTCTCGTAGCAGTGATAGCGTATTGGTGCAAACTTCTCTACTCTAATTCAGGGGTCTGAGGTTCAAATTTTAGACCTGGCTCACTCTGAAATTAGCTCATTTACTTCGACGGTGAAGAAAACCATTGTGAGGAAACTATCGTGCCTGAGACATCTTTAAGAAAAATGTTCTCAAATGCCTGCGCGTCTACCAATTCACACTTAGCCAGCGCGGTGAACTAAATTAATTCTTCTCATACGGTGAGAAGAAACGTGCCCAGCAGTGGAACAGCAATGATTTGACGACGAAATCTTTCTCAGATCCGTACGCAGTACTGAAATATTAAAACAGTAGTTAATGATAAATATACTGACATCATTTACTAGCATTCTTTTCATATTGTAGGTCAATTTTAGTGCATCCAGTCCCTTCGAAGCGTTGATTACTGTGACGGTCAGTGAGCAGAGCAATTATCCACTGTTTTTATTCTACTGCTCCGAGGTTCATTACCATAGCGAGTACCACGGAACGCGGCGTAGCGTAGCGCGCGCGCATCGGTAGGGATGGGAACGTGTCGATATTAAAATTGTATTTATTACTGTTTTTCAGACGATAACTTATTGTGACACATTTTTTATTTAAACTGGATCAAAAGGATATAGGTACAGTAAGTATTGTAATTTCAATTGCATTGAAAAACAAATTAACACACCTTTATACCTTTTAATCGTCTTCTGTCAGGATTTACGCAGATTCATCATAGGATTTTTTCGAAGGGACCACACATTACGAGTCGTGTCATATTAATTTGCTTACTTCGTGTGTATAGTATAATAATATTACTGTACAATTCTAATGTCTATCTTATTATTGTTGTTAAGTCAATTGGTTTTCAATAAAAATATGATTATTAATCTATTTTGGAATTAAGTATTATTAAAAAGTTCTAATAACAAATTCAATGTCTACTTAGCATAATTTATAATAAACATACATTGTACTATTAAACATAGTAGTAAGCATTACCACTACAACCATCCAGTAAAACGACGCAAATAAAAATCAACATCAATCACATTACGTGCTACATTACATCGATATTACGTAAACATCGACCAACACTAACCACCTCACACTAACCAGTGCTACGTGGTCTGCGCGTGCGCGCGACCGTCTCTCAGTAACCGTGTACGTGAAATATTTATATGGCAGTGGTGACCCGGCGGTGTGGTGATGTCCCCTGCTTCAGAGTCGACGGCCAGCAGAACAGGACTCTTCAAAACGGCTGGGTAATGTTCCGTCACTAATTGGTTTTGCTGACCTTGTTCGGTGTAGTTGCATGCTTATGTTTTTCTTGTAAGATGCGACTTACATGTACTTAAGGTGTGATATTATTTATTTACAATTTCAGTTATCGTTATTGTCATACCAATATAATATTTTTATTAGCGTCACTCCCCACGCTCTACACTTGTAACTTATTTCCGTTCATATAATATTGTTCTCTTATGACAAATTTTATTTTAAAACTAATTATTAAACTATTATTGCTCATTACAATACGTCTACTAATAATATAATTAAAATACTCGTAAATACATAAGTACAAGATCAATTACGTCATTCAATATTGTTTTATTTTACAAAAAATAATGAGTTAAATATTACTTCTTATGCCATTAAGTAAATAGCGTAGTACTGCGAAAACTGTTGACGAAGTAAGTATACTACAAGTTAGTTGTATTTATTTTATTAAAAATTGTAGTGAAAATGCAGACCATCCACATATGCCGCTGGGCACCTAAAGATTTAATGAGGATAGGTACAAAACTAATCTTAAAAATAATCTGGTAGGACTTATTATTTATAAAACACGTCTGATTGAAAAGAATTTAAGCCATAGTCCACCACGAGAGTTACATTAGAAGGAAGACTACACAAAATTTAAAATTTTATAGAGTAATCTCAAGCATGTAGGTATCATTTTCGTATTTTAATTTCTATCAAAGAAACAGATAATTATTTATTTAATTTTTATACAACTTAAATCAATTGTTCAACTTGTATGTTTTTTTATACATTTGACATTCCAAACACCTGCCTGAGGTCCCAATACCCGTCATAATAATCCCTTTTCCATTTAGGATTACTTTTACATAAGCTCTACATTCTAAGCCATTAGTGTTACAATGTTGAGGAAGTAACACTTGGTTGTAAAAGAGTTTTCTATTTACTGTTATGCGCGCTCGTAATTAATTAATTAGGTACATCCTGTTTGAGTTTAATGGTTTACAGTAATTTATAAGGAATTTGTTAAATAACAATAATGTTAAAAACCAAAAAAAATAACAAAGAGGTTTTATATATTTTATCAATAATAACATTAAAATAACATTTATCACAATTTGTTTACAATTACAGATATTTTAATTAATAATATTTTTCTTTTTAATAGTATTTATTTCAATTTTAAGATTCAATTGACCGTTAAGATTTTTTTTTTATTATTTTCCTGAAAATAAGATATGAAAAGAAAAAAATATCTAATCTTACACAATATGTTGAAAAGATAAACTTTCACAATTAAATATATTTCCATTATTAATTTAAATAAGAAGCACACTTACTACACAATTAATATGAATAACAACACATAATGAATGCTTAAAATGCATTAGTTTTACATTACAATGAATAATTTGGACCATCTTGATTTCTCGTTAAGTGCTCAAATTCATTAGTTTTTTGAGCCATACGTTAATCTATTTTGTTTCGTTCATTCATTTCCTTCAATCGTTTGTTAATTCATCAAGTCATCTTATATATTAAATTCTCGTGTCACAATGTTAGTTACCGTACTCCTCCGAAACGGCTTTACCGATTTTCACCAAATTTTATATGCATATTGAGTAGGTCTGAGAATCGGCTACTGTCTATTTTTCATACCCCTAAGTGATAAGTGTTTTTCACCCTTAACCTTCACCTTTTTATTTATATGGCAACGCAACGTTTGCTGGGTCAGCTAGTAATTATATATTTGTATTTATTCATTCCTTCCACAGCAACTTGTCATAGATGTAACGTAAAAATTATAAACTAAGTCTAATAAAGACGCTTCAATAATTAACTATACCGATGAAACAAAAAAATGGGTAGTCAGTTAATTAAAGTTCTAGTTACGGTTAATTGGAACACACTTAATAATGTTATTTAAACTGAATCGTATATAAATATAATACTGTTAAATATGTTTTTATCGTTGGAAGTTCTCAACACGATACTGTTAAATTGAATAAATAATTAAAATATAGATACAGACGAGATGCTTCAACAGTTATATAATAGTTTCTTACTTCTGGCCATGCCCTTGATAGATGAATTTGAATGAATACTTTTTTGATAGCTAAGATAATACTTATTACGTCTTTATTGTCAATGAGAAGTAATATTTACTCACGCTTTGTATTCAAGTAAGCATTATAAACCTTTTTATACGTTGAAATTTAAATATTTTGTCTGTGAATTAATTTTATCTTTCGATACATTGAGGTATTGGAAACGAATCGAATCGCTACTATAATAATGTTATTATTTTTTGGAGATAAGAATTTTAAAGACAGAATTTTATATTGTTATAAAAATAGTTCAATTGCTACCATAAAATAATTGTAGTTGCTAATTATCTAAGTCAAGTTTTATAATCAACTTTATGTGTATATTACTAAAATGAATAATATAATCATTCAAATCGGACCAGAAGATTTTAATTTATAAGCACATAGCCGGACCGACGGGCAGAAAATGAATCCATGTTAATATTATGGGGAATAACTAATAATAACTAGCAATTATCCTTAAGCCTGAATGCCTAAAAATAAGCATAATATGGCCACTCCCACAATTTAGACGTACCCAATACCACCTCATATGGTTACAATCAATCCGTTTGGGCTGACGGGCATGCAAAAGATGTGGACATACATACGATCTAAAAACATTACCCTCCGCAGTTGAGTAAAACATTATAATAGTGTAGTTAGAATAATAAATAGTTATTGTAAAATATACAGATTCCGTGAAATACAGCTACATTGCAATTAATAAATTCCATGCCACGTTTAATTTTTTAGTTTTTGTAACTGCTTTTGAGAATCATTATCCACACAGTTGCTTGTTATACTCGTAACGTTATAACAATGTATATTAATGTTAAATAATTAGTTACTTTGTAAATAGTACCTCTGCCTCTTTATCTCTTTAATATAACCGACATACAAATATAACTAACTAACACAAGTATAAAATAATAACAGTAATATTCGGGTAAAGGGTTCTATCATTACTGTCCCACTACTGGGCACAGGTTTCCTCTCAGAATGAGAACACTCACTCCATACATCGCGCTACCCAAGTGCGTATTGGTAGACACATACCTGCGAGAACTTAATTTAAAGTCTCTGAGGTACGCAAGTTTCCTCAGAATATTTTTTCTTTGCCGTTAAAACAAGTGATAATTAATTTCTAATGTGCACATAAATTTGGGCAAAGATGGCTGGGATTTGAACCTCGAACCCCTCGACCGAGGCACCGCTTGCTATTAAATAAAACAAAAAAGGTTATCAAGTAAACACAGATCGATTCCTTATCGGAACACATTAGACGGTCCATTTTAGGTTACAACAGTCATAACATTAATGATGACAGTTATTTGGAACGGAAAAGAAATTAAAAGTAAATTACGGATTGACTGAGAGGGAAACGGAGGCACGCGATCCACTCTATTCGTGTCTCTGGTCGATTAACCATCCGCTTATGATTGACTGGCCCTGTCTTTTTTTGTTTATAAGCAAATATCCAAAGGGCAAAGGTTTTTACCCGACTGCCAATGAAGGGTTATTTGTATGTAGAGACCATATTTTAACGTGAGTGCGCGTAGAAATTTAAAATAACTTGGGTGATAAGGGAGACATATTTTTCCGTGGCGTTCCAGTTTAGTCCTCAGGGGTAACGGTGCATCTATGTTCGACCTCATATGTAATCCTATCTGGGGTTCATTAGGATGTCCTAGTGCCGCCGTAGTAGTGGCGGCTAATACCGCCCATGGTCATCCTAATCAGGTGCTTCAGCATGCATCAGGTGGACTGCATGCTCGTCTGCTACTCCTATGTTATAAAAAAACGTAGGTAAATAAGAGTTAAAGATGTCAACCATAATGTTATATAGGTAACCCAAACATAAAATGACGTTCGTAACTTCATAAA
The DNA here is from genome assembly GCA_014595695.2 of Epargyreus clarus clarus. Classification (NCBI taxonomy): domain Eukaryota; kingdom Metazoa; phylum Arthropoda; class Insecta; order Lepidoptera; family Hesperiidae; genus Epargyreus; species Epargyreus clarus. Next base: position 3,244,659 of record JACTTY020000026.1, read on the forward strand.
GAATTCTATATGAATCAATTTTGAAAAGTGAAATTAAAATTAAAATTTGAATTTTCACAGGCTGTAGACATGAAGCATACAATGTGTCTCTTTCCGTAAGGTTTGTATTAAATAAAATAAAAAGTGAGTAGAAAAAAAACACTAGTACCGTGTTTTGTAGATAAAGAAAAAAACGTTTTTTTTATCCGTGTTAGAAAATATTCCCCAAACAAAGTTACGTGTTTATTAAAGTAATCTATAAATCATTACGTGAACGTTAAACTAAGTGTTTGGACCGACATCGTTACGTTAAGGTAATGTAGATAAGGCCTAATGTTCGCTTGTGGCTGTGACTGACCGGGGCCAATCAGAATGACGGTTAATGACGTAAGTAATAGTGATAAATGAACTTAATTAGTTTCTTTCGTTTTATAGTTGACGTATTTATTTAGCGTATGTGAAGAAGAACCATTTGTGGGTCGACTCTTAGGCTCCGTCGCCACGCTTTCTGTCTATAATCATCAGTGCTCAGCGCTGTTGTTCTATTTTGTAGGGTGTGGCATACCTACTTATTCGAAGCATTCCTAGTAATCAGGGGTAGCAACGCATCTGTTGCCACCCTTAAGTAGGACTCTTATCTTATCCCTAATCTGACCCAATTAAAACAGAATTTAATTAATTTAAAAGATCTAAAATTACGTTAATAAAAAATATAATAAAATACTTTAAACTTTTGTAAAAGACGAATATATTCTCAACTTACAATCAGTACAAGTCATATATTTACTACTTCGGAGTCAAAATCCTAAAGTAACTAAGGATAGACCCCAAATTTATTTGTGAAAAAATATTTATATCTACTTAACCAAATAAACATTATAATATTATTAGCGACGGAAAGCGTTCAACCTCAACGAAACAATGCCATTTGGCAAAAAGACCGTGAAAATGAAAAGGCGTTCCTCGGAAATGCGGATCGCCAAGCATAGCATTGGCATCAGGTCATGTACGCGACCCTCGAATATTTACAGTACAGTAATTTTAAGTAGCATATTTGAAGCATAGCATATGCTTACGTAATGTAATCGATCTACCATGCAACATCGACGGAATTTGTTTAAGTAAGTAATTGTGGCTTGGCATGCGCATATCGACGATGTAGTAACAATAACTCGTATCTCATTTCTTTTTACGACAAAGAGTTTTTTGCATATTTGGACTTAAAATGACGTATCACAGGTCGTCCTTAAGACACTGGTGTCTTAAGCTTAAGGACCTGGGTCCTTAGGTTCAAAATTGAGCAAAATATTAAAGTGTGGCCAATACGTTCTATGTCTTTTTAAAGTAGCGTTTCTTCTTATGTAAAGTAGCGTTTTTTGAGTTACGAGTTATTGCCAATTCGTCGTCGATCACTCACCATCAGGTGTACTGCATACACCTGATGGTGAGTGGTCGTTGCCGTCCATAGACATGTGTATTGTGTAACCAACTCCGTATAGGATGGGGTCTAAAGTCAATTAGGGCATTGCCACTCCTAAGGATTGACATGGTTGTTTCCTATAAGTTAGGCGGCATTTACATCCTTGAAATGATACCTTAACGGAAATTACTTCACGATAAAAATAAATGTAATGCAATAGAAGTGGGACCTTCCCCGTGAGGTACCTTCAAAGTGTAATTATAATATAGGAGTTTATAGTATAGGATTTTATTCCAAAATTTACCTAATTGTGAGAAGCGACCTTAGCTCAGCATTGAGACACTATAATGAAAATCACTTACTTTAAAAATATACTTGGATAAGAGTACAGAATAGTAAACCGGAAAATATAATGGATATAAGTAATGTCTCACACAAGTAGATACAAATTGCGTGTTAAAACGTAATTAATGTTCCTGGGTAATAGCTTTTTAAATAGACAAACAGGTATCTGACGTTCAATCCATCAAGAATCCATTGTTAGTGTGATAAGAGAGACAATAGAAGGCTATTAGAATAACTGCTATGTCCAATAAACTTGTAGCTTGAAATTAAATCCAAAAATAACCGACAAAGGATTATAATTATAAGGATTTTTGTAGATTTAAATATAATTTCATTAGAGGTCCGGAATTACTATAAAGACTCAAATTCACGATTTATGTAATTGTTAAGGCGATATAATTACCAAAGAAAGTCCCTGGAATTATCTTATATATCTTTGACTCACATTAATTTAAAAAAAAATTAAATTAATGTAAGTCAAAGATTAGGTATCATTTGCTTGTACAGTTAAGAAAAACATCGTGAGGTAACTTGCATGCCTGAGAGTTCCACAAAGTTCTCAAGGATGTGAAGTCAATTAATTCGCATTCACACATGTCCATGTGTGCATTTGAATTACTCTGGGCTAAAGCTCTCATACTCTAAAAGGGTATCTGTACCCAGCAGTGGACAGTATTTTTTTTCGATTTTTGGGTTAACAAACAGTAAACAACAAAAATTACATTTGAATAACAATTGCAAACATTGTACTATGTCGTTATCCAACACCGTAAACCACGGATTACTACAAAAATAAAAAAAAAAAACAAAAATGTTATTAAAAGTGAAGGAATACAATATAAGTAGACATTAATTGTTCTACTTTGTAATGAGTTGAATACGACTCAAATAATTTTAGAAATCAACAAAATGCAATTCACACCCTGGACCATTAACGTAAGAAACCGAATTTCAAACTTCTAGACTACTATTGTTATGAATCGAATCAATGCTTATGTTTACATATTCCGGGAATGCTCTCTGGGTGTCATAGCTCGGAAAGTTTTCAAAACATCCACAACAATAGTGTTTAGATTTATACGAGTCTTTAATGAACGCGTAACACGATGCTACTTTGACGTGTATCAATTAGGAAAGATGTGAAGTTCACACGCAATGGAGCGGTAACATTTTTATAATATAGAAGTAGTAAACATGCAATACACCGAATAGTAAGGCTACTGCTGCCCACAGATTTATGTAATCAACCCCAAATAAAATTTCAATCATAGCGATCAGCCACATATGCGTTGAGGTATAAGTAAAAACGCCTTAGAAAAGTATGTCTGCCTTACAACACCCTTCAAATCAGAACACAGCAGCACTTAACACTGCTGTTTTTAGGCAGAAATAGGTATGGCAATGCACACTCGTTTCTGCCTTCGTGCCGCACAGAGCGATCTACTATTTTTATTTTTTGTTATCTTATAAAACAAAACGTAACTAGTGATTCGTTGTATCAATAGGTATTACATTGTCATACAGGATATTTATTTTTACGTAACAAAGGAAACACTTTTAGTAGGTACAATTTTTGGGAACAAAAAAATGAAAAAAGAAACAATGTACACGCAAGTTCAAGACAATAATGAGATTCCATACTTTTTGCTCCTTTACTGAGTTCATCGTTACACAAAAAATCTGGTACCGCAAAAATCTTAGGTAATTACCACGTAATGATATTCAATTAATGTGAAAAATGTTACTTTGCTCGTTCGCAAATTTCGAAATATTTTTAGTATGATCCTGTAATCTTACGTACCATACATTGGACAAACTAAATTAAATGTTATATCTAAAGAAAGCAACATTATTGTACGCTAATTTAAGTTTTGAAAAAATAGAACAATAATGACTTAACTGGGACGGTGTCACCACGACACATATTTCTAATGTGAAGCAATTCCGGCGTTCGGTCGAAGGTTTTGGATGCCGGCTAATTTATATAGGTCCACAGGACACTACTATTTACTCAGTAATTAACTTCTTTTTTATATGTAGTTAGCCGCAGATGTTCATGGGTGGGAGCGGTCGCTTACCATTAGAACTGCTGGATTGTTTACTATTTCAAAATCTAAATATATAGTCATCTTTACCCCGTTAAAAAAACCAGTGGGGGCATATGAAGACTTTTGTACTTTGTAACCAGCCAGCAATAATGCAAATAAAATCTGACTAAAGTTAAAAATAAAATTTGCTTGGTAAAATAATTTAATAATATACTCGAAATATGGTAATAAAAACGTCTCGACAGCGCATCTAATTGAAAACTAAGAACAAAGACGTGTTAAATTTAATTTTCCAGAGCATTCAGTTTTATATTAAATGTACAACTGAGTGCTAAAGAAAACAAAATTTGGTTTTGAACTCAATTTAGATTTTCTTTTTGTTGAATGTTTAGTGTAAAAATATGCATACCTAGTTTTATTTGTTTTCTGATTCAGAGATCGCGAATCTTAAATTAAAATAATAAATAGAATATGAAAAAATAGAAAAAATAATTATACTTAGTTAATAAAAGTTTATTTTTAATATATTAATAGTTTAACTTCAGTTTCTATACGACTAATTGTAATATAATGTAAATAGTAAATGTAAATTTATTGTGATTTATTTAGACAAGATATATAATGTTATTTTTTGTAGAAAATACGTGTGTAATGAAGGTTTTCTGCTAGTTGTTTCTGATTTGATTGGTGTGATAAGATATAGTGATTCTTATACGAAGCGTTCGAACTTTGTAATCAAAGGTAGCGTCACGTACAACTGAATACGAAGTGTGCCTCTGTGTACACAGAAAATGTGGTGGTTCTGCCTAATCGTAGTTATGTTAAGCGCTGCTGTGTTCTGTTCTAAAGAGTGTGGTAAGGGAGACATACTTATCTTTACATGCCAGTCTTTGGGTGCAAATTTCAATTCAACAAATTGATGTGCGAATAATGGTTTCTTTTTCTTAACCACTCTTACTCCATACTGTTCGATTTCTCTTGGGAGTTTTCAGTTTTTTTGTAGCTAAAATAAAGCCAACTATTGCAACTGCATCATCCATAGCACAAAACAACACAACCAGGTAGCTCACTTTCAAAAACTGATATTGTTTTAAATGGAGCAGGTATGCACGCTTGTACAAATATCAGTGAAATGATATTTGTGCAAGCATGCTTGAGCCGTTTGTGGTCGGCTCCAAAATACGTGGATTTGTACAAGTCCAAGCTTGCGCAAGTATACTGTATCGTGTGTGGCTGCCATAAGGCATTGCAACTTAGTCGTCATGGCTAGCAACGCATCCGCGATAAATCGCATGTAGGAATCGAATGTTATCTGAACTTGATAACAGATGCCCATGGTCGCCACTTACCATCAGGTAGACTACATCCTCGTTTACTAATTTAATATCATAAAAATACCAATGACAGATAATTATACAACACTAGAAGATGAGTGTGTCAGTCCACTTGCAGTAATTACATATCAATAATAACTCATAACTAAATGTTCTTATTAAACAAGTATGCCACTTATTGTCGGAATGGATGCATAAAATTGTTTCTTAGATGAAATCACTTCTATTAAGATAACACATAAATATACTTCCATGGCATTTATGGATTTTTCTTTCTTCTTATGGAATTTTCATATGTTTATATAACGCTTGTTATATTCTAGACCACGCTTTGATTTCTTGTGTAATATGTGCACAAAAAAAAACAAAATAAACAGAAAAAGCACAAGGACCCAATACAGAAATCAAAATAATACAGACTAATGAAGCACAATTTACTAAAAAAGAATAAAGCCTTTAACAGGTGAAACGCTTACAACTATGACTAAAACTCGTATTTTCTTTTTCGACTTGACATTTCTATCCAAGTTATGTATATCGTCGTCATCCATCCCTTTATGGCACCATGCTGGACCACGCTCTCCTCTTTGAGTAAGAGGGGCTTAGACCATAGTCAATCGCACTTTTAATGTGCAAATTGATAGACTGCACACACCTTTGAAAACGTATTTTTAAGAACCTCACTTTTTCTTTACTATTTAAACAAGATAATCAAACTTTGAAAACTCAGAATTTCCCAATTCAGACGGCAAATTTCTAACCACTAAGATATCCCTTTAGTATTACCCTTTAGTAAATAGCCAGTAGGTACTACTTATTCCTTATTTCACCTCGACTATATTCATGTTCTATAAGAAGACTTACTTATAGATATAATCTGTTATTTACAGCCCTATTTCGCCTCACCCCATTTGTCACATCTCTTTGTTTGTTGTTCCTATCGCTAAGAGGCTGGCAAGGACCCAAGGTTTCTCACTAAGAGGAATTAGGTAATACTCAGTAATACTCAGTAACCTGAATAGATGTTTTAGGGATCCGTAACAACATTTTGAATATATATAACCATACCAAAAGAATATGGGAATCGGAAATAATCACCGCGCTTATTATTCGTCGCTAAACCCTTTGTGGTTCGACTCCGGCGGCACCACCGCCACACCTATTTCTACCTAATAACAGCAGTGTTAGGCGCTGCTGTGTTCCGGTTTTAAGGGTGTGGTAAGGGAGACAGACTTTTCCGAGGCGTTCCAACTTAGTCTTAGTCAGGGGTAGTGGCGCATCTGTGGCCGACCTTAGGTGGGAATATCTAATACTATCTGGGGTTGATTACACATGTCCATGGGCGGCAGTAGCCACTTACCATCATGTGGTACACTATATTATAAAAAAAAATGTCGCACTGCTGCGAGTTGCCTATCAGAGTAACTCAGTAGTAGAAGGGCTTAGGCCATAGTCCACCACGCTGGTCAAGTGCGATTTGGTAGGTAGACTTTACACAATTGAGAACTTTTTTTAAAACTCTCGGGGGTGTAGCCTACCGTTCCTTCACTGTTAACTATAGGAATTCATAAACAATTTCTAGTACATTGAAAAATTATTTGTATAGGACAGTTATCCCTAAAAAGTAATGATTTTCTGAAACTTGAATCTCCAGTAGGACAAGTTTAGGTATGCTGCGTATTTTAACACTTATCATTTTAAACAGTGTATATATTTTTGAGGAAAATGCTGCCTAATTAAGCTTATAAGGTAAAATAAACATTATTTTCTTGTCATGTTTAATTTCGCGCTGAAATTAAACCGTAAAATATTTGATAACACGGTAAAAACAACTGTATTTTATATAACAAACGTCCGTTAAGGTAATTAAGGTTCACGAATGTAAACACAATAAACTAGTATCTTTTTGAAAATCGTTCAGAGAGCGATGTTCAGGTCAAAATCGGTCAGTGATTTCCAGAAATATCGCCGTTCAGACTAACAAACATTATGTTAGTAGTCTCTAAATGTGTATTTTTTTTCTTTATTATGATATTGAAGCAACAAATGACCAGTGAACTGCATCACTAATTTAAGTAGTCACTGCCGCTCAAGGACATCTCTGTAATAAACTCCAAATAGAATTGAAGTTCTATCTGTTACCGCGGACAAGTCCACCTACCTCCAAGGACTATGTTGGAAAACATGACATAAAACGTAGGCTTACCACTCCCTCAGCCTCTTAACGAGAACAGCAGCGCTTATAGAATGTGCTTACACTGATATAAACAGAAATAGCAGAAATAGACACACATAATATTAACCGTTATTTTAAAATTACAAACAAACAACTAAATTAACTTAAATTTAACTCTATCGATTTACATATTGTTTCAGACAGTGAGACGGATATGGGATATTACCAAAACACAATTATGCACGGTAGCGATATCCTTGACTCTGTTCAACTCGGTGCGTCTTCCACGCGAAGCGGTGAAGTATGGCGAGGTGCCGTACCTCATTGTATACTCCTTCTGGCTGCTGGTCATCGGTCTCCCGTCCACGTTGCTCCAACTGGCCATGGGACAGATCAGCCAACAAGATCCCGTTGGTGTTTGGAGGGCCGTGCCTATACTTAGAGGTAAGAATAACTATATGAGATATGTTTTTTATCAAGTTAGAAGTTATATATTGTAGGTACGACTAGCACATGGACTTGCAAACCTCCAGATGAATCACCTGATGAATGATGATAATGGATGTAGTCACAAACTGTCACCAATTTAACAGGATCTTAAGCCACAAACGAACATACAGTCCACCTGATAATAAGTGGATACTGCCACCAACGGACATCTGTAAACAACCCCTTGTAGGATGAGATTCCTAATTAAGATTGGCAATCGATGCATTGTACCTGACGAAACTCTCCATAACGAAACACCTAGTAAAGTTCCGGTAGATATATTGACGTTCGAAAAGATTGTAAAAAATCTATTTTGAATTAAATATTTTTGATTTGACTTAGTCGGAACGCCTCGTTTAAGTATATCCCTTACCATACTTATGAGTTAACACACACACACACACGGGTATCATTACACAGATTGATACATAGGTATGATTTCTTGCTCTTAGAAACTCAAATTTTGAATATCATGTCTGTTGGTAATAATATTAAGGATAAAATTTTCATAACAAATTAAATACATATAGAGTAAACATACGAAATATATATATTGTATGTTATCTATGGGTATAAAATACCTACTTCATTATGTTTCGACTCCAAAATAATATGCTAACCGCCGTTTTAAATAGACTAATTATGTTTAATATTATCGTTAATTAAATTGACTTTACTATTAATTTTAGTTCATTAGTATGAATTTGAATTACTTAGATACTATAAAATAATAATGTTTATTATTTCTCTAAATTATTATTTAAGTAATTAATTATGTAGCATGGTAGATTAATTATGTAATATTATGATCAAATACATACTTATAATATATTTTCCTCCAAATATAGAAATAAACCAAAAACTGGTTATGAATCATAAGCTAAAGAGGGAAATAAGCGTAGCTCACGTCATTCTTACAATTTGTATTTTTGATGTAATTTGATGTATACAATGACAACCCTTAAGTTAAAATACGTAAGTTGTTAAGACTTTAGGCCAAAGAATGAGACACACATACATACTTACTTGCACTTACTTAAAAAATCCATAATCTAATTTTTAGTCGATTTTAAATTTGTTTGTTTCAGGAGTCGGTCACCTGAAGCTTTTAACCTCGTTCGTGTGCTGTGTGTATAACATACTGTATGTAGCGTTGTCAGCGGCCTATATCATATGGATAGCGAAGGGAAGCTTCCCTTTGAGGGAATGTGCCAAATTACATCTAACACCGGTAAGCAGAACTAATCATATACGAGCATATATCTAAATGTATTGCCTTACTATCAATACACCTAAGTAACAAGACGTTTAAGAACCCAAAAAATAATTTTAGAATAATAAAAACGCATTCTACACTCACAGCCCCACACTAGGATTCCCTGTATCGTGGGTACTATGGATACACACAGAGACGATACACAAACACCCAGACCCAGAAACAAAACCCTAAATTCATCGTTTAGATATCTGTCTCGCCGGGGATCGAACCCGGGACCCTCTGCGCGTCAGACCGTAATGGTGACCGCTCCGTCACGCGGGTCGTCATATAGATCATTACTTATCTACGTTTATACTATCCATGAATCGAACCTAGAATCTTATGTGTGCGAATTGCAGGAATATATGACTAGATATAAATAGAGCAAATATATAATGTTGATATAAAGCACGAATATACATTTTTATAAGATGAAACAGCAAACGAGCATGCTGTTTCATTATCATCATCATCATCAACCCATTACTGTTCCACTGCTGGGCACGGGTCTCCTCTCAGAACGAGAAGGATTAGGCCATAGTCGACCGCGCTGGCCAAGTGCGTATTGGTAGACTTCACATACCTTTGAGATTTTTTTTTTATAAATCTCTCAGGTATGCAGGTTTCCTCACGATGTTTTCCTTCACCGTTTAGCAAGTGATAATTAATTTCTAATACGCACATAACTTTGAAAAATCAGAGGTGCGTGCCTGGGATTTGAACCTCGGACCCCTCGATCGAGAGGCCGGGATCTTAACCACTAGCCTATCACTGCCTAGAGGCAGTGAGGCAGTGGCAGCATGCTGTCTACCTGATTGCAAGTGACCACTGCCGCCCAAAGACATCTGTAGCCAACTCCATGTACTAAGAACATGATTCTGATGTCGATCACAGATGCATTTGCATTAAGGTCTAAGATCATCATCATCATCAACCCATTCCTGTCCCACTGCTGGGTACGGGTCTCCTCTCAGAATTAGAAGGATTAGGCCATAGTCCACCGCGCTGGCCAAGTGCGTATTGGTAGACTTCACGTACCTTTTAAGATTTTTTTTTATAAATCTCTCAGGTATGTAGGTTTAAGATGGTTGCCTCATATTATCTAAGCTAGCTGGCATCCACATTGCCGACACCAACAATTTAGTGTTGAACAAAATTGTTTCGTGATCACGAATTATTTTTTAAATAAAAAAAACTTTAATTTAAGTTGTTTGTTTTCATTCACAGTATGGCTATGAAAACAAAATGAACGCATCGGAATGTTTTAAGTAAGTATCTTAATGGAAATAATTTAATTAACTAAAATAGTAATTATTTATTCACTGTCCGTATTACTTTACACGTAAATTGTATATATTTACATACGTTATACGTCGGGGATTAGGTAATCTAACAATTAACTAGCCAGGTGATAAAAGGATAAGAATACCATGAATTAATTATGTGAATTCAATCCTTGAGAAATAAAACATAATATATTGTGTTTCTTCCTCGACTTAGCAAAAGGTTACTAACTGACTCATGGACAGCTTAAATTGATTGGTGTAGTAGTGATAGATATAGTGCGAAAAAAGTCTATGGTAGTAGTAATGTAGGGTGTAGTGTAGTAGACATTTTCCATATAAAACATATTACATAGTATACTTTTAGCTATTACCTATATGTGATAAAGAAATCTTAAACTAGATTTAGGTGTTACATAAAGATTAAAAAAGTAAGAATTAAATCTTTATACATACAATATGCAGTAAAAACTTTAAAATTAATAGCTTAAAATTACTGTCAGGATTCAAACTTACGACTCACTTAGCAGCAAACATTCAAATTCTCTACCTGAATTCCTCGATATTAACAAAAAATAAATGTCCCAAACATACTGAAAATGGAAAAAAGCAATTATCATTATTCAGGCCCTACAGCGTGAAGTCTTGCTCATTAAATTTTATTCTCTCCGATTCCGTAATTGGCGTAAAAATATATCACGTTAATTTCAGCTCGACGTTTTTGGCGCCATTCACCGAACAACCACAGTATCTCGGTGTAATGGCTGTTTTGATATTCATTTTATGGTTCTTCGTGCCCATTATGTGAGTATTCATTTGTTTGTGTGCGGTTATGTGTGTCAGCGAGCTAGGGTGCCTTTACACGAGAGATGTGCGGTAGCTAACCTAATCTGAGCTAAGCGAATAAGATGTCTTGTGAAAATACTTAGAAAAGTACACGAGTCTCAAGCTTTAGCAGGCATCCTTAGCTCGCATGTTTCCATATAAAATCATAGGTTAGGTACATATAGGTAGTAGTAGGTAGGTAGCATAGCTTAGCTAAACTAAATGAGTAAGATGTGTTATAAAAATACTACGCCAGTCCCAATCCTTACGCTCGCATTCGTAGCTCCTATGAGTAATTCTTAGCTAGCATCTTTCCAAGTAAAAATATAGCTTTGTTATCAGAGCTAAGCTAACCGAGTAAGATGCGCAATAAAATTTAGCTACACCGTTCGCAATCCATAACTTCCGTAATCATTAACTCTCAACCCTCTGTACAAAAAAACATAGCTCAGCTACCAAAGCTAAAGAAATGAAAGAGAAGTGATCCTATTGGTGAAAATCAAACAATCCTTTTAAATACTTTTTGGTGAATTAGACACACATCGTTAGCTTAGCAATCTTGCACATAGGTGGAAACGCGCCTTTATGCTCGTTACTATTGACGTATTGCCCGTTGTTAATAAAACTTTGTTTTGGTTCGATATTTGAATGATATGAAATTTGAACTTTGGTGCGAATATCCAAATGCTTGTACAAATACAAATAATACAAATAATAGATGGTGCGTTTCAAATGGTTTATTGAAACATACTTTGTTGATGACGTCGATGTTTAATGTACACAAATTTCGCGAACATACAATACAAATCAAACGGATTACATTCAGAACGAATCAGAATCTCATATATGTCGCTATATTATAGAATATCATTATAATACCCAACATAAAAAATACCATTTCGCTACCATTCGACATATAATATTTATACCACGGAACCCTAGGCCACTTTGCCTAAAAATCACTTCTAGTAACGTAATCACAGAAGCAATATTATTTTTGAGTTTTAAATTTTGCACACAGATGTATAATATTATTTATTGCCTATTGCCACATACTTACAACTCCATTATTTTCAGGTTACTCTGTCTTCGAAAGTCTCTTAAAATATCCCTGGTACTACTACTCCCGATTGCCGCGACAATCATAGCTGTACTGTGTACATTTCTCGCTGACAGTGCGCCTCTATCCACGTTAGTCAAATCTTGCGAGCATTGGTCACCGATAACCCAGCCTTACATGTGGCATAGTGCGATGATACAGGCGCTGTTATCGTCACATGTCGTTAGTGGATACTTGATTAGTTCTGGTGGAAGTGTGTATAGACAATCTGATGTGAGATGGTAAGTGACATTTTTATGTATTTTTGTTTAAGTTTCGTTATTTGTTTCCTATTTAAAAAATAATAAAGAAGTGGCAAGTCTGCAGTCCACCTTATAGTTAATGACCACGTTTATCATTAAATGAAATATAATTGGTCCTGTGTGATTGCCCCCTACTTTACTACCCCTAAGGACTATGTTGAAGCCCCTTCTCAGTGTTTGGCACATACCAGATTCTTCTAATTTGAACATAGTAGTGGATAACATTGTTATGTTTGCTTAAGGGTATTATAAAACAGAAATCCGTGTGACGGTGGTGCCATCGGAGATGAGATCGGACGAAAAATTCTAACACCTTCAAAAGTACTAAGAGCAGAGATTACATGAAATCATTATATACTTAGTTATAAAATGTCATCACACGTAACTCAGTATAAAGTCCAGTTAGCAAATTACCACAAGTTTAAATATAATCCACATGAAGATATTTATGAAAATTTACATTTAAAGTATGCTCTTGAAAATGTATTAATTGCATCATTATGATATCACAACTCTATAATATTGTATGTGGTAAAACGGGCGGTAATTTAAATAAAATCTTTATGGTTTGTGAGTAAATAAACTTATTTACGTTACTTATTTCTTACTTTTTAAACTTTTCTTGTATATATCTACTTACTTATAATTTACATTAAATCTATTTTATATTACTTTGTATAAATATTCAGTTTACTTATTAATAAATTATACGTGTCCTAAAAAAATCAACGTAGGTCTATTGTAAAAAAAAACGTAATTTCCATATGTGCGTTTGAATATTATATTTCTCTCTCAGTCATGTATGAGAAATAAATAAAAATGATATTGGATTTCGATCTCAGTTGACTCAAGTTCTTTGATTCCAAGGTGCCCTTTATCTGAAACATCTCCCTTTCTGTTGCAAAGATTTTTTTGCTGACGCTTCTCCGACAAACGACTTTCACTTTAATTGTCTAACTGTTCTTATCTTAATTAACACTGCGTTATCTGTGCATCGGGTGAACTAAATCTATCGGATTAGCAAGTTTTTCAAACTTTTCTTTTTAAGAAAGAAGAAATTTATTGGTTTTTCTTATAGAGCAAACGCTACGATTGTGCTTGCATATGCAATAAATAAATGGATATCGTTTGAAATAACGCCCACGTATGAAAATAGGAAATTTCAAAAGTAAACCTTTAATGCTTGAAATATAAGAAACGAACACAATAGCCAATGTTTTTAAGCTTTTCATATTTAAAAAAAATAGACGTAGTAACGTAGTAGTAAGTTGGCTTACTAATCCAAGCTTACGTAATACCTATATATGCGTACGTCACGTCATGGTCACGTCATAAAAATAACAGATCACAACTCCGTCTCCTATCGGCTCCAAAAAGGGTCATGTATTTCAAATTGGAAACAACCTTAGATACTCACAAAATTACATTAAAAAGATTAATTTATACTTTGTTTAAAAACTTACACTCAATTCCGTACACCATAAACAGAAACTGTTTGTCAAGAAACAGCCTAAAACCTTCACTAAGTATATTTTGATACAAAGTGAAAGTTACGAATTGTTCAATTTAATTTGTTCAAGTTTAAATAAGTTACGTTAAGTGAAGCGAGTTAACTCCACTCGTTACTCGTCGGCGTTTGAACAAGTCCCTTAGGCATTGAATGTTGAGAAAGGTGCAATTCAAGCGTAAAAACATTTTACACTGATCTTGATCGAAGAGCAAATTACTCTCAATCTGATATAGCAAACTTTTTTCTTATATCATTACAATATTTTTACTTTTCTTAATCCTTTACAATCTTAGAAGGTAAAACACTTCTTGGTTCGTTTATGAGGCTATCACCACAGCCTTATAACAGCAACGGCCAACACTGTTGTATCTTGGTTTGAAGGACATTCACATTATAGGAGTTCCTACGTATTCCTTAGGGATAGTAATGCATTCGTGGCTACATTCAGGTATGATAGACTCAATTTTATTACATATTTGAATTGCTCAGATATTGAGCTATTTACTGATTTACGTGAACAGCATGAACCTCATAATTACTATCATGTGAACAGTATAATGCTATTCAAATTTATCCTACCACATCAAGCTAGAATTCAGCGGCCCTTTAACACTGCTCTTTTAAAAGCAGAAGTAGATAGTAATAGTAGAAGAAGAAGATATGGCGGCCGCAGTTAAGTCTCGAAGGTTTCTGTCCCTTTTAAATCCCGCGCCATTTGAGGCACACTCATTGAAATAGTTTTTCGACCCAAAGTCAAATCTTACATCCTAAGTGGTACTGTAATCTATGTCTTATACCTATACTGATACACATAATTTAATTTTCAGGATATCAATGTTTGTCGTTATCACGAACCTTGTGGCCGGTTGGCTGTGGGTGCTCTTCTGGGAATCGATCGGTGGCAGTGATGACAAGGACAAGGGGATCATAGCTGTGTTGATACTGATCTATCAGTCATCGGTCACTGAAAGGAGAACAAAGGAATGGCCGATACTGGCCTTCTTACTGGTGTTTCTATCCGGTATCATTACTGTGGTAAGTTATCTTAACTGCTGTTTTTTTTTATGCTTGCGACTTTGTCTATATCAACAGTGTTTGATTGTAAATTTACTGAAGACAGTCTCTTTTCTTCGCATTGTTTTATTCCTCTCACTGTGTTCTATTTTTTTTTACAAGCTTTTATTAGTGCTATATTCCCACGAAACATAATTTAACACAAAACAAACAAGACAAGACAAAGTTTTTGCTTGTTTTAAAGATTATAGAAAATAGCTTGAAAAAATCCACAACATAGAAAAGTTTAAAAAAAAATAATAATTAATAAATTTTCAAAGGTGTCTGCAGTATATCCATCAACCTTGTCGATGACATTTATATCTTAAGCCTGAGTGAGACATAGTAAAAATATACAACGGTAGAATATGCTAACAAAATGGCCATGACAAAGTCATTGTTTTTACACCGGGGGAATCTAGTTTGATTCCCAATGGATCAAACTAAATTCCCCCGCAAGTAATTATAATAATATTAACATCGACTGTGATGAATATTAATAATAGTAAAGGCATTGAATAAGGCAGAATGTGCTCACAACCTAAATTTTAAAACTGAATTTTTAGTCGACCAAAAAATATGAAACTCCCCGCGCGTACTACGCATAAAATGGAAAAAATATGGATACAAGTAAAATATCTTTGTCGACTAAAAATATTGAAGCGGGGTATAAATGGATCGCGGTGCTATAAATGGATTTTGTGCCAACTACGGTAGAACTCGATTACCTTATTAGAATTTGCATATATCGAATCTCTTCGAATCCAATTACTGTACGTACTAAAGCATTTCCGATATTCATAAAATCAGCTAGTTTACTGCCGGCTTCTAACGTGAAAGGTTATTTTCCTTCCCTTTTTACATTATTTTCAAATTTCTGTCGATTTTCATTTTACTATGTTGTATGTTTTATGTCTGTTTTTACTTATTTAACAATTTGAGGAGATAATTTATATCCCTTTCGAAAAATACATAAATAAAGCTGCATACTGCACATTGTTATTTAGCTAATACACATTTCAGTATTAGTTTTAACAATTAAAAATAATATATATATATTGAGTAAATAAAACTTGAATAAAAGTTATGATGGAGACAAAATCACAAATGAATATTTTATTATATAATAAAATGTCTCAATTCCGCGATAATTTTAGTCTAAAAACATATATCACAAATGAAGTTCTAAATAATATACAAATTCAATTTTGTAATGAATTATATACTTAGTTCATTCTTATTTCAGCTGGCTCTTTTATTCCCGATCTTCGACAAGTTCCACCGCGTCTCCGGCTTCTATTGGAGACTCTTCGCTTCTACGTTATCAGCCGTGGGCTCTGCAGTCAGCGTAGCTGTCTTAGCCCATGGTCTGGGTGTAGCAACTATGCTGGATGAGCTGGTGGTGCCAGTCCTTGCTGCATTCACTACTGCGCTGGAAATTGTAGGATTTGTGTTTATTTATGGTGGGTAAAATAAGTTGTTTATGATTTATCTATTTTATTTTATTTTTATCAGTTACATTTTAAAATCAACGTTTTTATACTTAATATTATGTAAAAAGACAGTTTTCTCTTGATATATTTTCAAATCCAAATTATAAATTATACAAACATAGTATTTAAAGTTTAGTAACATTATATAATATTATATATTATTTACTTACCTTGCTATCTCTGTATTCCACAGACATACAAATAAAGCGTTTATATGTATTATTATTCCAGGCTGGTTCTATCTCTCAGTAGACATACAATTCATCACAGGCTCAAGACTACCGTGCTTCTACCTGGTGAGCTTATGGTCAGCGCCAGTGTTCCTTTTAGGAGTTACTGGTTGGTGGCTCCGAAGTCTTTTGCGAGCGACTTGGGGCCAGGGTCAGACGTTATGGCCACTTGTTGGAGCATTCGCAGCCATTATCATCATCATGGTGGTGATGGCTGCCATAGCTGTCGCAAAAGAAGAACAGTATAATTTAGTTACCGTAAGTCAAGTCTTATCTCTAAAATATTACCAGTTGTAATACTTTGGGATATATTTGTTTTCACTTATTTTGTAATTCTTACATTGAGCAATATAAACCCTGCTAAAATTGTTTTATTTGGCTTTCAGAAAATCGCTTCTGCATTCCGACCATCCAGACTTTGGGGACCAGAAGAACCAATGATCAGGTATATGTGGATGTCGCGACGATTTAACGACGAAAAGCCCAGTAACGACGACGAATTCAATTCCGAAACAAATGATTACCCTTACATTATAAGTAAAAATAGTCCTAAGAACAACGAAGTCAAATACAACGAAGATTGGATGAAATTTGATGATACATACCAAAGAATACCTAAGTCCTATGTGAAAAGTAATTTAGTAGATGATGATGATTTACGTTTCAAGAAAATAGATACAACGTATCCCAGTTCATCGATTGCTAGAAGCAAAAAGAAAAAGAAGACGGAGGAGAAATTTCGGTCTCCAAATATATGCATAGCTAAAGATGAGTTAGGAGGGCCATTAAACTGTAATTGTAATAGACATTTTACACTCAATGTACCGGATTTAAGAAGTAATGAAACAGCGACTAGTCTCTAATTCTGCTGATGCAAAGGTACAACGAATGCCTTATCTAGTCTGTAATTTAAAAATGTAACCTAAGATAAAATTAATAAAAAGAAACCAAAAGGATGCAAGTATACGAATGAAATGTCTAATTCACGTCTAAAATAACGACGTATACGTGATGTAAATTCTACTGTAAGCAATTTTCTTCTTATAAACACAATCATAGTAATTACACAAAGGTTAATACTACATGGCTTCCATTGTCTATTTATTATTTAGTTAAATTTAATTTATTTAAAACTATTTTGCACTTGTCTTATTTAAATGTATTGTAATAACTTAATCTGTTATTTTGTGTTAGTTAATATTTCCTTAATTTGGAAGTGTAATAGATATGAATGTATGGACAAATGTAATTTGATATAATAATGTTTAATACCATTAAACGTTATGCGCAAAAAAATGTTTTACTCGTGCTTGATATGAAAATAAAAATAAGAAACATAGTATTTCTATAAAATAACATAAACACGCTTAAGTAAGAATGATGACGAGCTTACAAAATAATAAAAATACAATGATACAAAAGAAATATCTAATACCAAAGCGCAATATAAAAGAACAATGACTACATATTTTGAAAAGGGTCGAGGCACGCAAAAGAAACTTAGTTTGGGGGTGAAAAAAATAAGAAAATGATAATCGTTCACACGGAGCAAACGCGAGCGGAGAAAAAAATGAAAAATGACCGAAGTTTTTAACATAAATCTCAGAAAGTGTCTGAAAAGTATTACTGGAGGACGGCCGCTCACGTCTCTGCTTATTGTGATTGCCTCTGTTGAAGATGCTACTTTAATTTATTATAAATAATAAATTCAAATACTGAAACATATAATAAACATAAATAAAACAAAAAACGTCAAAGGAGCGTGAGCCTAACAATTCACACTTTGCCAGCTGCGTCAGGCCATAGTCCACCGTGCTGGCCAAGTGCGAAGTGGTCGACATCACACACTTTTGAGTTTCTTTTTTTGGCACTCTCACTCTCAGGCGTGCAGGTTCCCCCACGTTATTCCCCTTCACCGTTTATGCATGTGACACTTATTTTTTAATACGCACATAACTTAAAAATCCGAGGTACGTCTGGGATATGAACCTCGGATCCCCGTACATGAGTCTCTTAACCATTCTTATGCTTACTATATTATAAAATAGCTTACATCAATAAAATGTCGGTTGAAGAACCATTTCAAGTAGTGCCTACAAACGTTTTGATTGATTCACTGATTTATTGAAACATCGATCATATTACCAATATCATAGTTACCTTGCTTCACGCCTGGGAATACTCCGGATACAACTTTGTCACCATTCGCCCGGGGGACTAATCTACACGGAGCGGATACTGATCAACGTTCGTTGGAGACAAATTGCATAATTTGTTGAGCGTCCGGCATACAAGGAAAAATACGACACCATAACATAGATAGGCTTTGGATTTAATTTTGCTTAATAGCTAACTGTTACCATAATTACTTAATTTAATTTTAGTTACTAAATAAGTATTATCTATAAGCATATTATTCAGTTTATATTCCCGTTACCTTTCTTCACTGCCCAGAAACTACTTGAGTTACTGATCATTAATACTCGTGTCTATTAGTCAAAACTTTACTCTGTAACAAATACCTCTTTAAAAACATCTGAAAAAACAAATTGTTTAAATTTTTGGCACATACAAACTTTTTCTCAAAATGTAAAATGATGGCGCTAAAGTCTTGCCGTAAAATATTATAAATTAAGAATTTTAAAAGATTTGTAGCTCATCCAGGAGCTCTACTATATTGTTCAGGAAAAACGCTACACCTAATAACTCCCCCGGGACAGTGAGTTACCGCCGCATTAGTCCTTGCCACGTGACCTCTCTCATCTAATGTCAATGGGGCTAAGTCTTAGGGTATCTGCACACTTATCGATGGTAAGCCAGCTTTAGCGGCTTTTGCTATTTATTTCTGTTATTTGAGATGAAAATTATTATTTTTTTTTTTGGGTATTATTATGTCAGCTTACGGTGAGCTGTGTTTATCGTTATCCTTGCCATACTCGTATGTATACTGTTCCACTGCTGACCCCTTTGGAATTAGAAGTTGAAGCCATAGTCTACCACGCTGGCCGATTGTGCCAACACATAGACTTCGGTGACTTCGCAAACAATTGAAAAAACATTTGTTATTTTTTTCGTTTTCTCAGAAATTTTTCTTTTTGTTTTGTCTAAAGCATTTAGCATGCGAAAAAATAATATTACGAGCTCTTAAAATATCTGTCATTTTTGTCAAAGGCAAAATAAAGGCTGAATCATAATTTCACAAGCGGAGTTGATAAAATTTCTTGCACAAGCATAAAATTTGGAGGAATATTTTGTAACAACGTAAAATTAACGTTCTTTTTATATAAAAGACAGTTTAAAAGGACGAAAGATCCCCTCGGGCGTTGTTTAACCCTCATCAAATAATTTACATGAAAGCTACTTAGTAAACGTTAAGATGAATTACGTTGTATGTAAAAATTGGGGGCCCGTCTACCCATTCGTTTAACACTGTAGAGGTGAGATAAAGTCACTTTTATATAACCACTTAAAAATAATATTATTGGTTAAAAACATTTCTAACATTTCAAAACTTGTAATTATGAACAACTGAAATCTTTCCATAGTGATCCAAATAATGGATCACCCATCCGTTTAATTGATCGAACTGTACTATATAATATCAAAGTTAGTATGTAAGTATGTGAAAAATACATTATAAGAGGTTGACTAAAAATATCCTAGCCAGTATATGATTTTAATTTTTTATAATATAGGAGTAGCAGACGAACATGCAGTCCACCTGATGGTAAGTGGCTACTGCCGCCTATGGACATCTGTGATCGGCCACAGATGCGCCGCTACCCCTGAGGACTAAGCTGGAACGCCTCGGAAAAGTAATTCTCCCTTACCACACCCTTCAAAACGGAACATAGCAGCGCCTAACAGTACTGTTATTAGGCAGAAATAGGTGTGCAAGTGGTGCCGCCGGAGTCAAACCACAAAGGGTTCTACCACCTTAAAAATTAATTAAAAAATAAAATTGTTAAATATGAAATGTATGAATACAAAATGTATTTCCTTTACTAAAGAGCGTTTTCCTTTAGTTTACCAAAAATCATTCCTTCGCAGGGTTTGATCCTTATTAGCAAAATACCATACCACAAGTACTATAGATTTTATTTTAATAGCTCATTTTTAAAGCAGACAACTTTCATTACTTCAGAACTTATTAAAATATAAAAGCACCGAATCCTTATTTATTCATTACTCATCAAGATCCTACAAATTCGCAATAAAGTCTGAACAATCTGGCCTTCGCAGGTGAAGAGTGTAGCAATTAAGAGTAAATCCGCACTCGGCGACAGGTGGCGTCTTATTTAAACTTCGCCCGCCGTTGAGCCGTACTTTATGGGACTATCGAGAATACTCGGGACATTCACCTGCTTTAATTACTAAAGGAGCTGATGTGGCAAGTTATTACGTTTAGCCTCAGACAAAAAAAAATAATCTCGAAGAACATTTTGAAATATACATAGAACCGTTTGTGATTCGGAGGCAACAACGCCGTATATGCCTGTGCCTAATAGCGGCAGTGTTAAATACTACTGTGTTCTGGTTTGATGGGTGTGGTAAGGGAGACATATTTATCTGAAGCTATCCAACTTAGTTTTTAGTGGTAGCAATGCATCTATGACTATCTTCAGGTAGGAATCTTTTACCTGGGGTTGATTACAGATGGCCATTGTCCACAGGCGGCATTAGCCACTTACCTTTCAGCTTGTTTACTATTTCAATATTATATATTTAACTGCTTATTTTTTTTTCTTTTTGAACACTCTTTACATAAATAAGTGACATATTATGAATATTTTTTTATAATGTTTTTTCTTGTCAACTTGAAAGTGGGTAGGTGTAAAACTTTCATCAAAGTTGCGTCATGTCACTGCAACCAGACGCGTCTTGCGCGCGGCGGGTTTATACAGACGTTCTGTGTCCTCACGCTCCAGTTTTGCATGTGAACCATGCAACCGCGTAAGCCTTATGAAGTGCATAGACTACTCCTCAGGAAATCCAGTTCATGCTTACTTGATGGACCCCTATGACAGGGACTTCTGCATCACCTCCGACACGATATAGTCCACATATCAGCTTGGAAGACAAGGTAAGGGATTTTAAATACTCATCAATTTAGCAGTGTTACATTTAGCAGTGATATGAAAATATAATTGGACACACAATTTGATATTTTTTGCGAAATCTACTTCAGGTTTTACTAAGATGTGTTATTACACAATATTTTGTCTTCTATTTTTTGGTCTAAGCATGTAGCTGAGACAAAGTCTTCATAAATAAATAGCCAGCTATGTAATATTATGTCTAAATTGATAGTTGAATTAGTTATTGGTGATTCCATACAAATTGCAGTCATCAATAAAGCAATCCGTTTCCTTCCCATAAAATACAATCAGATAAGTTTTCGCAGCTTATTCTATCTGCGTAAGTATAGACTAAATGTAATCCAATGCATAAGCGAATAGATAATATTACCCTGTAAACCACCAAAAAAAATTTTCGTATTTCGATTAAACTCATGTTACTCGTATGTACACAATAAAACAAAAAAATTGAAAAATTGCAATTTTAAAAGCAATAAAAGCGAATAGCGTTATTTGTTTCGAATAAATCGCAAAACAAATACAGAACAAAATATTGTAGCATATTCATAAAAAAGAACAAATTGTTGCACATGTAAAAAAGTCATAGAAAGTTACGAGACCGTTAAATTTTACCCGAATAGTGATTCAAATAACTGCAAACATTTAACGTCAAATAACGTAAAATATGAAGCATTTGATAAACTGAATTGAAAAAAGATAAAAACTGAAAATGGTTTAACCTGAACTACGCCATTCATTCGTGGTTTTATTTTATGGTCAAGTAGAGTCCATACAATGTTTCGTTGTAAATGTAAATATTCGTAGCTGTTATAAGATTAAACTTTAACAAAATCGACATCAGTTTACAGAAATGACGGTCCTGTTATACATCTGTTTTTCATGAGGCATGTATGTGGACACTATGACCTACATCTTTTCTACTTATTTAAAATTTTACTGAGGTTGGCCACAGACAAACGCGTTACTACTACCCATGAAAAATAAAGTTAAATATCTTGAGTAAGTTAATTACCTGTTTTGGCACACCCTTCGAATTAGAATATAACAGTATGTTATTAAGGCCATGTTAGGCAAAAATATAATGGTGGTGCAACCGTGGTACCCAACTATGGAAGGTAATGTTTTTCGAGCGTATGTTTACCTACTATGTATATAGTATGTATGTTTCGCCCTGCAGCCCAATTTGATAGACGAATTTTTACACATAAAATGTGTTTGGATTCGCTTAAATTTTGGTGTGTGACGTAGCAACATTTTTAATCAGTTAATTTTTATTATAGATTCTCTAGCTAAATATTTTCATATCGTGTTAGCATTAGAAGGAAGTTTCTGGTTTAGTTGGTAAACCCATAATTTCGGCGTAACCACCGTTCGCCTAATATTCTCGCCGCAAACTTGTATAAGTGCAGAACTTGCTTAATATAGCATCTTATTAAACCTTTTGCGTAGTTTTGGAGTTATGTAACTTGCACCTGAGAACTTTGTCTAGTTGGAATATCCTCAGCTCAAATTACACCTTCCTCATTAGACACTGATTTTAGTTTCAAAATAACTTTAATAGTTTAGTCGATTATTCGTCGGTGGGTTTATCATACTGGGCGTTATGCAAAAAGACTTAAAGACAAACATGGAAACTACAGCAGATATCTGATTTGATTATTGGATTGTAGACTAGACTGAGAATCTAAACCCATGCACTACATTATTTAATTAAGAGTAAAAATTCCAGCATGTCGTATCGGGTCGTTGTTCATCAAATATAAAAATAGCCGCCGGTGTCGTGTCGGTGCCGAGTCGAGTCGCCCCGTTGATGGAGTCCTGTATTTGTAGCTTTGCGTACTATAAGTGAATATGACCAATTCAGGTCTTTGAAATTACATGTAAATATAAATACAATTAAAAAATATATAATTATTTGAATTGTGATGTAAATATAATCGTCACTAAATTTTCACAATAAATCATTACTGTTCGGAATGCTTAGAGTTTGAAACTGAGTCATATTTTCAACCCTTTTACTACCGGGGGCGTAGCTCAGATGGTAGAGCGCTCGCTTAGCATGCGAGAGGTACCGGGATCGATACCCGGCGCCTCCATTGTCCTATAATATTATATGCTTTTTTATTTTATTATTAAGAAATATTAATTTATGAATTGTTTGTTTGTTATTTATTTTTTATTTGTTATTTATTTTTCAAGTAGAACCTTTACAGAATAATTTTTGAACGTCAATAATCTACCATAACTGCTCAAGGTATGTCGGTATAGATAATAAGCGGCGAAAGAAACGTCATAACATACATATTTTAGAATGTTACCCATATTTATTTATTTATTACCCATTAATTATTTAATTTACTTTTACCCTTTGTGGTTCAACTCCGGCGGCAGAAGGTGGTAGAACCCTTTGTGGTTCTACTCCGGCGGCCCCACCGCCACACCTATTTCTGCCTCATAACAGCAGTGTTAAAAGCTGCGGTTTTCTGGTTTGAAGGGTGTGGTAAGGGAGACATACTTTTCCGAGGCGTTTCAGCTTAGTCCTCAGAGGTAGCGGCGCATCTGTGGCCAAAATATAAAAAAATATCGTTGAAATATTTAAAAAATACGTTAAAATCGCACGTGATAAGCATCAATAACTGAACAGTTTATTTTGATACAAATTTATTAAATCAAAAGATTTTCTTAATAAACTCCTCTAAAATGTACATAACTTGTTCTCGACTGTTTCCAAAACTTCGTTTATACCTGAACATAAACTCAATGGCATACTAAGTTGGAAATATCCATAATTTGTCGTAAGCCCCATGCACTTAGTACTCCAACAAACTTTGCACAAGCATCTTAAGGCGCCTGACGTCCTATAGGATATTTAAAGTTATAAGATTTTGTATGGTAGCGACCATAATTTTATTTATTACTAGCTGACCCGGCAAACGTTGTGTTGCCATATAAATAAAAAAAATGTTAAGGGTGAACAAACCTAATCACTTAGGGGTATGAAAAATAGATAGTAGCCGACTTTCAGACCTACTTAATATGCATATAAAATTTGGTGAATATTTGGCGGCAAACCCGTTTCGGAGGAGTACGGTAACTAGCATTGTGACACGAGAATTTTATATAAGTATAAGATTAATATGTTCATATTATCAATAAGTAAATCGGTATATAATTATATTAAAAAGGGTTGTAGCTAAATTAATTTGATTAGCAGTAAGAAGCTTAAAAGACGAAAATAAATATTATTTGGTTGCATATCACATTTTATTAATGTAAAGCTGTATGAAATATTTGGTAAAAATCGTCTAAAACTAAAAGTTTCCTGACAACAAATAAACTATTATGGTATTGAAGAATTAAATAAATCGCGTCTTCGATACATGATGCATGAAATCGTTTTTTTTTTTTCATAAAATCCTCAAGGTTTAAAAACAATAGGTTCATTACAAAGTCTATTGGAGTAACGAAGAATAATGTTTATTGAATCAGAAAATATAATCATAATTATAATCAGTCCAATATTTCCCCTAAACATTGACTCTAAAATTAACAAATGTCACCTCTGTATCAAACTTTATCTTGTAATGAGCTTAAACAGCATATTTGGCAACATGGCTGGCTGACTAACAAATGTCTCGGATGTAGAAGGGAGTTATACGATGGCCGTTTTATCCGGGATGGCCATGAATAATCTGTTCAAAGTTTCGCGGCGTAACTTTGTACAAATGGCGCGGTTGGCACCGGCTTCGGTGTGGTCTAAATGTCTGGCCAGCATGAGGAAAATATGAAAAAAAATGTTTTATACGAGACGTGTATTTGCTTTGCGTTTTGATGTTTAAAAGACCTTGAAATATTTAAAGTAACATGTAGAATATTCTTCAACTATTAAAACTTAATACATCGTCAATATTTCGTCCCATCTGTTGAAAACAAAAAAAAAAATCGGCATACATTTAAATGTTAAATATTTTTGTAAATAATTACTTACTACCAATTTATTTAATCTTAATGAAACTAATGAATTCTTTATATTTTTTCTACTTGTTTAATTGTTTCCATAGCGCTTTTTCGTTATACTTATTAGATGAATGATGAATTTTAAAATGTTATATTTATTTTCCTAGGTTGTACATTTATTTTCGTTCAGTGCATCCTTCGGCGACATCAAGACAATTTTTAATAAAAGCCAAATTAGTTTTTTTAGAAAAACATAGAATCGCTTCCTCTCTTCCCTTAAGCCACATGTGGAAATCGAGTGCGTTTCGCGCGATTGTTGCAATCCGCCATTCCGCGTTATTCGGCGCACTCATTCGTGGCTCGTTAACTTTGTACTACGAGTGTTCCGTACTTAGTGCATGAAGCCAGATGTAAGCTATCAGAGATGTGGCATATTAACGGAAATTACATTTTTATTACAATTAGGTACTGAACTTGCCTGCCCACCTGAAGGTAAGACACCGCCAAAACGGTTTGTCGACATAAAAGACAACTTACTAATCGTAGCTAGGTCTTCATCATAGAAGATT
Source organism: Epargyreus clarus clarus (assembly GCA_014595695.2). Lineage (NCBI taxonomy): Eukaryota > Metazoa > Arthropoda > Insecta > Lepidoptera > Hesperiidae > Epargyreus > Epargyreus clarus. The sequence goes on from JACTTY020000026.1 coordinate 3,271,089, forward strand.
AAGTTGAAACGCCTCGGATAAGTATATCTCCCTTATGACACCCATCAAATTGGAAAACGGCTGCGCTTAACACTGCTGTTATTAGGCAGAAACGGGTGTGGCAGTAGTACCTCCAGAGTCTAACCATAAAAGATTCTACCAACTTTAAATAAGTATTTAATATGTCAAATATCTGTCAAGTATATTGACTAGAAATCCTAAAATCCAGACTACTAACCTAACACATGTTCGATTTACGTAAAAACAGCAAAACCAAAATAAACAAAACGCGACCGATATATCACATACCTGTCCGGGCATTATTCTAACGCACGATTTGTTAGCAGCCACTATTTTCTAAACTTGTGTGTGACAGACACCTGTGATAAATGACTCTACTAAATCACACTCGGAATATTGCGCGGATCACTAGATAACGGATGGGGCAACTTTAATAAAGTGTGATACAGTTCATCTGTGTGCGTATGTGTGTACATTACACACACTTGTCAATACGATGGGAAAGTGGAGAAAGGTATGAGAGTAATGTTTGCGTTATCCTCAATAATATTTTTAGATAAATGTATTTTTATACAATTGAATATAAACATAATAATGATGTTTGATATTTAAATGGCAAACGAAAATGCAGTCCGCCTGATGTCACTCACTGCTGCGGACTGTTGTAATCGACCAGAAATGATACTATCATTTTATATCAGATATCTAAGGTATCACTATCAAACCTATTTCTGTTTAAAAACAGCGGTGTTACGAGCTACTGTGTTATGGTTTGAGAGACAAACTTATTTGCAGTGTTTAAAGTCACTACTCAGGCCTTTATGGCCGAGCTTGGGTTGGCTGATTTCAGGTGTTTTTATTTTTTCTTGTACGTCGAGTCATTTGCTTCATCGCTAACGAAATTACATTATTGGTAAGAATTGAGCCGGGACTGTAACCATGATCGTTTGCTGTCATAAAAAAGATCTAATCTGTAACAAACAGTCAGAAGTTGCACCCATTTGCTCGATTTATTAAATTCAACTTTGGACTGCAAAATCTAATTCACATCCCTCTGAATCATGGTAGTACCGCTTTAAAAGACGGGGGTAAAAAACAACCCCGATGCTAAGCAGTCTGAGACCGTTAATTATCCCTAGCCCCTTGCCAGGATTAGTGCCAGACTTACTCTTTGATGTCTAGCTAAGCTAGGGCTGCCAACAATGGCTGTTAATATAAAAGTCATGATTCATTATTTGTGTACTAGAAGGACATTACCCTCCGCGGTTCAGTAATGCGGTCAGTATGGGGCTACGGATGATATTTTTTTTCTACTATATGAGTACGACTCGAACAAGGACACATACTCTTTCTTCAAGTCGTCCGGTTGCCCAAGCGGCTTGACGAATTTGATGTTGGATTCGACTAGGTATGGAAATGACTTAGCCTTTATTTTAAGCAGTCACATTTTTATACTAATTTTCTAGATTTTTTACAATGAAGTTATAAACGAGCTTAGAGTCCATCTGATGGCAAGTTACTACTCATAAACACCTGTAACCAAGTACAGAAACTGCCAGATACGTTGCCAATTAAGACTAAGTTGGAGTTAGTATCTCTGCTTTAGTACAAGTTTGTTCTTCAAACTTCACTTAATACTTATTATTTATAAATAATATTAGTATAAGGCAAAAATTTGCCTATAAATTTTCTACTAAGATATTTCTGGACCACTGACATAACTTTAACAAATTTGCAAAATTGTTAAAAATCTTTAAGTTCATATTTTCGTCGTATATCTAAATGTAAGTAATTCATCTAAGTACTTCTATCGTGGATCTAAATTCTAAATCAATGCTAGCGTAGTTGGTGTCGATGGTTTTAAACACTTGAAATCCTATTATGAAGCTAGAAGTTCAGAAGCATAATTTCCATTTTTATTTACAACAGCTGACGGCCCTATGGCCTAGGTATATCAGCAAGGATTAGTGTGTGGCTCGGTCGATCGATTTCTCATAATTAGTCGTTGGTTTTGACGGCCTTCCCGCGATATGAATACGAGGGGGTATAAAGAGTTCGTGCTTATGTCCCTTGAAGGGGAATATGCTTTCAATGTATTTGTACGTACTTGATACAAATATAACTTACTATATGTAAATGTGCACTTTCGTGCATAATGTGTCTTTATCGTGTAAAATTTAACTGAAGGCTTGTAATAGTGATAAAAATAGATAGTATAATAGTGATAGAAATGCATAGCTTACTCACTGAGCAATTTTAATTTATATTTATACAACTACCGTATTTTATTTAATTACTTTCATCGTAAATCTAGAAATTACACTACATTTACCTTCTACACTATTATAAGTCTTTTAAAACATTTTTTCAACATACATAATTCAATTAGATAGTATAAAAACGTGACTGCCACCATTGCTGCTATGGTCCTGTTATATAAAATTATGAAAAAAGTTATTACTTTCACATAAGTATTTTTAAGCTTATAAATGCTATGATAGACGATAGATGTAATATGTATCCTAAAATTGTATCAAGTTAACAATACAATGAACATTTATTAATAATTCTCAAGAGATAATTCAATCCGAAGCCCATAAAATCCATGTCATTTCACTTCAGGTCATTCGCTTGTTATACCAAAATTAATTGGCGAATGATTGGTTCTACGCGTTTTCAATATGGCGCTAGTGACTTACTGCCTGAAGTGTAAAATTTGCAGTACGTACAACGTAATGGAAAATAAAAATAAGTTGTAATCTCGAAATAGCGGGCATCTATCAAACAAAACAAAAATATGTTTAAATTTTATAATTAGTCAGTCAGTACTGTTATTACTGTTCTCGGAAACAATGAACTGAATTCGGAAAAAAATTGATTGAGTAATTGAAAAGCTATACTAGACAAAAAGATTCATAAAACATAACGAAAATAATGTTTTAATGCTTTAGCTTTAGCTGACGCAGAAATCTTAAGAAAATTCCTCAAAGAAAATACCTCCAAAAATTATTGCATACACCATTAAAATTTCGTAAAATACTATTTGTTTATTTTGTTCCCAAAAGCAATAAAACATGGCATTTTACTAAAGAGTCAAATATTTCGTCGTGCTCTTAGATTTTAATGAGTTCCTATTCCATTTCTAGACCATAATTATGCAGCTGGTAGCTTCTAATTTTAAGATAAACTATGAAAATACATCAAACTACTATAAGCGGGAGTATTTCATAAATTCTAAGCTATTTTAAGTCCAGCCCATCGCTCGCAGCTAATTGGCGAATAATTGGTTCTGTCGGAAGGCGCGCTGCCGTTGACTGCCAGTTAATTAGACGCTGCGGGAGCCGTGTGGAACGCTCGCAATGCGCTATGGAGTGGAAGCAAGTGCTAGAAGCGTGAAGGTGTAGGCTACATGAAGCTTGAAGTTAACATCTGTAAATGCTAAGATTTTAAAAGAGAAAGACTTGTTTTATATTTTAAAGACTTGTGCTGGCACGGTGGGAGCCGTGTGGAATGCTCGCAATGCGCTATGGACTGGAAGCAAGCGCTAGAAGCGTGAAGGTGTGGGCTACATGAAGCTTGAAGTTAACATCTGTAAATGCTAAGATTTTAAAAGAGAAAGACTTGTTTTATATTTTAAAGACTTGTGCTGGCACGGTGGGAGCCGTGTGGAATGCTCGCAATGCGCTATGGACTGGAAGCAAGCGCTAGAAGCGTGAAGGTGTGGGCTACATGAAGCTTGAAGTTAACATCTGTAAATGCTATGATTTTAAAAGAAAAGAAATGTTTAATATTTTTAAAGACTTGTGCTGGCGCGGTGGGAACCGTGTGGAACGCTCGCAATGCGCTATGGAGTGGAAGCAAGTGCTAGAAGCGTGAAGGTGTGGGCTACATGAAGCTTGAAGTTAACATCTGTAAATGCTAAGATTTTAAAAGAGAAAGAAATGTTCTATATTTTTAAAGACTTGTGCTGGCGCGGTGGGAGCCGTGTGGAATGCTCGCAATGCGCTATGGAGTGGAAGCAAGTGCTAGAAGCGTGAAGGTGTGGGCTACATGAAGCTTGAAGTTAACATCTGTAAATGCTAAGATTTTAAAAGAGAAAGAAATGTTCTATATTTTTAAAGACTTGTGCTAGCGCGGTGGGAGCCGTGTGGAATGCTCGCAATGCGCTATGGACTGGAAGCAAGTGCTAGAAGTGTGAGGGTGTGGGCTACATGAAGCTTGAAGTTAACATCTGTAAATGCTAAGATTTTAAAAGAGAAAGATTTGTTTTATATTTTTAAAGACTTGTGCTGGCGCGGTGGGAGCCGTGTGGAATGCTCGCAATGCGCTATGGACTGGAAGCAAGTGCTAGAAGTGTGAAGGTGTGGGCTACATGAAGCTTGAAGTTAACATCTGTAAATGCTAAGATTTTAAAAGAGAAAGATTTGTTTTATATTTTTAAAGACTTGTGCTGGCGCGGTGGGAGCCGAGTGGAATGCTCGCAATGCGCTATGGAGTGGAGTGGAGCTTGAAGTTAATATCTGAAATAACTAAGATTTGAAAGAGAAAGAACTCTTCTCTTTGCTCGTCGTGTCTTAAGTTAGTTACAGAATTTACAAAAATATTATATCGTAGTGGTTGAAGGTCGATCTCTTAATTGGAAGTTCCGAGGTTTAAATCCCATCACTTTTCCCTTTTATGTGTGTATTAGAAATTAATAATTACTTGCGTAACGGTGCAGGATAACATTGTAAGGATACCTAAACGCCTGAAAATTATTTAAAAATCGTCTTCTTATATTTTCAATTTTTTTAGTACTAAAACATTTAGGTACTTAAGAATTTTCACATCACGAGTGACAATAACGTATATAAAAGTCTTAAAAAGATAATAAAACATACTCATAGTTACAAAAAGGTAGGTAAAGGATAATGTTAAGCTGAAAAAGGTTAGCGGGGGCTAAATGCGGAACATGATAAGGTAAGCGTGCGGAATTAATCACACCTCCGGAGGATCGGGCGTACTCAGCGTTTTTCTAGCTGAGGCCATGAAAACAGCGATTGCATCAGTGAACTTATGGTTTTGTAGTTTTAATATATCACATCACCGATTGTGTTATTTTTATAGCCACTTAATACAAATTTTATACTAGAAAAACGAATTTATCATTATAATCATCATCAGTCCATTAGTACGATATATGAACGCAGCTTTTTTTTAGTAATACTCGGTTGCGAAAAAAATAATTAAATCACAGACGCCCGTTATGACAGTAAGGTAAGATTTTAAACACAAAATGTTTCATCAGAATCGAACCTATAATTATTCAGTGATGACGAACGAACAAAGAAATTAACAGTGTGTCTCTGCATTCAACGACTAGCGCTGACGAACTACGAATTCTAACATTTTTATACTATTTATCTGTCATATTTCGTGGCCCCACCCCTTTTCACTCGTGCCGAACCTTTTCTCGTGGAGAATAGATCCTCATTCAATTATCTAAATGAAATCTGGATCAGTCTTGTGATCTCACGATGTTAACACAATTTGTACCAGTCGGACGGCATAATCGCGTTAGGAGTAAAAAGTTATAGGCCGTGGTAATCTAATAATGAAGGTTTGGTTGCGGATAGTTCTTTTATTGAGGCTTGAAAACATTTTTGGTTTAGTAACCTAACATTCTCAGGTATAAAAGCCAGCTCTCTTCTGGTTGCTTCACTTTATTTTGAACTTCTCAACAGTAGGAATGAGTCTCACTTCACAGTGGGCATGGACCGTTTTTTGGTCACGGGGGAGACCTTCACAAAGTACCTTGGCTTGGAAGTGACACTGGATTACGTGAGATTTTTGCTCAGTAAAACTCCAGGATTTGGAAACCGAACGCAAAGATTAATACGCGGCCGCTGTCGGGCTTGCCTGATAGAGCGTTGTGAGAATTCCACATTTTTAGGTGTTTACGATAATACGCAGCCGCCACTCACTGTCATATTTATCTGATTTTCGTTTAAATGTTTCGAGTTCAATTACCGAGCCGCCTCTTGCGAGAGGCAATCCATACCATAGCTCTAATCTGATTGCGAGCTACAGGGACAAATGAAGGTAGACCTGGCGTATACTCCATCGTCAGCAAGGGATGGTATTCTACGTTATAAAAGTAGTAGTAATTGCAGTGATGGGAATTGTTCTGGTTTTATAGAGATCGGCAAAGACCCACGAAGCATTCTAATTTTATAATTAAGTATGTTGATTTTAGTTTCTACCGCCGGGTAAGCTACATTATTCATAGCAGTGACTTTAAGGTTTACCGTAGATATGTTTTTCTTATCTGTATTTTATAATATATCCACAAATCCTATGTTTTCAAAAGGATATTTGTCCGTCAACAAAATAAAGTCATATTATAATACGATTCCCTCCTAAGTATACTCTTATGAACAAATAACATTTATTACTACATCCTTCATATAATATACTAATATAGACTCAAACGACGTTTCAACCGGATATGACGCACGCACGCCGGATGTCGCCGGTGTACACCGGATATGATGTTCGAATTCCTGATTTCCGGTGCACAGCCTTCGGACCAAGTTTTGTGGAAACAAGTTTATACCTCCATCTTCAGTTATATCCGATTTCTAACGCCAACGTCGGGGTTATTTATTTTCCGAAAGATGGGAAATGAAACTTTAACAAAATCTAGTCACTTTACTGAAAAGACGTTAAAATAAAATAAAGTTACGTCGAATTCGCAATATTTGCATGTTTTTTTTTATTTTTAAATCTATCTTTTTGTGATAATAACTCTGTTTCGTCCAAAGCATATTTTGCCTATATTGCATCGCTTTCTATTCAAAGGTAGAACCGACTTGAAGGGTTGTAGAACATATTGTTCGACCGTAGAAACATCTATCTTTATTAATTTCTAACTAATAACGCAGGAAAGTAGTACTTCAGTAATAGTATACACTATAATGTATAATATAAACGGATGAGTGCAAAACTTTTGGCGTTATTGAGCGGCTGAGCACCATTGTTTTAACAAAATATTGTTAATAAACAAATAGCACTCGACAAAGTTACTAATGTAGTGTCTATTCTATAATAGAACGGTACTCCAGAATTCAACTGGAAATTTCAACACTCGAAACAGATTCGGAATTTAGATAATCTACCTAATTCAATTATAACTTGGCTAGAACAGTTCATAATTCAACAAGCTCTGTAGTTTTCAATTTTGGTTAGTTTTGAGTGCCATTGATTCTGTTTGTTCGTGTTGGAGAAAAATTTCGAAACTAAAGTTCGTTTGCCCTCAATAAAATAACTTATTGAAACTTGCACGATACCACTAACGTACTATCTACGGTAATGAGAAAAAGATTTTAAAGAAATTGGATCGTAAGTACTTTACGTTCTACAAAGTTTTACACTTATGAGTATAGAATGGTGGAATCTATAAAATATTTAGTGAAAGCTACAAAACTAAACTTTTTTCCATTTAAAAGGCGGTGACGTCAGCGAGTCGGTTTTCTCTTGTTACATAAAATGCAATATGAATATGACTTTTATTTGGGGTCGATCCAATGTGAATATTGAATACTGATTATATCGCACTGAATTTAATTAAAAATTAAATTTAATTAGATTAAATAGGATAATATTTCTGGGAAAATTAAACGTTATTTCGACAGTGTAAAGAGAGGTTTATTGAAAAAAAAAGGCTTTCTAATGATTTATGAAAAAGCTTTCACACAATCACATAAAGCCTCTCATTTTTTATCTACACAAAGGAAATAACTATCTTATATATCAAATCCTCGTGTCACAATGTTAGTTACCGTACTACCGTACCGTACCGATTTTCACCATATTTTATATGCATATTCAATAGGTTTGAGAATCGGCTACTATCTATTTTTCACCCCTAAGTGATAAGGGTCACTCTTAACATTTTTTTTATTTCTATGGCAACACAACGTTGGCAGGGTCAGCTAGTATTTTATAATTTATAAGTATTTGCTTTTCTAATTTCAAAAATAATTTTAGAAAAAAATCTACATACTGCAAAGGTACCTACAGGGAGTATACATTTTATAATCTGCCCCGTCGCACTCAAGACTGACTGCATCGCGATGCGCCGAAAGCTCTGTTTGAAAGTTTGGAACTTTTTAAAAGTTAAGTGTTCTGTGAATTTCGTGTCTTTGTCCCCACGTACATGTATGTTGTTGTTTCTTAAAAACTTCCTTTTTCTGTCTAAGAGTATATGTACAGACGAATCGTCGGATTGGCAGAGGTGTTTGTTTTTTGTTGGTTAATAATAAGTTATTTGGGAACCACTTATACGAGATTAAGTAATAAATAGATGAGTAGCAACAGCTATAAGTAATAACTTACATCAAACATATTGAAAAATAGTTAAGTGCAGAGAATTTAAACATTTACAATAATATTAAAAAGTATGAAACGTGCTCTTTGTTTTGAAGCTTTAGTTACATCTAATTATTATTTACTAAATTAATCATTTACTCCGCACCTTTAAACATTAAGTATATTTACAATTTTCTTGAAAATTTTCCTAGTGAGAAATTTCAAGGTAGTTTTGTTAGTAAAACTCCAGAAGCAGACAGACTGGATACATATTATATGAAGTCCAACTACGCAGAAAGCTAACGGCGTCTGGAGTCCCGAAAGCTCCAAGCTTGAAACTTTTAAGTGTACCTCAAATTTTGCGTTCCATCGCCCGCTTTGTTGATCACCTTTTGCAACTGCGACAAAATAATATGTAACCGTTTTAAAGTATCATCGTCAAAAATATAAATTAAATTAATGTACAAGTACATGAAGTATGACTCAATCTTAGAAAAAATCTCTACATTCAATTTATGTTTGCATTGTAATTTTAATGTCAAAATTTTTGAAATATCAACTATGAAAATAAATTACTTTAAATTCGTGTTAAATAAACATAGCTCCGATTGTTTTAACTTGGTAACAATTATTAAAAATAAAATACTTCGTAAACAATTAAAATGTAAATTATGTAAACGATAATGGCCGGCCACTGATTGTAAGTTAAAGTAAGATAGACGCAGGTGTCACGTCACCGAGACCCTCGTCAAACAGCGATCAGCGTCACGTTTTGTGTATTTTATATCGTTTTCATCTTCATTATATATCTATAGAGAAATGATAAAGCTTTCTTGTTTTTTTTTTATTCATTACAAAATCTAAGACAATATTTATTAAATTAAAAGTTATCTGTAAGTATTTATTAAAAATGTGAAAGAATTACCGGCTATCGATGATATATTGACGTCAGAAAAAAGCAAGTACCCCAATACTTGAATCCTTCTCAAATAGTAAATTAATCTAAAATAATGAATATTGATTCAAAATAAGTTTTAAATTAATTTATTATTTTATAATATATACATTTAAGTTTATTACCGTTAAGATACAAACTAAAACAAATTCAGACATCAAGAGTCAAAAATACGCAGGTGTCCTATGACTCGCATCAGATCCTCGTCAAACAGTGATCAGCATCACGTTTTGGAAACTATATGTCGTCAAATTCATCATTGTATCTGTTTATAAAAATCCTCTAACTTCATTATCACTGGTATTGATATAAAAAATAATGTTTTTAAAAACTATTAAAAAAAAAAAGAATATTCAAAATATTGTATTACCTCTTATGGTCGACCACTGATTGTACCTTAACGTCAAGGAGACGCAGGTGTACCATCACTGAGCCTCTCGTCAAACGGTGATCAGCATCACGTCTTGGAAACTTTATGTAGTCAATATCTTTATTGTTTTTCTGTACAAAAAGCGTTTAATTTTATTATTATTGGTATTAATATTAATAACATAAACTATTTTCTTGGTCCAATTTAGAACTTTTATTATTCCCGCGTAAATTACATGTCTCGCGCCAAGCGCGTTCCTTTTCTTTTTTTATGCTAATGCACACAATCGTATAACCCGTACAGCCAGTGACTATATAAATGGGCACTTATTATTATAAAAATAACACATCATGAAAATAATACGTAATTAAATAATTTTAATATATTGCTTACAATATAAAAAATAAACAATATCATTAAAAACAATTAAAATGAAAGAATATTGAAAAAAATATATTACCTCTTATGGCCGGCCACTGATTGTACCTTAACGTCAAAGTGACGCAGGTGTCCAGTCACTGCGACCCTCGTCAAACGGTGATCAGCGTCACGTTTTGTGCATTTTATATCGTTATTGCCACCATTATATTCACTTATTGAAAGCTGTAAGGAGATTGTGTTGAATTAGAGTTCCATCCACTGCTTACAAAATGTGTACTTGAAAGGGATTTAATTTCAGTAACATTTGTGAGCGTTGGGCGTAAGGATATTTGTTACCGAGCTTGAAGCCAATTTACCTTTATTACCAATAATGGTATCCATTAGTCAATGAGTTTGCCTTGATTTATATAAGTACACTTACGTATATAAATTATGCTATCATTGTGAGCGAACCTTATATGAAACAGAATATTTTATGTATCAGTCACATACTTTACTAACTTTATGTTGCTGGATAATATTAATGCGCTGATTATTCTCTGTAAAACATAGGTACGATCCTTTGATTCCTCATTCTTAAATATATTTTATGGTATAAACATATTGTATTTATTTATATATTCATTTTATATTTGTATTTGTTTTATGTAATTTAGGACCCACCGGATATGTTAATATACGTTTAGGTATGTATATAAACAATATTATATTTAAAGCAGAATTCATTTAAGTTATAAAAGATCCTAATTATTCAAAGATTTCAAAGATTTATTCAACATCATATACAAACAAACTTAATATCGTAAACGTACGTACGTACGTACGTACCTACGTATCGTTACGCCCACCTTTGGACACAAGAGAAATAATATATATCATCACTTTTATTTAAAAAGTATTGAATTAACTGATATCTAATTAATGGGTCTGTGAGACCCACCCCGATGTCCATGTAACCTATTTCCACCCCCATGACGCTGGGTTAAATAAATATTAATATTATATCTCATGGGACTCCTTATAAAAACTAATTTCACTTTAGTTTTTATGAGGAGATTCTTGTATTTTTGTATTTTTCTGACAGTTAATATAATTCAAATTTGATGGACCCACAGTGCGTCTAGATAACAACCGTATTCCCAATCCTTAGTACCCGGTGATCTAAAGTTTCAGGAACACAGACTGATAAACATATATTTCCACATTTAGTTATATAAGTTACGCCTGAATTCTGGCATTATTGCATCGTTGCAAACCCACATGTCATAAACGAGTACAATATCATTAAATATACTTTACATATCATGTTACGTAGCATTGCACAGTAAGTTCATTTAAGTTGCAGGCATCCACTTGGAGAGGATTTATTGGAGTCGAGACAAAACAAGTCGAGAATTCAACGTTCACCGCACTTGTTCGTAAATTTTGCCGAACAAATACAATTTCAGCGTTGTTCTCTTAGCTTAAACACCTTAATGCCTATGCAGCATACCTGAACTTGACTTATAAGGTCTAAGGTATGGTCAAAATTTATTAGAAAGAAAAAAAGAAAATACTTTATTCAGGAATATTGCAACACACAGTACAATTGCAAATAGACAAAATAAATAAACAAACTGCACGGTTATAAAACTAGTTAATAATAAATAAGACAATATATATAATAAGCATATAAATAAGACAGAATCCTTATAAAAATGTAAGAGTAAAAAATACAATACATAACTAAACTTCATTATTATCATCATTACACTACCTAATATTGGTATCACGGTTAATACTTATGCGTATATTACTTATCCAGAAATGACACAGTTCATCTAAATTCGTAGTCTTTTATGGTTTTAGATATTTTTTATTTAGCCCCTTAGGGAATACATATTTAAAATCGCTGTTATCTAAGAGTCTTTGCAGAAAAAATCATGATTTTAAACTCACCATTCACATAGGTTTGATGATTATACTATTATTATAAATAGAACATTTCATATTTCACTTAATAGAGTTATTTGCAGTCTCCACATTAGATTTATGAGTTACACAACATTGTCCGCAGAAGTTTAGCGAAGTTGCAGGCATCCTTGGAAGGATTTATTGGACTCGAGACTAAACAAGTTGAGAATTCAACATTGCCGCGTTTGTTCGTGAATTCTGCTTAACAAAGACAATCTAGCTTAAGCACTGCAGATGTTGGGTCTTGTTTTCGGTTGGGTTTAAAATATAAATAGCGGTTTGTATAAACAAATAGAATTCTTATGTTCCTTAAATTAGTATCATTTTTTATACACATGATATTACTTAATTAATTCTTGCATTATCATCAACCCATTACTGTCGCACTGCTGGGCATGGGTCTTCTCTCAGAATGAGAAGGATTAGAGTAAATCTCTAAGGTATGCAGGTTCCCTCACGATGTTTTCCTTCACCGTTTAGGCAAGTGATAATTAATTTCTAATACGCACATAATTTTGAAAAATCAGAGGTGCGTGCCTGGGATTTGAACCTCGGGCCCCTCGATCGAGAGACCGAGTTTCTGAACCGCTTGAGAGGCTATCACTGCTTTTTTTAATTCTTTTTTTATTTTTTTATTCTTCCATTAACTGTATTTCAATGCTACTCTCTATATGAAAAATGCAGTCCCGATCACGAAACCTGCATATATATCCACAAGCACACACATACCTATGCATGGCTGCTATAACATCTGCAGTGAAATTAGTTATGTAATCTCAATGTGAAGAATGTACAATATAATAAAGTACTGTAGAGTTTCTGAAGTAGATATAGATAAGCAAGTTGGGACAATAAATATGACATAAAATATTTTTAAAGCGTAAAGATCAAACATGTTTGATGTCCAGACGCGCGTCTAAACTTTCGTCTTCCATTTCTCTTTTCTCGGTCTCGTTTGATGCCAAAAACGTCAACGGAGAACCGTCATCCAAGTATTTTAAGTTTCCCACAAATACATCAAACGAAACTTATTTTACCATGCGTAAAACAAATCAACCATTTTCCGGAATGGACCAAAATTTTGTTTAATTTATTAGATTTAATTTCATAAGAAATAAATTTTAAGTAACTTTTTACTTAACGTTAATAAATATTTTAAATAGTCTTTATTATATTTGGGTGAGGAGGTAAATAATATTTCAAATCGAAACATTGCCAGAATCTTACGTACTTAGCCCAAGTTATAATTTCTATTATATTTTTTAATTTATATATATTATTATAATGTAAATTTTATTTGTTTTCATTAAAACCTGTTGGTATCTTAGCAAGGGACTAATTCTAAATATATGATCAAGCTTTTGAGTTTTTAAGTCGCATTAGATTTATAGTTATTGAATTTGAAAGTCTTTGAATTTCTACTAACTTAATCTGCTAAGTTTCTGAATTACATAAATAACAATAAAACTAAATGTTAAAAGCGTTTGTTATTTAACCGCGCCATCTACGAATGTAATTAAAGCAAGTCGCCGTTTCAGTAGCATTATGTAGGTCACAATGACAATTCTGTGGTTTCAATATGGAGATTGCAATTCTGAAGCCATCTTGGGCCAGGATGGTGGCGACCCTATTTCCGGTCGGTGAAATTGCGCTAAGGCCTCGCTCTTACTACAGATTGGAGACGTGACCGAATGACTTCAGATGATTTTATTTTGCGGCGACTAATTTTCTTCTTTCATATTTCTGTTCTGCTTTATTTTAAAAATATTTTTTGCTGAAGCATTTTCTTAAATTTAAGTGGTTAATGATTACACACAATATAGCAGTTCAGTTCAGTAAGTTTAAAATGTTGGAGCACACCAACCATCAACTCAATGTACTCGTAAGGTTGAAATCCCACTTGAGTACTCTCTAACTTGTAATTTCTCGTGTAAGTCTCTCCATTTCCATATCGGTCAATTCAGAACATAGTAGAGCTTAATGCCGTGTGCCATGTTGTTTCCGTACTCGAACAAAGATGTTGCCACTTTTAAAAATTATTCAGTAATTATTTTAAAATCATTATCATTTTTGCGAGCGCTTACATTATTGGAGCCTAATATATTTTTATGTAGAATTGCATGTACTTATAAAACTTAGATAAATTTAGTGAGACTAAAAGCCTACTTTGATTATCTTACACAGTGATCATTTATGGGCTTCAAAATAAAATAAAGAGAATCAGTCTAACAAAGCTTTTAATTCCAAAGGACTGGCTCTCAGGTGATGAAAAACGAATGTACTCTGTTATCGCATTACGTCACAGGCAGTCATACTCGGGTACAGATAAATGGGCCATTCTGCCACTCGAGGGCCGCTGAGCATTATTTTGACGAGTGAAAAACCCTTCCTTTATCTGATATCCTGCGATTGACGTAATGGTGCATGTCGGTTGATGTATTAAGGTTTCATCCTCTGCTTAGCCCCTAAGGGGACGAATTTTCAAAATCTTTACAAACATAATTTTGTATACAGAAATCAAATGCTAAGATTTATCAAACGCTAAAATTTAAAGTACTAAGTAACAGTATAAGGCTTCGGATTAAGCCCTACGTTGTTTGTCAGCACACCAATAAAGTTTTAAGTTTAAGTAAGCATCTATAAACATGTGTAATTTTAGCTGTGAGGACATTTATTGCCCTTACAATGAAATTAACCCTTATAATTTTAGGTTTTAATTGATTAATTTACGATAGAATAAATTATCTAATATAGTTTATATTTAAGTTTTTAAGTATTTAGTTAATGCTATTACTCGTGTTCCTTTATTTAAAATGAAGCGAATAATGCTAGACATTAATTTGAATAGTACTTGTAATAATAAAGAAATTAACGAAGATAATAAGTACTTTTCCTGGAATTATTAGTTAAAGTATATTTAATTACTTGAAATAAATAACTACTTAGAATAATTTATGATTTATTCACCTGCAGTGGAAATGGAAACTCGAAATAATTACTGTGAAATAAAAAACTCATTGTAACGTAAACTGTGAAATAACTTTAAAACATATTTCAAAATTGATATCACGACGCTTTTAATAGGATCTGTCTTTTATTAAAGCTCCACATAGCACTTAGTCGGTGTAATAATATCATATTTTTCACTTTCTTACCGCAATACGGTCTTATTTCAGTCTGTTCTTCTAGGAGATATGATTTTATAGTAACATTGCCCATAATTTTATTTTTCGTTATTTTCTCATTATATTAATTGCATTTACAACATTATTTAGGACTCTGTCAGTATAGCAATATTTGTTTATGCATATTATTTTCATATTTTTAATTTGACTTTTTTTTGATGTGAAACATCTATAGCCGCACGTAAAAAAGATTTCTGGCGTGGCGACGATTACCTTTAACTACATAGACAAATTTTCTATAAGGGACAGAGCTATTAGAACAATGTGATAAAAAAAGACAACTAGTGTTTGACCTTGCGTTTCAAGTGTACGCAAACGTAAATATTGACCATGGAATATAGTGACCAATGATTACTTCAGTCAAAACGGGACATCGATTTTTTTATGTCAAATACTTTTTACTTGAAAAAATATAGTTAGAAATAATAAAAAACACGCTTTTATGATAAAATTAACTAAAAAGTAGAAAATAATTTTCAATCTAGGAATCATTTAAGGAAAAGTAAATAGTATAATTGTGCAAAAAATGTGGGGCGCTTTATGAAAACTGATAAATGGAGCACCCCATGTTTTTTTCACAATTATAATATTAACTGTTACTTAATTGACAATGGCAATGGTTCATTTCGGAGACAACGGCACGAAGCATCGAAAAAAGGGACTGTCCCGTTAAAAACGGGACGTATGGACGTATATTTCTCATTGATACTCATGCTTGTCAAAGACAATGAAAAAATGGAACAGAAGGTAAAAAATGTCCAGAACTGTCGATAATAGTTTTAGTACATCGTTTACGTAGAAATGTTATAGTACAGTTTAACTAAATAAATTATTATTATATAAATATATAATTTGATGAAAGAATGTATCTATACAGATGTATCGACTGGTTTAAAATATACGATTTAAAAATTGTTTATATTTATTATCGTATATTAGTAAAGATTACTCACTCCTAACAAGAAAATGTACCCAGTTTTGAGAATTGAAATAGTTGCGTAAAAAAGTTTTGCCACGTCTCCGTGCTAAAATGTCCCTAAAATATTTGAAATAATTATTTATCTATTATGTAAATTACGCAGTATTAGTTATTTATTTGTAAATTTTCTCTAAAAATGTTTTTATTTGTCAAGAATTCAAAAAAACTTACTAATAAGCCGTTTGTGGCTTCATTCAATTTCAAGGCGGCGAAGTATCTTTACTAATTTATGTTTATTATTTTCAGTTTTATTTTACACACGACCATTAATTGCAAAGTTGTGTACATTTTATAAATGTTATGTACTAGCTGACCCAGCAAACATCGTGTTGCCATATAAATAAAAAAAATGTTAAGGGTGAACAACCCTTATCACTTAAGAGATATGAAAAATAGATAGATAGTAGCCAATTCTCAGACTTACTGAATATGCATATAAATTTTGATGAAAATCAGTAAGAGCGTTTCGCAGGAGTACAGTAACTAACATCGTGACATGCGAATTTTATATAATCTTACCGTGGTCTTTTTGAGGATTAATTTCTGGCTATACAAAGATTGTTTATTAAATTATGTTTAGGTTAATTTATTCAATTAAAGAAATTTTAAAATACCGTATACTATCCTATATAAATTTTATGGTAATATTTTTTATTATTTACCACAGATATCGAAGAAAATTTAGAGATTAGGATACAGAATTTCCCATATATCGATTTTATTTTATTAAAATAAACTATAAAAAGTTATATTTTGACTAAAACACACTAATATAAAAATTAAGCAGTGGGATCTTAAACTATAACATACACGTATGAACATCGTGAGCTTCAATAAAATGTCACTTCTGTTCTGTTGATCTATGGTCATAGATCAATGAAAATTTTTTCATTGATCTATGACAGTTCAATTCAATCAATGAAAGTTTTTGTCAATGAAAGTGATAAAGACGCAAAATGCATGGTCATGCATTTTGCGTCTTTATCACTTTCATTGACAAAAACATACTTTGTCTCTTTCTGGTTACTCATGTAATCATGGCGGATCGAACACGAAAAATAAACAAAATTTAATAATTTCTCTTCATTTACGTGTGATAGGTGATTCCATGAATCTTGTTTCTTTTTCGAGCATAATTTTTGCATTTATGCATTGCACAAGAAGGCATTTTGAGGCTTAAAATTCAAAATAATGACGTTTAACGTGTTCAGTGATATTCGTGTGTATTACTACGCCGCGCGAGAGCGACTGGAGTCGTTTTAACTCGTTTTACACCACTTGACGTATTTTGTATGTTTTAAGTATTGCCCGCTTATTTTTCTGATAATAAAATGTCTGACCGTGATAATTTAGAGAGTGAAAGTGATCAGCCTTCTGCAAAGAAAGCAAAATCACACTATGACACACCATCAAGTCATCAGTAAGTTAATTATTTTTTTATAATTAAAGTATGCATTTATCTGTGCATTAAGCACGCGTATATTTGGTGTGTTTTGAGCGCCAGCAAATGTAAAATCTACTATCTTGGTAGATTAAAATTCACATAAAAATCATTGCATACAATGTTTTTAAATTATTAATTAATTTTAATGTCATTCTTCTCAGAGAATAAATTTATTAAGACTGACAGAATTGTATTTCAAAATCAGCTGATGGCGTGCAGCGCACGAAAGTTTTTTCTTATTTGTTATAAATATGAACATTAAAAAAATAATATGTTTTTTTCTGCATATTACCTACTTTTACAAAATAATGTCGATGTTTCACATCTGCCAGGCGTCCCGTGACGGCTCACATTTTTTTGTAACATTCTCTATTGACAAATGATAAGTAATCCTAAATAGGACAGAAGTAACTGAAGGTTACGGCTAAGATCGAAAACACTTACATTACGACCCTTCAAGACTGGGGAAGCACCTACCACGTCTACGCCTATTTCTAGCGTGGAGCAGTAGGTACTTGCGTTTCTAGTAGAATCCTTGTTTTATATGAGTTGGTTACAGGGGGTTACTACCATCTCTTAAAACAATATTGTTTTAATCATATTTTTACTTTTTTCGCAGGAAATTTAACCTTTTAAGCAAAATATGACAATTTCAGTTGGTTTTATACAATGGATAAGCGAAAAATTAATAAGGGTTTAAGTTTGTTCAACTATGTATGACGGAATATTTTACTGTTTTAAGGAGGAAATAAAACTTTCCTGAACTATGATGGTTTTTAAAAGAGGGTGGTAGGCCCCCAGGTGTCTATAGGGGACAGTGATTACTTATCATCAGTTAAACTACCTGCTGATTCTTAAATCTTGCAAAATAAACATTGCTTTTTAATAAATGTGTTAATATTTATATGAACGCAATATAGAGTAATAACCGTAAACATTATACGATTCTATATTTTTTATCTTGACTCTGTTAGTATTTTATTAAACTTCCACGCAGCACTTACGGTGGAGTAATAAAATCATATTCTTCACTAACCCACGCACTCACTGCGATAAGGTCCTATTTCCGTCCACTCTCCAAGCAGATACGACTTTGTCGCAGTACCGCCTGTTGCTTTTATTTTCATTAGCCAACGTAACCTAATAAAGTGTTCTCTTCTCGCACAAAGAGTTTGTCGTTTCATTAAAAAAAAATGTGAGCCGTCACGGGACGCCTGGCAGATGTGAAACATCGACATTATTTTGTAAAAGTAGGTAATATGCAGAAAAAAACATATTATTTTTTTAATGTTCATATTTATAACAAATAAGAAAAAACTTTCGTGCGCTGCACGCCATCAGCTGATTTTGAAATACAATTCTGTCAGTCTTAATAAATTTATTCTCTGAGAAGAATGACATTAAAATTAATTAATAATTTAAAAACATTGTATGCAATGATTTTTATGTGAATTTTAATCTACCAAGATAGTAGATTTTACATTTGCTGGCGCTCAAAACACACCAAATATACGCGTGCTTAATGCACAGATAAATGCATACTTTAATTATAAAAAAATAATTAACTTACTGATGACTTGATGGTGTGTCATAGTGTGATTTTGCTTTCTTTGCAGAAGGCTGATCACTTTCACTCTCTAAATTATCACGGTCAGACATTTTATTATCAGAAAAATAAGCGGGCAATACTTAAAACATACAAAATACGTCAAGTGGTGTAAAACGAGTTAAAACGACTCCAGTCGCTCTCGCGCGGCGTAGTAATACACACGAATATCACTGAACACGTTAAACGTCATTATTTTGAATTTTAAGCCTCAAAATGCCTTCTTGTGCAATGCATAAATGCAAAAATTATGCTCGAAAAAGAAACAAGATTCATGGAATCACCTATCACACGTAAATGAAGAGAAATTATTAAATTTTGTTTATTTTTCGTGTTCGATCCGCCATGATTACATGAGTAACCAGAAAGAGACAAAGTATGTTTTTGTCAATGAAAGTGATAAAGACGCAAAATGCATGACCATGCATTTTGCGTCTTTATCACTTTCATTGACAAAAACTTTCATTGATTGAATTGAACTGTCATAGATCAATGAAAAAATTTTCATTGATCTATGACCATAGATCAACAGAACAGAAGTGACATTTTATTGAAGCTCACGATGTTCATACGTGTATGTTATAGTTTAAGATCCCACTGCTTAATTTTTATATTAGTGTGTTTTAGTCAAAATATAACTTTTTATAGTTTATTTTAATAAAATAAAATCGATATATGGGAAATTCTGTATCCTAATCTCTAAATTTTCTTCGATATCTGTGGTAAATAATAAAAATATTACCATAAAATTTATATAGGATAGTATACGGTATTTTAAAATTTCTTTAATTGAATAAATTAACCTAAACATAATTTAATAAACAATCTTTGTATAGCCAGAAATTAATCCTCAAAAAGACCACGGTAAGATTATATAAAATTCGCATGTCACGATGTTAGTTACTGTACTCCTGCGAAACGCTCTTACTGATTTTCATCAAAATTTATATGCATATTCAGTAAGTCTGAGAATTGGCTACTATCTATCTATTTTTCATATCTCTTAAGTGATAAGGGTTGTTCACCCTTAACATTTTTTTTATTTATATGGCAACACGATGTTTGCTGGGTCAGCTAGTACATAACATTTATAAAATGTACACAACTTTGCAATTAATGGTCGTGTGTAAAATAAAACTGAAAATAATAAACATAAATTAGTAAAGATACTTCGCCGCCTTGAAATTGAATGAAGCCACAAACGGCTTATTAGTAAGTTTTTTTTGAATTCTTGACAAATAAAAACATTTTTAGAGAAAATTTACAAATAAATAACTAATACTGCGTAATTTACATAATAGATAAATAATTATTTCAAATATTTTAGGGACATTTTAGCACGGAGACGTGGCAAAACTTTTTTACGCAACTATTTCAATTCTCAAAACTGGGTACATTTTCTTGTTAGGAGTGAGTAATCTTTACTAATATACGATAATAAATATAAACAATTTTTAAATCGTATATTTTAAACCAGTCGATACATCTGTATAGATACATTCTTTCATCAAATTATATATTTATATAATAATAATTTATTTAGTTAAACTGTACTATAACATTTCTACGTAAACGATGTACTAAAACTATTATCGACAGTTCTGGACATTTTTTACCTTCTGTTCCATTTTTTCATTGTCTTTGACAAGCATGAGTATCAATGAGAAATATACGTCCATACGTCCCGTTTTTAACGGGACAGTCCCTTTTTTCGATGCTTCGTGCCGTTGTCTCCGAAATGAACCATTGCCATTGTCAATTAAGTAACAGTTAATATTATAATTGTGAAAAAAACATGGGGTGCTCCATTTATCAGTTTTCATAAAGCGCCCCACATTTTTTGCACAATTATACTATTTACTTTTCCTTAAATGATTCCTAGATTGAAAATTATTTTCTACTTTTTAGTTAATTTTATCATAAAAGCGTGTTTTTTATTATTTCTAACTATATTTTTTCAAGTAAAAAGTATTTGACATAAAAAAATCGATGTCCCGTTTTGACTGAAGTAATCATTGGTCACTATATTCCATGGTCAATATTTACGTTTGCGTACACTTGAAACGCAAGGTCAAACACTAGTTGTCTTTTTTTATCACATTGTTCTAATAGCTCTGTCCCTTATAGAAAATTTGTCTATGTAGTTAAAGGTAATCGTCGCCACGCCAGAAATCTTTTTTACGTGCGGCTATAGATGTTTCACATCAAAAATCATATTTACGTGGGAGAGCTTTGTTTTCGTTTATATTTACGTGCCCCGTTATTAAAACATTGTATGGGCTTAAATGAGTTATTCTGAAAAGGTTACGATCGGGACTTTTTGTAAGATTAAAGAAACAAACATATTATGTGTTATAAACCTGATGGTAAATCGTCACTGCCGCCCATAAGCATTTGTAACAAGTTCCATACAGAGGTTCTTCCTGAAGTCAATGGTAGATGATTTGCCACCCAGGACTAAGATAACTTTCTCGTATGTGAGTCATCCGATAAATCCAGTCAGTTAGTCGGTCAGCCGGCCAGTCAGCTAGTTAAATTAGTTATTGTGACTGTCTATGGGTTGTAGTGACTACCATACTATAATAAGTATTTAGATGAAAGTTTACGAACCTGAAAAATGTGGAATGTACAGTCTCATTGGGTATTCCCGGAGCGCTATGACATGTGGATCTTCAAAATAGGTGCAAAAAGAGTTCTCCTCCAAAGGATGCTTTGTCTCCTCTAGTGTTTCAAAT
The DNA here is from genome assembly GCA_014595695.2 of Epargyreus clarus clarus. Taxonomy (NCBI): domain Eukaryota; kingdom Metazoa; phylum Arthropoda; class Insecta; order Lepidoptera; family Hesperiidae; genus Epargyreus; species Epargyreus clarus. The sequence continues at coordinate 3,293,046 of JACTTY020000026.1, forward strand.
GTCTATAAGCGACGGTGTTTCCATCAGGCAACCCACCTTCCTTTAAAAATATATATATAAAAGGTTAAAAGGGTGAAAAAAATATCGCTCGTGTACATTATGGTTTTTCATACATAAGGTAAATAAAAACCAATAATATAAAAACTTCAAAAAGGTAAGCACGTCGAAGTGTTAACGTATTTTAACTTAAAAAGTCGTAAAAGCCGTCGTGAGGTTCTTAAAAGAAAATGGAAAAGTTGTGTCAGGAGCTTTGACCGAATAATAATAAAGGAGTATATTTTTTAAGCTTGTTATGTATATGTTGCCGTTTATATGAAAGAAATGCCTTTCTGTGTATTGACTAAAACAATATTCGCTCTACTCTGTTCTGCTATGAAAGCAGCAAAGCACAAAGTAGTAGGACTCTGAATGGTCCATCACCAAGGGCCTGCTACACCTGCTGCTGCTCTGCTTTCTGCCTTATAATAGCAGTATCAAGCGCTTTTGTGTTTTTTCTAAAGGGTGAATGAGAGATATATCGTAGTCGTTCCAAGTTAAAGGTAGCAACGCATCTGTTGCCAACTTCAGGCGGAATTTAATCATGTCTGGTATTGAGGATACATGTTTATTTTATATAAAACTAGTTTTTGCCCGCGGCTTCGCCCGCACTTAAAAGAAAATAATACATATAATCGATTATGATATGAAAATAATCGATATTTTTGGTCTAAAACAACGATTCTCCGATTAATCTACCTTAGATCGCCATCCCTAGTTCCCGTGGGATTTCCGGGATAAAACCTATCCTTTGTCTTTTCTCGGGTCTCAGAATATCTTTGTACAAAATTTCATTAAAATCGGTTCAGTGGTTTAGGCGTGAAGAAGAGACAACCAGACAGACACACAGAGTTACTTTCGGATTTATAATATTAATAAGTAATAAGGATAAGAGTAGCAGACGAATATGCAGTCCACCTGATGATAAGCGGCTACTGCCGCCTATGGACTGCAATAAACCCTAGGTAATAGATTTCTACCTGAGGTTGAACACAGATGCGCCGTTACTTTTGAGGATTAGCGGAAATGCTCGAAAAGTATATCTCCCTTTCAACGCCCTTCAAACCGAAAATCAGCACCGCTTAACGCTGTTATTATTAGTCAGATATAGGTGTGGCCGTGGTGCCGCCGGAGTCGAATCACAGGGTGTTCTACCACCTTGAAAAATGTCCACGTCTATAAAAACAAAAAAGAAACGGAAAGATAGAATAATATTTAATTGGCCTTCTCAATAAGTAATTAAAATGAATAAATCATAAAAGGATTCCTTTCAGCGAACTAAATTTTATTACTCTGTTAATAAATAAAAGCCAATGAATATCTTTACTCTAAAAAGTGATAAATAATTTTGAAACACTTAACTTTTCTTAGAACTTATTTTTATTAGTCACGATGAACTAATTAATTTCAAACCACTTTTCTCTGGCGATAAATAATTTCCATCGCATTTTTAAAAGGTTCGTTCCTTTAAAAGAAAGTGTGAGGCAATTTATTATTTATGCTAAGCATTACAGAGGTCCCACCATAAAGGGGTCGCAGAAGTCGATTTCTAAGGGTTTTTTCTACAGAAAGGTACTAAAGTAGGTATACATTCCATAACGATAAATCAATGTAAGAATATTTTCTATCGATATCGCGTCATATTTATCTCTTTTGCGTATATAAAACAATAAATTATTAATGATTTAACGTATGTAATAATAAATGACACTGAACAAAGTGAGATGGGTTTAGCTTTAGTTCAAAGCACACAACGCTGGTCATATGCGGATTATGATACAAGCTACATAATGCTACAAGAACACTATAAATTAATTAAGATTCTTTACAAAGTCACTTTATTCAAAGTTAACGAGAAATAGAAACGTAATATCGCAATCCATCAAAATGTTTTCAAAAGGATGTCTACTTAAACCGCACTATAAGAACATAATAATGCTCTAATTTTGTTCTGAATTGGATGTTGTCAATAAAAATATATCTCTGGTTAGTCTTATATATAAAATCCTCGTATCACAATGCATATTCAGTAAGTCTGAGAATCGGCTAATATCGATTTTTCATACGCCTAAGTGATAAGGGTGCACCTTTAAAAAAAAATATTTATATGGCAACACAACGTTGCCAGCCATCAGCTACTACTAAAATAATTTAATGAGGTTTATATTAATACTATCATCTCTCCCTTAACTCGTTGACACTGAAACAACACCTTAAGGTCCGAGGGTTGTAAAAACGCGTGCCTAAACACGGTTCAGTCATTCGCGAACTTTAAAACTTTTATCTTTCCCAAACGCCCGAACTATGTTGGTTGGGCGTCACCTTCTATATAAAGTTTTATGGCGCGGAAGAAAGGGGTTCGACTATCAAGAAAATACAGCCGAAGTTTTTGCATTAAGTTCTCTTATTTATACTTTATTTCGTCCGAACCTCCTTTGGCCGGATTTAATCTACCGTGCGTAAAATATTCGACAGTTTATCGTGTGTGGACTAAGTAACTTATTGGCTTTGTGTGGTTTTAATGAAGCAAAGACGATATTTGGTTACTGATACGTGTACTAATTAACCTTAATAAAGTATCTTGTATGTAAACTTATGTTTACATTTCATTGGGAGGGATGGGAGGTCTTTGTTATTGGAGTACGTAGGCATCGCGAATATGACACATGTGTGTAAGGCATGCAAATTCTTCCTTTGTATGTAACATACTCGTAAATACCAATTTAAGAAGTGATACATAAAATGACATGTACCTAATCAGTAGCAGTTTTTACTAACCTATTTAATATAGATAAAATAATTAGGGACAGCAATGCCTATATGATATAAAAATACAGAATTATATCTTCACGCAAAACCATACAAGACAATTGTAGTAAATATAACCGCTTGCACACAATCTCGGCCACGCGCTAAATACTAACTCCTCAAACTGTATTTTGAGGAGGAAATATTTGTTGAATTCATGTTTGTCAAGCTTAAAGCTGGAATATTTTACGGTTATACGTAACCTTAACTGTTCCTACACATTGTGTATGACACGAAAACAAACACTAACAAGTTTCAAGGCACGTTCCCAACGTCAGTTATTGCTCGCTTCCTTCAAACAAACGCGGACCGAAGTCGGTGCCCGTTTTAAATTTATTTCGCAACGCGATAAAATTTTATCCATTCATATTTTATTTTTATTACTCTTCAATAATTCGAAAATGCAAAATTCGAAGTGGAATGTAAAATTGAAATTGTTTTAAAAATCGTAATTGTACTTCATATTAAAATTGCTTTAAATTCAAGCTTTGTAACTCTTGTAATCAATAACGTATTTATATATATTTTAATTGAGTAAAAAAGAAAACCATGATGTTAATTAAAACAATATATTTCGTTATCAATTTATATTTGTTGCTACAAATTGCCAAGTAGTTCTACTTAAGTTCGAACCTTGATGTGGTGCTGACCAAAAGGACACAACAAAACTCCCATATCTTTAACTTATCACAACCTTGAAAGCAGAACATATTAACCAAACCTCCCTAATAGTAACGCTAGATTTGTCTTAATGGAAACATACAATGAAAATATCTCGACATACACGTACGTGATTCCTTCGGAAACACATTTTCTTCAGGAAATTCTTTTAACATTTTCCCAAGAAATATGGATTCTTTCCGCACAAGGAACAGACACACTAAGTGCTGTCTAAGTAAACCTGTCATTCTTAATCATAATTTTCATAATATAGATAGAAAACGTTTTAAAATTTAAAGTAAATTTTACTCTTTAACGGGTGGAGGAAAATTTGCAAATTCTGAGAAATACATAGTACTTATAATAACATTGAGAATTATAATAGCAATTCACTTCGAACAAAGCAATGTCTACGTAAGGTTTATACTTTTCAGTGTCATTTTTACGTATTCGAGTTTTAGAGTTATTTTTTGACACGTCAGTTTTTTTCTTACTTTCTTCAATTTTCATTATTCATAATTATTGCGTCAGGTTTTTTTTATAAAACGATATTTAAGTTATACTAATTTTTTTACGTGAATACTTTCTTTTTGAGTTATTATATATTTATCTACATTTAAAAGACATTATATTCAATGGAAACATTAAGGCAAATGAAGCCATAATTTATGGCCTAAAATTTTATAAAGAAAATAACGTCTCGGCTTTGTGTAACACAATTGAAATCTTTAGATAAAATCTTATTGATCATCAACAAAAGACAATTTGTGAATATAAAATTATTTTTTCTAATAATAACGGGCTCTGATATTTTTTTATAAAATGGCAGAATATTAGCTACGCCTTTGTGTTAGTATTTTTGTGATTATATATGGCTTCTAAAAATTATATCATGTTATTTATGCTCGTTTGTTTTAGCAGCTTATTTTAAATGTTAATAATTTTTCACGACATATTTTATAATTAATTTTAAAAACACTAGTAAAAGTGAAATATTTCCATAAGGGCCATTATATTTCTTTTAGATATTATATATTTAGTACTTGTTTTCGATACACGTATTTTTAGTAGGTAAGGATATAAGTAAAAAGCAGTGATAGCCTAATGCTTTAGAAACTCGGCCTCTCAAACGAGGGGTTCAAGGTTCAAATCCTAGGCCAAATCATCTGATTTTTCAAAGTTATGCGCTTATTAGAAATTAATTATCACTTTGAAAACATCGTGAAGAAACCTGCATACCTGAGAGATTTATATAAAAAAAATCTCAAAGGTATACGAAGTCTACCAATACGCACTTGGTCAGCGCGGTGGACTATGACCTAATCTCTTCTCATTCTGAGAGGAGACCAGTACCCAGCAGTGGGACAATAATGGGTTGATAATACATATAATATTATTATGTATGAATGATTATGTAAGTGGGCGAGTTCAAAATATTTTCAAAACATATTTTCATACGAAAATAACTAAAATAAACGAGTGATAAGAGAGTTCACAAAGTGATATAAAATACTCTGAAAATTTCCATACTAAAGTATGACGCGGATGCGAGTGACACGGTAGTGTGACAAATTTATTATACGTGCAAATTTAAAACATTGAGCTTGTATTATAATAATCTGGGTATTGGATGCTCTGGTGTTGGAGTTAGGATCAGTTTTATAAAATTGAAACAAAACATTTTACTAGGTGTATTAGTTTCGGTTTAATACTTTGCGTAATCTATTATAGATATAATATGGTGGAAGCTACACACTTTTGTGCAGCGGTAGGTGTGTAACTGCTAAATAAGCATGCATGATGTCGTGCTTCGGAAGCCATGTTAATATAGATTTCGCTTGGTATTTTCAAATAGCTGACCTTGGTTTATGAGGCATTCGAGGTTTGTAACCTAACCCATAAACCTCCCCCAGTTAAACTTTCAACACCTATTTTGTAAGTATACTTATTTTTGAGAAAGTGGTGAGCCCAGGAGCGCTATGACATGGGGCTCTCCTTCCAAGCCGGCGATGCACTGGCGACTCTTCTTCTGTTGCAAATGCCCATAGGCGATGTTTACAAGTTTCCATCAGGTAGCACGTCTGATTTATCGTTAGGTTGAGTTGTAAAAAAGTGAGACTTACATGAGGCATTCCAACTTACACCCGTAACCAATCTCAGGGTCAAAATTTGTTTACGATCAAAACGTTTAGCGTGAGGTTTGTAACGAACACAAATATTGTTAATTTCTCTAAGTTAATTAGTCTCTACATATTATTATACTAATATCTACATGCATACATAATATATTTAATATAGAATTTTCTTACAAGCCTAATCAAGTCCCTACGTACAAGTTCGTCTATTTAAAAGGTTGGATACCCTGCAAGTCCAACTTGAGTGAAACCCAATAAGTAATAAAGACCCATCTCAATCAAGGGAAGTCGGGATCGACTCGTGACATGTTCTGATTCTGTCACGTCGCTCGAATGATTTATTTCGGGAAGAGTAGCCGGTGATAAAACGTGACAAATCAGGACTCGAACCCAATCGAACTTGACTTACCTTTACGACTATAATGGACGTTACAGGGTTTTGCACTTTCCGGCAAGGAATGGAGAAGGACTGTTCTATTAATGTTTGGAGTTAAAGTTTTAAAGGGAGAATTGTGGGAAATGATTGATTCAGTGTTTAAATATGAAACTATAATGAACTTTGGATAAAAACAATAATGAGTAGGTACATTACATGTCACGTATAAACATATTTGTTACGTACATATATTCTGAATATAAAAATAAAAATTAAAGTATTTAGTAATATTATAACAAAGTTATTGTCTTTGAAAACGAATTCTGTGAGAACCTGTAAGTTGAAAATTCTCATGCATGACCAAGGAATTACTACGACAATTAACTATATCTGTTTACATTTAAAACTACAAACTAGGTTTCCCGGTCGTGGGTGCCATACAGAGTCCAGAAACACCCTGGCCAAGAAAAGCTTAAACTCATAATTTAAAGCCTGCTTGGCGGGGAATCGAACCCAAATACATGTTCCGGAGACCGCTGTATTAGCCAGGTCATCTAATCTCAGAATTTAATCGGAAAAACTCGCATGTAAGCCATTTAGCAGTAAGCCCTTCGTCCTTCGAACGCCACGATGTGTGCGAATGATTTATCGTGAGGGGGGAATGCCTCAGATAATACGTGACAAATCAGCGTTCGAACCCCAAAATTGAACCGTGTGTTCGTACGTCTGAAAATACTTACTTTTCTCGACCATTTATCTTCTTAACTTAATGAAATTGAAGTCCAAACGAGTGTTGTTCACTTGATAGTAAGTGGTCATCTTCAACCCCAAGATTAAAGTCCTACGTGACCTCATGGATGCGTTGCTACTTTGACGACTAGGTCGAAACGTCTTTCTTAAGCGTATCGAACGTGTTAAACTAAATGAACGCAAAGTAATACTCGTAGATTAAAGAAAAGCCGGTACACTACGTACTACAATTAGGTAGGTAAATTATATTTACATAGCGGAAGACTACTTTTAATCTTTCTATAACAACTTATCATTATTTATGACTAACTATCATATCTAAGTATCCAAAATACATATTATAAAAACAGTAAGTTCAAACCTAACATTTTATGCCTAAAACTTAGCCTAGTATCTATCTTGTAGTACTTTAATATATAAATTTAATGTTCATTTTATAGGCACATCGTCGATTACGTAATTGGTTTAAACCAATCACCATATCATTGCGAAAGAAATTCAAAATACCACAGAACAATGCAACCCTTTTACACTTGAATAGTTCATTGTGTAAACTACATAACCTTAGTACAATAAGTAGTTAATATTGCGGCAACATTTTGCTATTTACATCTGTGTTTATTTTTATTACTAACTAATGGGAGAGGAAACATACTAGCTTAAGAAAACAGATGAAATAACTAATGTTAATTAGTCACATTTTGTATAGTACTAGCTGACCCGGCAAACGTTGTGTTGCCATATAAATAAAAAATGCTAAGGGTGAACAACCTTTATCACTTAGTGGTATGAAAAATAGATAGTAGCGGATTTTCAGACCTACTGAATATTCATATAAAATTTGGTGAAAATCGGTAAAGCCGTTTCGGAGGAGTACGGTAACTAACATTGTGACACGAAAATTTTATGTACATATATGATATTACATTATTATATTTTACACCATTCGTTGCTTTTATTTAAAGGTTAAAGGAAAATGTCTCATTTTGTCAAGTCTATGTTTTTGGTATGAGCCGTCTACAAACATATAAAACTATATACATACATACTGTTGTAACATACAAACATAGTTATTACACAGACGTGCAAGGCATTGATATGCTATTTCTAACATCTAATAACACAACGGATAAAATAACAGTAAAGCTTATAGCGTCTAATAAGGAGAAAGTATCATTAGAGTGACCACAGTTTGGAGAAATGAGGTCTGTAGGTACCTACCTGTGTACACGCACTCTATTTTAACATGATTTATGCATAGATGTATCCGATACGCAGACAATAATGTTAAATAATAATTTCTGTCCATACAATACATTGAACGTAGAGCTTATTCATTTAAGTTTCGGCTTAGAGAAAAAAAAATCGACTACTTACTTTTAATTATTAGTAATGTAAATGATTCCATAATTACTCTACTTTTTTATAATATAGAAGTAGCAGACGAGCATGCAATCCACCTGATGGTGAGTGGCTACTGCCGCCCATAGACATCTGTAATCAATCCCAGATAGGATTAGATATTCCTACCTGAGGTCGGCCACAGATGCGATGCTACCTCTGAGGACTAGGCTTCAACGCCTCGAGAAAGTATGTCTCCCTTACCCCTTCAAACCAGCGCTCAACACTGCTGTTATGAGGCAGAAATTGGTGTGAATCACAAAGGGTTCTTCCTTCAATGCTAAGATTTTTTAAATAGAGTCTAAAAATGGCATTTATTTAAAATGTCACAGAGATACTCATATTATTTTTGTAGATGCCATGAAACCCAATTTTCATGCAGCGCACCTGTACGAAAAATAACAGTGTCCAAAGGATTCTTTTCGTTTATTTTTCATTCTATATCCCAGAAAAGGTCTATCCGATGCCGTAACAAATATGAAGCGAGGACGAAAAATTCAAAAATTGGATTCCACAAAAAATCTTTGAACACTGAAAAGTGAAAACGAATATCGTATGTGAAAAAATTGGAGAGATACAAAAGTTGAAATCCAGTTCAGAATATGGCTTCCAGGATAACACTGGAGAAGCGTGGACAATCCGCATTGTTGTTTTGATTAAATTTCGACAGGCGATGCGAGGTCCTTTTGTGCAGCACGAAAATGGAAATGAATGAAAATATTTTTTACTTCATATACACCACACACTAAAACTGACAAGGTTTTTTAATAAAAGTAAAAGAGAAAACATTTTATTACTCGTACAATACAAGGTTTCAGGCCATTTGGCCCCTTAGGGGATGGTTTTCAAAAATTGTTTTTAGTGTTCATCTATATTGATCACAGATGTTTTGTCATCTCTGCGAACTAATATGATATGCCTCTGATTAGTATGTTTCCATTACCACACCCTTCAAAGCGGAATACAACAGTACTTAGCAATACCGTTAGTAGGCAGAAATAGTTATCTGGTGCCTCTCTCTTCAAAAGTAATACTACAAACAAGGCTATTCTCAGTAACAATGTTTTATAATTGACATATTATTGAAATTTAATAGCATAAAGCCCAGTATACGCTTTCCTTTATGTTATGTGTAATGATCGAAAACAAAATATTGTATACTGAGAATTATATTCGGAACAGCGATATCATTTCACATTGTGTTCCGAAAACATTTCGCATGATATAATTTTCATTTTAGGGAATAGTTATTTTTGCAAGTAAGTATTTTGATTTGATTCGGAATTTTTGAAATATTATTTATTGTGATAAAGTTACATAAACAAACGAAATAATCCGACCACACAAACTAACACACATTATGCTTTATGTACAACATTCCACTGCGAATCGGTTTTAAAATCTGCATGCCCTAAAGTTAATACAGTACGTTAGTCCTAAATTGGTTCATCATTACAATTTTAACATTATTGGTTTAGTACCTACAATTCATTGAAAACCGGTACTTTTCACACCAATTGTTTGTGAATGTACTATTAGATAAACACGTTGCACAAATTAAACAAGGCAAAAATGTGCTTGTTTAAAAAGCTTACCGTTTCATTCATATTCATTCATTTAGAATCAATAGTATTAGTACCTAATACTACTAGATTATTATATTAGATCAATTATAGTATTTTAATTTCAAATATCATCGAAGGTGGTAGAACACACCTATTTCTGCCTCATAACAGTAGTGTTAAGCGCTGCTGTGTTCTGGTTTGAAAGGGAAGGGAGACATAATTTTTCCGAGGCGTTCCAACTTAGTCCTCAGGGGTAGAGCTGCATCTGTGGCATCTGCAACCTTAGGTCGGAATATCTAATCCTATCTGGGATTGATTACAAATGTCCATAGGCGGTAATAGTCACATACAAACAGGTGGACTGCATGCTTGTCTACTACTCCTATATAAAAAAATATATATACAAAGCATAGTTCATATTGAACATTATTTTCCTTAGCACGCATGGCTAAACATTTTTGTATGCCAATCTTAATGATGAGGCGTATTGAAAAGAATTTGACACACTTTTTTACAAGTGTTTGAGTTAACGGTTTGTTAGGCGTCGAAAAAAATTGATAGTATTGTTAAGTGTCACTATTGAAGAGGAAAGGTTTATGGACGACGATAGAATTTGAATATGACACAAACAGAAATGAAAATGAAAGTCTTATTGAGAAATATAAAATGTAGGATATAAAATCCCTGCAGTTCTCATTAGTTGAATTTGAATTACTAAGTAATTGGTTATATTTCTGTTGTTATGGAAAATAAACAAAATATTTAGATTGAGAACAAAAATACATAATTCAATATTTTGGTTGTTCATTTACTTTTTACTCAGCGCCGACAAAAAGTTGAAAACGTATTTCGGCAGACAAAAACGTCATTAATGTCAACGATGATTGAAACCAAAACAATGACTACCTTTGATACACTGGCAACCGTGTTGAGAAAAGCAACAGTAAGTTTCGTGTATTATTAGATTGATTAAACGAGGTGTAATTGAAATTCGTAACCTGCAACGGTCCAGCGCCTTACGAACTTGTCCCTGAGTTGTTGCGCACTGCAAGTCAATTGCCAAATGCTTTCCTCATCTAAACTGATTGACTATAAAAGACCTGCCAACAGTTGACAAAGTATCGAAACAGCGAACGATCAACATGAAGTTGCTTGTGGCATTCGGTCTGCTGTGTCTTGTGGCGGTGTACGCCCGTGAGTTGGATGAAGATGCAAAGGACTTAGTGGCAGCCGCGAGCGGCAAGGCCAGTCATCACGAGGAAGGCGGTGGCAAGGAGCACCACCATCATCATCACCACGAACACCACGAGAAGGGACACAAGGGTCACAAAGGCCACCACCACCACCATAAGGGTGATCATGGTGACCATGGTAAACATCACCACGAAGGACACCATCACGAACACGGTGGCCACCACAAGAAGCATTGGGATGAACATGACCATCACGGACATCACCACGAGCATGGTCACCACCACAAAGGAGGCAAGCACGGTCACCACAAGCACCATGATAAGGGAGAAAAGACCGACGGTTACCACAAGAAATACCACAAGGATCACTTCCACAAGGATCATCACTTTTATGATGACCATCATCACGAAGGCAAGCACCATAAGCACGGAGATCATCATGGCCATCACGAGAAGCACGGTGGAGGTCACAAGAAGGGCGGTCATCACGACGAAGGTCATCATGAGCATCATCACGGCAAGCACGGCCATCATGATAAGCATCATTACGATGAGGACCACCACGGCCATAAGGGACATCACGGTCATGAGGAACATCACCACCACCACCATGACCATGGCAAGAAGGGCGGTCACCATGACCACAAAGAATGGGGCTTCCATCACGGCAAGCACTGATCTCTACCAAAGCTGTGATATGATGAGGTCAATACACAATGAAAATCATAATTCGAAAAAGTTAAAGGTGACTTTCCAGTAACACTTCTACGACTCTCTTGTAAATATTAAGCGCTTACTTTTCATACAAATCTTCACATTTTAACGTCAGCTTTAAACTAAGAATATCTAAGTTTCCTTATAAAACAAATCTATTCTTCTTTCATAACTTTTGGAAAGTTGTCATTTCTAACCATGTTTGGTATGATTTTCATGGCCTCTTGTTGTTATTTTTACGGGTTTTTGTTATATTCTATATAAGTAAATATTATAATAAATAATTTATGAAAGCTATAATTACGTTGTTCTATATTATACCTTATGTTCTAATATAGATGTAAAAAAAACATAATTCATACCCATAAGTCGTATGTGTTCCATCACGATTCACATTGCTCCAAGCCTATTAAACCTAAGTATATCTCCGTATACTGGTAGTATTTTACAATATTTCATCCGATATTTCATTAAAGATATCAGTGAAAGTTGACAAAAACAAATCATGTTTAAATTATAATGATCAGAAATGGAACGTTAAGAATTATTTTGAAAATCATCTATTCTCTTACAACCTTTTCCAAGTGGATTTTCCTTAGATAATCTCTTAATATAATGTTAATCCCATTGAATCCAGTTCATTCTACACTGTATTTCCATTGCCCAAACCTTTTCAATATTTGAAGCTATAAGCCGCGGCCAGACACTGTCCAAATGGATCAGCCCGTAAGCTCACGCCTGACATTTTTAGCGCTAGATTTATTGGCTTAGATTAAATTTGTTTAACCACTTATACAAGCCGGTTTGACCTGAATCACTGAAAATAAAAAATATAGTAAAATTGCAACTAGCGAGCTTTTCGTACTACTGGCCGTCTACTACGTTATAATATCTATTGCTTTGCCCGCTGCCTATTTTTAAGTTTTCACCATCCTCAGTAGTATGAAAAGTGGTTTGGCGGTAAACATACTACCGCCGAACATATTTCTATCGTGGATAAATTCTTGTATATCATGTCTATGTCTAACTTGGGGAAGAACACCTCTTCTATATCAAATTGATTACAGATGTATAGGTATGGGAGGCAGTGACCATTTATATGTTATCGTATAATACTCGTTTGTTATTTCAATTAACAAAAAAATATCAGAACATTCAGTATGATCACACCCAGAGCTCCTATTACGCCATCTTAAACAACTACTAACCCCAGGAATAACTATTTAACCTAAGTAATAGAACTTAGTGAACAGTAAAACAGAACGAGTTCCCCGAACTACCGGCCACCGTTACACTTTACGATCGCACAGCCCAAAGCGCAGTTCACAACTTGGACCATTCGCACTGAGACCTCGTGACAACTCGTGAGCTTTGTAGTTGTAAATACCGGTGCAACACATTTGAAGTAGTAAAAGTGAAACTTGAAGGAAAAATATAGTTAGAGTAATATTATAAAACTATACAATTAGTTAGGTTAGTTTGAAGATGGTAGAAACATTGGTGGTACGATTGCGGAGACACCACCGCCTCACCTTTTTCGGTCTAAAATATACAGTAATGTTCAGAGCAACTGTGTTCTAGTTCGAAGAGTGTGGTATGCGAGGTCTACATATCCAAGGCGTTCCAATTTAGTCCTCGGGGGTGGCGACTCATCTGTGGCCACCTTTAGGTAGGACTTAAATATTATTTAGGGTTGACTACATGGGTAGCAACTTACCATGACGTGAATATATTTAGCTATGAATTAAATAATTGTTCTCCTGTAAGTGACTGTAAGTTTCTATGAGAAATAAATTCTTTAAACCCACATGAACTGCATGCTCGCTGCTACTCATGTACCTATTATAAAAAAATATATATTATATGTAAATCTAAAATATATCAACCATAACCATAAGAATAGAATCCGAAGCTATTTTCATACGTAAAATGAACATACTTGCATCCCTACCAATGTAATATGAAAATTGCTTAGCCAATAGAAACAGAACCGTTATCTAAACTCAGTTAACAGGACGCCGGAGACTACACTGGATATAGTTTTAGAACTAAACCGATTTGTAGTGCAATCCCATAGCTCTGGTATGAACATCGTCATATCCTATTGGATATTCAAATTAGGTATCCTAAAAGAACATAGTAAATCCCTCTGGCGTCGGTTAAAAAGAACATTTGCTAAAATTTGAATAAAATAAAACGTTTTTTATAAACGTAATAGGTATATTATGTGTCATGTATTACGTTAGTCGTCGTCGCTTTGACCTGCTGTAGGTAGACCTGTAGGTAGAATTTTATATTTAATTACATATTTATAAACATTAATGGACCGCGAGAAATATTTTAATTTCATAAAAAGCGTTCTAATAGTCCTCGGATCAGGTAGGCATTTGTAAATTTCTATCTGCAGTCCTATTCTATAAATGTAGATTGTAACAGATATCTATGGTTGTCGCCGACCCTAAAATATTAGAGTCTATCTGACCATTCGTTACTCTCATAATTTACAAATATAATTTACTTACTTTTACCTGAGGCTCCGCTTGCAGTCTGACAATAGTTGTTTTTCTGCATCGCTCGGAAACAATACCCTTACCATGAGTTTTTACATTTAGAGAAATATTACTGTTTTGGTATTTGTTTACGTATTTGCACATACAATTTCCAATCAGCTAGGGGCTAGCGGATTGTATCAGAACTATAATGTCAGTAACGTAACATTAAAATTGACAAAATGGCGCTTTATGTTTAGTCTCTCTGTTTTGCGAACATGTGAGGTAGACAAAGACACTTAAGCACTTACTTATTGTTACGTTTACTCAGTCTACTAAGCAAACGGAACAGAATAATGGCTTGAGTAAACGTAACGTAAAATTGTGGGATGGGTTGAAAACTCGGGACAAAACGTATCCTTTTCTGGATCCCTAAAAGCCTGTGTTTTATGACAATCGGTTTGATAGTGAGGGCGTGAAAGCGTAACAAACAAACAAACATACAACTCATCTTCCCATTTGCAATATTAGTTAGGAAGTTAGGATGATAAAACATACAAGACATTTATTTTATAGATAAACTCATCCTTAGAATTTGAAACTTCCCATCCAGTCTATAATATGCATAGAGGATAAAGTTTTAAACTAAACCGATTAGTATCCGCAGGCGTCTCGAACGTTAAGTGTAATGTGATTCGATACTCACTTTACGGCCTCTGAGGTTTAAGGAAGAGGTCACTTTGTACAATATTGTGTAAAATTTTATTTGTGTTAGTAATAGTTATTCAGATTTGACAATGGTTTAAGCTCTACATGTTCGGATTAAACAAAGTTGAGATTTTATTCAGTAGACTCTTATGCGTTTAGGTTCTCTTATGGTTTCTTCCACCGTTTGAGCAAGTGGTAAATAATTTCTAATATGTACATAACTTTAAAAAATCGGAGTTTATGTCACTAAGCAGAGTGATAGATTTGGTTAACTTCGCTTCATTGTTTCTGGGTATTCAATTAACTAGTTATTATGTGTTTGTCTGACCGGCCTGTTCACTGGTACAAAATTATATTAATATTAAAAGCACCAAAATTATACCATAACAGACAAAGGTTTTTGCAAAAAATCCATAAGATCTATCAAAAAACGTGTTTCCATTAAATTAAATAAAAGAACTTGTAACGGAAATACTCGTAAATATCACAAAATAGTCTAAAACAAGTAACCAAAAGGAATAGGTACTAAACGTGAGCGTTCTTTAATCTCTCTTTATTCCTTAACCGTTCTGGAATAGCTTACAAAAAACTCGTTAACAGCAAATTCAGCTAAGAACCAAGCTCTAGTTAAAATGCCGTAGTTGGAGCTCAGGTTACTAAAGAAACAACACGAATAAAATCAGAAGCAGTCATCGAGACTTAAAGAAAATGGAGCTGATGTAAGAAAATCCGGTAACTAAGGTAATTTGAGAACGTTTTTACTACAGAAATAGCCGGAGCTGCTGTAATTCTGACATTAATTGTGCTACAACACCACAGATATTTATAAAATAACTTTAATAATAATAATATAGTTTATAACCTCCTTAATGTTACCTTTATGGCGCATCCCAGGTCGTTTTCCAACTGAGAAAAACACGATGTGATCTTCAATACGACGTTCTAATGTTTTTGGTAGAGAAAGTACCTTAAATTTAGTGGTCACCCATCCAACTCTAGGAGGATTCTTTATGGAAAGAAGCCACCATCACGTGCATGAATATTTAAAACATGAGAGGATTAAATAACTTTGCTATTTAAAAGTTATTAACATGTAATTTGATACCGAAACGCAAATAGTGGCTTGTGTAGATTTCAACCAATTTACAAAGTAAATCATCTTCGGATGTGGTCGGAAGTTCAATAGATGTCCACTTCTTTCAAACTACGGAGGGCAGCTACATATCGGTTATTAATATATCGATTTTATCACCTGATCTAAATGACGAGGGAAACATCACGAGGAAATCTAATCGCCTGAGAATTCTTTGAAAATAATTCTGAAAGGTGTGTGAAGTCTACCAATTCGCAAGCAATGGGATGATAAAAACCACGTGCTGGGTAGTCTTGGTTAAAATAATCCAAGCAGTTTCTGGCCGCAATTTTTTAAATCTTTAAAAAAACTTAGTAATTCCTATCTAGATGCCAACACCTATTTCCAAATCATGAAGAGTAATCCAAAACGAGCTAACATTTGTAAATTCGTTTTAAGCTCTGAATTTTAACTAAAACAGAAACGAAAAGGAGTTAAGAAGCCGACTCTAACAACGAAGATGCATTTATTTTAAAACGTACTGAAGTCGCAGTAAAAACCTCGTTAGCTACAGCACCTTGCTAAGTACCGAACGCGGGGTTATTAGCTTTAAAATACCACAGTGCTAGAAGCGAACGGCCATAGAGCTATATACCTGGAGAAATGACATCGCCAAACACGACCCGCGTGGCGGAGCGGTCACCCTACCGGTCTGACACGCAGAGGGTCCCGGGTTCGATCCCCGGCTAGACAGATATCTGATTGATGAATTTAAATATCTGTTCTGGGTCTGGGAGTTTGTGTATTCGTCTTTGTGTGTGTGGCACCCACGATACAGGGAATCGTAGTGTGGGCCTGTGAGTGTAGAAAACGTTTAAACACGCGTAATGCATGCAGCACGCATTGTTATTTATAAATAAGAAATTACTAATATTAGTATTTGCGCACGCGGACAGTGTTCACAAAAATGTGCGTAGTTTCTGATTATTAGTAAAAATAAAGGCTTTATAATAAACTCAAGACACAATTACATAATTTCATGACATGTCAAGTTGTCACGTCATGTGAACTATTACCAAAAGTCTTAAGCTGAAGGTGTAAGCGACATAGTTAATTAATTTTATTATTAGCATCAAGGAGTAAGGCACTATATAATTACTTATCCAATGGTCCTTTTGTTTTGATTTTAAAAATAAAAGTTATGTTGGTGGCTACTAATAATAATTTATTGATGATATTTTGCATACGATGTCACTTCTAAAGTACACTTGACTCTGTGCTAACATCGGAGTAAAAACACCAGTTTGAACAAATTTTCAGTTCGCGCTTAATGGAACAGAAATAGCAGTACTAATAAATATAATGGCAGTTACCGTGACAACTTCCTTTTCTGCGATTCAAATAGGATTATAAAATCTTTTTAATTTATAAATTACATTTTATAACGTGGAACCTTCTCTTTTTTCGAAGTTTGCTAAAAATGGAAAGCAATAACTAGTATTAAACATACCCCTGTACATATGCTGTGAAACGGATTTAATTCAAAAAGTATATCAGAATCGGACGGAAAAAGATATTAACCTAAATAAACGACATCGCAAATCAACCCGTCTGCAATTCCCTCTGGTTGATCAAGAAAACCCTCAGATAATATGGAAAATAAAACTTCAAACGGCGGAGACGTAAAAACGAAAATGAACGAATCTCTTTGACAAACTGGAGATCAAATGATAAGACGGATTGACATTAAAATGACGTTTAAATGAAGCGAAGAAGCTGACAATATTGACGAGAGCTTTGAGAAGCGCTGTATTTGAGCGACTTATAATGTAATGAGTTGAGAATTAAGAAATTTTGTCTTAATATTGAATTATTTAAAGAGATAACCGACCTCTCAATAGATGTAGAATGTAAAAAAAATCAAAGGTTATTTATTTATATAGGGTTGAAGTAGCATGTTTACGCTCCATCTGATGGTAAGTGGGCACTGCCGCCCATGAATAATAAACGTAGGTAAGTACCTCCCTGGTTTAAAATAAAACGTGTTAAAAGTCATCTTACATTAAAGGAATATTTTTTGGTTCATTGAACGATTGAAACCAAAGTCATTTAATGACAATTAGTACAGACCTGCTAATTCATGAATGCTCACAAATAACACTTTAATTACGTATATTATTATAGTGTTCCATAGTAAGTCACATGTGCTTACTATACCAACAAAGTTAAAGCGCCTCCCGGACACATAAATCTTACCGGACGTCAGCTGTCTAGAGTTTCTTGCAACTCCAGAGTTCTAAGTGAAAGATTGCTGATCTTCGAGTCAAAAGTCTGAACCTTATAGACACTTGTATTTAAGATTTCCTTTTAAAAATAAGGTGTTATAATGTTCAATTTGCGTTATTGTAAAGCTTTAGCGGGATGTTTTAATGTATATACATAGATTAGTAAAGATTACTCACTCCTAACAAGAAAATGTACCCGGTTTTGAGAATTGAAATAGTTGCGTAAAAAAGTTTTGCCACGTCTCCGTGCTGAAATGTCCCTAAAATATTTGAAATAATTATTTATTTATTATATAAATTACGCAGTATTAGTTATTTATTCGTAATTTTTCTCTAAAAATGTTTTTATTTGCTAAGAATTCAAAAAAGAACTTACTAATAAGCCGTTTGTGGCTTCATTCAATTTCAAGGCGGCGAAGTATCTTTACTAATCTATGTGTATATATTAAGAAAATATCTAATATTGAGTATATTTTTTTTTTATTTTTGATAAATTGAAATTATGTTTTATTTCGTCTTACAGTTATTCTTACATCGCTCTTTCTGCATTAATTACACGCCCGGTGTATTAGTTACACTGGATATTGTCTACTGAAACATAGGCAATAATATAAGCCATATATTTTAATAACTATAGTATAGTACCTTTCACCTGCGGCTTCACTCTCGGTCAGAGTGTTTTATGTAGGTATAATATAGGTTTCAGCGACGACTAACGCACGAAAAGGTCATACACTAATTATTATAATAATAATGTTAAAAGACTTATTTTCTATGAACGAAATCAATATCTTACGAGCAAAGATAAAGTAATCAAACAATACATCATTACTAGATCCATTTACAGCGAAATTTCGTATTGTACTCACAATAATGTACCGTAAAATTATTCTGCGTTGATTTCGTAAGAGCCGTTCTGTTACTACGGCCATTGACTTGAGCCGACCTTGATTTTGAAAACTGTTACAATAATTTTATAGATTTATAAGTAGCAGACATTATTTAGTGATGCTGTATAATTAATATAAAATTATTATATAGATATTATGTTTATCTAAATGATTTTAAAGGTGTTAGAGCCCTCTGTGGTTCGATCCCGACGGCACCATCGCCTCACCTTCAGCTATGTTATGCTGCGTTGCTATGTTCTGATTTGAAAAGTGTTTCAAATGTCGGAAATCCCCTCTTAAATACGTTTACAAAACTAAATAAGTGAAACACGTATTAAGGATCTAGGTATCCTGAAGCGTATTAGAAAGCGAAATAAAACAAATCAATTACAGTTTACAAACTCGATGTAAAGGTGTGTACACATGGGATGAATCACACGTTGTGTACACAGACGATCTGTCGGGCCGGGCAGATGGCACGTAGCAAACGGTACACGGATATACCGGATATAAAATATACACAGGAAAATATTTCACCGGAAAGCATTTAAGTATTGGATCATGTTATCTTTAGCAACATTTCAGTTTTTGGCATAAGGGCACTTGAGGCCCTTGCCCGGGGCCCCGATTACACGAGGGCCCCAAAAAGCCCATATTCTATAAGTGTGATTTAGTGCAATGATTCATTGTATTTTTACTAAACATACAAATTTAAACCTACTGGCATGATTTGTTTCAGGACTTTTTCTTCGTTATTAACAATTTAATTTAAAATAACAACAGTGTAGTTGGGCTTTTAAACTATAACTTTCCTACGGGGACCTAATTCTTGATTGCTTAAGGGCTTCAGCATTTTATCTACCTTTGTAAAATTTTAATTACATTATTTGTGACAAAACAAAAAGTCCTTTGTAACTTCCTTTGTATGTAAACCACCCCATTACAAAGATAATGACGAACAAATGTGAGCGTGTTTAAATATCTACAATCCCACCCGCATCCAATTTATCAGAACCGTGAAATTGGAGTTTTTTCTCCCTTTCACAACCCCTTAATCCCTTACTAATGTTGAAACATTTTTACCACTCATCCTAATGTAAATGTTGCTCATTTTTTGGTATTTTATCATAGAAGGCAGAAACGGCAGCGCATAAGGTCAAAAGGTTAGGACACCTGTCATATAATCCGAAAAAATAAAAGCCCTATTTAAAATAGACCCACTAAGTAGGGTCATCCTTTATATGCCTCTTACTACAACATTCATAGTGAATACAACACTATATTTTTCGGCTACTAAGCCGAAATTTGGTATGGATGTGCAAAATCTGCATACGATGCACGAAAGGTCTATCTTTATCTTTGTATCTTTCCATATCCATCCATCCGTAAATTATTTTTTAATAATGAACATGAATTTTAGAAACTTACTTGCTACTAATAAAGTAAATTAATCCTATATACAGAACCCTTTATTCTGTATAGTCCGACAGGCACATGCCATCGCTTGCTTCACAGTATCGTAGGCAAGATCATTAAAATTTTATTTTAATTTTCGCTTACCATTCCCGGACATTCACAATTAAGCAAATTAATTGCCATTTCGTTAGTTTACTTTAATCTTGTTTCCGGAGAAAATTAAAATATCGTAAATTGACCCACATTTTGGGAGGGAATTATTAAACTCGTAACTTTACTCCCACGGGAATTACGTTTTTCGGGACAGTTTTAAATTTTATTGTTCTTTTTCTTTCCGAGCCACTCTGCGTTATATTTTGTTTTGTTAATACTTTACACCAATGATAATATTTTTTAGCTTTAGGGTTTGAGACTTTAACAATAGGTAAAATATGTTTCATAAATAGGTACCATTCATTTAATATGTAATTAGGTACCTACATAGAGATAAGGACATGCATTCTGAAATACTTTGAATTATACCTGTTCCGTTCTTTTAAATACAAAGTCTACAAATTAATGGATTCTGTGTAAATTGTGTATGTTATGCAGTTTTACGCCGCTTCTTCTTCCCTGTAAATCTTTGAGTAAAACATTACGGTATGCACGTATCATTTCCATGTAAAAGACATAAGTTCCCAACCTGAAAGATCTGCACCACAGACCTGCACAATAAGATACCGATCACCAAAGTGCAATAATTACGTAAACTGTTGTCTAGTCAGTGTTGGCTTATTTCCTTATCTAAATTATGTACACAAATGAACAGTCTCTGTGAATAATGCTTGGCGGATAACGGCTTAATTCAAGAGATACAGCGGGAACGAAGTATCGCACTATTATAACTGTTTCTGTCGTAATATTAGCCGTACAAGTAATGATTACAGGCTATTTGAAGTGCATAAGAAGTAGTTAATTAAGGCAGATGGTAAGCATTGCTTCTTAGTCATAGGGTATACGCATCAGCTTTTAAATTTAAGTACGACTATATTTTAATGTCTTTTTGATTTTTTGATATCCATATTCTATATCTCCCGTGTCCCGCATCATTATTGTGTCCCGTCAACTTAAGGTCTAGTTGTTGCAAAACACAAGCTGTTGCACGTGGCTCAATTGCCATAGAATTAAATAAAGAATAAAACTGTGTGAAGATTTCGACATATACTTTGGGTGGCAAATGTATACTGCCTTTGCTACTTACTATTAAGATAATAAATCTTACAAATATATTAATTGACTCTAGTAGATTATGCTAAATAAACCATAAACCTTGTGTTACTTTAGTGCGTTAGAAGCAATTCTTTTCACTTGGACTAAACATTCACTCACCTCTCAGCAAGCAAGCCGGTCGTAAAAAGGCGTCGATCATAAAAATATTTGATTAGGCCCGTCGCTCTCGACACCGTGCCAATTCTCCATCTTGAAACTTTTATTAGCCACACGCGGCAGGCGGAATAATTTAGCGTAATATGAGCATAATTCTCAAAAGCATGAATGTCATTGCTTTCAGCGTGAGCCGCGAAAGAACTCCGTGTGTCGTTTAAAATTTTATAATATCACCTCCATCACCTGTCTTCCTCGTTTTTAGTCGTTATTCTCGCAAGATGCTTTATAATTCTGTATATTTTTCTTATAACTCCATACGTCCCGAGTCGTAAACTCGAGCTCAAAAAGTCCCGCGTAAATATACTTATTCGCGCCAATTTCTGCTGTCGGTAAAGTTATTTCGCCCGTACTTTTGAGGATACAAGTTTACAAGTACAAGGAATCTAAAGTTACTACCCGTTACTTCGCTTTCGAAACTTTATTGACGAATGGGTACGCGACTTTTCTGTTTTGTCTTGTTTAGTTATTTTGTACGTACTTTTAGTGGTGGAATACTGGTGTTAAGAAAATGATCCTGTCGTAATTTGAGTGAAATGTAGCAAGTTTTATTAGTCGTGCATTATATTTAAAATTTTTAGTAAACGGGAAAGCCATGACGAAACACATCTGTTTACGTAAAATATTGACTATTCCACGTAATAATATACAGAAACAAAATATGTTAGGTAAGTATAGGTGGTATAATATTATATCAACTTATTTCTAAAATATATTTTGTACACAGAAAACATTAAAATTGGTTTTTACCAATCCGCAAATGAAGGGAAATTAACAATGTATTTCTTTTCATAAAGAAATCAATCCACCCTAAAGTGGTGAAATGTATACTATCTCATTAGTCAAACACCGCCCATTAGGGAGTTACTTGAACTCCTCGCAACCGCAAACATCAGTTAGTAATCACGCAATCAGATACAGTGCACGGTAAACTAAGCCTCATTAAAATTTAAATGGACAACAAAAACTACAATCACATCAAATTATTTAGGAAAACTCGTATTAATTTAACAAATATTAAGTAATAAAAGTTGTGGAACAAAGAAGCACCCTTGAATAACCCTATAGAAAAAAATGTTTTGTTTTTGATAAAAATGGATGACATACTACTTTTCATTTCCTGTCATGGCCACAGCGATCTGTAATCAACGACAAATGAGAAGACAATACAATCCTCTATGAAGTCATGGTCATAAGGAATACGTTGGAATATCTCATGTAAGTGTCCTTACGGCACTCTTCAAACTAGAATATATCATGACTTACTGTGGTCAAGGCAGAACTCACGTCTCTGTCCGAAGATATGCGTGAAATTATCGCAAAATTGCAAAAGATCAAAATTATAGTATATTTTCATAAAAGCGGTTAAATTGAACAAAAACTCTGTTTGTCAATCAAATGCTTATTCAAACGCCTAGCGGCCGCTAATAGTCTGCAGTTAGGAATCACGCAATCTGATAGACTGCACGGTAAACGTTAAGCCTCATTGAATTAAAAAAAGGAATAAGAAAGGCAAGCATTGTACAATACTATGGAAATAGAGGTAAAAACACAGTTAGTAATATCGCGTACAAAATGTTTCTTTAGCTGCAATTTTAGATTGTTAATAAGTAGGCAGTGGAAACTTACTTCTATATTTGGCCTCTTACGGTGATAGTCTGAGGGTCGATATACTCAGGGACGATTTGATTTTTCGATGTTATATGTTTATTAAAAAATGAAGGATCACGTGCTTTAAAGGCGTCGGAAATGATCCTGAGAGATGTGGATGCCAGCGAGCTTACAAAAATAAATGTATAGGTCCATCAATCCCCCACTTAACCTGCTTAATGAATTATGCCCTTTTCTAAATAGGAGACCCACGTCTAACAGTGGGATAGTGTCAGCGTCTTGGGTACCTTGCCCACAGACAACGTCGTTTTTATTGTATTTTTTTTTTGTTTTTGTGTATATTTTATTAGTGTTCATATTTAACTTGTTATGAAAGTTTTTATAAAAGTGTTGATACCCGTTTTTGTTATAAGTAGGTAGATATATAGATATTTTTACATAATACAAGAACACAATTAATTATTTCATCCCTACTAGCCATCCCTGTTTTATAGAATAAATCACGACGTTTCCTTACGCATGGGCTGTCATCGCACCCCATATCCTACCCCATGGCTATTATCACACTACGCCATGTATGCGGAGAATATTTCCTACTCGCTTCCCTCTTTGGACCATTTCCGGTGACTCTCCCTTGAATTTGGTGTTTTTATTGATTTTGTGTTATGTTGAAGGATTCTCTACATCTATACAATTTTTATTGCCTTTTTACATTATAGAAGTAGCGAACAAGCATGCAGTCCACCTGATGGTGGCTTCTGCCGCCCGTGGATATGTCTTCGGAAAGGAATTTGAGTTTAAAATTACTAGCCTCTCATATTGCTTTCGCTTTAGTGCCCATTATTCGAACATTAAAATTTTATAATTTCAACATTTGAAGCACGAAGACTTCCCAGACTTCAGCACCTTTAACTTTTACCTTTGAGTCCAGATGTAATTTCTTTTTACGTATAAAAGTAACAGCACAACAAGATAATCTAGTGGCTTAAGGCAGAATTATGGTTGACTACAATAACAGTCGAATCACAAATTCTGTCAGCTTCTTAACTTACGAGTTGTAAGAAAACACTTATAATCAGCACACGTCGTTAAGGACATTTATTACAAAATTATGCTGTTTTGCAGGCTTTTATTGTTAATTTTACTCCTAAGCTTTAATTATTAATTGTTACTAATTAACGTCCTATTTAAAATCCCACGATACTTCATACAAACAATAACGTTATTAATATTCCTAATTTTAACTATAGACTTCTTAGTAAAAATAAAAGACGCTTATTATATTTTAGTATACATTTAATAATGTTCATATAAGTAAACAAATTTAATGTATTTAATTATTATTCCATCAATCAATATCTATTCGTTTTTACTGCTATTTTTAAACCAAGGGATTTCATAAATTATATTATTGCCGTCCATAGATATATTATACACCTGATACCAAAATATATACCAAATAATATACGATACTAATCCCGTTTAAGGGAATATATTTATTATAATAATCACTAGACTATATATATGCACCCCAATGCAATCCGAAACGACTTATAGTTCAGACGATTGTTGGCCGAAACCAAAACTTTACCACTTTTTTGGCCAAAATTTTGCCAAAGCCAAAACTTCGGTAGGTTAATAATTGTAAGCATTGTTAGTATTAGACTACAAATCAATATTCTACTTCTATCGATTATGACGATAGTATATATTCAACCTTACTTATTACAACTCAATGAATGTGTTAATGTAAGTGTAAATTTTAGAATATTCACGATAATTTAAAATGATTTATGAGTATTCACTTAAAATAAACATAATAATATATTATCCTCATAAAATAAAGTAAAACTTATATCATATTTATAACTTATTAATGTGCTACTTCTTAAAAACCCATATGTACTACAAAATCTACTTTAACCCTAGAAGGCTATTCGACTAACACGGTGAAGTATTTTTGATATACTCCTATCTTTCTTTCGAAAAGTGGTAGCGCTTTCATTTTTCATGAACTATGACAAATTAGTGATTATGATTACTAACCATTTTTATTTTATTACTCCTAATTAATGACCCTAAAAATAACCTAATTAATGTTAAAAATGCACACTCGCTTATTATCGAAACAATAACAGTGCAGTTCCGTAAATTCGATTACAACAACATTAATTCGATTGAAATACAACTGAGATAAAGACTAGTGAATAATTTAACTTGGCATTTAAAACGCTATACACATACACGTTTCAGAAAATTTCTCGCAGATTTATACATTTACTTATATAAAGACAGAAATATTAGCTCACATAATCGACTGTTGTAGGAATTTTTAAAAGTAATGATTTTTATTTGACTGCTTGAATAGTTCAGTTCACCTTTCAAGATTATAATGCCTTATCCGCACGCCCACCATTTGCCTAAAACAAACCTCTACAAACATTTGGCTTGATCAAAAGCTATTATAAAAGTGCTTACAAAACTAAACAAACCATGTCAAACGCTCTATCCACATTTTTTGAACGGATTGACAAGCGTGCAGACACGCAAATGTTTACAGAATAGCATATTTTTCTCTAATTAGCATGAATTGGAACGAATCTCAACCAGATATCGCGGTCTACCACTCTCCCGAAGTCGTGGTCAGCTACTGGCAACGTCGTTGGGGTCCTTTCGCAAGGTTCTATCTTGTATTGCGACAGTATAGCCTCAGTCACTTGCCGGATAATTTGCATCGCTAGTTTTTCACCTAGAACAGTAAAAAAGAGCCATGTATCACAATTCTTTCTAGAATCGTCTGGTGGATATCGAAAACACATGGATGTTTGAGTTGGTACTCGCAGGCAGGCAATGCCCATGGGACCAACGGTATAAAATAATAACAATAGCTGCGGTGCTACCAATCATACTACTAGTAAGATCATAGATATTTAATACAAATAATAGTAAGTATTATTATAAATCTTTACAACAACTACGAAGGAAGAAAGAAAACAACCACGAAAAAAAAGAAATTACCTCATTTGAAATAAAAATATTATTATAATCATGAGAGAATTATGTGAAAAATATTAGGATATTGAAATTATACTGCTAGGTGACGGTACGTGTAAAAACATATTTAACTAACCTAATACCTACCTAATGTCATTGTAATAAACCAATGTTAAGAAGTAAAAAAGTCCTACCTGAAGATGTACCATTAAAATCTACTACAACAAACCCGAATACAGTCTGAACACTCGTAAAAAGATATCAATGTCAGAATATAATGTTATGTAAATATAATGTTCTACACGTTTTTGCAACCTTATCTTATAAGTAGTAGATACCTACTTCGTACCTATATAAATTAGCATACGCAGTTTTTATTGCAAAAAACACAAAGATATTTTTCACCTTTGATATATTATAGTTTATATTTGACGTAATAAACATTTAGGGTAGGTATTTCTAACCATTTCTAATAATGGTTTCGAATAATCTATAGGTATAACACAAAGACTTTTAATTACCTTTTACATTTAACATTAAAATAAAATGATTATAATATTATGTGCAAGTTCTTTCATATGGAAGCAACGAACCGCCAACACCCTCCTACCTTGCTTTAATCCTCAATTAATAAGGTTACAAAGGCTGAATAGTTTCGCTTTGCTCGCCAAATTCTTGCCCAACCAAAGCCTAACCCAGCTATATGCGAATATTAAACCGAGAGAAATAATATGGTTATGAAAACACTCACCAATACACTTTCTTGGGCCTCCGCCAAAAGGTATATAAGCAAATTCGGGCCTAGTTGATATTTCGCCATCAGAAAATCGCTCAGGATTAAAAACACTAGGCTCCTTATAATAATCGGCGTCGTCGTGAATAGCCTTAATAGGCACTGTCACTGTTAAATGCTTGTCCATAAGCAAGGTTTTCTGTGGAAATTGATACGTTCTCGTGCATACTCTTGACAATATCGAATAAGGAGGATGCAGCCTTAAAGTCTCTTTGATAACCCAGTCGATATAATATTTCTCTGCGCATTTCAAAGAGTCCCTTGCATTTTGTTGCACTCGAGGCTCTTTCGCCAACTCGTAAAGTAGAGACGTAAGTACATTCTGACACGGAACATACCCCTCAGACACAAAGAGCGCGAGGTGCGAATATACAAAATCAATATCCGATTCAATTTTCAACTTCCTCTTCCCGTTTTCATGTATTTGAATTTCAGTTGCAGATTCCACTTTCTTAATTTCATGCATAAGCTTCGATTGCTTCAGAACTTCGACGATTTTATTCGGAAGTTGTGCTGACAGCGTATTCAATCCGAGAAACACGTACACAGACGGGAAAATTTGTTTCAAGTAACTTTTAACTTTTTCAATCGTCGTCCGTCTTTGTATCGTCTGACGCATAGTTTTTATTATCGCGCCATCGGCATTACTATCGAGAAGTAAATCTTTGAAGACGACATCCAATATCTTCGACAATAACTGTTGAACGTTCGTGTCTCCATTAGTTCCTGACAAACAGTCACGTAAACTGTCTTGGATGTCGGTGTTCATGTTATTCAAAAGCGGCTCCAGTCTCTCGCGCAATAACGTCCACTTTTCGCCTTCGGCGTGAAACAAATTGTTTCGTAAACAAACATCCTGAGATTTGTCCAGACCGGTGCCTCTGCGATGGAAATTTGAGAAGTCTGTCGACAACACCTTCTTCAGCGCATCGGGATCTTTAACGATAAGATCGGGGACTCTGCTCTTGAGCCATCCGACGTATTTATCTTTAGGGTACCGGGAGTATAGTTTGTTGACTTCGTCCGTCGTTGAGCGTAGTCCTAAAACTCTATGATAATCACTTCCATAAAACGGTATTGGTGTTTTGTAGGGAATATGTCTGACATACCAGTAGCTGAAGAATTTGGTCACGTAGTCGAAAACTAGCGCGATAATGAGGGCGCCGAGTATGGATAAGTTCAAAAGGAAACTTTCGAAGAACATTTTACGTTAGCGCCTCGCGGTCTCGCGGGATGCACTGCGAGATGATTTGCCTCATTCCTTCTCTGGGTCAAAGTAACGGTAATATGCTCGAGCTGACAGAATAACCGCGATTATTGGTAACGCATGTTACTTTATGCGAATACAAGCTGTTTTGAATTCTATATCAATGTAACATTGGTTACTATTTTGTACCATACACAGTACTGGAGAACAGTTTACGTTTAATATTTGTATACCTCGAGCCGTTAAATAATGAACTTAGAAATTATTATAAAATGTTATTTAATATCATAACATAAAACAATCTATATGAATATGCCTTTATATCTACGAGTCTATAAAATAAAAACTGTTAATAATACGGGGTTTCACCTTCGATCACTAATAAGAACGGTTTCACCGAAAACCAGCAGCCGCGGTTTTCCGCGAACCTGAGTGTAACCTCTCATTTAATTATTTTGCTCACCTCTAAAATCATGTTATATTCTTCTGTCTGTTTGATTTATATATTATATGTATTAAGTACTATGCACCGTTGATGTAACAGGATGTTTACCGAAATAAATGTTTTCTATCTTTCTTTCTTTATGTATAACATTTAATATTCCTTTGTAAAACTATTGTGAAGCGCCCGCGTGGCGGAGCGGGCATAATACAGGTCTGCCACCCACATGCTGCGGGCTTCGATCCCCGGCTAGACAGACATCCAAATGATGGAACCTAGATTTTGGTTTTGTGACTGGGTGTTTGTGTATGTGTGTTCATGGCATTGGAAAAGTCTTAAAGAATAGAAAACGTTATATAAAGCTTTTACAAGTCCCCTTTTCAATCATTTATAAAGATTTTTTTATATTGTGCATGAAATAAAGACACATATAAGTTACATAACACACAAGTACACAATTACTCAGACACGAAACATATTTTCAAATTCACTATATTAGCTTGGTGGGGATTGAACCCGGAACCTTCTGCACACCATGCAGTAGTAACCACACGTGTGCAGAACGTGAACATCTACATCATAGGTACACGTTCCATATTATTAACAATCACCATCATCATCATCAACCCATTACTTTTCCACTGCTAGGCAAGGGTCTCCTCTCTTAATGATAAGGTATGAATAATTATAGAATATAATAAGACTTTATTATTATACAACTAGCTGACCCGGTAAACGTTGTGTTGCCATATAAATAAAAAAATGTTAATGGTGAACAACCTTTATCACTTAGGGGTATGAAAAATAGATAGTAGCTGATTCTCAGACCTACTGAATATGTATATAAAATTTGGTTAAAATCAGTAAAGCCGTATCGGAGGAGTACGGTAACTAACATTGTGACACGATAATTTTATATATAAGATATTACTTTATTATTATACTATGATACAATTTCAAGTTCACTCTTTAGCACCGTGGTGTATACGCATGCTAAGTGTGTGTTGTATGATTAAGTTTTTTTATCAGTTTCTCTTGTACTGTACGTCACGGTTATTCAAGTGCATTGTAAACTTTCCACGTGCTTAGATTGTTTGAGAAAGTTTTTGCCGTGTGTAATTGCTACTAGTGACATTTTGAAAACGTTATCAATATAGGAAGAATAATCTTTAATGTTTTGTTTGTTACTATCATTTTGCAATGTAGGCAATATTGCAATTTTTAATGTGGGAACCCTTTGTGGTACGAATTCGGCGGCACCACCGCCACACTTATTTCTGCCTAATACCATTATTGCGTTAAGCGCTGTTAAAGAGACATATTGTTCCGAGGCAATCGAGCTTAGTCCTCAGGGCAAGCGCGAAGGGCCAACCTCAAGTAAGGATCTAATCTTATAGATGTTCATAGGCTGCAGTAGCCACTTACCAACCTAAATGATCGCCTGCTACTCCTATATTATAAAAAAAACGTGTCTATACGGATTACCTACGTGTCCTCAATCGGTATTTACTATTTATGTCCCTTACATAGGTCCTAAGTAGTAGGTAAATAATCTGAACTAACAATCATGATGTTACACTGATCCAGAGTCTATTTCATCCCTAAATCTATTTTATTAGTTAATATCATTATTATTGTAAGTTTAAATAATTTATTTAACAGCAGTCCAATATTACCTTGTTTCCAAGCATAGTATTAGGTTATTATTAAGAAATATTGCCATCTAGTAGCCCATTTATGAACTTTTACCACTGGTAGTCTTTAATAGCCATGTTGGTCGTAAAGTTATGCTGCCCGTTCGACAGATGTCACTTTTTAGTTATGTGCGAGCTTCCGATAGATGGCGGTAGTATCGGCAACACAACACATCAAAAAAGTTTTTATATTAACTGATAGATAGCGACACAGTGGAACGTGTTAGTTCTAATTACTTCTTAATATTACCTATAGATGGGGTTACATGTACGTTTACGTATTATTTTAACTTTGATATTAAGTCTGTTAAAAAGTAGGTAATTTGGATAAAATATTAAACAACGCATTTTTTCGTAGTTTTTCTGTGTATAATTAAAAATTATACCAGAATATAAGTGCTATCCTAGAGATTGAAACTCGGTCTCTCAATGGGGGTTCGAGGATCAAATCTCCGGCACGCTTTTTTTTATAATATAAGAGTAGCAGACAAGCATGCAGTCCACCTGATGGTAAGTGGCTACTGCCGCCCGTGGACATCTGTAATCAACCTCAAATAGGATTAGATATTCCTACCTGAGGTCGGCCGCAGATGCGCTGCTACCCCTGAGAACTAAGCTGGAACGCCTCGGAAAAGTATGTCTCCCTTACCACACCCTTCAAAACAGAACACAACAGTGCCTAACACTGCTGTTATTAGGTACAAATAGGTGTGGCGGTGGTGCCGCCAGAGTCGAACCAGAAAGGGTTCTACTACCTTCAAACCTTTTACCACTTTTTAGTGCCTCTTATAACAGGCACAAAACAGTAGGTACATAGTGGTATTAATTCTGTAACATTCAGCCTATATTTTCGTCCTATGTTATTGGTACCTTACTATTCAATGTTCCATACCGTACTCAACCAATAAATTTATTCGTTTAGTTTATATGCCTTCATCCTTATCGCTTTGTAAGTTAGAAGCTATGAGTCAATCGTACGTGATCTTAGGGGGTACGCACACTGTCGCAAACAGCTTTGTTCACTTCAAGATTTAGCATCGATTTATAGGCATGTTCCTCAAGACTATATTTAAGTGTCATTGTATGATTTTTTTGTATCAAATTAGTATTTATTAATTAGTACGTAGTCATAATCACTGACATATCGATAACCAACTCCAAATATAATGGGAGTTCAAAATGAAGCCCATCAGAAATGCATCGCTACGTACACGTACCACGTACTACGTACACACACGAGGACTAACATGGTCAGCCCATAATGGAAGTGATCAGCTGGTAGGTCAATTTAATATATTTAAGCACAATCAATAAACACAAGTTATAAGAGCACAAATTTAATGCGTGGATTCGATGATAGAATCCTTCAGCAGCATTTATTGTTGTCCTAACAGTGTTAAACACAACTCTATGTTGGTTTACAAAGTGTAGTTCATCAGATACACGTACAAGATTTTACAACTTAATGCTCACGGTACTTACGCATCAATGATCAACTTTCGACAGAACTGCAATCCTACTTAGAGTTTATTCAAATATTCATAGACGGTAGCCATTTGTAGCTTAAATGTATGCTCATGCAGTAATGCTCACTATTTCAGTTTTATAAATAATTGGCCAATTCAAGTCGAACTTGCACGCGTAAGGTTCTGTTCCAACAAATCTTAATTAATTTATTATTTTTAGTATTTGCTATAATAGAAGCCATTAAAATAAATTCGTTATGAAAAAAATTGAATCTCTTGCCGTTCAATAGATAAAGCGAAAAACGCCAAAAATAGCGGTTTCTTGTATGGCGACCTCCATTAATTCAAGCATTTTTATTTTTAGTATTGATGTTATAGCGACCACGGATATTTACTATATACTATACTGTGTATAAAATTCAAGAGTATTTCTATTACAGTTCAAGAGATAGTGTGTGACATACGGACAGACATCGGGGGCTTAGTAAAATAATCCCGTTTTTATCCTTTCGGTACGGAACCCTAAAAGTATCTTTTACATTCGATATTAGAAATAAGATAAGCCAAACTCATCCATTAGTCTTACATCTACTAATGGCTTATGACATCGTTAATTATTGTGCGATATTGTCTCTTCCTATCTGATCTCGGCTTTGATTTATGCTCTGTTATGTCTTTATTTTCTAGCCAGTTATCAGATTACAATACCTGTTTTTCGACAGCCGTTTTACGGGTCTCATATGGCTGCCAAATATAATAGTAATATTTTTTGTTTACTAAATGTAAGGATAAGACAGACGGGTTAAATGGAAAGTAGTCACCGGCGCCTAGACGTTTGGAACATCATTTTTGCACCTTATTTCAAGAGGCTAATGTCATAGGAATCTGGGAATAGTTCGTTTTTCATATCATATTTCGGTCTGAAAATTGCTCATATGCAGTACAGCTGAATTATCTTGAATTTACCTACAAGGTAAACATATCGTAGTGGAGTCATAATGTAATTAAAATGAAAATGATGAAATGAAAATGATTAAGGAAAGCAAAAGAAAATAAAAAATATCTATGGAAGTCAGTGGAATACAATATTATTTATGTAAAATAGGCGTATCAGTCACAATGATCTCTAACACTGATATAAAAACAGATAGTTGTAAGGTAATACAGAGACACATTTATATGAGCCATTCTTTAATCTTCAGGAATAGCAACACGACCGACTTAAGGTAGTATTTTAATCTAAGGTTAATAAAAGATGTCCACGGGCGGCAGTAACTACTTACTATCAGGTGGACTGCAAACTCGTTACACACTTCCATTTCATAATAAAGCGATATGTGGGTCCGCTATATTGCATTTGGACCCATATCGCAGGCATTCTTATTGCAACCGTTTTTTACCTTTTTAAGGAATGCCCTACATTGAAGGGCCTACCACCCGTAAAGATATATTAATCGATGACACAAAAAACCAATCACATACGCCCAATGACCCCTTTACGACAATAAAAAGTCAGTAAGACGGTTCCATGCGCACAATCAACCGAGATCGATTCCGACCAACAAAAGATCTATAGATCACTGATCGATCTCTCACTGTGATTGGGAAAGTGGTCTTTTTGAACGCATTATTGATTTTAAATCGGCCGTGGAGGTTCTATTACAAAGGGTGTGATATTAGCACGTGGTTTCATAAAAAGTCGATGGCCAAAACTTTTGTGTTACTGTTTTTTCAAGTCGTGATCTACAGTAATAAAATTCTATTCATGCATGTTGTAACATTGTTATGCTGTAGTGCATTGTGTGATGATACTTTCAACATCAACAAATGTAACAACTGTAATATCGGAAATAAGTATCACCAAGCAACATGCTTAGAAGGTGGCAAGTAGGTAGGTACAACTGTTTGTAGACGAGTCTAAGAATAAGACCAATGACTAAGAATTAGTGCACAAACGAATATCCCAAATTTGTTTCGATGAGAAGTTATAAAGATAACTTGCGGACTAAATGTACCGGATTCATTCCTAGTTTAGGCATCATCCTAGGTCAGGTTAGTTATCTATCTAAATATCGTATTTAGATTCCTCTAATAAGTCTAAAAATACTGTCTGTCGTTATTTAATGATTAAAGCTTAATGAATTGAATAATTACTTAAACATGCTGATACTTTTCTTTTAAATCTTTTCTTACACAAACTATGCTAATTACACTAAAAAAACTGAGTCACTATGCTATATGCTAATTATAGCGGGAAAAAAACGTAAACCCAGGACTGGCGACACTGAGACGGAGCTCGGCCCGAGTATTACCCTAATGACCGTGCCATTATGGTCTCTGACCATATTCCCCCATTTATTAGGGATAATAACGCTAACGAGTTTTTTATTCGTCATAAAACATTTCGGGCCCGAAAAAGTGCGATTGGTGCGACGTCAAATTATAGTCGCCGTTGCGGCTTGCGTCTGCGGCTTGTGTTTGCGGCTGATGCGTCGACGACGCTTACTTATTTATCGAGACTTAGAACTTTCAGAATTTGGAAATGTTATTATTTAATAAATACTTTGGTAGAGAAGTCAACCGATCCTGGTTGTTATCCTTAAACTCATTAGATTTTTATGGTACTAGGTTTTTATGCTACTACCGCCAAACCTATTTCTGCCTACTGCCTACTACAGCGCTGCTGTGTTACGCAAAAATTTTCGAGGTTCTATCCTCGG
Source organism: Epargyreus clarus clarus (assembly GCA_014595695.2). Lineage (NCBI taxonomy): Eukaryota > Metazoa > Arthropoda > Insecta > Lepidoptera > Hesperiidae > Epargyreus > Epargyreus clarus. The sequence continues at coordinate 3,327,893 of JACTTY020000026.1, forward strand.
CCGAGTAACATCTAAAATGTAGGTATCAGACCTTGTTCTGTGTTTGTACACATGTCATCGTGTGTCCAAAGCACCGACGTAATGAGATTCTAATATGTGACTGGATGCTGGATATAGAATAAACATTAAAATACTGATGTCATTGCATCGCAAGCCGCTAACGCAAGTCGCTACCGCAAGCCGCATCGTATACAATTATAATTTTACAATGCATGATTATCTAGTAACTGTTTTTGTTCGCCTTTATTGGTTCCGAGTGGGATTATAAATTCATAATGATAATATCGGTGTCTAATGGGACAGATGATAAATAATAGCTAGGTATGTAATGCTTGTAATGAAATGGTGTGTTACATATTAAAAAAATCTTGTAAAATGTTTTAGATGTCTATTAAATTTTCGAAATAGTTTTTGGTGGTTAGTAGAAAAATATATTTATATTTGATGGCTTTAAGTATGATGAGTTGGGTTATAATTCTCAGTTACGTTAACGAAACACGTAAAACAAAATAAATTACGAAAATTAGAAAAAAATAACAAGTAAATACATTGAGGTAAATATACTTTAACACTAAATAATTAATAAGACATCTAAATAATTAATAAGAAGTATTTAATTCTATGGAAAAGGATTAAAAAATATTTGCAAACACACCTATCAAAACAAAATCTTTTAACGGCACTTTCAAAATAGCGCATTTAATTTAAAACTATATTTCTGTTTTCTCTTTAAATGGTCAGTTACCACCGACTTAACAATTTCATCACCACTGTCGCTTCACCAATTATGAAATTACTAGTCGCGTCACTCAAGCATTATCCGGATTGACGTATCTATCCACTGCGACATCGGTATCAGACGGTTCCGTTTCTAGTCGCCTTTATATGGAACGACTTCTGTTAATTAATTTCTATATCTGTGACCTCAGTATGAGATTTTAAGTTTTTCCAAAAATGACTGTTTTGGTATTTGTTTTAGTATTTGCCCATACATTTCCAATCAGCGCCTTATATTGTATCAGAGACTGATTGGAAATACGTAAACAAATACCAAAACCGTCATTTTTGTAAAAATGTAAAAACTCATACTAAAGGTACAGTATACAGATAAAAAAACAGTCACAATAGGGCGCATAGGCAACGACATTTTCACGTGATCATATCGTGTCGGACCCGTCTCGTGTCATCTAAATCGGCCTGTTTAGTGTAAAGTACACGAAACTGGTTGTAGACGTCGCGCTACGAAAGCTTAATCAGACTAATTGGTCGCTACGACGCAACGAGACTTGACGTCCGACGAATTTACATGTAGAATAATAATTATGCGGTCAGATATACAAGTTCAAAACATGTAGATACCTATTGGATATGATATAATTAATTTTGATTTTAAAGGAATTCTTATATGAAGTTTTGTATTTTATGATTTTTAATTAATATTAGGAACTTGCATGGGATAGTATTTTTTAGGATCTGTTTATCAGAAAATGTTTGAAAGGTGCTACAGCCAGTATTGTTAGACCGGGGAGGTACCAATACCACAATCATTTCTAGCATTAAACATTATCTACTTTTGATGGGAGTGTGAGCTTGCGGCAGACTTATATAAGACGCGCACTTTTGTGCTTAAAAGTGGCAACGCATCTGTGATTCTCTTTCCCTGTTCTATAAGTAGTTGGCTACATATTTCCATGGGCGGTGCTAACCGCCTTTCACAAGGTGGACTGCATGCTCGTTTACTTCTATCGCCCTGCTTTGAAAAAAAACTTTCCACTGCGCTCATCAACATTTGTCAGGCATAACTTAAATTGGTGTAGTTACTTAGACTTATATTTAAAATTTTGCACAGGAATTCCTTTAATAAGATAGATTGGCTCTGAGAGCGAAGTATTCAAATAACTTCCTTTGCATAAAACGACGATTTTTAATAGAGATTGCATTTATTTTTATATTACAATGCTTTTATATTACAAAGTACAGCATACCACTTTGTTGTTCAAAATAAATATTTGAACCAAATTAATTAGACAACCACATAATTAAAATTAGCTTGTCTGTGTCCCCGAGGACCAGAATAAATCAATGAACACCAAAGGGTAGACACACGACAAAAGAACAAACAATAGAACAACAAAACCAAAAGTTACACTGACCTTGCGGACTAAGTTCCGTTATGTGAGCTTTTTTAGCTTTTTACAAAAAGCTTAGGGCGCTGCTATTCCTCTGATCTTGTGAGCCGCAAAAGGAGTGGAGTGATACAGTATATTAGGGAGCGTGTACACTGGTGGGTTTAGTGGTGAAATTAACCGTTACTTTTTAAAACTTTTATACAAATTTTACTACTAATGTTGTTATAAGAGAACTTGTTAACGAAAAAATAATTTATAGTAAAACTCAGTTATCTGTTTATAAAGTTTTATCGCTTATTATCTAATTGTTTTATCTATGTCACCAAATTCACTTATTTACGAATATATCTTGAATTTACCGACTTATAACCTTATTAAATTGACTAACTTCTTACTTTTACAAGTTACTTAATTTTACAAGTTTTTATAACATAAGAACAAGATTTCAAAATGGTAGGTAAAATATTATTTCTATCGTTAAGAACTAGGTTAATACCACGTGTATTCGTGCCCTTTCACGATTATTAGGAGAAAGCCTAGGTACTTACCGATTTCTTTTAGTTTATTAATTTACTTCAGATACGTAGATAACTCTTTTATTTAACAAAAACGTTTAGCCATAATTTTAATAATTACAAAGCCATGATAATTATGACCTAAAAGTAGCGTAGCCTGCGTAAGAAATCCCATGTTCATATTTTCAGTATGCTCATTGCTTATACACCATAAAGTGTCGGTAAGTGTGCAAGCTCCCTAAGGAAACCGGGCGGGACGCTATGGCGACGACAGTTTTGACTATAAATAAGTGTTGTATTGTATTCAATGTATGCCGCTACTGTGCTCAGGCGGCGAATACAAAAGAATTTGGAATCCTCGCCGCTACGCGTATGAGACCCCGGATTTGGCTGAGCGAATCTTTGGGATCTTAGTTTAGAGTCATTTTAAAGATTAATTTATGATTTATAATATTGTAGTATTAGACAAGTACGCAATCCACCTGGTATGTGGCTACTGTCGCTCCGTGTCATTTGTAATCAACCCCTGACAAAGAATAGATTTCTACTTGCGATCGGCGACACTTGCGTTGTTCCTCTAAAAACTAAGGTGGAACGCTTCGAATATGTATGTCTAGGGAGACATAAGTACATATAGGTACTTGATGTGGTAAGGTTACCTCACCCTTGATAGCGGAACAAAGCTTTTAACGCTTTGTTAGTAGATTGTTTTTTATAGAACTAATTATAAATGATTCCTTAGATACGTTATTTGTTGGGTACAAGTAAATGAAATCTATCTAAGATAATTTGTGAGCTACGAACTAGAATAACCGACTTACTTCACAAGAAAGAAAAGAAAATAATAAAATAGAGAACACACAGACTTACAGACAGACGAACTATAACCGTCAGTACTGTCTGTGGGTTTGGGAACAGTTCGCGGCGTTTTTGTGTGCGTTTTTGCTAAATGCCGCTACAGTTAGCAACTCTTAGTTTTTACTTTGCTGCCATTTGCGCCAATAAAACACATTGGATATTTATATTGGATGCCAAATTAGGATGTTGAAGGTATATGGAATTAATTGTAAGACATATAATTTTGTGTGGCCACTTAAGATGGCATAATGGCACTTAAGATGGTATGGTGGCACTTAAGATGGCATGATGAATTTGTTTTGTTGGAAAATAACGATGTTATTAATTTAGGTCGAAATCATCCACTTTGAAATATGCAATTAAGGTTGTTTCAAGATGTTTAATATTTTATTTCTTTACAATTACTTCGTATAACAATTATACAATTTTATTTCAAGATTTTACGACTTTCATTATATAAATTATATTGTTTATTTATATTTCTTGAAAATCTTGGAAGCGTAGATGTTGTAATCTATTTTATTTATAACATAGAAGTATGCTGCCACCAATTGGCATCTGTAATCAATCCCAAACAAGATTAGAATCCTACCCGAGGACGACCACAGATGCGCCGTTACCCCTGAGGACTAAGCTGGAATGTCTCGAAAGTACGTCTTCCGTACCACACCTTTCAAACGACAACACAACAGTGTTTAACACTGCTGTGATTAAGCAGAAACAGGTGTCGTGGTGGAGCCACCACAGTCGAACCTCTGAGGGTTCTACCACTTAAAAATTTCCATAAAAACAGGGTTCACCCACCCACACATTTAGCCCCTAAAAACAACTAATAATCTCACAATATAGGCAAGACCCAAATATAAACTTAACAATGCCGGTAAAACAAAGGACATTAATACCATAACGATACTTACTCCACATTAACCACCCACAGTAAAGCTAAACAATTAAACAGCAATCAATAGAAGGATAAAGCAACAAAAACTTTTACAGGCATAATAATTGCCAATGAAATGCCGAACAGAGTTTGAATAACTATTGGTAACGATGGCCCATAAATCCGAGATGCTTGCGGACAGATGAATAGAGTTGGAAGTTTCTAGTTAATAAATTAATCGATCGTGCGCCGATTATTATTGTAATGGCCGGCTCCTGGTCTATCCTCAACGCACTGCTATCGTAATTGAATCTAGCGCCTGGACTATACCTTACTTATAGCAGTTTCGTTAAAGCTGTAATATAACGTAATTTAACTGTTAGTTATTGCTAATATCGTTGAAATATAACGTCAATAATTACAAAAAATTGCAACGATTGAGATGTGAACCTTTATGTATTGCTGTGATGTCTTGATATTTTGCTTATGGCAATTCGCGAAAGAAACCTTATATGGCTCGATGATAGTGGCGACTCTACCATTACACCTCCTTACAACATTAGGAGTTCCAACTTAACCTTCAGGGGTAGCAAGGAATCAGATGCCGTCAACATTAAGTAAGACACCAATCCTATTTGTGGTTGATTACAAATATGTACCCATACCCGTAGTAGTACTTCCAGCAGATAGCCGGGCTCATTAACCATCATATATAGTACCTAAACACCTTCAAGCTTGTGTTAGTAAATTACCTGACAATTACACTGGTCCTTTTCTTACCTACATTATAATTCATATGTTACTTTAAAAGCTCTCATTTAGGTACTCTATAAATTAGGCGTTTTATATAGCTACTGAAAAATATAACGACCGTTATATTAAATATTTCACATCACTACAAAGTACAATTGGCACGAAACATTACCACCAATACGACCACCATACCATGGCTGGCGAGTTTTATGGTTTTTGATCCGAATCTAAAATTACTTTTTACTGACTGGCCAGATATTGCGTCTTGATTTATCCGAAAAGCGATGAAGTGTAAGGCTCAAAATTATACAAAATGTGGTTGAAACTTGTTTTGTTTCAATGTATCATAATATTTAATATAAATACTTGGTAGAAAGCAGTGATGGCCTAGTGCAAAGCAGTGATAACCTAGTGGTTAAGAAACTCGGCCTCTTGATTGACTCATCCGTAGTTCAAATCCTGGGCACGCCCCACTGATATTTCAGATATGTACGTATTAGAAATTAATTATCACTTGCTTAAACGGTGAAGGACAACATCGTGAGGAAACCTGCATACCTGAGAAACCTTAAAAAAGTTTTCAAAGGTATATGAAGTCCATAAATACGCACTTGGCCAGCGCGGTGGACTATGGCCTAAACCTTCTCATTCTGAGAGGAGACCCGTCCGCAGCAGTGGGACAGTAATGGGTCGATGATAATTATTAAGTACTTAGTAGAAGTAGAAAAAGCTTACTAATTAGACAAATTACTATAAATCAACATTCACACTTTTTACTAACCATCCCCTCTAAAGGATATCCAAAATAGGTATATACCTAAACTCTTAGTGAAAGTAAAAAAATAATAATAAAGTAAGAAATACGTACCCAATCAAAAGCATAAGTAGTGGACTTATGCTGGAATGATCACTGACATCAATTAAACGCCCAATCAATCAATCCCCGCCGATGCTCATTAAACTGGAACCCGCTTTTTATTTAAAATTCTCATTCCACGCCACCTACACAATGTTACCTTATATCTCCGGCCCACAATCTATACATAATAAGAATGTGAGCTTCGCCGGCTGTACACCGTATATATTTGCTAAAATAAATAATTTTGGGGAATAAAAATAAGTTATATCTTAACCTATTCTAGCAATTTTAGAATCTTTATCTCTCTGTTTGTCTGTGTGTCGCATCACGCCGAGACTATTGTATTAAATACAAGGGATGTGAAATATATTAATTTTATAAATCTTGACTTAATATTTAGCCTTCCTTAAAATCGATCTACTTTATCAACAGTTATTACTATTTTTATTAAAAAGTAATCCGCGGTACAAACGAATCCACAGGCAGAGCTTGTCTTAAGTAACATCTCTCGTACATAAAATAGAGTGTAAATTACATGTGATCTGGTTCTACATTTAATAGGTACACAATGTAATTACATTTCTAGTTGGTAATAATAAGAAAGGCATATTCATAACAAAAACTCATCCGGCCGATACGTGTATTAAATCGGTGGCCATCTAATGAAATCGATACTGACGTAGTGCGGCAAATAACCAGTGTGGAGTGGCTCAGAAATTACTATAATCGTACCGGACTCGAACCGGCTACCGTCGCGTTGCGTTAACTGGCCCCAGATATAAAATTTTAGAGATAAGACAGAGACCAGAGATGATGCTTAAAATTAATATTTTAACAACTCTGTGAGTACAGTTGCCGACGCAAGTGTTTTCTGTGTCTTATAACAATCATATGTAAATATCACAATTTTCTTTTAAGAATAAAAGTAAGGGGAAGAAACTTCTAATAATCGTTCTAAGAGAAAATCATGTTGATTGTTGGGGCTGCTATAGGTCTGAAATTAATTGCACATTAAAGAAACTGGAAAAATTATGTCCCACCTCTATTAACGCACAGCCACTCGAAAAAAAGGAAAAGAGCTAAAAGGAGAAATATTATACTCTGCACGAGGCATTCTAAGTTAGTCGTCACACACACACAAAGACGAATACATGGAACAGAAATGATGTATTTAGATATATCTGGCCAGGAACCTGTAACCCTCTGTGCATCCGACCTCTGCTTTCTGTTACGATATGTCAATTTATTATAGTGCCTACAACTGTGTTTCTATTGGACCTAAGAACTCATTTTGCTAATATTGTAAGGCATTGCAATGATGAAAGCAATTGATGCCCCCGGTGGAACTGGGACAGAAAGACATTCCTCATGTCTGTTAATTTAGCCACCGTTCGCGCAAGATCCAACATTGGTATGACAATGGCTTAATATCGGGTTAAATTAATATTTTGCTGCTTTAAGGAAAGAAAACAAGTAAAGCTTTTAAAAATAACTTTTAAACACAACTGTACAATAACGCTCCCTTAACCGTTATTATAAAACGGTCCGCCATTTACATTTACGGTTGCTCTGATTGAACAAATTAATGTAGGTCTTAATTACGATCTATATTGTAAAGTAACTTCACGCTCATTGCCCGATTAGTACAACAGTTACAGCTTTTAAACTTTTCCAACATTGACCAGTATTATTTGAACGTCGAAATTTTGAATATTTCTGTCCTAATTAAATATAAACGTTTATAGGTTCTCATTATTAAATGCAACTTTCTTTTGTTTACTTTTTCTAGTACAACCGCTTAAAACCAGTGTTGTGTTTTTGAAGTAATGGCAGTCCATTTACTTCAAAAAGTACATTAGTCTTCATATGAAAGCATATGAGCTCTCTTTAGGTACTTTTAAAACAAATGTGCAATATAATGCAAATACTGTCTAGAAAACATATTCTAATATTCTAAACGATTTCATTGCTAGAGAAAAAAAAATTCAGCCAAGTAAATATTTTAAAGATAAGGAAAAAACTTTATCCATAATGATATTCGTAATTTATAAAAAAAAGTTATTTTCCAATGTGTTAAGAAAATACGGACAATCAATTTAATTTATCTCCATTGTAGCAATGATTACGTAACACCTCTTACCTGCCAGCAATTACAAACATACATTTACCGACGTATTCAAAGCAGCGCCTCAAACCTCCACTGACTTATTGCAGGCTTAAAGTGAGCTGTAAATTAGACAGTAACACAGGAAATGGCTTCTTAGCCCGTCAGTGGCGCGCGATCAGTGATCAATGATCAGACGCTATCCGATAGCTGATTCACTGACGGCTCGCTAGTAAAAAGTTTTCAAAGAATAATGTCCAGAAGGGTCCGACGTAGGTGGAGTTCATGCCTACTCGGTGAGACTTTAGAGACTTCTCTATGTTCTGAATCGTATTATCAATGTGATTTTATTGCAACTATACAGAGAGACATTTTGAGTGCGGTTGAAATTTCTGAAAAAAGAAAGATTATCTGACACTGACTTTGAATGATACAAGTATTTTTTTAGATTAAAATAAAATATTAAGTAATTTATTGTAAGAAAATATTGGACTGGTTTCACCTAATGGTAAACTACACAGGTATATGCATATAACTTCGTGAAGTACACACATCTCATAGTACCTAGTAGTAGTGGAATTTACCTAGACATATTTATTTCTACACGATGTTTTTTCTTCGCCATGTATTTTAAAATCAATAATTAATATACACTTGAGAAAATGAATTCGAAATCCTTATCACTGATCTTTGTTAAGTTATTTAATTAATTATATCACGTTACGAGATACTATTTAACTACATAGATGAAATCGTGGGGCGCAGCCAGTAGATATACCTACTTATATTTTAATACCCACGAATACATCTCTACTAAACGGCTAACTTAATCTATGTCAAACTGGTAAGCGTGGTTACCGTGTGTTTAAGTAAGGCACGATAATTGAAGATATGCTCCTATCATACACGGAGCGAGATGCTGCGGTTGAGTGACGTGTGATTACTCTCCGCTTGGCCAATACGAAAGTACGATCAAATTTTATTTGAAAGCAAATGGTGTTGTCGAAAATACTTACGCGTACAAACGAAATGTTTTGCCTTGGAAATATGTTACATCAATATTATAGGTGTATTTTGTTTTTGTTCATAACAGTATTAAGCGCTGCTGCTTTTATTTTAAGGATAAGTAGGTACGGTAGCTTACATGTAAGCCTATAAGGAAACCATCTTCGTCCACAGGTGTGGCGACACTTGTGCTCAGCTTAATGTAGAACCCTGATTAAAACAGGGGTAAGACACGGCTTAGTTAATCCATGTTAGGCCATAGGCTGCAGTGACCACTTATCTTGAAGAGGACTGCATATTCGTTGCTACTTTAAATTTATAAAAATAACATATGCATTTGGAACGCATATGTTTGTTAGTCCTCAGGAGCAGAAACGCATCTGTGATCTTTATCAGTCTTCTGATGCATTTGAGATAGGTTACAGATGTTGTCAGGTGCTTACTAAAAGTCTCGCATACAGGTAAGCTGCATACTCATTTGCTTCAATTACATAAAAACATAAGTCGAACTGAGTGATAACAAACCAAGTAAGCTGAGTACAGCCAAAGTACACATCAAAGCAACATTAGCTGATTACACGCTACGCTCAGTACAGTTAAAGATCGCCTGGCTTTAACAACTTCTCCGGTTTAACTGAAACAGTTTGCGTACGTGCGAATTAATGGATTACATGGATGTTATAATTCTCGGCGATAATAATTAATTTATTGCTGTTAAACAATGATATAAGGAATGGTATTTACATGTAGTCACGACCGCTCATCGATCTATAACGGACGGCTAAATGGAACAGGAATCATATTTACTCTTAGAACCCTCTAATCACAGTAAAGAACAGGTCTGATTATTATTAAGTAATAAGTAATACATATACTCAACGACTTTGGTGTATAAATTGCGGGCGTGTTAATCTTCGGGTTACGCAAATAAAAGTAGCTTTTGAATATCTAACGTTTACTTGAACGGTGTGTCGTGCGAAGTGTAAAAAACATGGAGGCCTCTGTGTTACCATAGACAGTGGCAAAGAAATGGAGACTTACCATAGATACATAAATACAAATGAATACTATAAATAAACTAGATAATATAATTAATAACACAGTAATATTCTAAATTAAATAATCAGTTGTATAATAAACATTTATAAATATCTGTAAAATAATGTAATAAAGTTAACAGTAGAGTGACGGTCTAAACGAACCGCCACACGACAAACAGATCAGTTATGAACTGCTGCTGAAAGACAGAATGTTCTAGACAGCTACATAACTTATTCAAAACTTTCACGCACGCACTTAAATTGCTTATTATAACAGTATTCATATAATACTATATTTCCAAAATAAATCTTTTTTTTTTCCTCACCATTTGAATTAAGATATTTCAGTGCCGCATTGTAAGGAATTTGAAGAGGAATTTGAGATATAATTTATTCGATAAAATAAGTTAACAATATTGTTAAAGATTCCTGGTAACGCACGGAACATGTTAAGTTTACACTTGACCGTAATTCCTCGCGCTGCTAAATTACAACACGAATACAATATCACTATATCATTGTACGACACAATTTTTTGACTGTACGATTTAGGGTGTCCCTTCACTTAACAGCGTAAAATCGGTTGAAAAATCTTACGATTTTTACGATTCATTTAAGTTTGTTAGTTGGATAGTACAATAACATATTTATATGTAACTGCAACTATTGTTTATATATTAGGAGTATTTCTGCATTTTTTTAAAGAAAATCGTTTATCGGGCAATTTATTACAATCTTGAATTTACTTTTTTATTGCATAATATGTTAGCTGTTACCATGCCTTTCATTTAAAATTTAATAGCAGAAAAAATGGCCATAAATAGTAAATATCTTAAAGGGATCACATATAGAAATAGGGTAAATTCTGTGAACTGACATTAAATTTATTTAAACTGAATAATGAAAAGTTAGTGGAGACCCTTAAAAGAGCAATAAAGTGCTCGGAAGTGGCACAACACGGTTGCAAAGGTACAAAGCCACAAATCACGGATGTCGAACGAAATTAACAATATCGTCCCCGGGATGAGTTGTGGGGTAATCAAGGAACCACGGGCGTTTTTTGTTTCGCTCCTGATGCATAATGTTCGTGGGATGACTACACTGCTAACATCGTTTGAGGATACGAATCCTTATTATCATAGCTTTTATTGGATTATATTTTAATCAAAACATAAAGCTGGACTATAATTCTACCGCGTCCTTATAAAGTTCTATCGTGCTTATTGGAGCCTCATGACTGCTTGGTGACAGATTAGTAGGGTCTAATGTGAATCACTTGAAGGAAGTAGGTACGCTTATTATTAATAATCAATTTATCCGAATTCTGCCTACCAAAGATCGTATTCTCAAATTCGATTTTTGATGTTTAATCACGGACATAAGTAACTACTTGTTTCGGATATTCACAAATTGTAGCCGAGTAACGGCTTTACGTGTCCTCTGAAATAAAAACCTAAAAATTAGTTAGTAGCAGACACAATTTTTAGTCAATAATTTTATATATCCACATAAATATGTAAGAATCCCAAAGTATCCTTCTCTACAAGAATATCGGTGTCTCCACATTAATAACTGGTAGCCAGTATCGAACGTTAATGACGCGCCCTGCAGCCGGTATCAGCCCATCGCGAGGATCCTCTAACTTCATCCCAGTATACGCTTCTTGTACACTTGCATAATGATCAGATTCCTGTGCATATGTTCTGATAGCATCCTCATATTGATGGATGTAATCATAGTTTGCTGCTTTGCTCGCGGGTTTTGTCGCGACTTTTTTTATTGTTCTGATTCGAATAGTTCTGGCGCCATCGATTTGATCTCATCTATCATCAGTTGTATTACTGTTGTTATTGTTAATTATTCTTATAGCATAATGATTATTAACAGTAACAACTATAACAGTAACAACAATAAGTTCTTTTGAAGTTAATTCATTCCCTTAAAAAAATCTAATTTTAAGTAGGACAAATATGTACCTACAGTAAAAAATATTTCTGCTTTTAATCTTAACTGCCCCTGAAATACTACAAATAGGTCAATGATGCTATAGATTTCATTTTTAAGATGTTGTTTTTTCTGTAGTCTAAACATGGTATATTGTACGATTATTTTACTTTTCGTACTTTTGGTGGTTACAGCTTGGTAAGAATGATTAATGGTAGCATCCAAATACTCGCATGAAACAAATCAAAATGTTTATTTCCTTAACTCTTTACGTTCCTGGTATTAAGAAAAAGTCAATACTTTTAAATTTGTCTCCACACTCGATTTTGGTAATACTTAAAAATGCATTAAAATAATGACGATTAGGTTCTTCATAAACGTTTTTGAGACCCGAACGAGCTTAATTTTAAATTCGACAAGGGTTACAGAAAATCGTCAGCACATTATTACGTCATTAGCCATTACCATAATGCACCGAAATTTTGATATTTTGTATAAAATGATAATTTGTATGTATGAGAAGGATATGAGACGTGTTTTTTGTAAGATTGTTAATGGAAATTTCCTTATACGTGAGCGCGTAGTGTCGCTTGGTAAAAACAATTATGGATAAATAGTGTTTTGGCAAATTTTGATGCCTATCTATCAAGACATAAACATGTCAAAGATATCATAAATATTTGTACATTATCAATCACGAATTTAATCAAAATAAGCGATAACGAGTGTAATTACCGAGACTGATATGGAAGGACACGAGTGAGTATATTACGTGTAATTAAGTTGTTGGTGTTCTTGTGTAACAAACGTAAATAAGATAATATTATGATGATGATAATTTAATAAGTGTCTTGAGGCCAAGCCATATCGTGGTATTCACCTTAGTAAAGTATAACAAACTATAAATTACAAACCTTAAAAACAAAATTAGATTACATCGAATGTTCTGCAAGATATAACGTATTTGGCTGCAATGTATCCTTTATTCACCTCATTAATAATGTTTATAAGTAAATAAATTAATGATTTTTTGCTTTATGTTAGGTAAAAATAGTATACTAATTCTTCAAGACTTAAAATTCTAAAAGCTTTTTATATCCCATAGCTGAATATGTGGCTCTTCCGCCAACTGGAAATAAGATCAATAAGTTAGATCAATTAGAGATTAAAACAATTTGTATGATCATAAACTTATTGATATTTACGAACTGGCTGCCCAAAAATGAAATTACCTTGCAATTATCCATACGATTTCACGCAATAATTACCGTCCGGTAGTACGTAGCATGATTTTTAATATCAACCGAACGCTGCATTGGAATAATCTGTATAATCACTGTTGTCGATAGATCGATAGCATCTATTCAATCTCGAGCTATTAAACGAAAGGGATAACTTACATTTATTCGAATACTGCAGATAGTAATAGTTTAATCAATGGTCCACTTATATATTAGTAACTTAAGAGAACCGTAGAGAACTTAACCGTCGTAGAGTTAACTTACCCTGATGATGCTCCGTTTTGGAGCGAAACACGTGTTGGTGGTATGTATGGTGGTGTATATTTTTTAATTTTTGCATGTGCACGCATCCTTTGAGGGAGGGAGGGTGGTACATACTGCATGGTTTAAAATATATACCATCATACATATTTGTAGCGGATTGTTGCGAAGTAGTTTTAATCTTAACTTAATAGCATGGATTTCCGCAAAGTAACGCCTGATACAATTAACTATCTAACTTAAGAGAAATTTATTATAAAGGTTACAAATTACACATGTTTTATAACTTTCCTTTCATTTAAGGAAAAATAGTTGTAGTAGTATTTTTCTATCATTTGAGAATAGGAGCCTTTATAGAGCCTAGCGTAGGGTACAGAAGAGAGAATTCTATAATTATCTGTTTTCCTGAAACTGTTTTGACAATTTACTATCTACATTTTTATACTGTAGTTATAATCATTCCATTTCCAATAAGGCGTTATAGTTTACTTTTCACTTAATTTATTTATTGCATCGCTTTTTAAAAGAAACGAATATATGGGCAAACTTAATGCCTGATGGTATTTGGCAATAACTTTTTTTAATAAGATACAGTACGCGTAAGTGTAGCACGCTTACAGCAGACGACTTTATTTAATGGATTCAAAACTGATATTTTAGTTAAACGCCAAGCTCGCAAGTGGCTAGTAATCAGTGATAAATATGGGGAGACCCTCAGAGCTCATATTACTTACCGGTAATTATTGGGAGGGATTCATTATGACGTTACGTGACAGTGGAGGCACTTGGTATGCAATTTGTTGAAATTGTTCTCGGAGGTGTATTGAATACCATCTGTCAGTGATACGACAATACAATGTCGCTGATGCTTGTATTGGTCTTGAAGACAAATGAGTTTTCCTTTTCGGCCTTGAAATCATGTTCTGCATGCCTCACATTTCAATTATTCTTAATATCTTTAAAAATAATGAAAATCAATTTTAATTTTAATTTGAAAATTTGTATTTGAACGAGGCGAATTTGCCTACTATAATAGGTTGGCTCACTCCACAACTTTAAAAACCATATTTTCCCAATTTATTTTAAAGTATACCATACATCTTAGATTTCTAAGTTAACTTAACTAAGAGATGCCTAGGATTTAAATCTCGGGTGTATTGGCTGAAATTCAAAGTAGGCTAGCAGTGTGCAAAACCTGTACTAATAATATGAAGGCAAGTTAAAATTATTACGTTTAACGACTAAAATATTTAAAGCCGTTTCCACAGTAATAGTTGTCTACAATTTTCATAATTCCACGCGGAAACGAAACCCGTTATCTTCAAAACAGTCATTTAGATTCCCCAATTAAGTACTATTATTTTAAATACAGTTGAGCTAATTGTTTCTATAGTCACAATTCGTTGCGAGAATTTAATGTTCGTGAAAGTTCACACTATTATCTCCTCTATAGACACTATGAAAAGGATTATAATTGTTTAAAGTATTTCGTGTTGATCTACAGTAGAAACGGGTCTGGTATTTAAACTTACGATGAATATTTATTCTCACGTTCGCATTGTGCAAATAATTTTTCTGGCGACAATTTTGTACTTCGTATGTATTTATGAGCAGTCGCTGCCATTCCATTTCCTGAAATAATTACTATGAAAGAATTGGTGGCGTGAGTTGAGTCATAAAGAATTCATAAAGATATGCCGGTTTATAGTGGCGAGAGACAGCGGATTGGAAACTTAATTTGTTTGAGATTGTGGAAATCTGAAATCAACCCCAGATAAGATTACATTTCTACTTAAGCTCACAGCATTGCTACTCCTGAGGACCACAATTTTTAGTTAAGGGTTCGACCCTCAACTCAAAGTCAACTGTCTAAAGGGCAGAAATAAGAAATGCCTCCGGAATCGAACAACAAAGGGTTGTACCAATTTCATATATGTAATAGTGATAATAGATCTAATTTTAGAGTTCTACTTCCTCATTTATATCTCTATCAGCGGCTTCAGTAACGTTCCCATGACTTTTGATATAGATCAAATTTAATCACATGGACTATCTTATCATAGTCCATTTAACAGATAGATCATCTAATCAAGTTTGATCCGTCCATCTAATTAACGTTGATTAATCTCATACATTCTTGCTATTATTGCATAAAAATACTTTTTATTAATGTTTATTCATGCACATACAAATAATTACAGAAGAATGTATAACTAACACAGATAAAAGGCTTTTTTATTTTTTTAAGCTGACATTTAGTTTTGTTGCATTGACAACGCTTGCCAAATCTCAAAAAACCGTCACAACTTCAAATGTATAGAAGGAGATATTGACTTGATGGTGTACCAAATAGGCCCAAACAAATAATGTAATAGGCCAAACGTTTGAAGAGGTTTGCAGTTTGCGGCAAATGCAAAATGTGCCGACGCGGCCTAATATTAATACGATATTATTTGATAGTGATTAAGTTTCATTAAATGTCACGCAACTATAAATTAAGGGTATAATGACATTTTAACGCTAGAAATTTTAATGGAAACATAACCTTACCAGCATATTGAAACATATGCGTGATGCTGATGAGACAAATAGAATAGCTACTTATGAATGTGGCAATTATTGTGGAAAAAATATAATGAGCGTGTAGCCGCTTAGCGAGTACTTGGGTTCCGTAGTATTTGAAGATTTAAACAATATTCAAGCACTCGACCTTAAGAAGTCTGTTGCATAGACAAAGACAAAAAAAAAAAATTCAGTAGTGGCTCACACAACAGATAAATAAATTTACAGAGTACCTTTTTTGGATTTAATCCCATACTTACATCCTGCGACATACATAGGAAGAGAGAAAGTGGTGCTGTTAGATGCCGACATTAGGATATACCAATAAAAGTAAAATACCTACAGAAAATACCATAATCAAAATCAAAAGGATTTTAAACGCATTGCGAAAGCCTTATACTAAAACGATACTCTATAGACAGAAAAAAAATCGAACTAATCTTAAAACAACAGCAGCAGTAATAATTACTCCAATTACTCTAAGGAGCACTGTCATCAGAGCACCAATTGATGGCGATACACCACAATTGGTACGTAATACAATATTAATTGTAACCCTAACTCAGAGCCCTAAACCCGGGAGCCGCAATGGAGCTGTGATTACGATAATTCCATCGCTCCACGTGTCTCGGGACGCCACAAAAACTGGTAATAATCACAGTGCGCGGTACTGTTGTCGGCAAAAGTAGTTTTGATATTATTTTTTTAGTCTTATTGTTATGATGTACTTACATAGATTTATAAAATTCTATAAATGTTTTATATATTTTTTTTTCAATTCTAAGGCCTAAGTTGTGTTAGCTTTTGTTGTTTGGCTGTATTGGCTTTTTACAAATGATTGAATTTAAATTGAAAATATAATGCATGGGTGTTGTACCTAATTGTAATGAATCAATGTGTTGTCGTTGCATCTGACGCGTAAGTAGAACTTTTGTAGGAAGTTTCATAATTGTAGGATTATTTTTATCTTCCGTCAATGAAGGTTCTTATAAACCCTACAAAGTAAAATAAACCAACGGGTTAACTAATTAATACATCGTTTATCAAATTTGTTTAACTTACAATGTAATATCAAATTTGTTTAGCTTAGGGTTCTATTTTACGTACTACACAACACTCGTTTTTAGAGACCTAATATATCTTTAAGGTCGCTTCTAAAGTAGAATAAGGTACTGTCTTAAAATAATTATTATTCATGTCCTTTAATATCATAACCACTTTGTCTCCCACCTGTACATCCCAGTAGTCGCTGCTCCCGGCGCGAGCTACTGTGTCGTGTAATAGCTTTTTTCCTCAGCACCGTCTCGGCTTCAAATCGGCTGTCACATTTTGTTGCTTGTAGTGCTGCCCTAGGCACCCTTTAGATTCATTCTTTACGGCCGCTATTATTCGAGATGAATGAGATTGTGATAGCTACATTACCTTGGGAGGCATATTCATATCAGAAACAGACTGCCTTTATAATACGCTTTATTTCATGCTCCTTTCAGAACGTTCAATATTGTACGAATAAACTTAATAATGAAAAATTTGAATTGAACTTTGAGGTTAAGTCAAACTATGAAATAAAATTCGAACTTTATCTCTTTTTCGCTTTACAATAAAAGGGGTAAAATTTATGTACCTATAGTAAGCTCTTCTTTATAGAGTTGATAAGAACGGGTCTTTTATTTGCCCCCAGTTGTGGGGCAGTAATAAGTTCAAAAATGACTAGACCTGAAGTTCTAAATGAGATCACTACATGAATAAGAACATTCCTGTCAGATCAAAATGTGAAAAATTCCAAGTACTCAATAGAAGCTACCAAATGAAGTGTTATTTACTTCTGTCAAAAATATAAAGCATGTTTCGGTTACACAGTTTATTAACATTAACGAGTAATACAAAATGAGGTACGTTTACAACAAACTCATCATAGCAACAACAAACAGTCTGAAAGCGTCGAACGTACTTCCATTAGAGATACATAAGCGATACAAAAATGGGATCCGATAAGTGTAATGTAAATAGCCGCCTCATTCACCTAATTGGCGTTTAAATTAATAATGATTGAGACAAAAAAACTTCTGAGAATCACATTTGAAACTCCAATTAGACCATAAAGGCTTATCATGATGCCATTAACCGACAACAAACACGTAGGGAGGTTTATGAGTTTTACTACACAAAATCGTAGCGGGTCCATTTTGAACAATCTACCTCCGATTTACAACCAATTAACTCAATAAATACAGAGGCTTGGCTGTACTATTGACGGTTGTGTTGGGCCACTAAATTGAGGATACAGCGATTGTATTATACATGAATCAGGCGAACGTAATTTATATGATGGCGTTGTCTTGGTTATATAGAAATTTGTTCTAAGACCTCGGTAATTCTGAAATATTTTGAAAGATATTTTAAATAGTTTTATGACTGATCGACCGACCTTAGTTAACTAATATCTTACACATGCGAGTTTTGTGAGTTGTCACTGCCGGTCACGGACATTTGTAATCAATCCCAGGGGGGTTACTACCATCTCATAAAACAATATCATTTTAATCATACTTTTACTTTTCTTGCAGGAAATTTAACTTTTCAATTTTAGTTGGTTTTATAACACGGATAAGCGAAAAATTAATACGGGCTTAAGTTTGTTCAACTGTGTATGACGAAATATATTATTGTTTTAAGGAGGAAATAAAACTTTCCTGAACTATGATGGTTTTTAAAAGATGGTGGTAGGCACCCAGGTGTGTTTAGAGTTGTACTTGAGGTTGGCCACAGATGTGTTGCTCCGAGGTCTAAATTGGAACGTCTCGGATATGTCTTTCTAACCACACCCTTAAAATCAGATTACAGTAGCACTTAACACTGCTGTTATTAGTAGTAGAAAAAATAGTGAAATATTTATTATTTTAATATTAACTTTGTTTTTTACACACAATTCGCTGATTTAAAGGCCTCATTTTATGAATAGAAGTAGTAAAACCATCAAATTGGAGCCGAATTGACGAATATGCCTTATTTATGGGAAACTCTAGACAAAGGCGGCGTCTAATTGAACATAAAATATAATTATCGGAATGGTGCACAGTAGCTTCGGGCTTTGACCACGGCAATAAAAGTAAAAGCTTTTATACGTGATAATGTCGTTTTTGATTGGAAATTACCGCTCTTGTTTAGATAATATGTCGTATATTTTAGTGACAGCATAGCGAGATTATAACTCATAAGACTAGAAACACTCTCGTAGCTCATAAGTTTAATTAGAGGTTCCAGAATATGTAGTCGTTGAAGAAGAATTCGCTTTTCATAATATAGGAGTTTAAAGCAATGATATTAATCTTGTGTCTTCTTGTGTCTTTTGTGAGTGATAGTTGAGTAAAATACTATATTGTCGGTAAACTACTGAGCAGTCGCTTAACCTACTACCGCTCTGACGTCCAATTTGTTGTTAAATTGACCGATAAGCATTATCTTATATATACTATTCTCGTGTCACAATGTGAGTTACCGTACTCCTACGAAACGGCTTTACCGATTTTCACCAAATTTTATATGCATATTCAGTGGGTCTGGGAATCGGATACTATATATTTTTCATACCCCTAAGTGATAAGGGTTTTTTACCATTAACATTTTTTTATTTATATGGCAACACAACGTTTGCCGGGTGCTGACCCGGTAGTTATATTAAAAATCTGTCAACTGCCACCGAGTAACTTTTGGCAGTGGCATTACCCACTACTTAATTGTTTGCAGCAAAAACCAGAGCATAACAAATCAACAAACAATTAACAAGTAAGGAGTCTTATTCATATGAATAATTTTACCTTACGACGGCTCCTTTTAAGCTTTTTACTTCACCCCTATCTCTAAAGGCGGAGTCAAACCAAAATTGAATGTTTCCTAGTGATTGATCACTTCGAAAATACCGTACACATCTCAATTGCGTCATAACTCAAAAATCAGAATGAAGATCTCACGTACTGGTGAAATCTTAACCGTCTTTGTCTAACTAGAACTATCGAATGAACGAACATTAATAAATTCTGGCCTCAGGCTATATTAAGTGACCGGATATGGTACTACGGTTCAACTTCATCTAAGAATCATTCAAGTTTTAATGACACAAGGTTCATTTTTCTATGAGGGGCATAACGATTTGCATTCACAAATTCATTGACCAAAATTAAGGTGGTTCCCGATCACTGTTACAGCAATAACATTATGGCCCCAAGCGTTACCTACGGAATTATTAGGTGCTTCCTTTAGCGTTTTTTATTAATAAAATTCTCTACACTTTAATATACGTTATGGAAAATAATCGCCTCGGTGTGCTCATAACAGTAATTACGATTTTATGGCTTCATGCCTCTGGTCCATATGGGGGTTCATGTGGACAAAATTCGTGATTTTAAAAATAATGTCAGTAATGTTGTGTAATATCAGATGTACTTTTTTCTATAGAATCACATAGTCATACGTATCTACAGTTTTCAATACCGGTCCTCAATGTATGTATGAAACCACATTTATAATTGTGAGGTGATATATGTATGGATATATCTATTTAGTTTTTGTTTTAATATACATCACGCAAAACCATTTTATGATATAATTCAAAGAAAAGTATTATGTCTTAGTATTTTATTAAACATTTAGATACTGTAAATCTAAATTAACGCACTCAATCGAATCGCCAAAATAATTAAAAAACTCGAGTAGAGCTGCAAGAGCAGTTGGTTATTAGTAAAATATCTACAAATCAACGCGTTACATTCATATTTATTTCCCATAATGCCATGGTGGTATTAATTCAATAACTACCATCAAGATAATGTACCCAAACATTACTGGTTCGAGCACATCTGGCATTATTTATAAATCGAGCCAATAATGAAACAGTTTCCGAAATAACCTCCGAGCGATTACGGTAAGTCATTGGTAGATGTATTATTTTTTACCATTCGCAAGAACAGTCTTCACTAATTTGTAATAATATACAACTTTTATAGTGTGGTGTGCGTCTGTCTTTTAAGTTTTGAAAACCGCTACACCTATTTTGACCCTATAATTGCAGTGTTACATGCAACGTATTGCAGCTTGAAAGGCAAACACATGTGACGTTTCTACGAAATCCTCAGACTATCATGTGACCTCTACAAATCCACATTTGAGTAGCGTATTTACAATCAATCTTACGGACCTGATGGTACTGTGTTATAGCATCTTTATCCCTGTGAATATCGTACAAAGTAATTATGAGATATTCTAAGGAGCAGAAAGAACAGAAGAACAAGAACAGAAAGCAGTGTCTTTCTACGGAGGTGATCTACTGCGATTACCAGGATCACCTCGAAATCTGGCGTGGTAGTAAATCTCTCTTTTTAAGCCTATGCCTAGTAATGGACAACTTCGGTCTGATAAATAGATACGTGAACTTATAGAAGTCCAAATAGAAGCAATCGTCGCGTGCTTCTCCGATTTTTTTGGTTGATGTCAAAATCGTGGATAGAAGACTAGTTTAAACGATAGGAATCGGCACGAGCCGCCCGCGGTTCCAATCAGATATTTATCTGCCGAGGAAAGTTTTGATAGTTTCTCGTTAAAACCGAACGATTGTAGGTATATCATAGCAATTATTGAGCAGCCGTGTCTGATTCGATGATAAATTTGTTATTACAACTGATGTGAATGATATTCGTTAATAGTATTGGGAGAGCTGTAGAGTGAGTACAGTAAAGAGTTTAAGTAGAGGAAATTAGCATATATTTTTTTCTTTTCAGGTACATAAGACAACATATCGCAATAAGAAAATGTAATCTTGGATTTAGGTAATTGTGACATAAGTTTACTTCACAATTATTCTTATAATATAGAAAAAATACAAGTGTCTTACATCAACGGGAAGTATATATGGGTCACGTTACGAGTGCTGTGTATAAAAGATACCAGATCGTTCCTGTACGACGCAAATTTCTAAACAGTATTCTAGCTTAAGCATAGTCTAAGTAAAGGTACGTAAATGTGTAAAATTCCAATGACTGATTTGCCGAGACTTGAATCCAGGACTTAATATATATAAGAACAGCGTGACCGCTTAATGTGAAAATGGACACCGGATGAACAAGCTTCGTCGTTAGAGCTTTAAATTAAAGAAAGTCAATATTAATATTTTTAACAGTATTTTAAAAGTACACCTGATATTAAATGCCCTGTTATCCACTTATATTCTAATAACTTTGAGACATAACTAATCCACTTTTTTTACATAGTCATAACGAGTTAATTTATACGTTACAGTAAAGTTATTAAGTATAAGACATTAAAGGTATTTATACCAAATATGAAGACTTGGTCTATATTACATAGTCAAGTAACCAACTAAAATAGCATGCAAGTTACAATTTGGCCCGCAGTACCGTTGGCTATACATCAGTTCAGGTGTTGTCTGCCTGCGGGCTACTGTGTGGTCTAAGTTGTAGGCGAAAGAAATATAAATTACGATTTTTATCGCTTAATTTTTTTGACAAGCAGACTATGCAGTTAAATCTTATAAGATGTTTCTTTTTATAAGCAAAGTGAGTACTAGTAGTTCGGATTTATTACCACTTGATGCAAGATTGAAGGTAACCTGGGAAACAGAAGATATTTTGTAATTCGAATGTTGCGCTACTAACGAGGTAGTGGTTGTGTTGATGTGATAGCTTATTTAGAGATGGTGTTAAAATTTGTAGATCGAGATAGAGAGTCTTCTGAAAATCAACAGTAACTTTACAAATAGTACAAAACCTATTATAATTTGTATACCAATACACTAAGTACGAGTAATATTCAAAACGATACATTATTAAAAAATATAATATGTTACGGAAACAACGACTGGGTAGGCTTGATGATCTTACACCTAATCTGAAAAATTGGGCAATAAGATGAAATATACAAAGAATCAAATATTGTTTCACACTCAACTTTACTATTATTTCACAGAAGATAGAGCTCTCGAACACGTGTGTAATTATTTTTAACGCTTTCTTATAAATTGTTTATTCGCTCTCGCCGATCTCTTATAACTCACACCGTACATTAACGAATGGCAGGTGAGCTACGTTATTGTGGCCACCACTCCCATCCATATGGAAGAATATATTTGAAGCTGTTGGTAAAATATTATTTTGCGCTCCACTGTACTGTCAACGGATTGTAACAATATTAATTTTCCGGTGTACTGGACGTTTGTCTGTAAAAGTATTCGTTATTATTTATTAGCGGACGGTGGTCATAATCCAAATATAGTGATCCTCTTGGCTTGGCTGAGGCTGTTAGTATAAAGTGTTCTTGTCTTTATTCACAATTTACGTTATTTGATACGACTGCTATCTACAAAATCGTAATACCAATTTCGTTAAACGTCAAATGCATGAGTTTGAAATTTCTTTCACAATGGCACATTTAATTAAATTCTATGTACAAAATTCTTCGTCAGTATGGAAGACTACGGTTTCGATTGTTCTTATTATGTATTGAAATGTGACTAAGCTAAATATTAATTGATAGATCTTTGAAATGTTAATGTTAATGTATTAATTTACATAGTAACCATATCACAATTGATTATTTATATATAACATACATAAGTCCAAGATAAAAACATAACTAAATATTTCTTTTCCTCTTTTATTACTCAACCGATTTTCTTTTTTTGTTTGTTTGATAGAATGGTATAATTTCGACTTCTTGTCTATCTGAAATATTTCTTTACTAATAAAATATGATAGATATACTATTAAATTAACGATAATTGATATGAATTTAAACGTCAAATATAATTTTGTAGATGGATTACACTTTAAACTTTCTACCTCAAAAACGAATACAAACATTGAAAGATCAACACAGTTTTTTTATAATATATGTATATGGAACTGATTTATCTTTGTTGACATTCGATCTTATTTGTTCATGAAGTTTAAATTGAGAATGTAAAACATTTTCTCGTCTGATGCGTAGGCGGAACACCAAATGAGTCCCGAAGCACAGGTACCGCGATGTCAACTTGATCACGTTACGTCACTACAATGATCGATAAACAACACTAGTTTTAAGTGTTGCCACCTTCAAAAGTTTTCCTTTCTTATGGTAATTTTCTCAAAAAAAAACTATATGGGATAAACTTATAAGTAACTTCAAGAAATACAAATGGTTGTGAGGAAGTGTGAATTTCATATTTCAGTGTATGAATGTGGAGTCAATATCCTTTGTTGCTGACTGAAGAAGCAACAAAGGTGGTAGATACCCTTGTGATTCGACTCCTTCATTTATTGCTACCTAATAACAGCAGTGTTAAGCACTGTTATATTCCTGCTGGAAGTGTAAGGTAAAGGACATACTTTTTAAGGCGTTTTATCCTAGTCCTTAACAGTAGCAGTACATCGTAACGTTAGCTACTTTCACAATATGAAAAAAAAATCATAATTTTTGTTCTAGATTACTCTTATTAGTGAAAATATGTATTGTACGTGTTTATTTTTTATTATTTTTAATATAGTGCCGAACCTGGCAACATCGCCAGCAACATCGCCCGTTCTAATTACGATGGTGTCGCCTACGCTGCGCGGGCTCTTTAAACTCGCTTGTTATCGCTCGTAAATGATTTATTGCTTGACATTTGTAATTATCATTTTATACACCGCGATGTGTAAACGAAAGCCGTGGAGTATGTTTATGCTTATTTATCTATTACTAACTGTCTGGCAACTAATTCATTAATACAAAAAATGGAGAGTTGCTGAGTGAGCTGTAAACTTTTGCTTGCATTTTTGAGAGAGAATTAAAAAAAATAAGCCGATATCAGGACATAAAAATTAGATCTTCACAGCAGTGCCGTACAATAGGTACATACCGTGCTAAGCTACAACTAAGAACCTATAAATACAACAAATTCCCCAGAAGACTATGTTGGATTTACTCGTATGGAAGTTTCTCCCTTATCATAATCTTTAAAACACAACACAGGAGTACTTTGCACTTTTTTATTTGACATAAATAAGAATGTTGTAAGTATCTCTGGACTCATTATATTCCATTTGGGTGGGTATCCCCTCTCACAATGAGACGGATTACGCCAAAGTCCACAGCGCTGCCAATTACGAATTAGTATAGACATTACATACCTTTGAAAACTATTTTTAAAAATCGAATGTTTCTACTACCTTTAAAACTCGCGCTTCATGAGATACCTACCAATGAATACAGAAATCGAATTAAGTTGTGACCACGATCTGGCGAACAACGCAACGTTTTTTTTTTTTTGATGAACCCGCTCGTGCCAGGACCACGAAATTTCCGTTCGTCACCGTCCGATGGTGATCTATTCTGGTGACTTCGGGGATCCTTATTGTCAACTCTTTCTAATAGTTCACAAAACTTAAATTTCTTTGTTGCATAATGTTTATTAATATTTCAGAAACGTTTATTAACTATTTTTACAAACCAAACTTAAATAAATAACATCCAAATACATAATAATTATATTATATGGACAGCTCACTTACAAATCAATTAAATAGAACCAAAAACAACAAGAAAAAAAAGTATATAGTTATGTTTATGATCTTAACGTTTATGATTTTTATGTTTTTTCAGATTGCCTTAATTGTAAAGTCGTCACCCTGGTCTACATACTGAAAAACGAAATTATATAATTTTAAAATTTATCATGAAACACATACTTTATGAAAAGAAACTCCGCCTTTCGATTTCCTTCAATTGTAATCTTAAAAACTCTATACTAGGAATAGAATATGCATAAGGATAAATAATTTTCATTCCATACACTGAACCAATCAGTCACACCACCGATCCGATAGCGAAGCCATTATTGCATACAAAGCAGTATAATACAGAGCCCTTCGAATGCCAGTGGCCATTTTTTAAGCAAAAAGAGCAAGGTGCGATGCGATGGACCGGAGTGAATCAGACCACGCGACAGCGTGACGGTTGGGGTGCTACCATGCTCCAATAGCATTTTACAAACTAAATTGAACAATACTTGCAACTCACACTGTATACATTGCTTGTTTTATTTAGAACGATTGTAACAGTTTCGCAGAAAACGAGCAATGTATACGATAATAAGCGGTACGTTATTTGTTCGGTGGTTTATAAAACGACATTATGATGGCACGGGGCGGACTTGGGCCGATGAAAAAATTATCATTAAGTACGGTCGAGATTGGAATGAGATGGTTTGAGAATAAGGCACGTTGCGGGAGCTCGTGGTTGATAGGACGTGCGATGTTTTGTTCGGTTCCGTAGGAACATTAGCATGAGAATTTATAATTTAGTTACTTTATAGCAGGAAAGGTGGAAGAAGCTCATCAAGTAACGGTTCATGTTAAATTAGGGTACGGACAATCCAATATAAAATTAAATCAATCAAAGATAAGAAAAGACAAAAACGTAAACAATTAGGGGTTAGATATTTCAGAGTTATTTGAAGCTTTCAAACTAAAAAGCCATTGTTCTGGTGGTCAACAGACCAAAATTGATACACAAATAGCGATGTGTCGTTACCAACTTGAGTACTCCTTTTTTTGAAGTCGATGGCAGGCCCTATTGAACAATGACAAAAAACAGCTCCTATTGAATTTTTGATCTGATTCCAAACAGCAGGTGTCGGTACCATAATTCACGGAAAGAAAACACTCCACAACATACATTTACCAATAAACCATGTCAGTACCGAACAACACGAATTAATGAGGGCAAAAACGTACGATTTTATCGTTAAAGGAAATAAAAATATCCAATGCATTATCAATACGGACCGTATGCTCCAATGAGCATATGTCGCGCATATGTTCTCCATAATGATACTTGTATGCTCATAACAGACGAGTAATTTGTACTTATAACACCTTTGTGAGTTTTTTGCTTAACCCTTTCATGTCGGAGAATGGTAGCGGATAGTGTCAATTAGTTTTGAGCGTTTGAGGGTGGAAGAGGACGGATTAGATTTGTATTGAATAGAATGCTGGTTGATTTTAAAATTCACCGCTGACCGGAAAGATGGGTAATTTATATAGGTACGCGAGAATGATTTTTTTTCCTAAGAAATAATATCAGTGTTACAAAAAGTTGAAATCAGTTTTAGACTAGATTATATTTTCATAATTCACGTATATTTTTGTTTTCATAATTTACGAATAACTGACCTGACTGATATATCAGATTTCGGACGTGGAAAAATCATTGTTAACTTGACGATTTCATAAAAATACAAATAAGATTACTTAGTATAAAATTCGTGCTTTATAAAAAAATTTTACTTTATTTTCAGTTTTTGTATTTGAGTTCTTAGATATTTTAGCAGTTTTCTGTTATAAAGCATGTTAAATGTAGCAGGAAACCACCTGATGAGAATTTAAGTCAAAGTAGGTTAAAAACATTTGTCATTTTAGTGAAACTAATGGGAGGTTTAGATTAAATGATAATATTTTTTGAGGTTAATAAATAATGGAATAACGTTACCTACCGCATTTCGTACCGCATATCAGTAATGTTCAAGTTTAATTTCAACAGGAAATTGTTTTCTTCGTAAATAATAAAAATCGAGAGGGTTTACTTCTGGCTACTACCAAACTAAACGACCCGACACTACCGTACCATGTTAAACGTTAATTTTTAAGAGTATACGATACATTGCAGCTTTTGTGAAGTGAAGGGGTTGTTTAAGAGTAGTAGTCGAGCAATGTATTTGACAATATACGCTTTCGTTGCTTATAGAAGTTGCTCGATACCAAGATTGTCATCGTAAATTCTGAGATCGTGTGAAAGAACCACGCCTGCTCCGAGATACTTGCAGCAAGCAATCGGTAGATAATAATTATTTTATTAATACCAGACACCTTTTCGCCTATTTTCTTAAAATGATTTAGTGTTTATTGATAATTAATACAGTGTAAACGGTTTCTGCCAGTGATTTCTCTTAATTACCACCGGTTTTTTGTTAGTCCATTTCCTCGCTGCTTTGCGCTTAATTTGACGTTGGTAATTGCAGATCGATTAATCAATAGTTCGGGTGCTTAAGGGCTTGTCAGCTGCAATTTGAACTGTAATTACAATCAATCATACAAAACATGTTTCAAGAGAAATTTGTGAAATTGCGATCTACATCTACATAAATGATTTCTTGATTTCTGCTTATTGCGAAATAAATTAGTTATAATTCAAATATAAGAATAGGATAATAGGATATAATACATGAAAAGGGATTAGTTTTCCCTGGGAAAATCCCATTTTATTATTTCGTCACTAACTTATCACTATACATTATCAGCATAAAATCGTTATCAAGTATATCCGGTCTGTGAAAATTATTAGAGCGATACGTCGAAAAAATATTAAACCTATATCGTCTATGTTCTAACCGATATTAGTAGGTATACCTACAATGTTATTAATTATATTATTTTTGTAATTAATATTCAATTAATCATCTCATATCTATTCATCTCATACCAGCTTAATTCTTATCTAATCACCTGATTATATGTGAGATTGCCGATAAATGAGTCACCCCAGTTCAGTTCATATAAAATATTGTAAATGATATGAAGTATATAAATCTAGTTACCTTTAATAGATAAAAAAAATATTATTATATTAACATCTTATCTTACCTGATATAACTCATGACAACTCATTTCATCTCACTGATTATGTAGGTACTAAGTACCACAAGAAAGCTGAACTTTTTTCTATTTTCGGAGCAAAGGTGTAGCGAACATAAATTTACGACATCACAAGTTGCCGTATGCATTAGATGAAAAAAGTTTTAGCCTTTTTTCTCTGAATGAATAGAAACGGAGGCTATGATGGCAAGCAGGTGAACGGGCCTGTATCTTTAATGTCAAGTCAATTAGGTCCGCCGATAGAAGAATAATTCAGAATATTTCCAGCAAAACTAACGGTCGTGGTAAGTTCACTTGACAGCTTTCGATGGAATAGTTCATGACTTTTGTTTATGCTGGGTTATTGTCGTGCTATGCATAAGGATCTGAAGGAAAGAATGCGAGATAAAGACTACCACAGCAAAGTTTCATCGTAAAATGAAACTAAAGTACAAAAAAATGTAAATGGGAGAGTAATGTGTTGGCGACGGCACCAAGGTACACCAGCTCTGTTGTACCTTGCAGCTGTGTTATTATCTGAAGACAGATTTTTTAAGATTAACTTTTTCCAGACATTCCATTTTAGTCTTTAAAAGTATCAACGCATCTGTGACCAAGTTTTTGAAGTTGATTACGTTGGCACGAGCTGTATGCACAATAGTTGCTCGTACCATATAAAAATATTTTATCCTTACATAATTTTACAGATCCTTAAACTAACGTCCGATATTATTACCTATCTAACACAGTCTTTACCCTTTTCTTGGGTTGCAAATAGTTTCGCGTTTCAAGAGTCCGTCCACTAATCAGTAGGGTGCCTTGCGTGCAAGTAGGATTAGCTTAGGTCCATACATTCAGATTGCAATATACATATATCTGTAAATTTACTAGATATTTTCAACTTGTACAATTCCTGTGATATTGGTATTTTTGTACCTAATATTCGTAGAAAAATCTCTTTTAAGAAACTGATATTTCTGTTCTTCTTTAGGAAATTAACGGATTTCCTAAAGAAGAACAGAAATCTCGACAATCTCGTTAGATATTAACTCATCGTGACTTTGAAATAAAATATGAGATAGGTAAGTCTTTTTCTATCTATTTCGTGGTACGACTCTTTCCATTTAAAAATATGTGGCAGCTGTCCTCCGCCGTTTCTAACCAGCCCTATAATACTCTAATTCTCACCGACTGACAAACAACGCAACGCTTAAACTGGTGGATTTACAAGTATACTTACAAATCTTGCTCTTTTGTAAATAATCGTTATAGGAAGATTTTTGAAAATGTATACCCCAAAGAAAAAAGATAAAAATGTTTATTTAATATTAATCCTATGCAAGATTTCCAATTCTACTTTTTCCCGTATAGTAAATGTCCTATTACCCTTGACTTTTTGGACGCCACGAAACTCATTGCGTCCTTCCAGATTTCCATACACATAACCTCACAGAAGCATACACTACTGTTTCAGTAATGCTTTTTTGATTACCCATACACACACACAAGAAAATCTTCCATTGAAATACCGCGACTATTAAAATTTATACGAACATTACGCTACATATGTAAAAATAAATAATTATCCACTCATTTCTCAACCGAACTATTTTAGTGTGCTACCTAAGTACCTGCTGTAATAATGCTAAATGACGATTTAATTCCAGGCTCCGTTGCGTATATCTGTTTCGTCAAAGATTAAGCGTGAAACAGAGTGGACAGTTTTATAATTAGTTTTTACCTACCAAAGATAGTTCTATAAATGACATTACTATGAATGACACAACTAATAATACACGCATAATAAAGTATTGATACTCGTATTTTAAAATTTATTTGCCTATATTCATACAAAATTTAAATTATAATTATAGAAATAGCAACATTGAAGGTGGTAGAACCCTTTGTGGTTCGACTCCGGCGGCACCACCGCCACACCTATTTCTACCCAATAACAGCAGTGTTAGGCGCTGCTGTGCTCCGGTTTGAAGGGTGTGGTAAGGGAGACATACTTTTCCGAGGCGTTCCAGCTTAGTCCTCAGGGGTAGCGGCGCATGTGTGGCCGACCTCAGGTAGGAATATCTAATCCTATCTGGGGTTGATTACAGATGTCCATGGGTGGCAGTAGCCACTTACCATCAGGTGGACTGCATGCTCGTCTGCTACTCTTATATTATATAAAAAAAAAAAAAAAAAAAAAAAAACATGTTTCATACATAAAATAAAATAAATAAATTAATTAGCTTTCGGTAAGAGTTCCAAATAAGTGTGATATGATATTTACAAGATTCATATCCAGCAACTAAATATAATTTTATAAAAATCATTTTGTATAATGAAATCTTTATAAAAAGTCACTCTTAGGCATCAATCATTTAATCCGCAGTTTTGCCACATCTACGCCCTAATCTAGTCTAGCTCACAGATGAAGTGTTCTAAACAATTTTTCTAAGACATTAACAACTGCTCTACATTCGTACAGACGGACAAAAAACACAGGCGTGCAGTTAAGTAGATAAAACAACACCAGCCGTCGAATTTCCATCGGACATTAATCACACTAGTATGTTCGGTAAGCTGGTGGGTGGCCAAATGTTTTGAAATTAGTAGGACTATAGCTCGCATCAGGAAACTGTACTTTTACACATAAAGATGTCTACTTAATTTAATTCCCATGACTTTCAAAATAATTGCCCCTAACGTGTGTAGATGTATAAAATGCACACATACGAAGACAAACACACACATAGGTACTTAGAACAGAAATCTAAATAAAAATTAACATTTTTGCCTAAATCGGTTTAAATCCTCTACGTGACAGACTAGTACGCGACACGGGTACAGCAATAGTAGGTTCCTAATCAGCAAATTATAATTTGATAACTAGATTTAACAAAATAATTTGCATTATATGTCTTACATGTTTTATTTCTTCTTTTATATGTTACGTCCTACGTACCTATAATATACTAGTAGTGTTCCAAACGAGTGCTTACAATAACATGGTTTCATATTAATCAAGTTTTAGTTAGATTTTTATATAATTTGATTTTATGATTATAATATTTTTATTCTTAAATAATTTCTTACATTACTTCACTTTCTTTTCACTCCTTTTTTTCGCGTCTCACTTGTTTTCAATTACTTGTCAAAAATGTTCAATTTCACAAATTATTAAAATACTTACAAAACTACTACCAACTGCTACTAACTACTTCGATGATTATATTGTTTTTGTCTAATCACTATGTACTAAAATACTCACTAAACTGCAACTGCTATTAACTTCAATGCAAATATTGCTATTGTCTAAATTATGCCATTAGTATGGCCACCGTATTCGCGTGCTTGCGCGGGCGCTTTCTACCGCTAACGGTCGGCGCGTGCGCGCGCACCTGTCCCGCGACCCCGGCCAGTGTGGTTAGCGTCTTGCGTTTACTTATTATACGGGATACGGAATTGCTGATAGAACGCGCTGTGCAGACGCTAGCTATAGATATGATGTCGGGAGATTAAATTATTGTTTGTGGAATTCTATTGTACATTTCTGTTGATTTTTTTTAGTAGGTGACAAATAGATAATACTAATATGACAGAGTCTTACTATGTTTTTGAGTATAAAAGTGGAATTGTAATTCGACTGCGATGGCATCACAATCGTAATTGCTACTATTTCAATTTTATAACAACTACGCTAAGCGGTTGTACACGTTTTGAGCTAAAGGGCGCGTTAAGGCACGCATACCAAACATTTTAATTTAAACTTGTAGGATAGCAAAGTATCCTTGGCCGATCTTAGGTTGTACCGTAGATTAGTAAAGATTACTCACTCCTAACAAGAAAATGTACCCAGTTTTGAGAATTGAAATAGTTTTGCCACGTCTCCGGGCTAAAATGTCCCTAAAATATCTGAAATAATTATTTATTTATTATGTTAATTACGCAGTATTAGTTATTTATTCGTAAATTTTCTGTAAAAATGTTTTTATTTGTCAAGAATTCAAAAAAATAACTTAATAATAGCCATTTGTGGCTTCATTCAATTTCAAGGCGGTATCTTTACTAATCTATGGATTGTACCTACTCTAATTCGTCCTCACCTTTATAATCAACCCTTTTTTCCACTGCCGGGCACAGGGCACAGAACTTCCTACTTCAATATAATAGATATAGTAGTGTAGCTTTAGAACTCCTAATCCTAATCTTGTATACAAAAAAGTAGGTAACATATATTTCTAAAATACGAATGTAATAAGATATAACAAAAATACGAAACAAAAAGTATAATTTATTTTAGCACTTTCTTGATAAAAGCATCTCCAACAATTTTTCACGCTATTTTAATATAAATTAAAACTTCTGTGTTTAAAATAACGATAAAATAATAATTAATAAGCGCATTTAGACACGTTAATAGCTTTAGACGGTCACACTGATGTCCCAGACTAATTAATTGCATCGAAATGCGATGCGACTTTATAAATTTCTCGCTAATGAAATTCTAATTTCGATATCATCACTCCATCAAAGTGTGAAATCGTTGCAGAATTACAGAATTTAACTTCTCGGGCTACTAAATAATGAATTTTAGTATCAGCATATCAAAGAAATATACACCATATTAATAGAATAAAACAAATGCTTAATCCAA
This sequence comes from Epargyreus clarus clarus, assembly GCA_014595695.2. NCBI lineage: Eukaryota > Metazoa > Arthropoda > Insecta > Lepidoptera > Hesperiidae > Epargyreus > Epargyreus clarus. Next base: position 3,361,357 of record JACTTY020000026.1, read on the forward strand.
TTTACAACATTTCCCGCGCATAATTCAACTCAAGCGTCAAGAGCGATCTTTTTCTTTTTATGCTAATTCATACAATCGTATCTGCCTGTGACTATATAAATGGGCACTTATTATTATAAAAATAAAACACCATGAAAATAACACAAAATAATTAATTAAAATAATACTATAATTAAATATTTTGAATATATTTTTAACAATATTTAATAATTACTTTAACATACCTATTTTTAACAATATTTAATAATTACTTTAACATATCTATTTCTACCTTTTAGAAGCAGGGCAGGGCATATTATATAGAATCTTATTCTAGTATCTATTTCTACCTGATAGAAGCAAGGTAGTTTTATAGATTCTTATTCTATTTACATGCATACTTGTAACTATGATGGTTTCATTGTGGTAGAACTCTTTGACTCAGAAGGCACCACGGAGACACCTATTTCTGCCTAATAAATCTAATCGGGTGAACAGTGTTCTGCTATTTTAACAAAAAAGGATAAAAGGTAAAAAAATAATTTAAGAGTGAGAAACAAAAACCAATATATTTGAGCATGTCTGCCATTTTCAAAGTAACAGATACATACTTTAAGAGCTTGCTTCGTATATTTTAAATAATGAATTAATGTCGCCAATGAGCGATCCATTATTTATGACTCGAGTTATTTTCTCTACTAAATTACGCTTGCCTCTATATTAGGGTTACCAAGCATTCTATTAAGACATTTCCTGTTTTTTGAAACGTCGTGGCATGTCTTAAGTATGTTTTAAATAGCGTCCTAGATTTTTTAACTTTCATTTTTTTATTTAATTGTCCAGGCGTCCAATCTCAGATACTTTTAACTTTATTGTATTACGTATTAGAAATTCATTATTACATGCTTCTACAGTGAAGGAAACATGATAAAAAATCTTAATGCCCGAGAGTTTGTTAAAAACGTTCTGGAATGTGATGTCTACTAACATGTTACTAATGTACGTATTCATATAATTTTATTGAGTCTGATTTTATTGCATATTTTATACAAAAAAAATCAGGACAGTTTAAAGACAGAACTCTACGTTCTGTCTTTAAACTCGTAGGACTTTAATCAGGACACTTTAAAGACAGAAATCTACGTTCTGTCTTTAAAATGTCCTGATTTTTTCCACGTTTTTACATTATCTTATCCTAATTTTTATAATTTGGGGATGGTAACCCTATTCTACATTAAGTTGGTGCACCATTTTTCTTGCACAAGAAGCGAACCATCGCTTTGACAACTATCTTGATGAAATAACTCTAGTTATAAATACCATTTGACCTTATCACATAATTATTCTTTTAGAAAATGTCAAATACTTTAGCATCGGTAAATTACCAGTGGTACTGATAAATATTGTTTTATTACTTTTACATATTTGTATATGTGTCATTATAATTGAATACATTCTCAAAAAAGATTTGTAAAGTTGTAGTTATAAACCGTAGACGGCTGCAACAAAGTATTCTTATTTATACTTTTCCAAAACTATTGATTAATTCAGCTCTCACTGAACTTTATATACATCAATTTATTTTCATCGATTTTATACATCTAATAGCGATAAAATTCGCATGTACTTATTGCAATGAAATGTGAAAACGAATTATCTTTTCTTTAAGAAACAATTATTGTCGCTTGCATTTTTCTACTTGCATCCCAATTGCAATTTTTAAACATCTGATTACGAGTTTCAATTGTTTGCAATAAATAGTTTTTCGGAATATCGATAGAAGCATAGAGTCGTAAAACGAATAGAATAAACATATACCATACTATATGATAATTATGCGTACATTAGGTATTTCCACTGTATATCTCTTGTAAATCACCACAGGCATTGAATAATTTCTCCCAACTGCATAAGATCTGAAGTAATTGACACGTGCAGCATTTTAAATTAACCCCTTTTGGTTGCAATACATCTGAGCGAGCACATTGGTATATGACATACAGTATCTATACGAGCGTGTGTACCAACTGCTGAAGTTAACTTTGTGAATCATTCTTATTTTATCACTGTCTACATTCGTATCTATACATAAAACTTACTTATTTTACTATAAAGAATTTAAAACTACGAGCTGAACATGACCATCCACTGAACATGACATACTTTTCCGAGGTGTTCCAGCTTAGTCCTCTAGGGTAGCGGCGCATCTGTGGCCGACCTCAGGTAGGAATATCTAATCCTATCTAGGGTTAATTACAGATGTCCATGGGCGGCAGTAACCACTTATCATCGGGTGGACTGCATGCTCGTCTGCTAGTCCTATACAATAAAGAAAACCCTTAACGTACAAATATGAAGGATGTGCGCAATTTGGGTCATTACGGTGAGAACACAATTTATGTTGTCCTATGTTGTGGATATATCTTAAGATATAACCGAATTGCAGACCTACTTCCGAAAAAACCTGCATACCTGAGAATTTAAAAAAAAAGTCCTAAAGGTATGTGAAGTCTATCAATACGCACTTGGCCAGCGCGGTTGACTATGGCCTAATCCTTCTCATTCTGGATCTCCTACCCGTGCCCAGCAGTGGGACAATAATGAATTGATGATGATGAGAATGCGACCTACTTCAAAGTTTTTTAAGGCACATTATTATTATATTGGATAAGTCTGTCGTAACATTTCTATGCATTCCTAGCTCTGTGTATAAAACGATACACTGTGACCCAGACATGAGACAAAAACTGACAGTGACCAAATGAAACTGTGGATTACGGATGTTTTTGCACAGTTTTGCAAACATTCAGACAACGACAAAGAGTCATCTTCCTTTTATTGTCGCAAACGATCTTTGAATTGTCGTCATTTTATTCAATTTCGATTCTTGTATCACCGTATCAAATCTAAGTAGCTGTCTAAATAATTAATAAAATTAATTGTCTATATTTCCAAATATTTTATGTTCATATGCCTTACTGTCAAAACGCTTTAGTTGTACAACGTCGAAGTACCTACTCAAAATGTCTATTAAATAATAGGTCTAATGATACTCTTTTTGCATATAAGCAGAATTGACATTAAATGTATTTTTTTATGTATTTTTTTATTAATAAAAAATTACTCGTAACTTATACGATTTTAGGAAACTTTGACGTAAAGAGCCATGAATTGACAGACAGTAACAAACTATCTGACATTTCTAATCAATATCATATCCCTGAAAATAAAACGCAGAGTGATTAAAAAATACTTAATTACATCACAAAGATAACAAAGACTTTCACATACCGGGTACTAATCAATTACCAATTACATAAAATAACTCGTTAAAAAACGGCAACACAACTAAAACAAAGAGACCGAACAATTCGGACTTCCGTACATACACAACCCCCATCCACCATTTGATCGGATTACGTCATCAACGTACACTAACGGTCGGGGAACAGGTGAAGACGCACCTGCCAACCGTCGGCTTCGTGACATTACGATCGGTTAGATTAGGCTTTTACTGGGTGCGTGTGTTTAATTATTGATTGTTTTTAGAAAACTCTTTCTGGTTTTAAAGGCCCTTTGTGGCTATGTGCTTTCTTACGTACCACTACAACTGCGTGGATAAATTTGCACAAAAAATGGTTGTGTTGCTGACGTTATCAACAATGTGAACGATATACTTGGTGTCATTATCGTTTGTTGTTGTGTTGTTATTAATAAAAAATACAATGTTTTGATTACTAAAGATATACAATTTCCTCGTGCTAGACACTAAAGCACGATAGTGATCTCATCAGCACATCCATCCCACAAGTATTTATATGATAGTTTCATATTTAATCACACCACTGAGGTGCGGCTCTACCATGCAGGTTTTTAAATGTTTAATAAGATGAATTGGATTAATGCACCATTTAAAGAGCATATAATGACAAAGTTCTAAAGCTCCCATGTCCTTTAATAACACAATATAAATCCACATAGGCTCTGAACAAACAATTTTACACCGAACCAAATAGATTTCAAAGCAATAATCAGTACAACAAACAATATTTGTACGTGATAAAACGTGATGCTGAGATCTCATCACTCGCAACAGTATTACGCGCAAAATAAGCTTTATTTCATTTTAATAGGGACAAACAGTCAGTAAACGAAACAGAAATATCATTATGCAACTACACGAATCATAGGTACACCAAATAGTACCTTTTGCACTTGTAATAGAAGTAAAACATGCAAAAACGTATGATATACTTAGAGGGAAATTGTGTTCATGCCACGTGCCTTAGAAATTGTTGAAGGTATTTGCGGATAGGGATGTTAACGAGCTCATGTCGATATCGACGTTTTGTAACAAAGCTAATGGCTGAAGGCTTAAGGTCAACTTAAAATAATTACTTTATTACAATGCCTGTTATGTTTTCTTTTATAAAACAGACTTTTATAGTTAAACTAAGTTTTCCTGTGGCTTTTGTCGCATAGACAATGCTTTTTAAAAGTGCCTTAAAATAGAACAAATTTAATTACTCTGTCATATCTGTTATTGGTATATTTTCTAATAACAACTCAACATGGAGCGTCTTTTAACATGAATATGTTTAAAATAGAAGCTAATGGTTACTAATCACTGTAAATGTAAAAACAAGTGTTTATTCTCGAGCGCTGGAGGATTGAAAACATGTAACCCGATTCTCCCCACCATAATGGAGGAATTCTCCCTCTATATGAGACCAACGAGACCCTTGCCCAGTAGTGGGACAAATTATTTTTAGCAACAAAAGAGTCGCAAAACATCACCGTTTCTAAAAACCTATTTTCACCTTTTTTGTCAATTCCCAAGCACTAAGTAGTGTCTTACTTAAATCCCAATACATAACCGCGTCACAATAATAAAATAGCTATGACAATTGGCCGATGATACAACGATAAGATTTAAAGTTAGGCTGCTTAAATTTCAGATTGATAGAGCGTTTATCTTGATAACTGTCAAGACTGTCAAGCGAACGTCGGGTGTCAATGAACTGGTTCTGTCAATGGTCCCATAATCGCTAAGATAATTTTATTGTTAGACACATGGATAAAAATGTTTAACTACTTGATAATGTTTTAGAATAATTTATTTATCGTATTACATATAAAATTAAATAGTAATTTCAGTTAATTCTGTATATCGTCATCTTTTATAGATGACCCGCCTTAATAGTGTTTCGGATGTGCCAAAAACTTATTTGTGGAAGACTAAAAGTTATTATTATTTTTTATACTTCTTATTTATTATTATTATTATTTGGGATACCGAAACCTTGGACACCTATTACACATTTTCATCTAGTTACCCGTAGTGACGTCACTCAATCCTGAAACACGTTAAATTATCAAATCGAAATTTCTTGCTTTGCTTGTTCTATTATAAAGAAACTCTGATTATAGAGATTATAGAGAAAGTCTGTTTCTCACCATGAAAATGTCCCTTAAGAGCTAGAGAGAGAGAAAAGAGATCTTCGTTATGCATCGTCGTTTCAGAAGAATATGTTTGCTGCCCTCTATATAAAATTAATTTTATCGATATAATACGTCAATCTCTCCGCCGAAAGCTAGGCACATCGACATCATATTTCGAACAATCACTGCGGTTTTACTCTACTATTACATAAAATTACACCTTGTGTTTGTTTGTGGTCCAGATAAACTTGTGTATTAGCTTCCCTATAACACTTGTTTGTTTTAGTTCAAACGCAAACTAAAGGTATCGATACATTTTAGATTGAGAGTTATCGATCGATTGGAAATCAATTTGCTTCAGTTATCTGGTACTATTTTGTCCTTATTTATTTATAATAGTAGTTTGAAACTATTTTCGTACAAGGCAAGTTTGTGTAATCATGAATTATCTTATAGTGTCCTCGGTTTTATTAATATTTTAGTTAACTAGTTATTATGTACATGCAGTTTCATAAGTTGATTTCGTAATTAATCCATAATTATCGAGTGTAATGTTCTTTAGAGCTCTCCTCATCTAAATGTACATCATTATAAATTCATTCATATATCATTCATATATTCATAGAATCGTAAGCATATAATATATTTAACATTATGTCAACAAAACTATTTAAAAATATCTTTATTAATATTATATATTTTTAATTTACCAAAAAAAAATTGAAAAATAAAATCTATAAGTTAATTATTTTAGGTACATTCTATATAACGGTATAGCACGTTGCAACGAATAAGTATAGATATAAAGATATTAATACAAAACCAAAGAGCTTTTATATTACACATATTATTTAACATACATGTAATATAAACATACAAGTCATATAAATTAGCCCTTTGCTCCCGCTAGGATTGAACATCGATGATTTATCCCCGATTATCGATTAGTGTAACCAACGATTGTAAATTTCATTGGTATTAAGACGTGCGAACGTGTGGAGCGAATAACTGTATCTTGAGAGATCTTGAAAATAATTGTACTTAAGTGAGAACACGATATATTTGTTATCACGTTTTATGTTGTTGTTTGTTTATGTTTTGTTGTGCGAGATGTATTTCTGTTTATGTATAAAATTATTATGTTTATTGTTACCGTCCTGTGTTGTAATTAGTTTGCTCCATTGAGAAAATCTCTGCACAGCAAATGAACATCAAGAAAGACAGTAAAAACTCAACGAATGGAAGAATGTATGTCAAAGTTCTTCATTCTACCCAAGTGAACTCTGTTAGACTTTACAAAAATAAAAGATAGATTTTTATATTTATGTTTCTAACGTAGTATAAAAAATCTGATTTTAGCCCCAAACCCTCAGCGTGAGGGCCCAAAATCAATAAAGCTTTACTATCACCTTGTATAATGGGACGATGTAGCTAATAATAATAAAGTTGCAGAGATTATAAAATCCTGCCATAAACCCGGATCGGTCGGGAGCTATGCGCGGTGAGCACGCATCGGATATCGCATTGTACGAACATACTTGATTTATGCGCGATTATCGATTAATTCAAGCAGCGATCATAAATTTCAGCGATGTTATTGAGGTGCCGAGTGCGAACTGCGAGTCGCTAAAGTATGGACCAATTAACACGGCTCGTTCAGACCTTTCGAGCTATTTAATAGTGTGTGTAACTAAATAAACATACGATTTCATTTTGTATTCCTGTGATATTAAGTTTCTATCGAGGAATATTTGTGTTTTAAATTGCGAACGGTTATGGCCTACAACAAGTTTTATATCCAGCGCTGGACATGCGTCTTTGGCCTGGTAGCCTGGTAGTACTGCTTACTCCAATTTAGATTGATGAAGGAAGATACAGATTATTCCAACAGGATAATGAGAATAAGTAACGCTACTTTTAAGGCGTGATTAAACTCGTATGCATTAATAAAATAGCCCATAGACTGAATTAGGAAAATAACTTTTAATTTATCATTTAGAAAACGTACCTGACCGCAGACCAAACCTGCAATGCTCTACAAATCAGACCAACATGGTAAAGCAAAAAAATTTCTATCATTTTTAAGAAATAAAATAGTTTATGAATTCATTCAACATTTTTTACATAACTTTAATAGCATTACTTCTTAATTCTATACAAAAAATGTCGTGGATGGGACTCCTAGGTAATACCAAATAATGAGTTTTCGCTTGAATAGGTCGTTTCAGGTTGTATCTTCTCTGAATGTTGATTTGCCGACCTAGGTCTCAATGATTCAGGAAGTTCCATGACAAGAGAAATCTTGTTCTTATAGCTTCTTCTCGGCTCTTTCTTGTTCTTATTTCTAAAGAATTGTGATTTATCTTGATGCCTATTTCGCGTTTTCCTTTCAATAGATTGCCGCGAACACTACCTTATTTGGTTAAAAGATCTAATGACTAAAATAAGGAAATGATTTTATACAATAGTTCTCATTTTAATTGTATTCATTCAATGTTTACCAGAGCTCACATAGTAGAAACTTCTTCACTGGTTTGGCTGATTTATATGCGAGTACGTATCGACCATCTTAATTCTAAGGAAAGGTAATGCATCTACAATTGGCTTCAGGTACCAACCGTTTTATATGGAGATGGACACAGTTTTCCACGGGCGGCAGTAGATCATCAGGTGGATTACAAGTTGATTTGCTACTCAAATCTTTTTAAAATACTATACAGTTGTTAAAATACTAGTACTGAAATCCAGTACGTTCAAGACAACGATCGACACCAAACATTTGATTAGAAGAGAAATCCTCAGAGATGAGGTTACCAACGAGGTGTAGGAGCGATTGTCGGCGAGACGTGCGACCGATAGGTTTTTTGTGAACAGAATAGGAGCACTCATCAGATAGCGTAACAAAAAGCCGACGATAGCCTCCACACAAAGGCGCCACCGTCCGTCGATTACGCTATATGACAAAGCAGTTTGGCTCGAACAACGCACCATATTGATCCAAACAACTCGTCTATTTTGCTTCGGCTTTATTAGATTTTTTCTACTGCTGATAGTCTCATCACAACCAGTTTTAATTGGTCCTCCGACTGAAGCTTTTGGAACGTGTGTACAGGTGTTTCTCTCTGGCTAGGTCAGTAGTTGTTGCTGACTCCCGTCGCGCGATCTATGGCATTGTATGAGCGCTCCAAATTGTTGGTTTAATCGAGCTTTTTATGAACACAGTTTGGATTGTGAACGCAATACCATTATGATTGTCTGATGGCTGCAAAAAGTGAACGGTCGATATAGTAATCATATTATTTATGTCACGTTCCGCTGCGACTTTCTTATATTGAACCACCATTATTATAAAACGAGATGCACGAAGGTGTTCCCTGAAGTAATTTTATTTTTCTTTATACGATTTTCTTATAAAGAAAATAAGTCTCGTTTTTTGGTTGACATAAATAGCGTCACACAACTGTAATGTTACGATTGCGAAAGGCAGCTACCAAAACGAAATCATTGGTTTATTTTGTAGGCAACGGTCATTACTTCTAATTTTGATATGTATTGCAAAGCTTATATACACGTTATCATCGTTATTTTATGCTAATATTTAAGACAAACCAAATATTGCGTTATTGGAAATTAATGATATTATTTATTTTTTTATATTTTGTCGAATTAACCTTGTATTACAAGGAGAAATAAAAAATAAGATATTTGTCAATGTGATGACACGCGTTTAAGTCTAATGTATGGGTTAATGCGTGCTACATTTCAAGTCTCTGCTGAAGTGTTTTGCGGGAGTATATTGCTAAAAGTTTGTAGTTTTCTTTCACATTACATTTTAAAAGATACGGTGTCTTTATTATCAATTCGTCGTTAACTAAAAGATGCTTAGACACTGTTCTATGAAGACCTGGCTGACATTTAGGTTAATTTTATAATTATCCTGTTACGTTTATTTATTAATATATGCATGCACAAATGATACAGAAAATGTAAATTTAAAATTTCCTATAAGGTATCTTCACATTTATTATGCTGATATATTATAACGGACTGCCAACTAAAACGATTTCTATGCTAGCATAAAAAGGAAAATAGTAATTGATTAGGATCTAATTTTCGATTAATTACTTAACCGTAAGTTTTTAATTCACTTACACTACTTATCTATAAACGATTCGTGTAACTGATAATAACATTTTAATTTTGTCGTGATCAATTGGGTACTCTATCGTTATAGAGCGATGGTTTGGTGGTCCAATCCGACCACCCAGAGATGCAGACAACGTTATAATTGTTGTGGTAAAGATTTATAATGCTCTAAACTAGAGATATTTCGGTTGAAGCATTATACAGGTGGTTTGAAAAGTGAAATTTTATTAATACAACAAAAATAATGAATATGATTTTAAACTGTATTAAAAAGCTACAGTTGACCAGAGTCGTGTATAAACTGTAGCTCGCATTTTAGCTTACTCAGGTTCCAAGGTTCCAAGGTAAATCCATAATCTTTGATTTCAGTGCGACGTGTAATGAACTATTATACAGTTATATATTAGTTCAATTGTTTAAAAGATAAAAGGGCCATTGTGAGTAATTCTTCATAACACTAACAATACCGCTACCAATCCGCAATTGACCAACTATGAAACTGTGATCTTATTTGTCGTTCTGGGCACTGCGCCATTTTTACTCGTACGAGTATATGCATGGAGTAAGTTCTGTCCTAAAAATAGATTATATATTGTATTTGGAAGAAACACTTTGTAAAGAATTATAAATTGGTTTTTAAAAGTTTATATGCTTCAGTTTAATAGTCGCGTTTATTTGTAACAATAATTATAAATAAATTCGACCACCCCTTATCTAACCATATCGAACAAGTACGTAAGATGTAAGTATATTATGCTCATTAATTAAATTAACCGATCAATATTAATATAACGTCTAATTGATAGGTGCGTACACGGGTAAGTGAAAGTTAATGATATTGTTAAATGTTTGATACATTTGTTATTATCCATATTTACCTTTACGTGAAACGATGGGGGGTATGCGTTCACCCTTAGGTCGATTTATAAGTACCTCTACTCATTTGTTACGTATAAATAGGATGTTTACATAAAATGGTTCGCTTGTTTGTATGTGTTGTACCTTTTATTACTTTGTAATGTAGTCGAAGTTAAAGGGAAGTAGAGAAACTTAATCATCTATTTTTGCCTAAAAAAAGATAAAGGCGATGGGTTCTTGTTTAAAAGGTATATTTTGGTCTAGTTTAAAACTTATAAGTGCGGCGTGTAATTTTCATGGTTAGCAAAACAGTTGTCTCCAATTTCAGGTAGGAAATTTTAGTTCCAATTTCTATCCTAGAAGTCTACTGTCCATGGACATCTGTACATGCAGTATAGTATGCATGCAGTAGACGCATGCTCGTTCGCTTCTTCAATCTTAAAAATGTGCAAATTTTGATAATTAAGGTACATGTAAAGATACAAAACTTTTTGTAAACCTTTTAAAAGGGCTTGAACTTAAACGCTTACTATGTTTCCACTATTTAATATGCAAATTTGAACTTGTAAATAGAAACAAATTACAAATGAACGTATTTTCAAACGACTCAATGAATATTAGCAACTTTGTAGAGCGAATGGAGAAATAAAATGCTAATGCACAAACATCATACTTACGTGTATTTATATCAAGCACTCGGTATCGCCTCATATTGACGCTTTTCTTAATAGCTTTAGCTCTTTACTTCATTTACATAAAATTGTAAGTCGGCAGCTTTACTTGCGTATGAACGTTTTTAAAAATAATGTCATCACTTTTGCAAAATTCTCAGACAGCATACCTAATACTCAGACGCGACGCGAACTTTTGCTTTTAGCTGCTCATATTGCGCTTCTTATTACTTAATAGTGGATTTTATAAACCAATGATATTTTAAAATAATGGACGTGGAGGTTAAACTACCACCATTTTAAATCCGATCAAACTCGCTTCAATAGTTTAGCCTGGTGTCTATCACTCTAAATGCGGAGATAAGCATAATGCTACTTTTTAATAAGTTCTTGCGAACGGAAAAATAATTGGATAACTTACTATAAATAATAATCATCGTCATCAATCCATTACTGTCCCACTGCTGGGCATGGATTAATCTATCTCATTCTGATCAGGGAGTCTCAGAACTTAACCTACAGGTGAGACTATGTCTTAATCTTTCTCAGAATGAAAAAGATTAAGCCATAGTCTACCGCGCTGGCTGATCGTATTGGTATATTTCAAATACCTTTGAGAACTTTTTTAAAGATCTCTCAGGTATATAGGTTTCCTCACAATTTCCTTCGCTGTTAAAGCAAAGCAAATGATAATGAATATCTAACTATCAATAAATCGTATGCTAATCCTGTGGCGCACGCGTGGTCTATGCTGGCTCCCGCGGCTTTATCACGCTTCGAGTTAGTAGCGTGATAGTAAACAGTGCGCATTTAAGTGCCGGAAGTTAGGTAATGGTAAAAGTTCCTGTATTTATCACGTTATAATCATGATATATTACTAGAAGTAAATATTAGATAAGTTATTTTTGGACGAGTAAGTTATTGACGTTTTGTTTAAAAGTAGATTGATATAAGAATCAATTTCTGTATCCTCGTTACATTCTTATTCTCTCCTTAAATAAAGCGCTGGTTTGTAGTGTGTGGGGAAGCAACAGATCTATAGCTGACCTAAGGTAGGACTTCAGCTCTATCTGGGGTTCACCGCCTTTGGTCACTTACCATCAGATGGACTGCAAGCTCGTTTGCTATTTCTTTGATTAAAAACAAGCATTGTATATTACTTGCTTAACATTTGATGTATTTCGTTAAAATTATTATATAAATTATTTATTGATATATTAATTTTCTTTACTTCAGTAAATTGGTACACAAAGTCAGTATACTAACAAATACTTGTTTAAACGATGCCAAATTAGTACGTATTTAATGTATTCGGCACGTCCAATTGAAATACTCTTTCAGCGCAGCGTTGAGTGGTGATTTATTTACTTTCGAGAGCTTCACCGAGATTATTATCTATGTTTAATTGCTACGTTAATGGTTCGCATTTGAAGGGCTTTCTAAACTAATGTGGTGAAGCACGAATCATCGAGCGAGTGACGCACGGAAACTTTTTGGATGAGCTTCGAAACTTTTTTTAGTTGCGATAAAGTTGTTTGTATGTTTGATCGTTAGGCTTAGTACTCACGAAGCGTTTTTTAAGCTATCTCCTCACACAAACGCTGAATCGCATCAGTGATTAAATTTTAATATTAGATAGCTAAAACAAAAGATAGATTTCATTTCCACGGCGCGATTTATTTTCGCGACCTGCGTATTCCCCGTAACAGTGGAGTGTATATTTTAAGGTTAATCATTATGTATAAAATCACTATTTATTTAATGTTATCCTTAATTAGGATGATTTTAAAACTAGGTACTTAATTACTCATTACTATTTGGTTTTACTTTTAAAACATGAGCAAATCTGACGCCACTACAAATAGATTACAAAAAATCACAAAAATATCATTGCAGTTGTTTTAATCTAATTGCCATCTCATACTATAGTTAATCATTAAACCCTCCTCGCTCTTAAGCCTTTAGTTCATAAAAAAGTAGCAACTACAAATAAGCCTTTGACTTACTACGACATCGAACATGACTACGAGAGATACAACCGAACAAATTCAATGAACTACAAGTTAGCGCGTCATTCACTAAGTCCATTAAGGCTGCGCTACACTAGCGCGAACGCATCCAAACTGGAAATGGAATAAGCGCATTAACTACACCCTTCCTACAAACACCCAACATACCGGTTTGTAGCGGATAGTCTTTTCACGCAACCATTTTTGTGCAGAATTTCTTAGGAGGCTAATACACAAGCGACTGTTCATCTCGACGATTGTTGTCGAGAGTCGTCGATTGTCACAGACGGTCGTAGATTGCCTTGGACATCGCTGACATGTAGTCAATGAAGAACGATCGAGGCAATCGAAGACAGACGGCGACGGTTGCTCATCGCCACTAACGTCATCTGTCGTAGTTTCTGTGGTATTATCAATCTCATATAACTCCGTAACTGGATTATACCTCTTCTTAGACGGATAAGAGTATGTACAATAGTTCTGTAGGATGGCCTAAGCCGTGTAGATAGACTTCACACACGTTATTTTTTTTATAAGTACTCTATAATGTAGGATTTTGGAATATATATTTCTTTACCGTTAATATAAGTGATACTGAAATGTTTAACACGCGCCTAATTTTGAGAAATAAGAAGTCTAGTATTCCAACCTTACACCCCTAGCACGGTACCCTAATTTCTAACCAATGTACTATCACTTCTTGCATTATCACTAAACCTCCATTCTTTCACTAAGAAACTCTAAAACAAATTTCAATTTTATGATCCATCTACAATAATAAGAAAAACAATATTGGTATAAGTAATAAGCAAACATAATAAAATAGCACTTATGAAACGGACGATTTAAATTAGTATCGAGTAAAGTTATCCCGTATAGGTGTCTAAGGCTGGCAGACTTCCTAGGGATAAAATGCAGTGCATTTATTCCCGGGAGCCTGTTGCGTCCCACCAGCATGTTCCACGGCAACGACAATTAAGACTTAATACTTCCAACTGAAGTTGTTTTATGCAAATGGGTACGAGGATTGCGTGTTCGGACGCCTACTCAGTCTTTGAACTCAGAGCTATATTTAAAATGGACGCTATAAATATTCTAAGGAGTGTGATTGGTTTGTCTAAGAATGAGACGGGCCTGTTCGCGCCCGTTAACTCTCTAATCGATCGCAAATCGTAAGCGTGAAATCTAGTTTTTTTTTTGTAACAAATAGGAGAGAAGGGTCAGTAGAGTACATGCATGTATTGAATTAAAGTAAGATTTGCACCCATTTGCAAATTATTGTGCTTAATGTTTTTTTTTTTTTTATAATATAGGGGTAGCAGACGAGCATACAGTCCACCTGATGGTAAGTGGCTACTGCCGCCCATGGACATCTGTAATCAACCCCAGATAGGATTCGATATTCCCACCTAAGGTCGGCCACAGATGCGCCGCTACCCCTGAGGACTAAGCTGGAATGCCTCGGAAAAGTCTGTCTCCCTTACCACACCCATCAAACCGGAACACAGCAGTGCCTAACACTGCTGTTATTAGGTAGAAATAGGTGTGGCGGTGGTGCCGCCGGAGTCGAACCACAAAGGGTTCTACCACCTTCATGTATCGTTATACGCTACATATCATTTTCTAATAGTTCATAAATGGATATCAGGGTTCATTCCAACTACAGACATATGGCGCATAAGAAATTTTATTCATTACAAATTGCATATCTGCTTAGGTGGGTATCTAACCATGTATTGTCATATATATTTGTAGTGAATTTAATTGTTTCAATTAGTTTTTTTTTTATTTTAAATTAGTATAGAACATTACAAATGAGTTTGATTTTGTGTGACAGTGACTTTAAATGCATTTAAAGTAATTTAAATGCAAGTATTTTAAATGCATTCTTATTTATCTTGGATTTGTTTGTGATTTCTGGTTTACGTGAATGCATAGGCATATATCACAGTGTTTAAATGAATGCATGGGCGTCAGTTGAAGGTGTACACAATACACGTCTGTATGTGTTTGAGACACTTATATTTCAGGAAATTGTATTTTAAGATTGAAAAACAATTATAAAAATAATTTCAAGATGCAGATTTACAGATGTGTCTTGTACTACTAACATATTCTGTTCTGTATAAAGAAGAGGAAATAAAAATACAGATTTAATAATACTTTAAAGAACATTTATTTTTATATCCAAGGAGGTGCTTATAATAATAATATAAATACTTTCTCATAACTTAATAATTCGTTTTATACATAATTTGGACGGAATCGATCATCACAATACACATACGCAATGTAAGTATATTATACCTAACCGTTACATATAAATAATACTATGTAAGTTTTATATGTTATTTGTTTACCGACATGAAATGCCAGTAGAATATAAACCTTTTGGCACTAATACCCATTAGTGCAATTTAGGTACAATAAATACCTTTTAAGAGACAGTTCAGTTTTATTTATTAAACAAGGGTGATTCCACACTAATATGCCTGTCAGTCTACTACCAATTTATTATTTTTATTCGTAAAAAAAATGTTTTACAGTTTTAGTTACCCATTGTACTTGTCCTCTTCTCCTTGTCCTTCCTTGCACACAAGCTCTTATAAAACACCCCAGAGACATTATATAAATAGTACTGACAATATAGTGTAAGCCTGACCCTTGTTTATGTTATACAATTATACCTTTCGGACAAAATTGTATACTTCAACATGTATCATGTATGTATGATACATGAATCATGATTATCATGACAGTCGCAATCCATTCCCCTATCGAAGACCAACTGCCAATGCCGAGTAACAACAGGTGGAATACGCGCTTGTTCCCCCTTTCAAAAACATTATAACCTACTGTTACAATGAATATAGGCCGCTCTTATAATTTGAAAATAAAAATATATGCAAAAAATATTGAAGTAATTTCTATACAATTTGTGTAGAATTTGCAAAATTGTAGTGTTACTTTGTCAGTTAAAAATCTTTAAGAACACGTTTTAAAAAGACCGTTGAAATAATTATATTAGATATTTTGTAAATTATACATCTATTTTCTTGTTGAGCAGACATTTCTATTCTAAGATTTTTTTCTACAGACTTATGTGGAAATAAAGTTTTTCTACGTTTTTGTTTTTAAAAATATTTATCCATGAGCAAAAATCGTTTTGTAATAATTAGCGCTAAGAATTTTATGAAACCACCCATTTTAATAGGTCTTGTATATCTAATGTATATTGACATGAAAATTTTCATCACTTTGTAACACACGAAATGTCCTCATACTTTTATATGCTTTACGCAATTAACGTAATGTATACCTGTCATGGATGTATTTAAAACCTTAAACATAGTGTATAATACAAAAATATAGCTATCGGAATAAATTAACACTTATAACTAGTTAACTTCTAATATCACACTTTTTATACTATCTAAGACTCGTTAAGATTCAGATGTTATGACCGAAGTAGGTACCTAATTAGGTGTTGGCGGCGATAGCGATAGAGATTCAGGTCGCATCTCTAGCACTGTTCCGCTGATGTTTAGCTGCAACAAAGAGAATTCGTTTAGAATTATTATGGCATTTTTCAATTTTGAAATGATATAAAATATCTACAAGTTACTGACATTGTTCAGTCATCCTGGGGACATTAGGGACAGTAGGGACAGTATGTTCTTACCGGTATGCAAAAACAAGTGGTTCTTGAGGTTGGTGTGTTTGGAGAACCCTCTGGAGCAGATGTGGCACTTGTAGGGCCAGGAGCCGCTGTGGACGTACATGTGGGACTTGAGGTCCCCAGGCGTCGGGAACGACTTGGAGCACAGGCTGCACTTGTGGGGTTTCTCCTGTTGAAGAAAGTATTCATTAGTGATGTGACGATATGGAAGCGTAGGACACTTTTAGTGATGTAGTTCAAATGAGCAAAAACGAAGCTTTAGATTATGATAAAAATGAATGTTTATTTCAATTCAATTCTAAAATAAATACAAAATTAAATGAAATTTCGTTCAATGTAACGGGCTATTGAATAACTTCTGGAAGATAATTATAAGTAAATTATAGTCTAAATGAATATGTGAATCCGTTAATAAAATGGTTCATATGCACAAAATTAAAGTATGAGTAATGTTATTGATTTGCAATTACATGACTGTTATTTTAATTGATTTATATGTATCTGTAGCTATAAAACTGTTAATGTATTAAGAGTAATGATTGGTAGTTAACGGTTATAAAGTTAAATACCTTTCGCCCTACTCTGAACTTTTCTGTCATAACTAACTGGTTATAGTAGATTTTTTCGAGCTATCCTTGAATGGACTACGGACAGTAGAACCCGAGAATTCTGTAGCATAATCGCGTAATCGCCGGATCTACCGAACCGGTCCAGACCGCCTTTCATTATAAATTCATTTGCGCACGCATGATGTGCAATGTCATGACTCTGATTATATTGGAGATGATGATGATTATTAGCCGTTTTATTGTCTTCCAACATTGATTTCGTTTTCTTTTTCTGGTCATTACCAGCTTTATGATCATAGCGTTCAGACGTGTGGATGGTAATGACGTGTATCTTTGTGTAACGTATCGATTGTGGTATGTGTTTTGATCTCTGGTTTCTTTATACATTAATTCCTAAAGTGTTGGTCGATCCGATCTAGGCTATTTAGGTTTTCCTTTAAATAACTGTTTTAAATATTTTTAAAAGCGTACATAATTCTTAACTGGCTAATTCTTTTTAAAGCGAATACGCATAATATCTGTTGTTTAAGCAAAGTGAGTCACATCACTATCGTTAAATTATGGATCGACAAGTATCATTCATTTTCATTCATTCAGGTGTACAAAGTAGAACAATTCTAAATCACCGCCTACACGCCGTTGGAATGCGTGCCGTGAAATGCTCAGACTGACATTAGTATACTAATTTCGACCACAAACTTCTGTAGTAGGAACATTTGTCCAATCTCCGACCCTAGAAATGTCACGCTTTTAAATGAACTTAATAGTCGTTTATGAATACACGACACACGTGGCGACGAATCGTCAGTGGTAGCTAATGTTGGGCTATAAAGACCGCCACTGATTACTGTGGATTAGGGCTGCCTTGATAAAAGCTGTAATAAATCTTTGCAATAAAATAAATTATTTCGATTAATGATACTCGATGAAACTTTATATCGAGCGTATCGATATATTTCATTATAAAATAATATTTATTATAACAGTAATATTTAATGTTAATATGATTACTGTTGTGATATTTACTTCCTACCTTCAATTTTACTTAATTTTATTTGAATACATACAAAAATATTTTTAGAAACAATTCATTACCCCCTCTTGCGCTAAATTTATAAACATTGATTGTATTAAAGTTTTGCATTTTATCACGACCAAAGTCAGAATAACGTCCATGTAATTTTAGAAGAAGTTAATAACTCTCATATTTAATAAATTAATTTAATATTATTTATGGATATAAAGTTTTCATACAAAAACAACGATATTTTGTAATGCTTGTGACAACCCTAAACCACTTGCTTGTGCGACAGAACAAATTGAATAAACCATATCGTCATTTCTCCGCGGCTTCCACTATACGGCTAAACGTCATTACCTATTTCACTTTTTGTGTACTGGTAATGGAATGACGCTGCATGCGCTGCGGTCAACCCGACACTTCATTTGAATGTGTATTGTTTTATTTCACGTTAATATTGAAAATAATTTGCTGCCACAAAACAGCGCTTTAATGCTTAACAGGTGTGGTAGAGTCATGTACGAAATGATGCTTGTTTTTTTAAGAGATCTAAAGAAAATCTCTCGGCTTTTTAGTACCTATATCGTAATAGTAGTATGAAGAAATGCATATTTAGTAATATAAAAGTATATAAATACATCGCAGTCTGGGAGACGAATGTTAGATTTATAAGCAAATTCTAACATAGGTCCTAACTGAGGTGATTAATAACGCCTTCTATTAAAAATCGAGGTAATCAACCTAGTTCAACATCAACTTTTTTTAAGTTTTATAATAGAACACAAAAACAAGAGTAAGACAATAAAAAACCAACATAATCATCACAGATGGCTTAAATTGACAAAAAACGACACAAGTCACATAATTACACTGTAATTAACACATATTGTAATTAAAACGCTGGATCAACTTTTTTCACTTCCTACAAGCCTAATATCATCAATGATCAAGTCGTCCACATCCGATCCAATTTTAGTCCAACAGCAACTCCCATTCAATTTTCACCCGCCCGCCCACAGCACACCCACCAAAAAAGTGTAATTACACGCGACCAATTTAGAAAGATCTCCCAAACCATATATCAGTGATGGCGGAACGTGCGTTTCTTTTTTGTCGAGTTATCAAATCCTCAGTGGCTCAATCAAGGCTCGCAAAAAACCGCTTCCAATATTATTTCGCCCTTCTCGCTACCGAATATTGCAATATATAAATCAATAAACAAAGAGCCATTAGTTGTCTGACAATTTCCGTTGGATAAATCACGGCATACGCAAAAACTGGTCCGTACGTATGAGATAACGAAGGCGGCTTTTCACGACTATACGATATTAAAACGATATTAATGTGAATATTCGTTGCGTTTCGTAGTGATTTATGAACACCTGCGTATTGATGGTGGTGTAATCGGTTTTAAATTGTAGGGAAACTAGAACGGATTTATGAAAGAATTGTTTACGACTACGGGATGTTCTGATGTCCTAGTATTAAACACTAGTACGGTGAGTGAATGTCTAAGTTAGTACATATCAACTACTCGTACGTACACTTACTACATCTTTCAATATATGGAACAATTAAAAAAATATAGTGTGTTTTTATGAAGTAAAATATTTACGCGTAAGGAGTCGCCTTCATTGAACTATAGAAACGTCACCTTAAACTATATTTTTGTTTTTCTTTTAATTCAGTAAAAAAATGTATTAGATTTAACTACCTAATTATTTTAATCGTATTGCGACGTGGTTGTCATTGTAAACGCTGGGTACAAAAGTATACCTACCTACTTTAATTTAAGATTAATAGCCTTTATTTGCACATAACTAAATCAAAATATCATAACACAAAACCCTAATATTCGACAACTATAAACGATTAGCCATTTTAGTTATCGCACAAAAACCCTCACACCTCACAAAACCGCTTAAACCGATCTGAATCTGGCGCATCTCGTTGCAGTGACGTATGGGCAGGTGATACGGTCCCGCGTTATGGAAATCGAATGCAAATGCGATTCGCCGCTTAATTTAACTAAATAAATTGATGCGGTACGGTGCGTGCGAGGCTATTACGTCGTATTGCTCGTTAGCGTTTATTCTCGGGAGTCAGGATATGCGTGCCGGTGATAATAGTTGAAATCGGGAGCGATAATTCGATCTTTGAATAGGTATCGCTTGAAATGGGTTTGGGATGAAATTGTGTCTATAAAGAACGTATAGTAGTGAAGAAACATGTAGGTTGGTATAGTATTACAGGTGCAATCATTTTAAGTGCAATTGCGGAGCTTGCGTCTCTGCTTAACTTCTGGCGTTAGAAGCATACCCCACCATACTGCTCAAGTGAGGATTGGTGTAAAATATAGTTATATAAGACTGTATCATCTTAAATGCATTATTGTCCAATTCCTATGCTCCATTTCTCTCTCATAGATAGGCTTAGGCCATAGTTCACCGCGCTGGCCAAGTGTGGATTGACAAACTTCAAACACCTTTGCGAACTTTTTTTAAAGAACTCTTAAGCGTGGAGGTTTCCCCTAGAAGTTTTGGTTCACCGCTTAAGCAAGTAAATTAATTTCTAATACGCACATAACTTAAAAGTGCGTACCTGAGTATTGATCCCGAGTAATGGATCCCGATTTAAAAGGCGTGTTAGAAAACAATAGGTTTTCGTTACTTTAATCTTTACTAGTTGCGTTGTTACAATATATTTATGTATAAAATTATTATTTGTACAATTTGTAGGTACATGAATTTTATAAATCACTTACAGGTGAGAATCTGATTTTAATATTTCAAAGTGTTTATTTACACGCTTGTTTGAGTTAAATTAGAAACAACTGAATCAATTTCAACGAGATGTAAATACAGGAGTTAAGGGGAGATTGGGGTTAATTAAAACAGAAGTACAAGTGGGCGTAACACAACGACGCTTGTAATAAATATTACTAGAGTGTTAGATGTTTTCTCAGTGCATACAGATTCTAAAATATTCAAGTCACAGTCATGCGTCATACCCTGTCCCCTTTTATCATACTAATCCAAGCTGGCTAACCCATAACTAATTAATAACCGTAGCCCAATTATCTAGGAGCCACCTTAATCAATATTGTGGTGTCGGTGCAATCTGAATACGATGCATATTAATTGGGAACCCATATATCTTGTGATAGCTGTTATGATACCACATTAGGCTGACCGCTCGGTTATTATGTTTGTTATAAAATATTGGTATAGAGTTGTAGGTAGAGTACCGCTCAAAATATTATGAGTTATTCAGATACATTTTTGTACGGGGGAAAAATATTATAATATAAAAGATCGGATATTGGATCATGTAAAAGCTATCTGACGGTCACCAATGTAGGAAATAGCTATGAACAGACAATCATGTGTGTTCTTTTAATAGCGTGTATCTATGTCCGGTATGTAGCGCCATTTATTGCCACTTGGTAGATTTGACATAAGTGGTCCAAAATAATAAAGTTATTAATATGACACTTGACATACTTACATCATGATTGCATATGAACTTGCAAACATAGCCATCGAAACTAAACGGCCCATTTTTTAAATATTGTCGGTAATAAAATTAATATTAAAAAACACTTACGTATAAAAATGGTAATGGTGTCGCTAAATAAATTAACACCCGTGCAATATTACCGCTACTAACGAATCTCGAAGCAATCAACTCGAGCCGTGCGCGTATCTTATCGACTTCGTCGTTCCAATCACGTCCTGATTGGGATAAAGCGGCTACTGATAAAATTGCGAGACATTTATTCGGGATTAAATATTTTAAATGCTGAGGTAATTAAACGGAAATAATGCATTTACACTAAAATATAGATTAAGTATATAAGAAAAATCCCCGAATATTACTAATTTATTTTAGTAGTTGGATTGAAAATCAACGTTTTTAAGTGCACATAGAACTGTCATATATAAAAAGCGCAGGTAAAGTTAGTAATAAAATTCACCCAAATTCAAGCATCGCTACCCTGATTAATAATTTGGAACTTATCAGCCGTATAGAGCTGCCACATATTTTTACAATAAATTTTATTTTCGGGACTACATTTGTTACATAGCCGTCACTAATATTTTTAAACATAAATAGTACTACTATACGTAGACTTTCAACTCAGGCATTCCCATAGCCAGCTACGGTTCTATTAATTTACATCGAGATGAATCACTCCGTTCGAGCGCTCCCGAGCGGCCATTTCATTAAGTCACCTCGCTGGAATAATTTAATCAGTAGCAAAAGAACGATAAAGTATGATTGATAGCGAATGGTGCAACGATGCAACGATGCAATCGGCCCCCGTTTTAACTGAGTCAAGAAAAAATGAACTTTCTCAAGTGTTTGTAAGAATTATAAATACCTTTTTTAATTTTGGAAATGAGCTTGCAGTCCACCTGATAGTAAGTCACTACCGCGATATCCACCAATTTTCCGTTGAAACTGACAGACCGGTTTACTCGAAGGTTAGAATCATGCCTATTCCTCTTTATTGATTTGTCCAAAACTTAATTAAATTATATGAATATTTCTTTTGAATCTTAATAAATAGTTTATATACAAGTTAAATGTTGTATAAGAATATTTGATGTACTACCAGAATCTATTAAATAAAGTTCTGTCACAATATTGCAATTTTATTTAAATTGTGTTCTTAAAACCTATCTTTGCACAACACTAAACTGCCCGTTCCTAAGTCAAATCTGTGATTAATTTTACTTACTTAATAAGACCTACAGCTATTATCAGTTGAATATTTTCAGTTTAACTCTGTAGTGGCGCAGGCTATACACGTTTTATGAGCGACTTTTTTTGTTTTTAATTCGATGGTAGGGGCGATTTGCACGAGACAGATTACTCTGTGTTGTTCTTTGTGGAACAATAAATAAGTGATTCTACTTGGTAAACAGAACCTACATGTATGGTTTATTGATATATTAAAATTTATAATACAATTAATTTTAGCTAACTTTAATCAAAGAAGACTTTACATATGTACGCTACGTACGTAGCGTGTGTATATTAATTATATTATCTTATATATAAAATTCTCGTGTCAAAATGTTAGTTACCATACTCCTCCGAAAGGGCTTTACCGATTATCACCAAATTTTATATGCATATTTAGTAGGTCTAAGAATCGGCTACTATCTATTTTTCATACCCCTAAGTGATAAGGATTGCTCACCCTTAACATTTTTTTTATTTATATGGCAACACAACGTTTGCCGGGTCAGCTAGTACACTTATATAAAAACATATTTTGATGTTTTCTAAAGTAAAGGCCTTTAGTGATTCCCCATTCCAGCGCAATAAACACACAATTACACTAAATACAAAAATAGCCAAACCTAGAACAGATATATAATTGACTAATTAGATATTTATCTAGCCGGAGATCGATCCCAAAACTACTGCGTGGTGATCACTTCAACAAACGGTATTAATAAAATAATGGCCTGTAAATCAGGAACAAAGTCTATTTTCCATGTACCATCGACTTACCATGTACTACGTACTCGCTCGCCATATTAATTTAATAGTATTAGTTAGCTGAAACGAAACCATTTCGTTTGTTCGGTAGAGTCCGTGTAATGCCTAAAAGGTCAGATCGTTGTCGCCTCTGGAAGCTCCGTTCCCGCTAGGAGAGGACTATTTATAAATTGGAACCGCTTAAGTGAACAATCCATGTGCAAATCCCGTATTATCCCACCAAGAGAAAAGCTAGACTAAATAGTCTGTATCTTCAGGCTACGAATGTAACGCAAACATTAAGGACGTAGTAGAAGGATTGGTCTACTTGTTCTTTCCCTACTTCCCGTATATAAAAAATTATCTACATAAAACATATTTATGTGCTTGTAATATGTACTCTTAGTAAATAAGCATACAATCCACTTGATATTAAGTCGTTACAACTCACATACATCATAACATTACTGAGTATAAAAAAGTCCTACCTAATTTTAGATGAGTTAGTACCCCGATGATCACGTAAAAAGGTTAAGCCTTAAGGTTAAAGATGTTTAGGTTAAGTCTGTTACTTACATGTTATATTATAAATAAATAATACGCCTTATATTCTATACTCACATGTGCTTTACCGTAACATTTCCAAACTAGCTCATATAGCTCAGCTGTCTAATCACGCAGTATAATAAACTTTCGTATCCAAAATTAGGCATACATATTTATGGAACATTACAATCGAAAGTTATCAATTATTCATCTGTCAATTATCCGCACCTGCGCTACCAGCCGTCACATTACGTTACATAAAACTTATTTTACCTACTGTGTATGATATGTAAATAGATTTTCCTCTTTGTACATTTTTCGAAACTTTGAATCGAAGAACTTGGTAACAAAATACCAATACCAACATTAAATTAGGATAAAAATTGCACAAGATATCTATGGATTTAAATATTTTATATCTTTTTAAAATTAATTAATATATGTTTAAGTAATTATTAGTTAGTTGAACAATTCTTTCTTAGAAAATTATTGATGTTCATTTTAAGTATTTTTTTTAAGTAAATTTACTGCTTAAATCTAAAATAAACTACTTTAGAAGTTTAACAATAAAGTGGCCTAAATTTACCAGTATATGTGATTATTTGTATTGATGATATATGTATGTATGTATTCCCAGTATTTATGACTATTACCCACATATGATTTTAATAAGATGACTTGATAAACCATCAATACTAAAATAATTTGTAGTATTAAAGCAGTCATGCACTGCTAAAAGTAGCCTTATAAATCAATATCCCTTGAGATTACAAAATTTTATGCAGGAATTTAAAAAGTTGACGGTTGCCCGTATCGGTAAACGATATGGGACTAACTGTAGTCTAATTTAGTCCCACGTTTATAGTGATTAAGGTTCTTGTTTCAGTGTAGGATGGGGTATTCTAAATCATTTTAACGTAATGACACCTCCGAAAGTACTTAACGTTTTAATTCATTTCATGTTGCCGCTACTAATAATGCCCGAATGATTATGTACTTGTTTGATAGTGCACTTCTTTTTAATTATGATCTTATACGAGTCTTCTGTTTGGGAAAGCTGACATTATTTGTCATGCTTGGTGTACTTACAGTTTTAATGTTAAAATAATTTATTTATTTTATAGATAAGTAATATTTTAAAGGTAATCTAGTGGTGGAAAGTCGGTCAATCGTTCGAAGGGTTCAAAACCTAGGCACGCTTGTCTGATGAAGAATTCTGAAGTCTGAATTTCACCAATACCCTCGCAGTGCTAAATGGTGCATTATTTCTTAAGCAA
Source organism: Epargyreus clarus clarus (assembly GCA_014595695.2). Lineage (NCBI taxonomy): Eukaryota > Metazoa > Arthropoda > Insecta > Lepidoptera > Hesperiidae > Epargyreus > Epargyreus clarus. The sequence continues at coordinate 3,387,047 of JACTTY020000026.1, forward strand.
TCCGAAATCTGCAATGGGATAGTTCATTGCAATCGTGAAATATATAACGTAAAGCCACAATTTCTAGATATACAAGTCGTAATAACATCTATTCGTGCGTTTTCCAGTAGTTTTTCCTGAACTATTCACTTTTCAATTACTTCAGTAACAAGAATCGCTCACTTTGTGATGCACTTATACCGATTTCAATTTGCATCCAAATATTGAAGTATATAAAAACATCATAATAAATCAATATGATACGGATGGCCATTGGCAAAGGAAATTGCAAACAATTTAAAAATATGCATCTAAAAATATAACTCGATGTTGTCAGTCAATGGAGGTTCGTGACAAAACATACGGGTCGACCCTCATTTGTTAGCGACAAATCGGCCACAATAATAAACAACTCTGTGATATAAATAACAATGTGAGTTGGCCGCACGTCGGAATAACCTACAAATATAAGAGCAATAGAATAGAAGTAAGAGCACATAAAAAGATGGCGAATACCAATGGAATAAAGGTAGAACCATTTCTCTGGACTCCGGATGCTCCTCAGCTACACCTCTACTTCTGTAGCTACGTCTGAAGCAGTATTGAGTTCTTGTATGTATGTATTTTTACAGCATGTGAAAAAATATGTACAGACGGCGTTTCAACTTAGTCGTAAAGGATAGCAATTCATTTTAAGCCGATCTTACGTCAAAAATATTTGTTATTTTCAAACATTGAGGTGTGGATTACCATTTTCCCAAAGTGCATGTTAATTTTCTACTTCAAATAATTAGAAATAGATCTCAATAAATGAGGGCAGACCCTCAACAGAGGCTCTCGTGACAAAACATTATCAGCGTGTCATCACAGCATCTGTCATTACAAGGAAGCTAAACTATTGCAGATGTGTTTTTTTACGGTTTTTTATAAAACAATATCTGGTCATTACGCCGCACTCAACTGAACCGGAAAATGGTAAACTACACGCTTTTGTAAGAACACCGCCACATTGTTGCGTTTTTTGTTTGCATTTCTTATGCAGGTGGTACGAGTATGACTCGATGTGTCATGCCTAGATCGTAGAGATAATTATGTTTACTTTGCCGCTAAGTAGATACTTTAAATGTTTGACTTGAATAAAATATACAATGCAGCTTCGCACTGGATGAAATAATTGTTGGTAAAAAGTGTATGTTGAGTGAAATTTATTGCGAGAAAGAGTCTTTTAATTAACTTATTGGTTGTAACATTTTATGGCCTGCTGCTAGATCCAGGTTTTTACATTCTAGGGATCTCTAGAGGATACTCGACCACGCTGCTCCAATGTTAATTAATGAAACAAAACTTATTCATTAGCATATTTTAAAAAGTTCATTATTTTAATTCAGCGACTTTAATTTACTGGAACTTAAGTACAACTTTACTTTTATGAGTAACATTTTAACCTTTTAATATAATTTTAATTTAATAATAAAATAAATCAACTTTGCATTCATTGAAGCTATCATTCACATTGTCATTACAGTCTATAATATTTAAGTTTCACAAAACAATACATGCAACAAGATAATCGAGATGTGGCCTCACCTTTACAATAAAAATAAAAAATGAACAAAATGGCGTCGCACACGCGTTCGTGCTGATTAAAATGAATTATGATTGTTAGCGATACGCCATTGGTTATTATTTGTAAATCAAGTGTATTGTTGAGATTATTACTTCGGTGTAACACGCGATCTTTGATGGCACTTTGATACTTTAAAAATAGCCGCAAAAAGTGCGCGTACGCAACAATGAATTGTTATTTGTGAGATTATACTCTACGTGTGGATGACGCATAACTGTATTAATTTTAATTTCGGTAATGTCAGTATCTATATTAGTTTGGACTATCGATTTATGTCTTTATTATGGATAGGAATATTGACTCTTGAGTGTCAAACTTGTTGAACCAAGAAATGGTCAAGATTTTAGTTACAAGTTATGTTTAAAATCAAAATAAAATTTCATTTAGTTTAGGCTAAAATAAATGAAATTTATTTTGATTTTAAACATTTTACCTATGGTATTTTAAACATTGTACCTATTGTATTTTTATTTGACCTTAAGATGTTCCGTGTAACCTGAACCTACTAACTCATATATTGGCTTTAACCGTTAGAAATCGTAACCCACCCTCAATACAATCTACCAGGAACACATAAGTTCTCAATGCCTTTCGCGGATCGAGGCGTTTAATCATAACCAACACAATGCCTTGTATTTCTCCCATATACGTAGAAGGGCCACAATGTACGGACTGTTTACGCTCCGATGGAAAATGTATGAACCTGGATTTATGATAGCCTGGTACAGTTTCGCATGATTTGCTCCGCGACTATGGAAATTCTAGCGTAAGATTTAGTTTTGTGTTAGACTTCCGGTATTTGAGAGGTTTAGTAATAACTTTGGCTATGATTTAGCTCATTTACTTTGGTACATTGCTATTTACCTAGCAAAGTTAAAATAAGCAAAAAAAAACTGTTTTTAACACTTTCAGTACACCTCGTATACACGTATGATGTCTCTTCATAAACCATAATAGAGGTCCTTGATTAGCCGGAAATCTCTAAATTGTTTTAAATGTCTAAATTATAGCAAAGAAATTACGGGAAACAAGTGTGGAAACCATAAATAACAAATGTTTATTTTTGTAGTCATTAAGATGAATCTTTAATTTTATATTTCAATTTACTACGTTCAATTGATAACTTTTAATTTTCTTTCGAATTTTATATTTCCTTAAGAAGTCAAATTTAATATCTCAATTTAATTTTTGTATTGAAACTTTTAATCACTGCCGACTTACAAATTACGTGCCTTACTATAAACATGTTTTTCGTCATAAAATAACAAACGTTATTCAAATGTCTTCCTTAGGAAATCGAAAATCAATACACAAGCCGTTAATACACATTTATTTCAATCACCGTCTACTGTCCCCGTGTCAAATGATCTCGTTTATTTCTCGCTGACGATAAATATTCAATCGAAATTTATATTACGGGCAATCAGTACTAACCATCAAATAAAGACCTGTTCAAATCAACGTGGGTCACCGTTTATCAATAAATATAAGTATGTATATAAATAAGCGCGAAAGATCCACTGAAAATAAAAGAAAATAAATGTGTAAGGCTAAATAAATTCAATATACCTACTTAGATCAACAGAGTTGAAAATAAAATATCGTAAATCCTTAATAACTTCCACTTTAATGCGGATTTTAGATGCGGAAAAAGCATGAAGGAAGTACCTATATAAAATTATTTGAAATATTACTGGTTATCCTATAAATTAGTTTATTTCATAGTAAAAAATATTTTAATGCACATTTTATTGTACAGTAAATTACTGACCGATATGCGTAAACTGAGCGTTTTTCATTCCGCTCTAAAACTCCAGCTTAAGTTCGAACAAGTCTTTATTCGGTAATCGAACAGGTCGTAATGTGCAAGTCTGTAGTTTGTAGTTACTTCATTTGAAAGTTAAGTTCAATAAATATGTTGATTGACTTCCTGTCGTATATCAGTCTACTTAATTCCGTGGTTTTATTTTGTATGTGTACTTTGTATGTTATCATAAATAATTAGTTACGGCGTTCTGGTAGCTGATACCAGGTTTAGAAATGTTTTCTTCCTTTATAGCTCAGATAACAAAATATGTTACTACCTTAGTCAAGGTATTACATAAATAGATAAATTTATTAGACATATCTATTACCGTAGTTGATTATTTACAGATTTGTTTTTAAATAAACTTTTGAGAAAGGTATAAAGAGCCCTTAGACTTGATATTTATTATAAATGATTTCCTTCTCCATCTACCAAGTAACAATTAATAAAGTTTCTATTATAAAAAATCTAACTTTGAACTACTCGCAGTATTTTATTTATCGCCCATAAAGACTAGTTTATTAGGTATATTGAATTACTTTGTATATAATGGTTTAAAGCATGAAAGAATCAATGTTACAACAAAGTAACAAATCAAAATGATTGGCTGATAATGATGATCGACCAAACAGCGTCTTAGCAATTAAAATTAAAAATTCATCGTGTACGTAAGAGCCCTATAAAGGCAGGTGCAACGCCACACGGCACGCCACTATACCTTTAATGAGATTATAAAAACAGTATGGCGCCAACCGCCAAGGAACTCTTTTTGCTTCACGGTATGAATAATCAATTGACGGCACACTCATGAGGGTAATCCATTTTGAAATTGCAAATGCGACACGTTCAAAAAAGTAATAAAGGTAAATAAAAAATCTGTTTGTGATTTCATATTAATATAGGTAAGGTGGTGCGTACTTTCATGGGTCAACTGTACCACATCTGCATCTTTTGCCGTGTGTGTATTTAAGTGTGTAGTATGGAGACACACAAAGGGTGGGAGTTAATCCTTCAGGCATAACAATAAATTCAGGTAAAACTCCAATCCTGTTTGGAAATGATTACAGTTAGAGTGGAAAAAAATTAACAGGAAACTTTGAAGGTCCCTGTGAAAAAATGAAATAAAAAACCGTGTATGTGTACTGGTTGCCAATAAAATATTTTTCCACTTACAAATTTATGAATAGGTACCTCTACCTCATAAAAATAAAGATATTAAAACTCTTTGTTCTCAGCATATTAGTCATTATAATACAATAATTATAATACATAATAATCGCGGTAATAAATATTATGCTTTTTGTAATAAAACTTTATGGGTATAAAAAACTTGAACAATACAAATCAGAAACAGATGCGAATATTTTGCATACCGACACGCGAATCTGTTTGAATCAACCACCAATCTCTTTGATTCGTCGTTAGTCAGTAGCACCGGCGCAAGTGAAACACGACGAGCGAATTGTGTCAGAGGCGTAGCGGGTTAGGAGCTGGTAGTTCCGTCGATGAAAATAAGGGCGGCAAAATGAGAGTCTATTAGGTATATAGGAAGAAAATTCCAAATAGAATCTTTTTTTCACCTACAAATACTGCAGACATTTCAGAAATTGTTTGGTCCTGAAAAATTTTTCTTTTTCCCAATCTTCTGAGTAGAGGTGAAGAAATTAACTTCTACTCTGGGCGGCGTAAATTTACGAGTATGCTATTTGCTATACGCTATATGCTATATGCGAGAATTTAATGTACTTGGAAATATGTGAGTACGATGCGGTGTGGTGGCTTCGAAGGGCACCGTTCTCACTTTTTCTTTGGGAGCTATGAGAAATAACTATGCGATTAAATGGAAAAACCTGATGTCAGAGTCTTCCTGTGAAATGATTAAAATATTACAATCACCGACAAACGCTGCCAAACGCAGTATGAATTCATCAAAATGTTTATGTTAAATAGCAATCTCTTAAGAGCTGATAAATGAATGAACTGTCACACTCATCTGTCTTCACAACATTTTCTGTTTTTTTCTAAAACAAGTGTATATAAGAAATCAATGATTTAAATCTGAAAGAAAACATCACGGGGGAAAACATAAAATATCGCTAAAGTCAGTTACATAGACTGATAGTGAAATTTCTTTGTGTGGCCAGCAATTGTGTGGACGGAGCCCCTGTCCACCGTCCACCTGATGACTCGCGCGTTGACAAGTAACAAATAACGAGCCTCTAACGAGTGGCGAGTGACGAACGGGTGAGCCGGGTGACATGCAAAGGCGATCGGGACAATGAAATTGATGGCGCACGAACGAATTGAGGCAAATATTTGTAGTAACGTAGTGGCCTGACTTTGAAATAAGTTGAACCTAAGTTATTTCACTGGGATTAATGTAAAATTTAGAAAATTGAGAACTGAGTGATTAGTTATGAAAGATTCAAATCTTTCATAACCATACCACATACCATACCTTGACCTTCAAGAAAATCCACAAAACGAAACCGGGAGAATATCAATTCATTTTAGTTCTATCTATTATTTAATAATAGATTAAATATACATTATTTTAAATAAACAATAGTCATATCCAAAAAACGTCCAAGATATAATTTTATTTCAACATTAGATCCTATATTTCAATATTTTATTGCCAATAATTCCTAAAGAACGTCATAACTTATAACGCGGATATTGTTTGAAAATAAACCATTATTGATAATATTCAACAAACATTAAAAAGAGAAGTAAATTAATTATTCAAAACAAAGGTCAAAGGAGTACTCCTGGCAATTAAGGTGAAATACGCAAAAAGTGTACCTAACCCGAACATATACAACCGCGCCGCATTCCATTGTGACTTTGTGAGTCATTGGCATATATCAGGCTATTGTACAGTCCCCCATTATTCAACCTTCAGCTCCACTGGCCGCTGGTTGACAGCTGGACCGAAGAATGCCTGATCCATCAGGAGCTGTCGATCCTGTCGGTTATAGGATGGGGGATATGTTATTGCGTAAAGACAGTCCAATTAATTAAATGACTGGGACACATCTTTACTTTCTTTGAAAAATACGTCGATAGTTAATGTTAAATGTAATGATTATTAACTCATTTGTGCTTTGGTTACAAATAAATGAAGTTTACGTGATCTTCAGTGGTCAATTCCGGTTTCAGATCATGAGCAACTAGTACAGATTAGAATAGAAAAATACCTTAATATCGCAAAGTTAAATGCTTGAAGGAAGTGTGTTTTTCCAAAAAAATACTCCATAGTAATAGTACATTTAAAACTATGCATAATGTCAGATCCACTGAATTTCAGGCTTAACGGAGGTCATTCATCAACCTGTGCCTTTCGAAGTACGATGGAAGGACTTCAATAAACTCTAAAATAGACCGCACATGCCAAGAAGATCTCAAACGGTAGAAATCAGCTTGCAATATCGTAAAATATAACTGCAACACAATAGTAACGAGTCCGTTCAGTCGCCGGTCATCTCATATAGCGTGGGTTCACACACGACCGTGTGAACCCACGGTTGGGTGGCTCCGTCTTCAGTATCGTCTTGTTCAGACACGGTTCCTTGGGTTCGTGGGAAAGCTCCGAATATTCGGGGATGCATCGAGAACAATATCGTGTTCCTAATCGGATATTAATTGATTGTGACTTGGAATTGTTTTGGATTCGTTGTGCGAAAGTGTTTGGCTGGAATATGCTAATTATACAACACCTCTTACATGTCTAACATTTCTAAACGCTATAACATGTTACACGCCTATTCAACTTTCAGTAAATTACGTGTGTTAAATTTTAATAAGACTGTGACGTATGAATTTTAGACACCGACGCTGAAATTTTAGTTGCAATCCAAAATCTCTGAATTTTAGATAACATGTATTGGTCATTTGTTAAGAAAAGTCTAGAAGCTTCGATGATCACAATCAGGTGTCACAAAACATTACCACAGTAATGTTTTGTGACACCTATCGAATCTCAATCGGCCTACATGGTTCTTTTTACCCTTAAAAATCTTCCCTTTTTAAGGGAAAACCAAAATTAGGTTGAAAATATTGATGATGGAGTAATTAATATGCTGTTATTATGCTGTATTATGTTTGCACAGGATTTGGCATATGACTTTAATCTGTCTTTTGGTAAAGTCATCACTTTTCGTTGTGTGTTGGTAATTATATTAGACGAATAACTTTGCTAGCAGACGCTGCCCGCTTCCTGAAAATCCTTTAGTCACCTCTACTACTATGATTCGAGGACACTATGCGGCTTTGCACCACGATACACATTTAATATTCACTCGGAAATTAAATTTAAAATTCCTTTACAAAGAATAATGTTCCCGTAACCCATAACGAATTCTTCGATATAACCCATTGGAGCATCGCACAAATCAAGGGAAGTCTGTGACCGATCAGGCCGTCACAGTGCCTGGCCACTGGTGTTCCCACGTTGACCTGACCCGGTAATTTATTGCCCCCTGTGCAGGTGCGTCTTAAGGAGCTAGCTAGGGTTGTCACATGGTATTTCTTTTACATTTTCTTAAATAAGAATTATTGGTTCAGAAGAAAGAAGATTTACGCAAAATATGTACTTTTCAGAACATGCTTTCACTTGTATATAAATACAACATTGCTTTGGATGACACTAAATTTATAAAATTATACCATTTTTCGTGCTTTATGGAATGCATTGATGACGATAAATAGATAGATAAAATTAATCACACGAACATATATAAATAAATAAAAAAAATATATACTGTAGAGTTCGCGCTGAATTTAAATTTAAATAACATTATTTTGTTGTGTAACAATTGTCTTCTTCATATATAAAGTATACAATAATTAGTAGAGAAATACTTGTATATATTAAACTGAATTCTCAATGTACAAGAATGGAATGTTTTCAGGTCTAAAGAAAATACAAACGGTATTTAAAATTTACCGCACAACCCTACACCCACTTACAACGAACTAGTGATTTTCTTAAGTCGTGGACACATGAGGTCATAGTTAAGTAAAAACCGGAGGGGCGTTATGGGAAGTGAGCACGGTAACATCACCATATAATGCACCAAGCTTTACCGACAGTAATATACCATTTGGAATATATTATCATCACTTACAATGGCTAATTAACTTAGGCAGCCATGATTTTGAAAATTACGCGCTTAAGAGCCAAACAATCGCGTTCAGATGTTTTTGTTTTGCTTTTGTATTGTAATTTTATTGCAAATTATATTTAATTGAGATATATTTCATAATGATTACGGGCGAATTATTATGGTTATTATGATAAGGTTTCTGGTATAATCATTAATTATATTTTTATAAATGATTTAATCATAATAACGTTTTGGTATTCCAGTGGTACCTAAAAGATATTAACCCTCCGTATTAGATCGAAATCTAGGTTCTTATATCGCGATATTAGTCCCTTACAGTTTCAAAAGCCTCTGAGATCTTCCAACGTTAACAATACTCATACCGTTCCCAGTTCAATTTAAATAATTATAATATTATAGATTTTTGTTTGGGCGGGTCGGTCGTTACGTGTTACCCACAGAAGAAATTCTAGGTGATGATTGTATATTCATTTTTGAGTGAAAATAGCTTAGTTCGATTACATAACTTACACGATTCAGTTATTATCAGCACGAAGGTCCAACTCAATTAAACATATAACGCGTAATAGAGCATAGCTAACACGGAAACCAAATTAGTGCCTATGCGGTGTTTGTTCACGGATTCGCCTGAAAAAACGCAATTAATATCATAATGTGATGCAAAAGGATGCGGAGGCATGTGAATTATCATAGAAAAAACTGTAATGGCACCATTGTCTCATCAAGGATAACGCGTTTTTACACCATTTCGCAAAACAATTGTGTGGTGATGTGTAAGATGCCGTGATTGAGAAAACTACTTAGCGTTTATCATAATGTTATTCGCTAGTAATTGTCATTGGCAGATGTATACGGAACTGTGTATATTATTATCAAGCATAGTAGGTTGTTATGTACTTATGGAAGCGGATCCATTTATATACCTATTATATTATTTATCACAAACCTAAAAGTTAAAAAGAGCGAACTTTCTTTGGTTAAGAAATTGGTAACGTGGGCAGTTTCTGTGATTCAACGTCACTAGTTAAACCATTTTATACCAGGTTGATTACTTAAGTGTGTCCTTGCTAATATACAATATAAGTAATACTGACATTACAACTATTTCTTGCGACCAGCTTGGCATATCAGATTGATATGGTGACGACTCCAGTCAAAACACCGATCTGATACGTAGAGGGTTCAGAGTTCATTCCTCGGCCATATAATCTATATGAAATATTTTGATTCCTGTTCTGAGTATGGGACTGATTTGTACACGTCGATCGTCTTAATTTAAGACGGCAAGAAAGAGAACTCTAGCCCTTTTTAATGTAAAACCCTAAAATTCTAGCCCTTTTTAGTGTATAGGTAATAGGTATATTTAAAAAAAAAAACTGTTAAAATCTCCGATAAAACACTAAATTTTAGGCACTGCATTAAAGCATGATTTTTAAAAAATATAAAGAAGAAGAAATCATAACTTATTACCATTTTCTTTACTACATACAACCTACGACCTAAGGTCCCACGTCTACACTTGAGTGACCACGACTTTTCCGCCCCGCTGGTCACCACCACGTAAGAAACCACTTAACCCTGTTTATTTGGTTACCACAACATTAATTTTCTTTGTTGTCAAAGACCTGTGACTTAAAAAGCGGTTTAACGTCGTTATTTAATATCCGCCCTCATTTGCAAATGTACACTTTCAACGCTCAACCCACCCCTTAAAAAAGATAATCTTTAAAATTTTCTTTCAAGATAGTTAAGATATGACATAAATGTAATGTATCTGTAATGTTTATTTTATACTTACTCATTGTCATATATGTTGAACAGAAGTACATCACGTTACAATACTGAAGAAATATATTTCAAACACTCAGGCTTTTAAAAAAATCTGCAATTCACGTATTTCATTTGATATAAAACTAATAGCTATTGCCAGCGACTTCGTAAATGTAAATCATAATTTAATATAACAAAAGCTTTAAGCCCTCATATTACCCCTTGGGTTTGATATGGATTCCTAGGCCATAAAAGAAACCTATTGTCCATTTTACGCCTGTGTCTTCATATTAGGCATTGTGGTGATGAATCATTCAGTAACTCCGGAAAAATATTTTTCTAAATATAGAAGAAGTATGTCCTTACCTTTATATGCGTCATCCGATGGTAGTACAGGTTGGAACTAGCCGTGAACCTCTTCCCGCAATGCTGACACTGATGAGGCTTCTCCCCGGAATGGATTCGTCTGTGGGTGTTGAGGCTGCTCGACGTACTGAACCCTTTGTTGCACACCATACAAACGTGCGGTTTCTCACCTAGAATATATTTGAGAATTAAGACGGGTAGTTGTTAATAACTTTTAAAACTGTAGGACAATAACTCCTGTTATATATAAATTAATTGCGTTTGAATGTTGTAGAATATCTTGTGTTCGACTCTGGACGCACTACCGGAACACTTATTTCTTTATGTCGCAGTTTGACGAGTGTGATAGAGGGACATGCTTACCCAAGATATTCCAACTTAGTCCTCGGATGTAGCAGTGAGTCTGTGGTCGACCTCAAATAGAACTCTAATCTTACCTGGGATTTATTACAAATGTAAAATTATCAATGGGTAGTAACCACATACTGTCATGTGGACTTAACGCTCGTTTCCTACTAAGTATAGTCCCCGCCAAACTGCTAGTCCGTTCTGAAGTTGTTGCGAGCAGGTGAAGTCATACAATTTGCTATGGTGACGCGATTCATTTCTATATTCAGAGCGGACTAGCAAGTTTACGCGGACTATACCTAGTATAGTAGTATTAATAATAAATAATGTGTCTACGAATGTTTTCACGAGTAATAACACTCCTATTACATTGAAATTGGTTCCAAATGTTCAAGGGTGGCAGTGTCCAGTTAACATCAACTAGCTTATTCATAACTTGAAATAGAATAACAAGTACTACAAAGACTTGAAATAAAGCTACATAAAGGTGTGAATATCTCTTAGACGCGGCCTATAGAGACGTCGAGTGTGGGTGGATGCGAAGGCGGCGATCGTCTTTAGCAATATGATTTCATACGGAGCATAGAAATAGCGCGTTCGCACCACGCTACCTTTCATACGTTTTGTATCATATAGTTTCGACTAAATATAGGTTTTATAAAGTATGAATACGTTAATTCTCCATCATTTTTCATAAAATGGAAGTAACAACGATGATGCGTTCACTATAATTATTATTCACTGACTTTTACGGATGTCTATAATCTACCCACGATACGTTTTAAGTCCTATCAAAAGTCAGCCACAAAGGTATTGTTACTCCTAAGGACTAAGTTGAAACGCCTTATTTAAGTACTTGTTCCTTATCACACCCTTTAAAGTAAAACAGTAGCATGTGTTTCATACTTCAGTTAATAGGCAGAAAGTGGTTGTGCTTCCGCAGTCGAATTACGGAGATTTTTAAAAACTTCATAAGACATAGTTCAACTTACCTGTATGTGTTCGCATATGCCTTTTCAATAGTGATGGTCTATCAAAAGCCTTCCCACATACTTCACACGGTAGTAATGCTCTCTCTGACTTCGTCGGTCTTCTTGGGATTTTTGGAGTCATTTCTAACAGTTCACTTGAAGATCCAATAGAAGATGATGTAAGGGAATCTCCTGAGACCGACTTGTGTTCATCTTCTGCTCCGGAGGGTGGGGATATTGGTAATAGAACACGGGAAAGGAGGGATGTTGAAAGGTCTAACGGTGAATCTGTTGAAAATTACATCTCTATTAGTTTCAAGTTGATGCCGTATAATTAAAAAGAAAGTCGTATAATAGAAGTTATATCAAACAACTGAGAAAGTTTGACAATTATACTATCAGATTTTAAAGATATTAAATAGCCAGATATTAAATTAAACTAATTAAAAGAAAAATAAAAAGTGTTTTAAAGAAATATAAAAACCATATCCTAATTAAAATTATATTAGGAAATGAAGTTCATCACAAAAAAATTCTCACACTGCGTGTGTCCAATGAGGAAAGATTCACACGAAACTTCAAGTTTCCATTTAAAGGGATACGGCTGATGATTCAGGCATTGCTTGTGTTTATTCACTTCAAATTTTTGCCATTAAAAATCCTGATCCAATCAAGCCAAAATATTTAATGAAGCCACTAATTGACAACCGTAAAAATGTTATTATGGTGGTATAGAATTTATGTTTATTGCGAACAGTGTTTTAGTTGAAACCCGTCTTAATTAGACTTTCGTTCGATTCCGTACTGAGGACTAAACTTCATTTGTGCTACGCATAAAGTTATAATCTATGGATATTGGCAATAAATCTTCTTAGCGAAGCGGCTGTTAGATGGAACAGATTAATTAGCCTCGGAGTGTTTCTGTTCTAGATCGTTGGATAGGTGTGTTTGTTATCAGTTCCACGTAGGTATGTTTCATGATTAGTGGAATGGAAACTCTCGATATGGAGCGACGAGCGTCAGAGCGATACCATCACTTCACTATTCACGCTTGCGTCTATTTTATTTGCAAATTGATTAGCGTCGCGTCAACCGTTTTGAGAATAATATTTCCTTTTACAGCTTGTATTATTCTGATAAAATTTGGTTTTAATATTTTTATAATAATTTATTAAACAGTTTGTTACTCTCATTTACAAAGCCTCGTTTAAAATAGTATTCCTCCTTTTTTGGAGTTTAGTTATTTTTCCAATTTCCAATTTTAACCGCTCATTAAATGATACATAAGCCCCGTAATTTATTGATTAAACCTCAAAATAAAAATGTATCATTATAATTAATTATCACTTAGTGAAAGTTAAATTAAAAGGATTGTCTGTAGGTACTTTATAAATATTTGTACGATTTCAAAATATAAATGCTACATTTGAAGATTTATGTCTATGTCTACACTGATGCCCCGCGGCATGTCTAGAAGCGGCAAAAATAAGAGTCATACTGAAATTTTGCCGCTATTGAATTAAGCCGCTAAAAATTCGAGTGTGCAAAGCTTAGCTTATATTAGCTGCTAAGTTATTAGGTTAGGTTAGTTAGGAAATGTTAGTGTCTTAAAATCACTTTAGTAGATGAAAGTTAAATATATACCGAGTGTTAAGTTACTTTTATATTCAATAGGGTAATAGATCGTTAGATTAGTTTGCATCTAAAATTACACAGAGTAGTTCAGATGTCGATACGAAAATACCTTTCTACTTAACATTAGCGATGTTTTTGCGGTACAGTACGTTTCCGTCGACAGCTGCGTTCGAATTATCGATACGGTTGCCGATCGGATCGCCTTTGCCTCGGCAAACGGTGCCGCGTTCGTTATCGTATCGCATATAACTTAACTGGTCGTTTAGGGTATGTTCATTGTGGTGTGGAATTGTTTAACGCGATATTTTAATTTATTCGGCTTTTTAGGGTTTCGCTTTTGGGCCTGTCTTGTTTTTAGTTATAAAATTGTCCTTTGAAGTTTGTGTTCGAATAACAAATTAATAGCTGCGAAAAATGTACGATATTTACATACAATGAAATTGTTTGGTACCAGAGTTAATTTTATATCATTTTCAGTTTTTGCAATGAGTCAATTTTAGATTTCCTTACTTCTAACATTTCATTTCTTCAATCTTTGCTACGAGTATTTTTAGTATGTCTACTTCAAACTCCAAAAACACACAGAAACTTATTGGCACATTTACATACATACCTACATAATTTTTTACATATTGTATCTTTCTACTTTTACATAGTTTATCACTAGATTATTTCCTTTTTTTTATAATGCCCATGGTTCACGTCGAAAGCTTGCAATATCCAAAATAAGCGCTAAGTAAGTCCTTATAAAAAGCACATTGTCGTTCGATTTAACCCTTAAAGACACGTTTATTTCCCACTGTGTCCACTGCCTTCGCTTGATAAAAAAGCAATCACAAGCCGAACTACCGGAGCGGGCCCTTTGTGAGTCGACTAGCTGTTTATACAATTGTATGTGAGACAATTTGGTACAGGGATGAAAAAACGGCAATATCATTATGTTATTTAAAAATCGATATGGACCATAGCTTGGACTACGCCGTTTAAGGTTTAACTTTTTGCAATAGGGAATTTCAGTGTTAACATGTGCGAAAAGTTTCATCTGCTTTATGTTCCTCAGAGCGTTTTTATATTTTGCTCGAGGTAAATAATATCTACAAATACTCCATATTTCCAATTCAGTTCCTTCAATATGTGTTTAGACATCCCTACGATTTAGAAACTAACATGCATACAAACCTTTGCCTATATTAATATTCAAAAATCCTATCATCACATTGTAAACTTGTCATTATTAAGCACGTATTTTAGATTACATAATAAATATAATCTTTCCTTTATTCACACCTGCTATAAACTTTCATCATTCGTACACGGTCTGGCAGAAAACCTCGTTAAGAAATCAATTCTTTCTAGAATCATTTTACGTACAGTAAAGAACAAATGAAACACATGTATATTAAGGGTAGATAGACAAACCATACAATAGAGAAAAGCAGTATTTTAGAATAAAGTCCATTCAAATAAAATCCCACCTTCTAAAATAGAGTCCATCGTTTGCCTGTACAAGTTGTTCCTCATCCTGACGAAAAAGAGCTCTTCAGGTCTCTCAGGTAAGTAGTACACCACAAGTTCTGTATGCGCTGATACAGGCTTCACTGCTTCGTATACAGGCTCTCCTTTCACCTTCGTACAGACTAGGTTTACCTATAACAAGTTATGTATTCAATAACAGATAGGTACGTGGACTTGTAAGAGTAAAATGAAAACTAGAACTTATAGAGCAATAACTGCAACTCTCTTCCCAGGAGTAGAACATCCCCCACTGTTGCTCATTCATACCACCATCCCTATATTATTACCCAATCATGTAATAACTAACATGTTTCAAAATGAAAAACAATGATTCTAGCATTCTTTTCAGTTCGTTATATTAACTATGCGTTTTTACCATAAAATTGTTATCCTTTTCATATTGTAATTTTATTTGCGTAAAGAGTAAGTTAATTCTATATTACAGAAAATGTGTTTCAAGGGTGAAAACATCTGGTAACAAGGAAGACAATATTATGAAACACGGTGTGTTTTATAGTCATTGCTTATGGAGTAAAAAGTCACCAAGACCCACACCTTTAAATACAAGGAATTTATATTACTTACTTGAGGTCCGTAATTTTCTGAGGTGCGCAAGAATCGAACCCAATTACAATGTCGCACCTGCACGCCACCGGACGTACACACCTCGTCGAATAATCCAAATCGGTGACGGATCTGCAACAAAGTAAGCAAGATTTAATATAAAATGTACATTAAATGTGGAATCACTACAAGTAATTTATTTTTTGTTACTTAATTTCAATATGATTAAAACTCTGCACGCTAATTCGTAGAATCCAGCTCGAAGGACCAAAAATAGTAGCAAAGGTTAATATGTTTACCGATTTTATAAAAAAAAAGATAAACACAGACAAACTAACAGACACTAATTAATCAGTTATCAAAAATGCATATAAAATTTCTTAGTAGCACCGCATTGAATAATTACTAATTAATGCAATCTAGGAGTAAATTTAAAAAAGACCAAAATTAAAACAGTTTCTATGTAATTCAAATGAGGTCTATAGATTATGCAGACGTAATGGGACAGAATTTTGCAGCATATAAATAAAAACTGTCTAGATCTAGAATCTAGATCTATAAATAACTGAATTGCAACGCGGTTCATTTTAAATGAAAATTAATTGACCTTATCAAATCTTTATTCTCGGACTTATCTCCGTAAATAATATTTTCTTTAGAACACGCCGCGAATAAGCAATTTCTATTGAAGCGATCCGATTTGATTGTATTCGCATATCAATTAGATATAACAGTCGTTGGGTATTAGAAAATGTTAGACGTTAAGTGTTCCACTACTGTTAGCGTGCGATTGAATTTGAAAGCGTTATCACATATCATGCAACAAAGTCACAATATTAGTTAAAAAATCATCATATTTTTTAAAGTTTATGTGTGTATACTGAGAAGTGTTTATTAGAATATAGTATGGTACGATAACAATCAGTCTATCTAAGGATTTTCCTTTTTGCCAAATCTTGCCTATTAGGAATTGTCAAATTTCAATGTTTAATAGGCAAAAAATAGACTCATTTGTTAAATTTAACATTGATTCTGTAACTGACATTAGGTAGCTCTGACATTTAATAGATCTTCTATCCCATTTGAAATTGATTACAGATAATATTGTTTCTATTAAATGATAAGTACTTTAAGTTTTAATTACTTAACCGTATAAACGTATGATTACATTCACCTACATCAACAGCATAAAGTAAAATATTCTATAGCTTCTCGCTTATCGTTCACATTCAAACAAGTCACTTATCCGTTAAGTAGTCTGAGTGCAATATGCATAACTGGCTTATCATAACAGATGTAAATTGCGAGCATTTCTCTAATAGGTTCGTAATAGATGGCGCAGATAAGCAGACGCGGCAAGCGGCGTGGTATCGTAAAGTGCCTATCATGAGAACGGATCTGAGAGGCAATGCAAGACATTAACCTAGTCTTTTTGCTACATATATATATTTAATTTGTTCTCTTTAGTATCGTTGGATATTTTGCGTTTATTTGTAACAATTATAGTTAAAATATTTGTCGAAACTCATACAAGTACAAATACAGGACCTACATTTGAAATTTTATAGTGAACCAAAGGCTAATGATAATTTATTCTTTTAAAGGCTCTATTTTTATTTTCGTTTTTATTTATTTTTGTAAAAGAAAAAATATTTCGTAGTTACTTCAAACTAAATCTCCTTTTAAATGTTTGAATTTGTTTTTTCAGTGCATTTCATTAGTAAATATAGAATGATTGTTAATGCATTCCTTAATCTATGCCTGTTTTACCTTTCAAGTAACCGCCGACCAAGCCCATGCGTAATGACGTGAAAATTGCAACAAATGCTGGCCACTCAGACGCAGCTGAGCCGCAAGATTCAATTCGCCATGTTGTAATTAACTCAGATACGAGCTCAGCTAACCCAGTATTCAGTTCAGCTCAAATCAGCTCAGCTATGCGTGTGTTCGATTTTAATGGACAAGAAAGAGTGTTTGTGTCGACGGATTGTTTGTTTAGCTTTTGTAGTGATGACTTAGGGATTCTTTTTAATTATAATAGGATGTGAACAGTTTACCTGGTTATTATCATAATATGAACGGTGACCACCGACTTCAAAAAGTAAATAGAACATAGAATCTGTACTACATTTCAAGATGTTGGAAGAGGAGATTTGGACGTATGTAACACTATCACATTCCTCATACTAGAACACAAACAGATATTTAAAACTGTTGTCATGTTCAATTATTCAATGTGTCACTAGAGATACATTTTTATTCGCTAATTTGTACATCAGCATTAGAACAGTTTTAACATCTTCAACGTTGAAGTCTTGACAGAGCAGTTAGTCACTGTCATAATACTTACTTTTATTTTGCTTTTGGTATTGATTTGCTAACTGAACTGTATCAATATACTTGTTACACATTTTAATTTTAAATAAAATTTTGAAAATATCTAAACTGTAATTAATAGAGAAAGACCTATCTATGTATGTTGTTTTCTCATTTTTGGAAGCTCATATCCATCCTAATAGGCGTAAATAAAACATTGATTGGTGTTACAGTTAATTGATTATTTCTAGTTAATTATCAGAGATTCGATTCACCACTGTATTTAATCTAAAATTTTAATACCTTTATAGCGGTCAATATACTATAAACTGTATAGTCAGGTTTTATTACTCTCCAGTACAATATGGGAGTTGCCTTATTAATGTTCCTCCTTGCCGTTATATCTAATTAACGTTCTTTCATTTTATGAATAATTTCCGCGCCATAAATTACCTTGGATTTAGAATCCAATTTAATTGATTAAATTCTTTTATACGAAATCAATAATTTCTTTTCACACCTCGTTGGCTACTAACATTAATAGCTCAATTTAATAAACAGTCAATTGAACGGAGATAGAATCAACAGCTCAAACATGATCGTTAATGATCCCAAAATATGCATAATAGTAATAAAAATGCAAATTTATACAGATATTGTACGCGTGGTAAGAGATTAAATTGAAATATATTGGTCTGAGGCGAGCCCACACATAATGGTGCGTTTTATGGAAATTTCAGACTATACGCAGCTGTGTATTTTATAAGCTAACACTAATTGTGAAGATTTATTGAGATGATTGACTTACTGATTCTTACCTTTATACGAATCACATGAACGATTATAAAGTTTTATTTCATATTTTTTTAATATCCATAAAGTGAGAAATGTTGTTATTTGGGTATTGTCATTAAACTAAGTAGAGCAAGTCAGACGACGTCATTTTCATTTTTCCTGCGTTCTAATTGTTTTGTGACATTTTGTTGTTCTTAGCTTCGCAACCGATTTTGTTAAGAGTACCTACGCAGTAAACTTATATTATTTTCTCAGTAATTAGAAACCCTCAAACTCAGCTTATACGTGTCCAACCATACGTTCCCAGCATATTAAGTCAACGTAATGTTAATTAGACCTTTTTCCATCCCTTAATAGTCCGTGGCGCATATCGCTACGCATCCGCTTTTGGTCGCACTAAAATTTTATTACTTCATCTCTAAGTCGAATTCGGGAATCTCGATGAAGTGCATCGATTCCATAAATTCCATACCATAAATCAGCCGTACCGCTATCCCGAACTCCGAATATATTGGCTTTGTCTGGAATATCTTCAGGCACGGTAGTTTTTGTGATACTTCTGCGAAGAAATTTTCCTACAAAAAACGAGTCCTCGCCCGCCTGTGGCGTAGCTGTTGCTGATTAGTGGAATGACAAAACCTATGAAGTTTATGGCAGACTTAAAACATTAATATGGAATGATTTCTGCATGGACCTTTAGACTTAATTTATGTGCATAAACATCGTAAGCCTTTTCTCTCGCAAAGTTTATCATTATATTTTCCATAATCAATCCAGTTCTATTTCTGGATCCGATGCGTTTTGTAACCGTCGTGCGTCGATGAAGAAATTGGTTGGCATCATATTGTTTATCGCTTACTCCCGTACAATTTTATGATAGCAACTTAAAATTCTACTTAGCCGCTACGGAGCGATCGATCCGAATTCATTACCGAGCTCGCAATCGATTCTGTATCGATTTTTAATCAATCTCCCAAATGATCTCTATCAAATTTAATTGACGTCAGACGTGCAGCTCAAAAAGCGTTCACGTATTGACCGAATGCTTTCCAAACAATTATTGAGACGTGAGTAACGAGCATCGTATCGGTAACAGTTGTGTTGTGTTTTTTGTGATCTCGTAAATCAGTAACGAGTCAAAACAACTTTTTTATTGTTGCTCACTGCGGTTAAACTATAGAAACTACTAGCAATAAATTCATCTCAATTGTAGCTACGTTTTGTTTATCTTTGTATCATAAATACTGTTATTTATACTTTCTTTTTTATGTTATTCGATTTCTATAGGATTGATTAAGTTTTATTTTTATCGTATTTTTGATTCAAGAATCACCAATAGCTTGGTGATGAAATTTATACTGTATCAATTGGCTTGTCAAATTTTCGTATTCTTTGGCAGGCGCGCGCGCACCCCGAGCGGTCACGCTTCCAACAGAAGCGTGCCAGAGGCACAGGACTCGCGTGTGGCGAGTAAGCCCTTATTGAAGGTCGAGCATTGAATCGTAAAGAAGTTCTATATCTATTTCTTCGCTCTTTTAAGAATTGGACTGTTTAACAAGACGTAATTGATTCTACGATTTTTAGAGTTTACTACGTATGTGCTACAGCGTGCGGCTGTAAATTTTTACTAGTGGCCAGTTTTATATCGTAGGTTTTATCACCTGTGGGATTATTTTAGCTAAGTACATTTCTTTAATTTTGTAAGAAGAGAAAGCTTTAGCTAGAACTTTTACTTTTTTCAATTGATCAAAGTATTTCTATCGAATAAAATAGCAATACGTCCTTTCAATTTTCCATACTTTCAATATTATTTAGATATTTGTATATTATCTTGAAATATAAGAAAACAATTTTAATGACTTATTATAACTAACATTCATGAGATATTTCAACTGATTTAATATCCATTACTTAACACGCGTGTGTCGAATTAGCGACAGTTTAGCAAACGAGCCCTTCGCGTTTCTTGAGTTTGACGAAGAAATTATGTAGATGATACTCATAATGGTCGTATCTACATAAGAAAGTAATACATTAATTTCATGATCGCGTTTTTAAACAGAAGCCAAAATGAACGTCCGCGCCCCGGGCGCGCATTACTGGCATCCACATGCTACGGTTAAATTTAGTGATGCCACGTTTCCATTGCACGACGATGTAATGAGTCTTTTGGGTAACGGATACTATTATATAGATATTGCTAGTACGATAAAAAGGTGTGAAAGGTATTTTTTAAGTGACAAAATGTAATTCACATAGATATCAATCAATAAAATTAGTTGACATATTATATTTTTTTTTTTAAAGAGGGTACGGCATCTTTGACATTAAAAGATAATTAGAATAATATACGATTTTTTACATAATAACACTACCTAATAATTATTACAGAACGCGGTCTTTCCGAAATAAAACTTACAAAAATTTGCCGTTCACGTGTCGTCTATATAATGGAGACTAATCAACGGCTCGCGCAGCAATCCGATCCCCGCAGGGCACGAGCACTGCAACTAGATCACCTGGATAATTCTGACTGTACACCATTCTATTTTCTCAAAACAAAAGAAAAATAGCACCGTTAACGTGCCGCGCGTACAATGGAGACCTATCAGCGCATGATTGCCGCGATGCGGTCCCCGCGGGCGATTATTTGCCGCACTTCCACCAAATTGCGCCCGTTCGTGCGCACGCGCTATTATGCCCGAGAATGTCGACTCTCAATGAAAAGCCTTGTTAGACGACTCGATTTGAATCATTATTCCTACGCCGAGAAATTAACGCAAAAAATTTGACGAAACGTGGCCGGTCGAAAGGTCTACCGCGAGGTGGGGTGCCTATTCTTGCCAAAAACGCTAAATTATTTGTAAAGTATCAAAGAAAATGTATCCCTATTTCATTTAGTGGAAAAAAAACAGATTATTAACGTTAGGTACATGTTAGAAGTGTACTTTCTATACAATTCTACTTTCTCCGTATAGTCAAAGTATCATAAGCATAATATCAAAATAGGACAAACCGATTTCAAGTTTACGAAAAAGAAACGGGAAAATAGACATAAATAAATATTTTTGTATTAAGTGTATTTATTTAATGCTTAGAAAGAGTTATCACAAGATCAACGACAGACACATCAATTTTGTTTATTTCTACAGATGTATCGATATAAATAGCTTATGTAACTTTATGTAATATTACTACTTTCGATTTTGATGATTGGATTAGCCGTATGAATACTTCCTCTAAATATCTAACTCATGCCCATTAAATTTGATTTTTAAGGGATAGACGGAGTGAATGTTTCCATTTTCCTTCTCACGTTGTTACATTTTAAGGACAAATGTTAATAATTAATTGTATGCACAAATCTATGATATTATGCATGTATTAATTATTTCTCTCAAAGGGTTTACCTAGCTCTCGATCACATAAGACATTAGACATTAACAATTCAAAAGGCACTGCGAGGAGATTATTTTTCAAATCTTTTTAGTTATTTCCTTACTTCGACAGAAAATATATTTGAAATTTCTTCTTACTTACTCTCTTTGTAACCTACATAAGTAAAATTGTAAGCACAAATCTACGTCACTCAATCCTAGATAGTATATTTTTCCTTTCAAAATTCCTCCTCGTTCTCTGGATCAAATCAAACAGTAACTCCAGGAAGGAATGCGAGTAGCGGGCAGCAAATAATACCATTAAAGGATAAGTGAAACAGCCCACGTACGGGAAACACTTAATTCCGATACAGCACGTGCCTTGAGACAAGTGTAAGCAATGATTTCTGAAAGAGAACAGTCGTGAAGGCCGCAGGTAAACCATAATAATAGGATATTACGCCAACTGGACACATCAACTGTACGTTGGAAATGGAACAAACTGAGGAAGAAGTGCAAAGAGAGGGGAAATCATAATAAAATTAGTGACTTTTATGGAATCACGTTGAATACCGTGAACTTCATTAATTAAAAATTGTTGACGATAAGTAATAAAGTTAACTTTTATGTTTACTACAGAGTGGATTTTCATTTTTTTGGATACCAATAATACGTTAAGTTCTTAATAATTTAAAAAAAAACACCCACCAACATTATTTATAACACGTCTCTCTGGATTCTATCTATTGGTCTCTGGATCTATACTGGATTTACTTATAAAGTCTGAAAATAACGTTACTGCGAAGAGTTACGAATATGCTCTCGTAGTAATCAATTAAAATACTTGAAATTATAACAAAATTCAAATAACGACTATAAATTACCCGTGATTCCGCTCTCACTTTGTCATTTGGACCACCAATGTCTGCGGGGCGACTGCGTCGGGCCCAAGTGGTGCAGTCATGAACGAAATTGCATCTCATTTTGTTGCAGAACCTACCGGTTGCAATGATTGTGTACCAATTGACAGCTAGCGCATTACGATTGGAAATAAATAACAGTGTGTAAATATCATGAGACTGGAGTATAAACGCGAGGCTCGAATAGCGGATAAATAACCGGAACGACTCCCTTTGTTCGATTTTAAAGAGGCAATGAAAGTAGCGCACGCCTTAGGACAATCCGCTTGATCGCATTCTGTTAAATGTCACAGATTTTTAAAATCTAATGACACGTTAATACATAAACCAATGACAAATGCGTGTAACAAGTAGGTATCTGATGATACTCGTTTAAAGCCTAAGAAGCAAAATAAATACATATAAAATATAAATGAATTCGGTAATATAGCAAATGCAAAGAGATCAATGTGAAGAAAAAACGCTATGTAAAAAGTCAAGATAAAATAGATTAAATAGTAATTTATTACAAGCTTTTATTTACAACACTATCTTACAATTTATTTTCTACCATTTTATGCTTTAACAATGTTTTTGTCATCATACCATTACTTAATATACATTTACCATAATCTGAAAGATAATGATAAGAAATAGAATAGCCATAATTTCTCGAAATCCATCACTATCTGCTGGCGTATGTAATTTCAATATACGGCACTTATGAAAATTACATTTAAACGCAAATTATATATCATACCAGCTTAAGATAACACCTGACAAAATTATTAACTTATCACGCAATCTTGTAATTGATTATGACATCAAACATGCGTTTACATGGCATTTACACGCCTGTTGCGTGCATTACCGACCGTGACAGTACGGTATGCGTCACGCTCCGATATACCACGTGACGGTCGGCAGTGCGTGACAGTGACACCTGTTTTGACAGGATAATACAATAATTAAAATATTTAAAAAAATATGAATGACATTAGTTAACCGATAAAAAATTATGAATGACATTAGTTGACCTTACGTAAATACCTACACATACAATAATGGAATATACTACTCGTATGGCGTGATGTTAAAGTTTACTCATATTGGACAACCAACCTTTTGATTTAACAATTTTCCTTAATGAAATTGATGTAATGATCGACATGCACTTTGCCAGTACAGTATAATAATTAAACAATATATAGAGGTTTACTCTGAATAAAATATTATTGTACATGTAACATTATAATCCTATATTCAACTCAGTTAAGATTTAGCTGAGACACAAAAAAATCTACTTCACATGCATTTCCAAAAATTTTAATATTATGTCACAATAATTGAACACCAGAGTCGATTGAAGAAAGCCAAATCATTTGTAATCTAAAAATATAAAGCAGTATTATTTTGATCGTAGAGAATCTTTTAATTATTGATACATTTATTACAGACAACTATTTGAAGTTTATTTGTAATGTGTATGTGTATAATCTTTATAAATGCGATTACAATATTACCTTGTCACGAATAGGTGGCATTTAATTGACGGTATTTCACGGCAATTGCGTGCAATACCGAGCGTGACGCGCACGTGCCGGTATATCACGTATGGTAGGGGTGGGTGACAGACTGTGACGTCAACACTATTTTTTGTTTCATCACCTGTATTGCACCACAGTAACCAAAATGATAATGGGTTCTGGGGTTTGATGCCCGATCAGGCCGACATCTGCATAATCAATGGTTTCTCTTCTGATTTGAATGCACAAAATATTTGTAAATGCATAACATCTACTATAAGTACAGGAACATCTTGTGAGACTACAACAAGAAAATAAACAAATACATTTATATTCAAATATAAATAAAGTAAAGTGAGGACAGAGTAGAGTAGTTTTGGCTTTTTACATTTGCCTAGCTTCGGATATACGAGTAAAAGTATAGTAATTCTCTAAATGCCCAGAAAAGTCTTGAATTTATTTATTTTCAAACTTTTAAAGACGATTTAAGAATAATTTTGATTTTTATTTTTCAATATTCTCGTATCTTTTAATTGAGGTGAACTGATGTCACTTGTCGGGTACTGAGTAATAAGTAGACCATAATTTAATAGACATAGTTGTATAGGACGGCATTGGGAAAGAACATTATTTTACGCCGCAAATTCATATAGTTTCTATATCCCTTAAATATTTATTACTTACATACATACCTTGTGATTGTAATCGCAACAGATAAAAAATAGTTTCATCATAAAATTATCAACAATTTGACACATTAAATTATGGAAGATACAAAAAGATACCGATTAAGACATTATCAGAAGACGTCATTATCATTCCGCTGCCATCAATAATTTTGCAAGATACTAATATTTAATGTTACTGATATATGATTTTTATCAATTAAAGCACTTCGCATTTAAGTAATTGGGGCTCTTCAAAAAAGGTGCAAAAAGAGCTCTCCTTCAAAGCCGGCGATGCATTGGCGACTCCTCTGGTGTTGCAAATGTCCATAATATGCGACGTTGACTACTTTCCATCAGGTAGCACGTCTGCTTTATCGTCAGGTTGAAATACATAAAAAAAAATGATAATGTACGTACAATGTACATCCTTTTTCAAAAAGTTCATTAATTACAATTTTACTCGTCTACTTAGTATCCCCTTGGAATCTATTAATAGATATAGGTATTGATGTAGTGGTAAAAAAATTAAAGATTGCAGAACGATTGGTGATTCGGCCCCAGTGGCAACGGCGCCATGTCTAATGTATGCTTCATTCATGTATTCATGTAATGTGTTGTAAAATGCTGTTATGTACTGGTTTGAGGTGTGCCATTTACATCAATTTAGTCCTCAGGGGTAGCAAGGTAATCTTTGGTCACATAACAAGGCTTTAATATTGATGAAGCACATTTTGTTCCTTTGATAGAAGACAATGGTAGAAAGTAAAGAGAATATAACGTTATTATTAATTCTTATTTCCTCTAAGAAATAAAAAATAAATTCTTCACCTAGCTTAAGAAGAAAAGTATCAACTCTTCTCGCGCCCTAAGAACAGAAGAATGCTTACAAGATTAGCATAATTGCAGGACTTTTTTTATTAAAACTGGTTCCAAGAAAGTCACGCTCCAGTATTCTTTGCACAGGTTCATAGCAGGTGGTAATTGACACAGGTGTGGTGCACCACAGAGGTACAATACCGTGAAGGCGTTCCGCTCCGGTATACCACGTGTGAGATATGCCATCTTGTAGGGGTGGGTAACGAGCCGTGTAAACGTTAGCAATTCATTAGTGTTGTGACTTATGCCTCCGTAGCATAAAAGGGGAAATCGTAAAGAGTAACAAGTACTATGAAGATAAATAATGTAAGTTTTAAGTACTCAACGTATTATGAAGAGAGATGTGATTATAATTAGGCTATGTAATAAAATGCGTTACGAGGAACAAAGTCACTGACCAAGGTTGTCTAAAATTAGCAGTATAAGGTAGTAATAGTCCAAACGAATCGCCAAAGAAAAAGGTTCTAAGTGGAAAACGTCTTTTGGAAAATAGCTCAGTCTTGGACGTTCGATGCCATTAATTCAAATCCATAAATGCGATGCAGCATCATGCATGTTAAAACTCGGGGTTTTAATATCCGAAAGAAGACAGTTGCTAAACGTCAAAACACAAATCACTAAGCTAAGTATATTCACTAATAGGCCGGTATCCTTATTTCAAAATCAGGGTTAGCAAATAAACTACTTGCAAGCAATATTTTAAAACCATTCCAATATTTCTTCTTCCATCACCTTTTCACCTTTCGAATCTGTATTTGCAAACCTGTCTAAGCATGATCTTTAAACCCAATTACTTCAAGTAGGTACCTACTCAACCCGTACGTTACATAGGTGCCAATTCTATCACAATCTCAATTATTTCGTTGATAGCAACATCTTTGTTGCGCTGCCGTCAACGTGATTGATGGCAAGCGATTCTATAAAGAGCGTTTTAATTTTGGCAAATAGTATCCAGCCAATAGTATCAAAATTACGCACGTACTATTCGAGTTTCTTACACAGTAATAGAGTATCTATTTCCTTTCTCACAAGGACTTAAGCTGCGTGAGCAGTTATCTAAGAAAGCGTAGCCCATTGAGCATTGTACAGCCTTCATCGGGTTCTGAAGCGTTAAATTGGATTACCATTGTTTGTCATCTCGCCGAGAGCTCGGGTCGTTCCGGTCGTGATCGAGTCGTGAGCGAGTTTTTTAATTAGAAAAGATTTATAGAATGGATGATAGGTATGGCTCGTGTATAAATGGTACAATAAAACCTCACATTTTTTTTGGGTATAGAAATAGCTAACTAGCATGAAGCCCGTCGAATGTTAAGTGGTCACCTGTCACCAAATCCGATTAGACAGATTTTGAGAGCCCTTCATTGGAATACTTCAAATACGCAAACGAATTTCACTTACTTTTACGTAACTTTAATATTTGGTAGCGAAGTTAAACAAAATAAATATTTATTTAATATCGTAGTAAAATTATGTATTTTTACATTAATAATCATAATAATTAGTAGTGTACATCTAATACATAATTTATAGTGGTACTTCATATATTCTTTTTGTATCTACTTTAAGTCCTATAAAATCTACAAAGATTGAAATTTTAAAAATAAATTTAACGCGTTAATCGATGTAAGCTAAAATCATTCTTACTAATACCAACTCCATTCTCATCCGCTACTGGATCATCATCCCAAAAAGAGCAGACGCAACCTCCCAATCAACCCGTCACAGTTTTAATCAAGGGCTTGCGAATTCTATCGCTTCTTTTACTTTTGAATTCCTCTGCGACGTTATAATTGCGCTAAATAACAGGGCGGGGTACCTCAGGGTCTGATCTGAACAGTTGCATTTCGGTGGGCTTATTGTCTGCTATAAACTGGCCCTATTTTAATTAAATTAATCTTTAAACGGTTCATCTCTTTGTGATTTGTGTTTATATGTTTAATATGTATGATCGAAACTTAATCATATTTATATCGCATAGAAAGGAAATTTGATTAATATTTTTTTCAATAGAATGTGATTTTATGAAATATTAATAGTTTACTTATATTAAAATAATATTTAGAAGTTTCGCTTAAATCAACGTGCAATATATCTTCCTATAAATATTGAACTCCTTATTATTAAACGTGTATCAAATAGCTATTAAGATTTAAAAAATAATCCCCTATTTATGAATTCTTAGTGAAAGTCATATAGGTACATCTCCTATTAAAGAAAAATCGATCTTCAAAATTATTAAGGAAGCGTTTAAAATATATGAATATAGCCCATTATCTATTGCAGCATCACATCAGTATGGTTCTGTTACAGTCCGTTTAATTCCCGCACACAAACCCATAAGCTTTGTAATTATTTCGTAATTGGTGGGCCGAGCTGCCTCGGTAGCCGATACATCACGGCTCCAGATTAAAACTAAAGCCATCGCCACATGTTACTGAAATTTAGAAGAAAATTTTAAACGATTTAATAATTACATTTTTCATAAAAAAGTCATGCAAAAAAAAGTAACTATGTCTTTTAATTTACAGTACATAAAAATACAAATTTCAGAAAATGTATATATACTGAGCACGTTAATTAGGCGATTTTCATTTTCCATAAAATACTATGTATAATGTATATTTCATGTTCATAACTTACTCAAAAAGATGAGATTAAAAATCTTAATAAAAGTACTAAAAGGGACATGAAAGCTTTAATGATATTTAGTGCAATAAACTTATTCACAGGCACATTAGCGGTGAAATTTCTTTCGCATTAGTAAACCCGATTGCAAAAGGAATGCATCATGATGAATTTTCTACACTACCATAAAACACATCTTTACAAAAAAAAAGTATTTGTAAATATTTCAAATATATCAATATCAATCTAAACCCACCTTTATATCTCGTAACTCTATTGGTGATGGGGCTATAGCTGCAGGCTACGCGGCTGTTAAACGTCGGTTCTTTTAAATCAAGTCTCAAATAATAGTCTGTTTTAGAATAAAAAATAACGTGACAAACCATACGATACCCGTGAGATAGCAAGAGATATATGAATGCAAAATATAAGGTACCATATGCGGTTGTAAATTGAGATCGGTGGAATGTATTACAAGTTCTTTTTGACTTTTCATTATGTCAGGTTCTTTTGTTTCATGGTTTAAATTTTTGTAATTAAGTTAATTAAAAGCATCTGTCTACATACCGTGTTCATAACTAACGTTAAAAACTATTACATTAAAGCATAATTTTGACTCGAAAGAGAAGTTACTGGAATTTAAGCAAATATAAATGATAAATATGTTAAAGATGATCGACTAGCTGGAAATAGATTAACTTATGATACAATAATTTGCTGTATCAAAATTGTTTTTAATCTTGGTGATTACTTTGTTCTTAACACAAATATAATACATAAAAAAAACTAATTGCAGAGTTAAACTAAAAATGTATTGATGAACAATCATTTCATTTCATCGGTTTAAAATTCAAAGTGTACAGTCTCGAACGTTTTATTAAAAAGGATATAAGATAGATAAATGTATTAAGACATTTGAATTTATAAAGCCAATAGCTATATAAAAAACAGGATAGCATAGTTTACACCTCCACGTCGTATATGGAACAAAGATCGTTAAGATAGGGAAGGACATTGGACAAGAAGCACGCTCTAGAACGATAATAAAACTAATACTATATTGCACGCCTTTACGTTGTTCAGTTTGGACGCTGCGTAAACAGCGAAAGTTATTCACTGAACACATTTTTGTCTAAGTACACAATATTTTACTACTACAGAAAATATTACTTTGATCGTTACCTTTGAGAATCTAATATATTTACAAAGAGTATGTAAAATTTAAAAATTTAAAATATAAAGAAATATCTCCTTAAATAATTTATTTTTCATTTGTTTTCAATATATTCATAACTTTCGAAGACAGCCGTAAAATGAACACAAGACGAGAAATGAAATATGTAATTAACATAGTACGTACGTAGGATGTAGTCTGTGATAATGTTACATTGTAAAGTCCCTGCCAAGATTAACTAAGATGGAACTAACCTAGTGTTAATTTGAGCTAAGATGGGATTGAATGCCTTATAAGCCTGAAGTTGCATTACCAATTACACTGGCTCATTTGATCTCATAATTATTTATACGGTGAATGTTACACTTCAAACTAAGGCGAGAAGTAAGGTCTAAGGAATTCAATTAAGAATTTTATTGCACGGCGAATAAACACAAAAACATGTTCCGATCTGGTTACAACACGAAATAAAAACACTTAATTTATCCACCACGTCCGATCAATTATGCAACACGACGCGAGTGTGTTACCACGTTTTATATGCATTACTGGTTTTGCTTGGAGATGCTCGACAAAATGGTATAGAGGAATTAGTAGATCGTAAAGTTATCGATGTTACCGTTACGTTGTATAGAGTAGGAGCTGTCAAATAAATCAATAGCGAGCATGCCAACGAGTATAAGTTCATTCATTCGTTCAGATCGATGCATGGTGATCTCGAGATTAACGTCTGACGGGAAAGTAGAATTTTAAGCATCTCCCCAATTGTAATTAGGCAGTTATTTATGAATAATTAATCAACAAGTACTTTTAAATAGTTAGAACTTAACGACCCGATAATAAAAAGGGCGTAATAGAGATCTAATTGTGATATTTAAATAACAATGATAGCCTATGTGTTTGAATATTAGTGCACCAATTACGTATAAAAACTTTACCAAATTCACATTTATCAATAGTCGGTACATAATAATACAGTTATTTCACGTATGAAAAAAGATTGCGGTCATATGAGCATACCCTGAGGTACTCCTATTCGCCGGCAAAGAATTAATCACCTACAATCAATTTCAATTCATATCTCGCCGGCAATAATTAAGAGAGTACATAAAGATTATCTCTCGAATTAAAGCACGCACCAGTTGCCTATGTTTTAGAGGAGATAAATGAGTATTGGTAGGTACCGAACGTATTAGCATTCCGGATTTACCGTTATCCGATACAGATTCTTTGTCGGGCTTATTAATAAGCAAATCTACGAAACTCGTCTGTACTTACATGTACATTAGCGACTACCTCGAGGCACTTGACTCAATTTAAGACAGCCTTTTTACGTAGTGAAACACATAAATGCAATTATCGATCATTTCCTCCTTCTGATCTCCGACATGCTGTGTCTAACAAATTATTTCCTTCGTACATATTTTTTTGTTTTATTTAAAGGTATACTTTGTGTTCATGTGGATTCCGTTTATTTACAACCTAGATTAACTTAGATTAACTTCAGATTTACCTAATTTAATGCGCCATATTTTCGAATCATCGCAGAAAAATATATTGGTAAATAGCAATACAAATTGAATAAATTCAACAAAATATTATGAAAGAGTTACTTAAAGCAACGATTGTAATAAAATTACTTAAAGTAATAATTATAATTGTTATTTAGCAGGTATTGACACAGTAATTAAAGATTTCATATTTAGACATTATAAAATATAAATTTGGAATTATCGTGTTATATATAAAATCACAATAAATTTGTGTAACACAAATATTAACTAGGAGTAGAAGCACGTCTTATGACATGGTTGTTATGTTCTAATGTAGGTTTAATATATTGCATTTTTCAAGTTCTTTAGAAATTTCATGAAAGTCCGTAACATTATAAAAATAAATGAGACTCATTACCACTATTAAAAATATTATGAATTGTTATTGTTAAAAATGTCTCACGAATTTAAACTGCGAGCAGCGTCACATACCTCTTGAAGATTTTTATAACAAATCAAATAAATAATGATTATTTTTATCTATGTTTTAAGTGCAAAATTATTCAGTGACACGATTAATAGCTATGACGGCCTGAGAATTAAGTTTTTATCTCATACCGCTTCTTGATTGATGGAATTGAAAGCCATATCAGTCTTTTCCTTGAATAATAATCGGAGATCGATTAAAATAATAGAAACTTCACCCGATCAGGGAGCCAACTGATAAGCGTCGGTGACTTTACGTAATTCATGGATTGTTGGTAGTAATAATATTAAAGAGTGCTTAATTGCATCCTTATCTCAGTCGTAAACGAGAGAGACTCGGTCGGTGAAATTCAAACACGATTATTTTACAAAAACTCTTATGAAATAAACAAGTTGATCAGAATGAAGCCATAAATTGTCGAAAGCGGCACTTTTAGTCTCACGTCTAACAAATTAACAAGCGATTAAGCTACCGATTTGGGTTAGAAATGCTCTCGATGGAACATTAATGGGACCCAACAAATAACATTGATAGGGGAGCTACAATCGGGAAGAAAACTTTAATGAGTTAAGTAAATATGGCATGACTTTATGAAATACACTAAGTTATTATTGCGATTGTTATTAGCCTTTCGTACATAAGTACTCCTCAAATTGTGAAACAATAAAATTATTGACCTTTTGCTACATACATAAGCTACAAAGGTGACTTTTGCGCAATTCGAAAGAACTTTTGAAAAGGGCAAACGTTTTAAGTTCTATTAAGACTTTATAAAGAATTAAATATTCTTAATTTTAATAAATATGCGAACAACTAACACCTTTTCTATCTGACTATACCTCAGGTGACTGAAATGACCGTCAGATACCTGATAGTAACATTTTTGACGAAACACATGATACGTTGCCACTTGCTTGAAGATCTTTTGAGGGGTAGGTCTAACAGTAAGTCATATTGAATAACATGTTATAAAATGAGTTACAAGTATTTCTTATTAATGTGTTATGGGATATTCGACCTACATATTCGCTACGGAATAAAGTACTAATATCTTTAAAATAATAAGTTTCTTAAGTAACTCAATGACTTACCTATCTATATTTATAAAGACGTATTACGGTTCCAGAGACTTGTGCCAGACGGACAGATTGAAAAGGCTCAGTAATACGGATTGGTTTTCTTTTTTTAATAATATAGGAGTAGCAGACGAGCATGCAGTCCTCATGATAGTAAGTGGCTACTGCCCCCCATGGACATCTGTAATCAACCCCAAATAGGATTAGAGATCCTACCTGAGGTCGGCCACAGATGCGCCGCTATTCCTAAGGACTAAGCTTGAATGCCTCGGAAAAATATGTCTCCCTTATTTATTAACCCTTCAAACCAGAACACAGCATCACTTAACACTGCTGTTATGAGGCAGAAATAGGTGTGGCGGTGGTGCCGCCGGAGTGGAACCACGAAGGGTTCTACCACCTTCTAACGTCTAACGTATAGGCATACGAAACCCTAAAAAACAAATAAAAATTTTGTTTGGACGACTTTGTATGACAACGTAGGTATCTATATTTGTCAATACGATAACTTACGACTTGATTGATTGAGGTATTTTTAATGAGATCTAGATATGGGAGGAAGAAGCCTATCTACCGAATAACATCGGCGTAATCCCTATCATATCTTTACAGTAGGTAATTATTTATTTTTTTGTTTTACCGACTGTTTTCGGTAACATCTTTGACGATGGATTTACGACGGATGTGTTGCCCGTACCTATGTTACCTATTCGTAATTATGTAGCTGAAGTAAGTATATGTGATTTTACAAAATCACATAAAAGTTTAAAGAGTGAACTTTTAAGATATTAATAATTTTAAAAATAGATACTTCGTATTATTCTTTTATAACGGATATTTGTAACCAGTGTATGAATACCTTACTTACATAATTATCTATATCTAATGATATGTGTAAGTTTCGTTTATCCTTAAGATTATAAAAAAAGAAAGAAAACGTAAGGCCGTAACAAGAAATCCTAAAAGATAGCCGAATTATCATTATCGGTGAAGTAAAAACCGGTACCGGCGACAGGAAGCGCTCACTGTTCAATCAATTCAATCTTTGTATTGCGAAACTCGCTACCATTTCGAATACGTGAGAAACCAAAACACCGACAGTTTGGTGACATTTATACCGAAACTAAACTCAAACTAATGATTAATTAATATTATTAATGTAGACAGTGATAATTTATGGCTTTATAGCGCTGTTTCCTGAAGTGTCAAAATGGATGACGTTAGCAATAGTGCAAGTTATTATGATAATTTTGAAAGCAATAAAAATGTAGTAAATCATCGAAGAAATTCTAAGATTTGAAGTGTGAGAGAACTTACTGAAGGAAATACACAAGGATAAGTGCCAAGTGCGTATTGGTAGACTTCACATACCTTTGAGATTTCTTTTTATAAATCTCACAGGTATCCTCACGATGTTTTCCTTCACCGTTTAGCAAGTGATAATTATTTTTTAATACGCGCGGCCTGGGATTTGAACCTCGGGCCCCTCGATCGACAGGCCGAGTTTCTTAACCACTAGGTTATCACTGACATGTGATGACAAATTTAATTTAATATTGCCTATTTTTAATTATATTGGATTTAAAAATTACATTGGATAAAAAATTCGGGACATTTAATCTCAAATTTTTGTAATCGATACAACTGTATTTATAAAAAGGTTTCATTGTGTATCTATATGGAAACTTAACCATTGGCCATACGTCTTCAAGAACCATAGTATTAGCATACATATTGCTCCAGCAATTTGCTTTTAAGGACTGTTTTACACTTTGTCTCTAACTTGAACCGGATCCTGTTGGACTGGTCTGGTTTGCAACCTGTCTTTATGAATAAGTATATCAAGGGGTTGAATTCTTACAGTTAAAATATTTACCAATTATAAGTACATCTTTAGCTACTGTGACTATTAAATTGTAAACATGTATGTTGACTTACTCATTGAGAAATAATACATTAACAAATACGTTAGTATACTTATTAACATCGTCAATAATTTAATCTACATTTTCTGAATAATGTAATAAACTAACATGTTTTTTTAGGTTTATTATATTGAGCTCTTCTTTTTATCTATGTTAATGGATGGTCTCTTGATGTAGTTACTGCCTTATAAAGTCTTAGTAGCATACGAGTATTTTCCTGTAACGACTTCGCCGTATCATTTGTTACAAGCATTTCCACTTTCGAGATCATTGGACTTTCTGGAA
This sequence comes from Epargyreus clarus clarus, assembly GCA_014595695.2. Classification (NCBI taxonomy): domain Eukaryota; kingdom Metazoa; phylum Arthropoda; class Insecta; order Lepidoptera; family Hesperiidae; genus Epargyreus; species Epargyreus clarus. Next base: position 3,422,280 of record JACTTY020000026.1, read on the forward strand.
TAATGTGAAGTTACATTTCAATTCCTCAACCCAGGCCGTGTCCACCTGGCAGGACGTCCCACGGTGGGACTTCCTGTACAGGGTCTTAATTTGATAACCAGCCCCGTTATTAGCTTCACAAAAGTCATCAATTCCTCTTTACAAGATTATTTCTTTATTGCCATCACATTAAATAAACCCTGGCACAATTTGATCTCAATGTTTAAAGCATTAGAATTGCGGCTACAGTAAATTATCACCAGGAAGCTGCTTGTATATTAAATAAAATTATAGTCATTTTTCAAATACCGCTATTTCGAGGAATTTGGTAGTCATAATATTTGAAAAGTTCAATATTATGAGCGTGAGAAGTGTAAATCGGGCAAGCGTTTTATTAATGTTACATTTAGTTTAATTTACTAAGCCCACAGTAAGGTTCTTCATCATAATTACATGCAGCAAGTTATTCTTTGATCATTCGATTAGCCGCGCCACAAATTAATTACTAATAAAGAGCGCGCGAGAAAAATATGCTTTATCTAAAGCCGTGACATTCAAAGTCTATAATGTATTCATAATCTCGCGTGGGCGTGTTTCATTTCGCTCCCACTGTCTTACTACGATAACGTTGTAAAAAAGTAACAATAAATTATTTTCCGGACGGCTACCAACCTGGCTTTGAAGTACGCGATGAAGATTACTCCAACCAATTTATGACAAAATTTATGGAACCAACTTTTCATTTAGAAAAATAGCGATAGTGCGCCAAATTGGTCGGTGCCTTTCAAAACCTGCTCGGTACGTGCAACTATCGTGTATGTCAATAATTGGTTGATAAATCAATGTTCTAGACTATCGGTTTATGTGCTACAAGTTTTTAAGAAACGATTTCTTCTGAATACCAATGAATTAGCGATTAGTTGAGATATAATGAGAACTGCCAAAGGGTATGTTCCCACCAAACATGTTGAAAACGGCGAAGCATACCGCTATTCGACAGCAATTAAGGAATAGAGAGCAATTAAGTATAGTAGAAAATGAGAGCAATTAAGAACAAGGAAAATACAATGATCGTAATATATCAAAAACTTCAATAAAAATCTGTCATCGAAGTTGCGTGTTTATTATTACAGTTAATCTTTAAGCATCCAAAATTAACTAAAGTCAAATGAACAAATATAACAGGACGTAGGTAATAAGGCTATTGATATAGATCAGATTATATTTTTTATGATGTCTTACGTACATTGAAAAGCTATTCAAATCATTAGACTAAATACCTAATATAATTTTAACTAACATAGTTCTTAAGGTGCCTACTAACATATTCATATGGATTTTAATTGTCTGAAATAAATAAATTATTATTATTATTATCATTACTACTAACGGACGAATACTTGTAAAACTAGAATCAACACCCAATAAACATAATGGAACAGTATAAATCGTATTTGTATTTGAGACCATAGCTGCGATTACTGGACCGATATTTACAGACGATCGCGTCACGAATAATCGTGGATGGGAATTGCTACTAATAAACCACTATCTATCACTGGCACGAATTCCCCTATTTAATGCCTAATAGATACTCTAATCTGTATACATTAAGATAATAAACGCACTTTTCAGTAATGTCAGATAAACAATAATTTTAACAAATTCTTTGATAAGTATAAATTGTATAGATTGCTTATTAACGACAGGAGTAATGGTGATTCTTAATTTCAAAGTAAAGATTTTTTTTTATCTAACGATATAATCATAACAGTATAATAAATAACTGGTTATGATACAAACGACATTTAAGAAAAATTCAAAACGTAATCAGCCCTACATCATCGAAAGTAAGAAACAAAATATTCAACCCACTTGATATTATTTTTATGTACGTCATATTGACTCAGAGATGTGCCACGTAGCCACTAATATACAGGTTGCCGAAGAAATTCAATATGGAATGTCAAGTAATGCGGTGAAATATGAGTGAATTGTTTGCGGTGAATATGAATATGAGAAGGTTACGCGATTCGAAGGATACGCACGAGTTTAGATCATGGGCGAGGTTAACGACGAACTTGAATGTCACAACTAGTGTTACTTTGCATGATCTATAAATTATTGAATCATTATATTTTATTAAATAAGGGAGAATTTATTGGTATCATAGCGTATTGATTGGTAGGTGATAAAATTGCTGTGCTGTTGCGGCGTTGTGTAGAACGTTTTATCTATTTGAAAAGTGTTTTAAAATTTCAGTTTTATATTTTAAAACAAGTTTGAACGGATTATGTGATATATGGAATATGGAAATAAACGGATATATGGAAATAAAAAGTAACTAAATAGAGCTAAAGAATTTAAAAAATATGTAGATTTTATTTTAATAAAAGTCAAATCTATTGTATATACATAAACAAACCTTTAAATGAATGCTATTTATTTTGGCATATATAAGGCAGAACGTCAATCTCAAAAATGCTTATACTTGAAATTAAAACGATTTATATTTCTTGCGAAAGAAACTTGTTACTGGCGCCGGACTTAACATATCAAAGGACCGAAAATCTTTTTTCAATCATTAGGAAATAAAAAGTATGATAAATTATACATGTTCTGTTATTCGCTATGCTATTTAATGATTTATAGCATTTATTATGATCAAACCTGACATACGACTGACGTACGAGGCATCTTATTTATTTAGCCGCTTGATTTCCGCGCTTGTTAAATCAATCTCAAGTAGGACATTTTTATTTTATTTTTTATCATCATCATGGCGTGATCATTCGCCGGCTTCGGTTGATTTTTAACGAGCATCATTTCAAATAATTATCAAATTAAGTTCTCAAATACTTGAGACAAATCTACGTTAATAAAAACTTATAAAGTCTTATAAAGTCATCATAGCTATTATCCGTGCGAATTTGTTCCCAGGCTTTTAAGTTCGTGGTTTAAATTAAGATGTTTTCAACTTTATATACTACAACTTACAATTCAGAATAATATTATTCGGTATGAGATATACGATCTTCTTTATTTAATTTTACAGGCTCTGTTATTTACGACATAAGCATTATGAGACTTGCTTAATTATTGCGAGAAAATCATAAAATCTCACATTTGTCATTTTATAACGACAAAATACTTCCGACGCAAAATTACGGATAAAGAGGAAGCTGCGGTATGTGATTTAAATATATTATAGCTGTACGCCTAAATGCCTATAGAAAGCAAAAGTAAGCTTCTAATGAGTTTAAGTATTTCGGTATGAGTAGGTACATATTATGAAATGAAAAACAAATAAAAACTACTGTGTATTCACTAAACGTAATTATCACTTTCTAACATATTGAAGTCCATTCTCCCACATTCAGTTTTATACAAAAGTCGATGACCAACGCGGATCTAGTTTGATTAATAAAGGTTTACATATTGTAGACCCGCTAGGTGGCTAATGCATTTGACCTTCCATCTACGGGTGTTAGCGTTTGAACTATGCTCTTAATATTCATCCACAAATCACCAGCCAAACGTTTCCCATTACCCATCAAGCGGCAGTCACGACAAATTTTATTAGTATTAGAAGCGATCCATCAATTCGTGTATGTATTTTGATGCCCACTACCATTACCGTATCTTTTGGGAGCGTAATATTTAAAAGAGTAGTACCACAGTATTGGATGTTGAACCAATAATTATCGCTGTATCTCTGATCGATGGTGCAGCGAGTGAACGTGTGATGTATAGAGGCACGTCAACTATCAAATCGTTATAACTATAAACACTCATTTCACAATTAACAGATTATATTTGAATATATTTGCGTCAATCTACAATAGCATCACCATAAATCTAATTATCGTTATTTTGTATATCGTTATATTTTATATGGGCAATGTTTTTGTGATAAATCGATGTGCGTCTAATGACAACACATCAGTAACGACGAAAGTCGATCGTGAGAAGTTTATGTAACTGCATTTTTATTGTTAGTTCATATTTATTACACGAATACAAGATTCTAATATTATGTTCATTGACTTCTTAATCGCTCTTATTTTTTTAGATAACATAATTTTATTATCGTCAATTTTCAAAAGTCAAGGAACATAATTTTGATCACATCCGTATTATGCTGGTATATTTTTATTTTCTCACACTTTTTAGTATTATATTTCCCATAAGGTCTGGGAATCGGAGCACCGTTACGTCGACAACGGACGTCCTGACTGTTTCTTGTTCTATTAGCATAATCTGACTAATCAATTTATTCTGTTCTCAAATTTACACGCGTGTTTTATCGTTTTTAAGAAAGTGAAAACAACTTTTTGGTATATGGTGTCCATTTGGCCTAACGACCGATTGCTGTGAGAAATTCTCACAATAGCTTGTTTTATGAATACCAATTTACACGTATTGATTTAGATAACATCTTTGTAGATATTTTTTTGTTTCATTACAAGTTTCATGTTATAATTTCCTTTTAACGGTTTGCTTGCTATCTTGTAGTGATGAGTGTGTTTTACTACTTTTTCCTTTTACTTATTTTCATCGTTATTAATTATTCGTAACCGTTATAGTACGTTGACATTAATGACTGGTCACTTGTGGTGGTATTCATTACGACCACCAAATTCCGGTTCAATTTATAATATAGATACAGGAGGTATATAAAAGCAAAATAATTGCTTCACAATTAAATAGTTTTAATTTTTTATAATTAGGTGCTTCAGAGTTTTCGATGGCATATTTAATTTCTAATTTACATTATGCGTAGTTTAAATTTTGTACTTACAATTTTATTCTTTGATTTATTGTTCTTCGTACATCAAGGGCAAACATTGTTAGGGATCCGAATAGGATAGTATAGGTTGGTCTATACTTTAAGCCCTTTTCGCTTTAAATACCTCCTGTACGTGCCCTGCAGTGGGACCACAATGAGTTAATTATATTTATGAATGTTATATCCTTATGTAAGTAGTACAATTAACATAAGTACCTACTTCCTACTACACTGTACAAATATATAGAAAAAGTAGCTATGTAGTACGTGCCACTTGATCTCGAGATCGTAATTCGAGTCGTCACGGTCAGATTCACGCATTTCTATTCCCATATCACGTGATATTGAAAACTACATACACGTGTGAAATAGTTCGACTGTTAGGCGAATAATTTGATATCTTAACTTAAACATTGTTTCTGTATTTCTCCTGTTAGGTAATTAATTTACCTAATGGTATTATTGTAATGATTGGTCTTTACCAATTCTACTATTGCAATTTTTAAATATTGTTTGGACGAGAATGGCTTTCTTATTTCTAATGTATTTCTAATTTATGGGCGTGCCAAAGAATTAGACAATAGATATAAATAGGCTCAAAAACATTACCCTCTACAGTCAGGAAAAACAATGTGTGTACATTTTATTGTGCGTATTATGCATGATTTGCATTATACTCGTACATATGCATAACTCACGTATTTTACGCAAATTGGCAATATTTTGTTACGCTGCATATTTATTCAAGAGATTGACTCTATGTTTTTATGTCTCAGACTACAACATTATATTCCTCAAATTCATCATTCACTTTGCTTTTTTTGTCGGGGTATAAAAAAAATTGTAACGATAAAACGCCTATTCGCATAGATCCTAAATTATAACGCGTTAGCGAACTTTTTTATTTAACCACATGTCAATTTCCCCATTCATAGTTTTTTGTTCCAATGAACAGGTATCCACTAAAGTTTTTTTCAAATTTGCACCCCTTGTTCAACGGTTTTAAGGCCTTTATGCAATTTGGTTAATGATGCAATGGATTGCGGGTTTCCTGTCCTTTTTATTTTTATTGCATTAGTATAAGTGTTGTTTTTTGATCCTCGTGTTGTAAAACTTAGTGGAACATATTGGCAAATGTTTTACAAGCTTTTTATTCATTTGCTACGTTGCTATGTAAGGGTATAAAAGTTGACAAAAACTATTTTTATAGAAAAAAATAACTATAAGATAAATTGGCTTCAAGATAGAATGTAGACCATCGACTATGAACATTTGCAACACCAAAGGAATCTCCAGAGCATCGATGGCTTTAATGGAGAGTTCTTTTTGCAACTTTTTTAAGAGTCTCATATCAGTTTCACTGAATACTAGATGATCAACGTTCACTATTAGGTTTATATAAAAAATACCTAAGGAACCTAAGGACTGCGGACACTACTAAGGGCTACTAAATAGATGTGTAAGAAGCTTAAGGAAGTACCCATATAAGGACGCATCCAGAAGCAAATGTAATACCACCTGTTGAACACAGCACCCCGCAATCCAGCCACAAATCACATCCATAACAAACAGCAAATTGGTTTTCTGTAAATAATTATATTTTATTGGCCGCGCCGCTCGTTGTAGCGATAACGCCGTACACCATTATTTCACGTGCCACCCATGATAATAAAGTGTGTATTCGATATTGGTACAACCAAGAATGATTATTTAATACCTTCAAGTTTGATTGTGAAAAACAGTGATTATGGAATAAATAAAATCCCTTATTATTCAAACGATAAACGATTAAAATACGTAGGTTTTATTTATAGTCTTTTTCATTGTACAGATTGATTTAATCTTCCTTGAACTGTAAAAACTTACTGCGTGTTTAAGTTTAAATATCCAAAAGTGACATAGTGAATGTGTTTTAATATATTAATCTATAATAATAGTACATTTTTGTTACACTAATATACTGTAGAGCTTTTTATAAATAGAAAAAATAATATTTTGACTAAAGTTTTGGACGTTTACTTATATGCATAGAGATAATATTTTTTATCAAATTAAATTGATATTGAACTTTATTTTAAATATACTTTAAATTAAACACCATTTTCCATTGCACTCTTCACTGATTCATCGTATAACTAACTAGTAGAGCGAGTGAACCCTACAGCTGTGATACATCTGTCTTTGTTTGTTAATAAATTTAGAATTGAAAGTGGAGTAACTGAGGAAATCGCGATATATAATATATGTTAGTTTGCCTCGGGCTACGCGCTGCTCCGACGTAATGTATGTTCCTTGGATGTGCATAAATTTGCTCTCAAATTCTATTAAAGCTTAGTAATACTAACGTTTGAGTAAAGCTATGTGTTTATAGTAATAGTAGTTTAATGAATTTGCATAGGTATATTAAAACCAACGTTTAAATAAAACACATATTCAACAAATATATTTTTTTGTGACTTCAGTTTTAGTAGTCCCAGAGATTAATTAAGTATTTCTTTATTTTAACGAGTACTGTCTTGCCCTTCCTAATAATAGGAGTTTAAACACCTCTATGAAAATCTTTTACAAATATGCTCTAAATCTTTACCTTTACCTACTGTTTAAGGCACCGCACTAAAAAGTTAAAGTTCCAAATAAGATAAATTAAATACAAAAATCAAATATCGTCGGCTAATCTGCATACCGCTGTAAAAATGTTTAAATTAAAGACCGCGGTATCGTTCCATTTCCATATAAATATTGCAATTACTTAACGCAAGATAGCACAATCTCGTTGCGTAGTGTTTTACTTAAAACGCTAACTTATGATTATGCATGGCACGAGTAAATCTAAGTTTTTTATTAGCTACTCGTAATTTAATTTAAATTGAGTGCCATTTCTGAATAGAATCAATAATAGTTTTTATGTAAATATATTTAGATTAGGGTGATTTCAATACCAATACGATCATAATCTCCAATATATTGTATGTCAAAACAGGAAATCAATTTTTATGATATAAAACTAACATATATCTTTATGGCAATCACCTATCTCGTGGTAAGTGACTGCTCAAGAAGAAGTTCTTTAATTAACGCGAAATAAGGTCGAAGCTCTAACTGAGATCAGCAAAATGCAATGCTATTCTTCAAAACTAAATTGGAACACATCATAGGATATGCCTAACACGCATGTTACATGTAGTGGTCTATAACAGTATACTGTTTTAACGTGGTAAGAACGTAAGAGCCGTTTTTTTACTTTATTTTTATAATACTCACCCGTTTATTGATAGTAAGTAATCAAAATACAAAGTTAACATTTAATGGCTATAATTTAAAACACGTAGAGACCTTACTGTGGTTATAATTAAAGATTGAATATAAATTGGGATTATAGCGACGAAAATTAGGTCTCTTACGATAAAAATGTTCAAAGAGCACTAAATTAGCAATTTATGGCCTGGATCACTTAAATACTGCAGCATAGCAGTTGTTTTTTGTTTCATTACAATTAGGTGTACCTATTATAAATAATTATAAGGTAATTAGGTAATTAATTATGACGGAGTTATGAAATCATCTTCTTACTTCAAAAAATATTTAGTTAAACATAAACTTGAAATGCTTTATAAACAACACTAACCAGTGTGATGGGTTTCATGAACATACAAATAGATATATGTATATAGAAACACACATACCTGGAACTGGCAGGCTTTTCTGAACATTCATTACAAACATTTCTTATTCGTCCGTAAATTCTCGCTATTTGAGCTCTTCTCGCTTTATCATACAATGGTAAATCTATTCGTTATTATTATCGTTGTTATTGTCGTTCGTTGTTATTACTATTATCTATTCGTTCAAACGATTTCCCAGTCATTTTTTCAAGCAGACTTTAAGCCATAGTAAGATTAATTTGCTAAACCGTTCGTAGCAAAGCGGGATATGCTCGGACATCAGCCGAAACATCGGATTCCTGAACAAAGACTGAATAGCCTTAAAAATTTTGACCCGGAATCTACTACGTGTAGGCACTACCTTGTTTGACACGCGGGTCATTTTAAACGTGTTTCTCACCTATAGCGCGAAGTACCATCTAATTGCCGATTTTGTGACCATATGAACAATAGGTGATTACGCCTTTGTAGAAAGCTGGTAGCGCCGCGGGGCGATCATTGTGTTTGTGCGATCACCTTCAGTTATCGAATAATCGTTTTATGCGGAATCAATTAAACATCGATTCAAAGGCTAACAAGCCAACATCTGTTTTCAATTAATTAACCCTCTATGAATAATCGATTGATCAAGTCAACTGTTAATCGATACCCATATGCTCGATCATGATTGAATGCTGGATTGTTCTACAAATTTATTAACACTTCGTAACAAAGCATGGATGCAGTCTGTATTAATGGGAGAAAATGTATCCTTTGTCAATTTAGATTTTAAACCATTAATTTTGTTTTTCTATTCATTTCCTTTTTTATAAATTTTGAAATTGGAAGGATATTTTGAGATGAAACTTTTTCAACGATACACCTCTTTCTAGCGACTAATACTTAGCTGTGTTAAATTGTACTGTGTTCTAGTTTAAAGGATGTAGCAAGTTCACCTCTTTGCACTAGAGACATTTGTAACTGTTTGAAGTCATTTCAGGGATATAGTCCGCGCCAAACTGCTAGTCCGCTCTGAAATTGTTGCGACCAGGTGTAATGATACAATTTTCTTATGGCGACGCCATTCATTTCTATATTCAGAGCGGACTAGCAGTTTTACGTGGACTATAACAGCGTTTCTGCTGCCGACCTCGGATTGGATCTCACTTAGGTACTTAGAGTTGATGACGGATACTCTTAGGCGACAATAAGCACTTCCACCGGTCGATTGGACGCTTACTACCTCAATTTCATTAAGAGAACCCTTTTACTAGACTGCTATCTTCAATATTCCGTACCATTCTGCATCAAAGCGTATCTTAATGACATTCAAACAGACTACCAGATACAAACATTACGAAAGCCGGTAAACACATGTGCATAAAGTAGCGAAATTATTAGTTCATAAACATAATATGCTAATGAAGCGACTTTATCGAGACCTACTTTATCGTAAGCCTTTATTGATACACCTACGATACGAAATCAAAAGTTAAGTGAAAAGGTACCGTAGTTGAAGGGCAACACACCTATCTGCCTGATGGGGATTGATTATTAAATAAGTGTAAATATAAACGCTTTTTACACTCATCCATTCCCTGTATCGTGGGTGCCATGAACATACACAGATATGAAGATATAAGCACCCAGACCCAGAAGAGATACCTAAATTAATCATTTAGATATCTGTCTGGCCGGGGATCGAATCCGGAACCCTTTACGCGTCAGAACGGTATGGTGACCGCTTCGCCACGCCTCGTCTTAACAAAATACTCAAAACTTTTACTTCTAAAACCATTGACGCAGTCTGATACACAAACATCTTATTAATAACGCTTTCTTCACTATGTATTGTACATTTTTTGCTCACTATAGGTAGCTAATTTGTATTTATGTTCATATTTTTTAACAAATAATAGTGTCAAAATAGAAACTTCTTTCGAAAAAGTAGATCTTTCGGAAGTTCGACTGTGGCTGTGACACCTGTTTCCTCTTTACATTCGCAACCCACGCTTATGTGTTATGTCCAACATAGAAACGTTAGTGATCGAAAAAAACTGTGGATATTTATCGATGCTTGTTATTTCTTCCACTTTTCCCAGAAAGCCTTAGCTTTCTTACACGAATTTTCTAAATTACATTAATATTTATTAATTTATTATTTGAAGGGTGTAATAAGGGTGACATACTTTTCCGACGCTCCCTAGCTTAGTCCTCACGGGTAGCGGCGCATCTATGGCTGACCTCAGGTAAGATATCTAATCCTATCTCGGGTTGATTACAGATGTCCATGGGCGGCAGTAGCCACTTACCATTAGGTGGACTGCATGCTCGTCTGCTACTCCTATATCACAAAAATCACACTAAGTATGTTTATCCTTATACCTTACAACTACCCGAAGTTGTGGGTACTAGAAAATAATCAATAGATTATTTTCCTTTACTTATTTTCATCGGTTATAGTCAGTTAGTGTGGTAAGACCCTAAGAATAATATGTGTACAATTTTAACACCTTGACGACAATTTCCTTGTAATCAACAGAACTGTCTATATTACGAAGTAAACAAATTGTTAGCTGGACATTGTTTCCTTATTAGGTATGTTCAATACCGATAGTCAAAGAAATATAAGGCAATGTTTACAAAGTCTAACTAATGACATTATGTTGATGCACGTAGGTATATAATTTGCTTATATAATTAAATAATTTTAAAATAATTCAGGTACATTGCTGTAAAATTGAAATATATTTTTTTACGAAGCGGCTCGATAGATTGTTACCACTTATCACTATGTGACGAAAATCTGACTCTAAAGATAAAATCTTAACAGTCATAATGACACAAATATTCAAAATGACAACGTTCTTAATAAATTATAGTATTAATGAACACGGAACTGTATTTAGATGTTGTTAAGATAGGTACATACAAAACGTAATTTATGGATTAAATTTGAAAAAATTAACAATACTTCATCAAGGTGTTGCTGCGACTAGGCTAACGAGGTACCAAAGGCGCAAACAAACAATATAAATCTAACGCTGATTAAATTCAAATCGCGCGAACTAAATATTCATTGGTTACCTCTCGCGTAGCACTATCCATATGAATAATAAGGACCAGACACTTGCACCGCTTCTGGGCGCATCTCGCATAACGCCTCCCAGTTTTGAAAGCTCGCCTCATAAACATGCGATGATTCCTTATTGTATTATGCTAATATTGACTTGTTTATCGTTAGCAGGCTATGAATCCTGGTGTTGAATACTACACTTCAAGATATTTTTAGCTCCAAGAGATAAGGAAAGTACAAACTCTTGTAACATACATTTATAGCATACCTTAAGACACGAGGCTTATGTTATGCATTTGAGCAAGTTTCTTAACGATCAGTTATGACTTACAAAACATAAAATAAAACAATTTAAAGTAGAACCAACTGATAATATAATCTGAGAGGCAATACTTTTTGGTTGGATGTTTTAGGTAAAAATATTTTGTGGCAAAATCGCAATCACAAGCATTACTGCTGCTTCGATGAAGCTATATAGTGAAAAAAGCGGTCCTTTAATAAAAAAATCTTATTTAATTATACTTACCACCTCCTTTATTTTTCAAAGACCCTAACTATTAGCTTTATCAATGTGTACAATTGTATCGGAAAGGCGTTTAGCTTGAAGAGTTCCCTTTATTTCACTCCTCTACTACTCAGCTAGCGTACACAGGAATGATTCCGTATGCAGTAAAATCATTTCTAATCACACAAAAACCGCTTCACAGATTCATAAAGCAAAGTCAAAACAACAATGAACTCGTAGATCAACAACTAAAAACATCGACAATGAGATACAACGCTTCCTACAAATCACAAAACAATATGCTCCTGTAAAAACTTTCTGACTCAAGTTCAGCGGCCACTGTGGAAAAACTGTGACGCAATATCAGGTGAAACACCTAATTATCTCATAACGAATGAATGGACTTTCGCTTTTGTGTTTGAACAATGAACTAAACTCTCTTCTAGTGCGGTAATATATTCAGTTTTTACACGGTATTGTGTGTTAGGTTTATGCTTTGTGTCAGTTTACTTGTATCTGCTACGGGGTTTAAATTGGAATTAACGACGTATGCAAATATACTGTATTATCCAAAACATATTCATTATCATATTTCCAAAACTAATTAATAGATATTACATGTATATCGTATATGGAACCTTATGGTCTATTTTAATTTATACTTTTATTTCTACTATTGCATTGTTTTCCCCTTTATGAATATTCACTACACTAATAAAAACTGAATCATTTTCAGCACCGATATTTATTTGACTCAAAAATAATTTAGCTTCTTTGGTGGCTTTCCATTTAAGTATTCTATAATATAATATTCCAATTATTTTCACACTATCACTGAACCCTTGAAACATTCAAAACATACCTAACCATAGCCATCGCACTACCATTATATGTTTTTCATGCCTTAATGCTAGTCAATAACATCATTTTTTTTTACAGTACTTAATTGAAAAAGGTTGAATAATTACTTTAGTTAATAAATCACAGAGCTTAAAATCATAAGTCACCGCTACAAATATGCAAATGACCGTAACGAAAATGATGGGTTCAAACTGATAGCTACAGTTTACTAATATAAACATCGTCCACAGAATCTCATTAGAAATTCATATTCAATTATAATTAAAGGCGTTCATATTACACTCTAGTAATTACTGCCATCCAGTTAATTGATGAATCACGAACGTTCAAAATGATTTGTTTGAACCGTACCTACTCTTTGATTATGAATAATTCCAAATATGTAATAGTTGCATCGCGAATAGACAATTTATAAGCGATAAAGCTGAGTGTTTATCAAAATTTATTGCAAGTATTATATAAAAATCATATACTTATCAGTTTTATTGATTACGTTCCTCATGTATGTAAATAACAAACGACACCCATTATAATCGTTGATTTATTATTTTTTTAGCTATAAAAGGATAAAATGCCATTTGAATAATCTGCTTTGATCTACACTTATTAATTCCACAGTATTGTTAAACACTACTGTGTTTTATTTTATGAGGTGTGGTGAGGGAGAGACACTTAATCAAGACGTTATAACATGGTCCTCAAAGGTAACAAGGCCACTGTGACCGACGTTATGTAGGAGTCCATTGAATGATCCTAGGGTTGATTACACATACAGATACAGTCCATTCGTGGCAGAGGCATATCGCGGTATAAGAGTCAGATCAGATCAGAGTCTGTAAAATTGACAGAATGTAGATACGTTTTCTACATTTTGTCAATTTTACAGGAGAGCAAAAATAGTGTGAAAATTCGCCACTTCAAACTTTACCAGATCATTAATAGAGATAATATACAGTAGTTGAAATAAAAATATTTTATATAGCGTTACGTTGTTTTGCCATTTCATAAAAGACTACATTGTGGACCGTTTTGTGAAAAAGAAACCAATTTTAGATTTTTTGTACATACGTTCATCTGACTCTTACACCGCGATATATCATGATATAAACTGCAAACTCACTTGGTGCTTCCTTAATAAATTGAAAGTCAAACTGCTACTAACTACGTTTAAGAAACGTAATCGTTACTCGCTAGCAATGAAACAAGTCGCATACATGCCAATAGTTTATTTATTATCTGTTTGAATTATGCATGGAAATTCGACCCTTAAATAATAGGAAATGCAGCTGATAACGGTATACGATCATTATAAATCTCGTGTTATTTATAAAGAAGCGTTAAATCTCGAGAAATTAAGTATGGAAAGTAGAAACAATTAGTAAAATATATAGAAGATCAATCAATAAGGAAATTAAATGAAATTTTATTGCCCTAAATATAATCTCAGTGAAAACTATTAATAATTTTATTAACTATGTATGTCTTTTAATACTGACTTTTTCGTACCTAACAGCCCTTATATAAGTGCAGATATATGTTCACCAATGATCTGACTCGGTAAATTGATAGCATAAAATTAAGTACCCATTGAAGTTTTAATCTAAATAATAATAAAGCATGGTTAGCTATAATTGTTTAAGGCTCCTTTCATACTAATCAAATCGCAGCTAAGACCTAACCATGTCTTTATACGCCATAAAATTTAGCGGTAGATTACAAGGGGATCAAATAATACTCAGTAAAATTTCTATAGAAATTCATTTATTTTATAACAGCGTGCATATACTCGTATGTCCAAAACAAAACCTAATGGTCAATTATTAATAATAATTGAAAACCTATCTATATATATTTCTCATTTCCTTGATATTTCTTAAGGTAATGTTAAGAATATAAAGTCATTATGAAAAACATTTTCAGGTCATATACGTAGGGTATTGATCGTATATTTTACCAAAGGCTTTTCTTTTCTTTTCTTTCATTATTCCTGAGATCCGCCACAAACGATACAGCTATTGTCTAAGGTAGTATGCCTCGTGTACGTGTGTTCCTTACTACATCACTCAGCAGTGTATGGGTTCGTACACAAAACTGCGATGCGACGCGATGCGAATTCGCAGCGCAGAAAATTGCGACACGAATTGCTGCGATGCGATATCGTGCGGCATAGCGTCTCCCAGGGTGACCATTCTTTCGACAACCGTCAACCGTACGGAACGTATTTTTTTGAAAATTAGGTGGTGACATGGATCGTAAAAAGAAGTGTGCACTTTTGTTATTGCTGAAGAGATACAGGAAAGAGTAACAAAGAAAATTTTGGGTTCATCCATTTATCATATATCATTTATTTTATATTTAGTTTCCCAAAGAACAGGGCGCTCCTCAATCAGTAATATAAAAAAGTCAACGACGTACTTTGTAATTTTTTTATACTAAAGTATACGTCTTCCCACCCAACAAATACAGGTCTGTACGTCTTCCCCACACGCTGTCCCAGAGCGAACTAAAAATGGCGTCAACAAGTGTGACAAAACATCGCAGGAATGTGCGATGCGAATTAATTCGCAAGTTCTTGCGATGCGTCGAGGGAGCTCGCAGATTTTTACGATGCGACGTCGCATCGCAGTTTTGTGTACGAGCACTATACTATACTGAGTTTTAAACTAAAATAGTAGCGATAGTGTGTCTTGAGTCGAAACACGTTTTTTTTTTTTTAGTTTAGTATCATCAAACGATTTTCTGTTTAACTTCATTTTATAAAATGTAAATTAGGCGGCATCCACACTCTTCCACTAAAATGAAGGACAGTTTCAAGCTAGAGATGGCTATGGCTGTGGTTCGTCGTCGGATTAACCATAGTGGCGCTACCATCTCTAACATACCCTTTAAAACATTGAAACATTCGTATCAAAATCTTCACTTCAATTCATACTCGTATGGATTGAGTCACCCATCACAAGCGGCCAGTGTCATCGCACCATAATTACTTCATTTTTGTCTCAGCACGCTCCACGCACTGCTCCGTCGTTCACACGTTTTCTTGCTTTGTCTCGACCAAACAAAGAAGCCATGAACACCGTAATTTCCTAAAACATTTTGATTATTTAATTCGCGTAGTGTGCGCCATTTTGAGTCGCGGTTATGACGAAATTGTCGTGCTTTCTAGACTTTCTTTGGTGTGAATTACGTTTAATTTTTGTAATTTGATGATTTTTTTGCTTACGAAAAGCTACTTACTGTACATTTTAACTGAAACATTACTTATGTTTTCTTGATGAGCGTACAAGTAATTAGTCATCTCTACCGTCCATGGTTATTACCAGTGGATGTGTATCAACATTAAACATCGGAAATGTTACGTGAACTATTGTATTATATCCTTAAATATCGCAGGTAATACAACGGGCCTATTTTCATGCTCCTAAAATTACATTTACCTTTAAATTAAGCTATTTATTCCAGACAGCGCGTCAATGTAGTTATGTTGAACCCAATAAAACGACACACACCAAATGCAATACAATAATTTTATTCTTAGTGACTCATAACGTGCTCTCGGCTTAGAACTCAATCTGAGGCTTTGAAATCGATAGAGAGTGTTGTGTTATAAATGGGTGTTGTCAAAATATCCCGAACAATCGTAATTAGGCTCTTGTACGGAACAAAGCGGCGGTCGTAATGAACGGCGCGTGCGTTGAAACCCACAAAAAGCTACTAGTTAGTGTGGTGTAAGTTATAGGAATATCTCCGCTGAATTCTAACTGAGGAGTATAAAACATTAACAATCTCTAATATTTTGATGAAATGACACGTCCCTAACAATAAATGTCTGAGGATTCAGTGTTATATTTTACAAATTTTGAATTCCAATAATATGAAATAATTTAACTTATTGCCATTATTTTTGTAATATCCAAGGAAATAGCCTTATTTCGTACATAGTAAGTTAGGCAATAAAATAGCGATTACTATCACATATAATATAAAGAGTTCAACTTTTCTCTCCATTTAGAGTCCTATTCTGGGTGTACAATTGTACATATCTCATAGTTGAAAGTAGAATGTGTTTATTATAGTCCACCGTAGTCGGACCGTAGTCGGACCATCATAGTCGAAAGTAGAATGTGTTTATTTTTATTATAATAAAGTAAGTAGTAAGTAAGGAGTTTGACATAATTTTGTTTTAAAACGCTTGTGGCTTTTGATTGCTCAAATGAAGAAAAATATTTTAGATTTTACGACAATAACCAAGCATGTGACCACTGCATAACATTGTGTCTTAAATCTAACAATTAATTCCTCCACCGCCTATCACTTAGCGACGCACAGTGGCGGGCTCAATGAACGGTTAACGAAGTGAAATTAATTACGAATACAATATTATGAACACAAATACCAGTTGTAAGGTGCACTTGTCTAATGAAGTTTACAATTTGATGATCCGCGAACTCTCACGAGTTGTATCATTGTGGAGTTTCTCTTGTACTCATAAAGTATAATGTGGTATACATTTTAAATACACTACTGGTATGTTATACAATTGTAGATTACCATTTATTATGAGTTAATATCACTAAACAGTAAGTCTCTAAATTCGTCTACTATTTTATTCCATTTCTCGTTTGAAGAAGGTAAAAACACCCCAACTTATTGCTTAAGGTTGTACCTATGTATGATCAGCCTCATATTAGACTACTTTTATTTTGTAATAAGTTATAGACGCCAAAGAATGGCAATGATCACTTAACATCAGTAGGCATCTGCAGTGTCAAGCACTACTCTCTGCTTTGAAGACGTCACGAGGTAGAGTCGTTTCAATTAAGCCCTTAGGAGGATAATCGATCTTAGAAGGTTAGCTCCAAGTATGTTTTTTGTACTGTAGGAGTAGCAGACGAACTTGCAGTCCATCTGATGGTAAGTAGCTACTGCCGTCCATAGACATCAGTAATCAATTCCAGACAGGATTGAATATTCTTACATGAGATCGACCTCAGATGCGCCGCTACCCCTGAAGACTAAACTGGAACGCCTCTAATAAAACGCCTCTATAATACTTTATATTTACAGGTATTTTTTCTTATATATGACAGAGATATGGTAGTTAATAATTAGTGGGTAGCTATTAGCCCGAATGATTTTTAGCAGGAAACACAGTATCAATGAGCTCCTCAAATAAACTTACTAGCACCATATAATACCATGAAATACCCACAATTATTATTAGTGGTATTTCATTGTATTATATGGTGGTATCATATTGATACATGGTATGATAATTTGTCGGAACTATTTTCAATGAAAGGTGGTTATAAAAACTTAGAGCGTGATCGCTTTTTCTAGTTACGTGAATACATGCGCCCTTCGTGAAAGAAAGGCGTTCCATGTGATTTTGGACTGGCCAAAAATGGCCTTGCTTAACAATCCGTATAATTATGATGTATACAGTCTACAACCAATTGGATTTTTTGACCTAAGTGTAAATTTATCACTTTATATTACCTTCAAAGTAAAATGGTGCGTAACCTAATTTTACAGCTGGACATTATCATAATAATATGCAAGTGTAAGCATACCGACGATTTGACGACGAAGATGAACACTTTTATATTATTCATTTAAGTAATACTCAATTACTTAGTTATTGAAATTCATTGTACCTATGTATATGAAAATACAAGCATTTGGCAAAAAAACATCAGTAATTATGGTGTAGAATAATACAAATCAATCATTAGTTTTTTGAAATTTTATATCTGTTTATGTAACTTTATAATCTTATAAGTGAAATAGATATTAAAAGATATGCGCATATAAAGACGTCATATATTAACGCCAGATAATTACATGAATTAACTCGGCATACAAATAATTTAATAATATAACCGTTTCATCAACATTAACTTATACCCATTGATGAAAAATTTTCATTCACTGAGTAGTCAAGATTATGCGCACGCGCATTGCGATCCTCCTTTGATACCACTCCCAGCACTTTGCTTTTGCTTACGCCGAACAGTTCAAAACCGTGAAAGTCCGCAGTTGTGCATACGATAACACCTGACTAACGCTGGTTAACTTCCGGTTAAGTACGACTGAGGTGTTATTTTTATAAATTATTATCCACGCCATCCACGCAAACATTTTGAAATGCGGTTCCGATTCAGTTTATGGCTTGTAAGCCTAATCTCAAGATGTTAATTAAAACGAATTTTAATATTGTGTACCTATTTTCATATTTTGGCATATGAAAATACAATACTGTCTAATTTAATTGATTCTTCATAACATTATTTCGTAAGAATTATTGTTATCATTATCTTGATATGTCTATTTGTTTTTTTAAGCTTGTTCTTTATATCAAATGTTTCATAATATTTCTCCATCTTCAGGATCAAAAGCCATTTTTTGTAAATGAATACGTACTTAACATACATTTTCCTTATAGATCTGAGATTTTTTAGTCAAAATCATTACTCGTGACTCAATCAAGAATCTTTATTGTACAAGACAAATAGAGAAAATCAATTCACTTCAACATAGACTTCACAAAACAGATCAAAGTCCTTAGAAACTGCAATCTTATTGAACAATCATGCGGTTGTGGCCGATACAGTTTTTGTATGATTATTTGTAAAAACCCTCATCTAGTTGGCAACCGAAGGCGTACGTGAGGGAGCGAGTATTGATTCTAACT
Organism: Epargyreus clarus clarus; assembly: GCA_014595695.2. Taxonomy (NCBI): domain Eukaryota; kingdom Metazoa; phylum Arthropoda; class Insecta; order Lepidoptera; family Hesperiidae; genus Epargyreus; species Epargyreus clarus. The sequence goes on from JACTTY020000026.1 coordinate 3,441,825, forward strand.
GGACTCACTTGCGGTTGGGCAGAGATTAGTTATTATTATTGTTTGTATCGCTTTATTCGAGGGCGTAACGAATGGTGCATAGCGGATCATACCATTTTCTGGATATTGTTTTTTTAAGTATATATTGTTTATCAAAAGAGGAAAATGGTAATCCTAATTCATTACTGAGCACAGGTCTCCTCTTAGAGTGAAAATGGTTTAGATATCCTCAAAAAGCTTAAAAACCCCTTAGTCAAATTGTATTTATTTCTATAAATAACAAGTGCCTAAAAAGTTTCAAGTTATTTTTTTGAATTGTCACAATGAACATGAATTTATACACCTAGATCAATCTTAGTAAAATTCTGATTCTAGAATAATTAATGCAAATGACACTAAAATTATACCGATAATCGATTAAATGGCTGTTACAATTTGATCACAGTCAACCTGTCAAATATAAAGATATCGAAGGAGTATAGTATATAACTATAACAAATGCTGCGGGTAGATATTCCTGAGGTTTTATACCTAGAGCAATCAAATCGCAATAAATATTGACGTACACTAATCCGATCTCATTTCTATTCAACATTATTGCCTCAGCCTGCTTCTGAAAGCTAATCAATAACTTCGCAAGGACATAACTTAGTCGCAACAAAGCATGCTATACTAAAATCAAAACGGCGTACCGTAAATAAACAAGGCGCGGAAATACTAAATCGATACAAAATATTAGCGTTTCTAGAGAAAGGTGGGTTTTGTAACTTGTAGATGAACGATGAGCAATGGGTTTTGCCGTCACTTCGACACGGCATCGGGGCGACAGCGGTACGACATCAGTACCCTTAGTATGAGCTTTTATGTGTTTCAAAAATGTCTGTTTTTGCTTTTGTTTACATATTTCCCATATTATTCCAATCAGTTCTGATACAATCTGCTTGGGGCGCAGATTGGAACTGTATGTGCATATACGTAAACAAATACCAAAAAAACGTTAAAACTCATACTAAAAGTACAGTTCAACCTCAGTACGATTATAATGTGAGGAGAGCGGTCAAATTAGCAACCATTCGGGTCTCTTGAAATGTTTTAATTCGTTGTTATGGGGATTTGGAAAAACGGGGCATTTTATTTAGAAGAACCCCTAGAAAATCTGCTTAACAAGCATAGGTAACATAACTGAATGAATTTTTTTTATGATGATTACATTATTTGTTGTATAGATTCCACCAAAGCGCCAGGTTATAAAACATAAATAAAAATTCAATTCAAAAGTTACGTGAGTCAAAATAAATTTCAACTATATACTGTAATATGGGGGTGAAGGGTATGGTCAGAAAAATATAGGGTTTGGCAGCAAATTGGTTTGGCGTAGGTACGCAGCAGTGTCGTTTGTCTAAATATTGTGTGGTAAAGCACATTACATGCAGGAAGCGTTTTAAACTTACTCCTCGTCGTACCTCTTACCGAATTTCTGTAGGAAACCGATTCAATTTAGATGAGATTACTGGTTGGTTAACATTATGACATGGCTCTTCAAGAAGGGTGCAAAAAGAGCAAAACGGGCGATGTATTAGCGACTCCACTGTTGGAAATGGTCATAGGCCACAGGGACTGCTTTCCATCAGGTAGCCCGTCTGCCTTACCCTTAGGTATTTTTATAAAATAGGAGTAGCAGATGAGCATACAGTCCACCTGATGGTAAGTGGCTACTGCCACCCGTGGACGTCTGTAATCAACCCCAGATAGAATTAGATATTCCTACCTGAGGTCGGCCACAGATACGCCGCTACCCCTGAGGACTAAGCTGGAACGATTCGGAAAAGTCTGTCTCCCTTACCACACCCTTCAAACCGGAACACAGCAGCGCCTAACACTGCAGTTAGGCGCTGCTGTGTTCCGGTTGTTCCGGTAGAAATAGGTGTATCGGTGGTGCCGCTGGAGTAGAACCACACAGGGTGTTACCACCTTCAAAAATTATTATATTAATATTATTATTTTACTAATTACATTACATACTTAAAAACTACTACTATGGAATTACAAATCAAATGTCAACTACATTTACGACAGATTAGGTATCGTGCTTTACTATTAGTTAATTTGTATGCAAAATTGTAATGTGACCAAGAACAGAACCGGATTAAAGGGTAACGGGAAGTAACTCTGATCGCGTACTAATTGAATTACAGTTTTAATGAGTATTCGCGATCTTAAAAATTATACATGTAGATAATTATTTTATTAATGTTCAAATATTATGTTTGTTAGAAATTAATATGTTTACGTCTAAGGAAACCTTGTGAGGAAGTCTATACTGCAGACAATTATTTCAAAAAATGATTTCAAAGTCTATCAATTGGCACTAGGCTTTGAGTGGAAACCCTTGAAATTGTGGGACAGAACTGACTGAACTATGGACGTTAGTGGAGATAAAGCGAGAGTAAGTAAAGCAGATATATGATTATTTCTAGCGTTAAGAAATCCTTTACGTTTTGGGTGGAAGAGGTATGGATAATTGCTTACTTAGTACATATGAGACAAACACCTTAGTCTTTTGCGGGGACAACGCACCTGAGATCGACTTTAGATAGAACCCTGTTTGATATGAGGTTGGTTACCCACGTGTTTATTACTTTAATCGTATAAAGAAACAACCAAAATGCGGACCATGAATATGAGGTATGTAGCGTTGTGTGGATATCTAAATGTATCATGTAACAGAAACAGTTACCATAAGGACTTCAACATGGCTTTTTATTGTATATTAATTATGTATTGAACCTGGAATATAGGATTTCAGTCCTATCAGATATCGACTATGCTTAAGTACCTCTTTATCGTTTACTTTCAAATCAATTAACTACATCTATATTTTTTATCTCAATCCTTAGGTAAGAAGCATACACAAATATTTCATCAATCAATCATAATTATATCCACTATTTTCAAAATTACGATGGTATATTCCACTGTAAAATATAAGTATGATAATATTTCTAGATAATAGATATGATAATAGTATAATCGTTGTCATAAACACCTAACTTTGCAATAATAATCTATATCGCTCGTATCGGTATCAATGTCAAAAACAGATAGTTAATTAGGTATCTCATAAAGTATTTTATCGCGTATTAAAATAATAACTCACGTAGGTATTTGCAGTAAGGATAAATAGATCACATGATAAGGCATTTATCAGTGTAATCGCACTCCATTTTATCATTTCTATCAAATTTAAAAGCGATTTTATTTAAAAGAATTATTATTTCATAAATTTACATAATTATTCGCAAGTGTGAGTAATAGTAGTAAGGACTTCATACTCTGACTTTGGAGTCTGAGGTTCAAATCCGAGATACTTTTACATTTTCACATGATAAAGTTAGCCATGTAGAATATAACGTGTGTAAGCCTACACGTCTGCGATTCTTTAATAAAATGGGACGACCAATGCACACTTGGCAAGGAGCTCTGAGCTGAGCTCGACTTCTCTTCGTTTTCGGGCTGGCAGTCGGACAAAAATGGGTCCATGACGATAAAAGCTCATGAAAATTTACTAATACCCCCCGAGTTACGTCATAGATCGATGAGATCATACAATATTCGTTATGCGACATTTAATTCAATGTTGTTTCTGCTACTTGTCTATACTAGCTTTTTACCCTAAAATATATATATTTTTAAAACATTACAAAAAACGCACTTATAACGCATTTTCTAATCTTAAAGTTTTCTCAACATGTGAAAATTGACACTTAATTAATGGCGTAAAGAAACCACGCATAAAATGCTAGTTTAATTAAATTGGTCCGAAAAAAAACTAAAAAAACCGAAGCCGTTTTGACATAATATATTTTATAATGAGATTAGGTAGCCTCATTTGAAATCGATAAGATAATAATCATAAAATGACGTACGTAATCAATCAAGATTGTATACTTCATTTTTCGACATTTTGTAATGCAATAAAAGTTTTATTTGTATTTATTGTAACATTCGGCGTGAAATGTGACGAAATCACATCATTGAATTTTTAAGTTGTCGCAAGTCCCTTTTAAAATTTTAATTATGAGTAATAAATCAAATTACAATAAAAGTAACTGACGTAAATGCAACAAAATGATAAAATGCGCTACAGAGCACTAATTTTGCACAATGTTTGAACATATAGATTTTTATTGATACTTAAGATACAGTTGTATCATCATAACAAACACAATAAAATTTTATTGACACATAAAATAACATGTTTGCAAAATTTATTTAGTCAAAATATCATAATTCATTACATTATGAGGTAGAATTCGTTTATTATGAAAAGGTGAACACTGAACTAGATGGATTATTTATTACAACGAATATATTTTTTTAATATTTCTGTAGATAAATTACGCCTGAAAAATGGTATTTCATATAATACTTAAGTTACTTTGCAATAACAAAGTTACATTATTTTACATGATCTAGATTATTGATTACTTAGAATACGTACCATATCTATTTAACATGGTTCAGATCACTAAGGAATCAGGAGAACAACTCATATGAAGAGTAAACACCTACCCTATGTCTTTGACAGCAGCTATATTAATAATAGGTATAAGGTAAAAATAGAGACTTTAGTGCCTCCGCAATAATGTAGAATCACGAAGATATCTACCGCCTTAGAGACTAGGTACATAAGGAAATAAATAAGCTACTTACATCATGATCAGGCACGTAGGAGTAAACGTGTAGCTTGTCGATTCTGATGGTACCCTGGAAAGGGTAGAGCAGCGCACCTCTCTGCAGCTCCGTTGAGGTCCAAACGCTGACGGATGCTTCACGCCCCCTTGCTCCCCCTGGTCTTAAAGCTAAGCTCAACTCTTGAGGGATTAAAACTAGTGTCTCCATTGTCAATTCACTGGCACATAACGTTCCGTTACTATAAACTATAGGTTCGTATTCGTAGAGGTCCTAAATCTAAAATCAACGTGTCATAAATGAGTAATCTCCGGGAATGCGACCGGTCTCGTCCATCACTGTTAATGAGGACAAATAAATGATTGGAAATAAAAGAAATGTTCGGTCTTTCCGATTATCGGCCGACGATGTCGCCAAACAAAATATCAGTCGTGTGATCGATCGCCCGGTGAAACGTCTGGCCGTATTAATCACTGCGCGCGCGCTGTCTTTGTAATAACATCGGATTGTTCACCTCGTTTGTTTTCAGATAACGTCTATGAACTGTCACAGGTTAAGCGCCCGTTAAAAAAATCCGGGATAAAAATGCAAGTTCGTTCAACCCTCCAATATTGTTCGATTAAGCACAATACTTGGGGCGGGTGGTATACGGGAGCGCAGGATGCGCGCGCGCTCTTCTCTGAACGTGCACTGAAGGAAGCGCTAACATTGACCTTAGCCACGGCCGTGATCGCGTTTACAGTTTCATTTTTTGTTCGATAAAAAGGAGAGGAGTAAAGCCCTACAAGCCGTATCGACTTCTGGGCAGAGAAAACTGAGTCTTATTGGGACGATAATAAAGCGAGGGTGGGCAGTGAGTTAAGTTTGTAAGACGTGGAGTAAGGTGCTCCCCTCCAAAGGCGGCACCTGCCTGCGCGTGCGCCGCCTCAGATCGCCGCTGCGCCGCGTGGTGCAAACACCTGATTCCATACGCCGCACGCAATTGTTTATGATACCTGCTACTTTTTATGGTTTTTATAGTTTTATTCACGACATCTGCGCTTCTACGAAAGTCGTAGCGTAGTGGTCACAGCTTTCGAATTAGTTTTTTAGAAGTTATAGCGGCTTTTGGTAATTATTTTGGGTTTGATTTTGATATTTTAAAATATGGAAATTGATTTATTGGATTTAATATGAAGCTTAATTTAATAGTGGAGGTCATAATATAATTATTTGATTTTAAAATACTGTTACGTTTTTTAGGTAGGTACATAATTAAATCATTAGTAAATTGTTTAGTAAATATTTGGAACTATTTTTTATGATAATTAAACTTTATAATAGGTTAGAAGAAAACTATATAGTACAGTTATTTAACCTAAGAATAAATATTACATTGTGAACGACTAGTTTTAATAATGTGTATGACAAAACTTGGATATTGATTTTAGGTGTTTATTTTTCATAGCAATAAGCTGCTATAATCAGAAAATATATTTTAAAATTCAAGTAGGAAACAAGGTTGCTCTCCACCTGGCGGTAGGTGGTCGCTGTCGCTTTTGGACATTTGTAATCAACCCCAAAAATGAGGTTAATTCTTACCAGACTTTAAATGCTACCCCTTAAGGCCAAGTTGTGTGCATCAAAGATAATCGGCTTTATCAAACATTTTAATACAACACAGTAATTCTATATTGGGTACTACATTGTTGGACATAAGTATATGGCCATATAGGACCAAGGTGCTACCTGAAGCCGATGGTAGAGTGAGTAGCTCCCAAGGACTAAGATATTGATGCTATTGACGTGCATATCGTATGATACGATTCGCATTTAGGCACCCGTTGCAAAAGAATCTTTTGTATTCTGATTTCATTTTATTTTAGTTTCTTATTTTTATCATATTTACTTGATAATAAGATATAACGAAATGTTAATTAATGTACCTAAATGGTTTATTCTTTCTATATTTCATATTCTAATAAGTAGGTTCATATAAGTGAGAAATTAGTTATGTTTGTATTGTATATATTGGGTTATATGAAAATGTACCTAATTGCACTTAACAATCGTTTCTATATCGTCGTTTTATGTTACAGTGTATACGCATATCAAATTGTCACTTTCGACCACTGACGACTCGCATGGTAGAGCCACTGTTATAATGGAATGAAACGCGTGGGTTCGAGCCCCCGCTAGTCACACATCTGAATAGTGTATTGGGTACAATACAAATACAGGTCTGTAGTGTATCTAGATTTAAGTTCTCGGTTTAGGTAGGCACTTATGTTTTTGACTTTGTGTACGTCAATGATACCTACGGCCTAATCCTATGACTATGGCCTAATCTTTCTCATTATGAGAGGAAACCCGTGCCCAGCAGTGGAACAGTAATGAGTGATGATGCTGCCGGTGAATGGCATGTACGACAGAGCGAATCCTAATTTGTGTTAAGAGTGTAGAGTAATTAACGTGTATTTGTAAGTAATCCAGGCATCGCTAAATAGGTACCTGCACGTAGGTATTGGTATCTATAGGTAGGTGCCAACTTATATAAAAAAAATAATGATCACAATTTTTGTGTAAAATTTAGGTACCTACGTACAAAATAATTCCTTTAAAGAAGTGAAACCTCCCATCACTTATGAAATAACTAATAACTATAAAAATGCACTGTTCACTCCGCGTGGTAAGGGGGACATACTTTTCCGAGGTCTAGATCTCAGGGGTAGCAAGTTCCAGGACGACCTCAGGTAGAAATTAGATCAGGAGGAATATCAGGTAGATCTTATCTGGGTTTGATTACATCCATCGACGGCAGTAGCCACTTACCATCAAGTCAACTGCATGCTCGTCTGCTACTCATATCTTTATGTATATATTTCTTATGTGCGTGTGTATGTCACTGAACTCCTCCTAAACGACTGGACTGTTTTTGATGAAATTTTTTTTAATTATTTTTTTATTCGTAAGTAGTTTTTGATTTTGGAATGTTTCACATTGGATTTGACCGACTTCGCTACCATCGCAATTTCAAATATTCTATCTATGTTTCGTATCGTAAGTGATAAGGGTTGTTCACCCTTAACATTTTTTTTTATTTATATGGCAACACAACATTTGCCGGGTCAGCTAGTACCTATTATAAAAACATACTATTAAGGCAACTATACTTATTAATTACTTACATAAATCGCACAGTTCACAACTTTTGCGTAACATTTATTGGCATCACACAGTACCATACAAACATAATACCTAAACACATGCCTGTGGATTGCGGTTTGCGCCAGGTGTGTATAGGTCATCGACTTGACGTAACCCGCTCTCCTGCGGGATAACAAACCTTATTTAGTCCCAACTAAGTTTAGTTTCCCTCGCAAATAACTTAGGTTTAAGGTTCTTGTGTTGCAACGGAGTTTGAACTGTTTGCTTTAGTTCGTAAGCTTTAGTTTAGACTAACGAGGTCGCCATCGAACCTTCGATCTGTCTTCGCACTGTTTGGACAAGGAATCGCTGTAATGATTTTCTTTATTAATAAAATTAATAAGAGCTTACTCATTCTTTGTTCAATGTGCAATTTCTTTTTTTATGTTTAGGTAGACACATATATTCTTTTATGATATTGAAGTAGAGATCGACCAAGCAGTCCACCTGACTGGTCGCTACCTATACTTACCTTACCTCTACTTTGAAGGTGGTAAAACCTTTGTGGTTCGACTCCGGCGGCACCACCGCCACACCTATTTGTGCCTCATAACAGCAGTGTTAAATGCTGCTTTGTTCTGGTTTGGAGGGTGTGGTAAGGGAGACATAGTTTTCCGAGGCGTTCCAACTTAGTCCTCAGGGGTGGCGGCGGATCTGTGGCCGACCTCAGGTAGGAATAACTAATCCTGTCTGGGGTTGATTACAGATGTACATGGGCGAAATATCCACTTACCATCAGGTGGACTGAATGCTCGTCTGCTACTCCTATATTATAAAAAAACATCTTTAAATCGTTTGTGTGGCATTTGTTTATTTGTAAAATAATTAAAATATGGTAAATCACTCTTTAACTCCTCACCCAGGCAACCTTAGGGTTGCCTGGAAGAATTCGCTGTCTTAGCGATAGGGCCGCCTTTTGTATCGTTCAATATTTGTATGTTTTTATTCTTGTATTCTATTGTTTTTGGGTACAATAAAGAATATTATTATTATTATTATTAAAGCGTTGTAGTCCATCTGTAACAGCATCACTGACGTCTTTCTGTTTTATACCTAAGTTGATATAACAGCAAGGTAGCGCTACATGTATTCCGTTTTAACTTATTTTTTTAAATAACAACAGACAGCAATGAATTTATTATAAACTTAAGAGGCTGCCTAAACGGTCAATTATATTGCACAATCGTTTGGAGTCTGAGCTCCTTTCAATCTTATTGATCCTTTCAATCTAAAAACTATTGTACAATGTTATTGTAGGTCTAGGGTCAGCCTAAGAGAAGATTTATCACAATTAATGATCAATTACAAATAACTGATAGTGTCAAATAAATAGATGGATTGACATACTATAAGATGGGAGCTTTACTATAATAATTTTGAACTAACTTAAAAAAGTTTAGTAGATTTCCTTTCAAAAACCCTTTAGACAAAAACAGCTTGACAAGTAATTTAAGACAAAATTAGGTCGATACAAATGCCTCTTTAAATAATTTTACCACCTTTACTATTATCTACCACTAGGTAGGTTTCTACATTACAATTTCCATTCGATTCATTTACTATTAAAGGAACACACGATATCTCTGGGGTAGAGTATGGAAATGGAATAACATGTCACATTCAATTAAATAAAAGTGATAGAGCTATTTGATATTCAACTGTGGAGGTAGGTGTAACAGACACACCTATTAGATATTACCTACTCTACAAGCCCTACTGGTTTGAACGATTTGCTCAAAGTAAGTAGATAAACTGACGAAGCTCTTAAGAGGAGTAAGGTCCCTATATGTGATAGAGGCCCTGAAGTTCGTACCTACATATAATAAATTATCCGTAGGTAGTAACCATTAAATGTCAAGGCTTCGTAATTTCCTACTGTTTAATAAAAAAACATCGTTTTACCAAATATCCAGAATTTAAAGATAGTTACGTACCTATAGCTATGTGTAATCACATACCTTAATCTTAGATAGTCTTCTGCTCAACAAGGGGTCGTGTCTATGTCTCTGTTCTCGCGCATGTTACGTGTAGTTGAACCGATTTTAGTAAAACTTTTATCAAATCATTTGTAATAGGTATCATATTAGGTATAACATCATAAGAATTCATCCAAGGAAATTAATCCAACCAATCCATTTTGCAAATGGATAAGTAGATATTTATAAAGTAAACTAAAACAAAAATCTATACGAAAGTAGGTACCTCATAGATATCTACCTACGTACCAAAATGAAGTGACCACATTCGTATTATATTGCGTATTGTTCAAAAAAGTCTCCATAAATCACTGCGGAACAGAGCTTATGGGCGGGGCGGGGCGTGGCCTGGCTGGCCCCGCCCCTGCGCCTGCGCGTGCTATACCGAAACGCGCTATTGTTTTCGTACCGCTATTGGTCACTTTTTAAACTTTTGACCGATTTTACAAGCTTTTGTTTTTCATTTATTTGGTCAGTTTACAGGAGCTACGATTTTTTGACACTAAAATGCATTATTGTGTTCATAATGAATTAATAATATTCTTTTTGCGAAAAACATTTTTGTTTTCACTTAGGTATTTCATTTAATTGAATTATTAAATTCAACAAAGGTTTTGATTTTTTATACGGAAATACCCTTTTGTTTTCATATCTTTATTGGTGATTTTAATATTTTGTGTGAGAATTTTACAAAAGAACATTTTAATTTAAAGGAAATTTACGTAGTTACGTACCTACCTATAGAAGAAGGTAGAGACGATTTTATGCGTATTAAAAATTTACTATCTTTAGGTAGAAAACATTATTGGTAGATAAGTACGTATGACATAGCTTTATAACTAACCGAATGCTAACCGACCTACTTTTGGAATGAATAACTGAAAATAGTGATGCTTCTTACGTGGATAGGTATTTTACGTGGCTGTGGACTTGGTGAATTACCTACCTAATGGTACACAATACCTTACTAAAACTACCTATGATCTCGTTTACTTATATACCCACCTACATTGTAACTTCATAACTAGGTAGGTATAAGTTTTTTTTTTTTTTTATAATATAGGAGTAGCTGATGGGAAGTGGCTACTGCCGCCCATGGACATCTGTAATCAACCCCAGATAGGATTATTATTCCTATCTGAGGTCGGCAACTGATGCGCCGCTACCCCTGAGGACTAAGCTGGAACGCCTCAGAAAAGTCTGTCTCCCTTACCACACCCTTCAAACCGGAACACAGCAGCGCCTAACACTGCTGTTATTAGGTAGAAATAGGTGTGGCGGTGGTGCCGCCGGAGTCGAACCACAAAGGGTACTACCACCTTTAGCTTTAGGTATTACCTATGTGTGAAAAAAACATAAGAAGACACATGACGCCCTTACGTTATTGGAACGTAACTTATTATAACCATTCATACTAAACGTCTTCATACCGGTTTTAAATAATTCGTCGTCCTGACAAGGCTTATGAACACACGGGCATATATTTGGTTAGCAAACTTCGCGTTTTACTTATATTAGATATTCTCTTAGGCTGGAAGATTGTTGTCCCTGTAGTTCCGGGACCAGAATAGGGCTACGGTATCCCCTGCCTGTCGTAAGAGGCGACTAAAAGGGGCTTCCGGAGTTGCGGGTGGCAAGAGTGGGAGCTCGAACCGCCCGGACAGCGACCCCGGGAAGGATGGCAGTATGTGTTGCATACTGTCGTGCACACCAGACGGAGTGGCGAGCGTCATGCTCACCTGGGCATTTTATGTAGAAACCACTCACAACTGGAAGACACTCAAAACATAGGTAAGTAGGTTACTAACTTGATCACGTTACTCAAATGCAAATTGGTTGAGAAAAGACAAAGAAGACATACATAGCTGTTGTTTTTAAATCAACTATGAAGTTTCACACGAGGCATGACGTGCTTGACGTGCCCTACGTAGCACAGCAGGCATGTTAAGGTTTACTAGCAGACGTTTAGATACGCCCGCCCTGCACAACGTTGCTTAATATTTCTTAGGGCTTTTTAATTAGCTTTGACCATGTTTGCTCAATATCATAATTATAAAGAACTCTTTTTATTATTTTGTTTGATGTTTCTTGATAGTGCCATAGAATTAGAACATGAGACTAAAAGTAGATGTCAGAAAAGAGAACTTTACACAGAACGGTACATCTAAAGGATTTAGCCGTGGATTTGATATTGTCCATAGGAAATCTGACCAAAAATAAATCGGCTCCACCTTCAAAACTTGCCAAAATATTAGAAAGATTGTTGTTAATGCTCGCCAATAAATATATAAAAATAAAAAATGATAGTAGGTTTGTTTGCTTACAAGCAAAAAAATAAACATTTGTGTGCGTATCCGTGAAACTATTAGCCCGTATATTTCCAATGATCCCACAAGGAACAGACGCTAAGCGGATTCCATCCCTCGGCTTAATCGTCATTAATTTCAACTCAATTTGAGCGGGAACTAAGCCGTGTCCGCTTGTCAGTATTGTTCGGTGCTGTCGAATATTTTATTGAAACTTCTTGTTAAAATGTTTGTTTGTTTTGTAGATAACTAACATTATAGAATGGCGTTGGACCAAAATGTAGTGAGCTTAATATCATAACCTACGTTTTTTTTTTTATAATATAGGAGCAGTATTCGAGCATGCAGTCCACCTGATGGTAAGTGGCTACTGCCGCCCATGGACATCTATAATCAACCCCAGATAGGATAAGATTTTCCTACCTGAGGTCGATTACAGTAGCGCCGCTCCCCTGAGGACTAAGCTGGAGCGCCTCGGAAAAGTATGTCTCCCTCACCGCACCCTTCAAACCAGAACACAGTAGTGCTTAAGTGTGGCTGTGGTCCCGCCAGAGTCGAACCTCGAAGGGTTCTGCCACCTTCAAATGTTTAGCAAATAGGCAAAGGTAATTAGGTAATTACATATAGGTTTCGTGTCGACAAGAATAGGTAACCACCTACACTGTTGCCTCGATTAGTCGACGCCTATATGACCTGAGAGCTGGTATACATTTCGTTCAACGAATTAGGTATACTCACATTCAAAGAGGAAATTCTGCCAGCATCTTGGGCACCTTTCCCAAAGATAGCAATGCAGACAATACCTAATTGGATGGATAATATGTTCCAAAATACAAAACCTGCTCGATCTCAGCATTGAAACTATAAATCTTGATACTCTCATCAAATCGCTCAGACACAATCAAGATGAGCTAAGATTAGATTTATATTATCTACCCACCTCTTTAAGTACGTTTAGACGTAGTGTAGGTACATATTCTTATACATAAAACTAAAAACAATATGGACGAAAATAAAAACAAAATAACCCGGATCATAAACACATCTCGGCTAAACCTTTAACGAAGCCGACGTCACGATCGGATTGTCTCTAATCTTAAAGGACACGGACGGACAGTATGCTTTTTTGTTTTATTTACCTACATATCGATGAACCACCTAACCAAAGTTTGTTTTAATTGTAATTGTGGCTTTATTTGAAAAATTGATCGGGAATTAGGTACTATAGGTCGCACTATAGGTATTTCCCTACGAGGTGTTCCAACTTAGTCAGCAGGGGTAGCGACGTATCTAAGTCTGACCTCAGGTAGGGTTCCAATCCTAACTAGGATATAGGTATACTTTGTCAATTATCATTACTTCCTAGAATTTGACCCCTATAAGAGATACCTAATACTCCACGATGGAATTATAAAGGTTTTTATTTTTTACAAAATGAACTCGTTCGATTCCCGACTAGGAAAAGGAGGTGTTTTTAAACGAATGATGCAGTTTTAGTTTTTATCAAATTGATCTCGTAACTCTTTTCAATATTTTTTGCTAATCATTATTGTTTCATATTTGACCATGAAGGCCCACTTGAAAAATGAGTACCTATAATGAACCTAATTTTTAACTTATAAGTAGACATGGAAGACACCATAGGAAGTGGTAGTTTATCATAAGGGATACGTGACTCAAGCTTCTGCGATTACGCAATTATTGAGGGCCGTATTTATTCGGTTGTGTTCCGGCCCCGAGGCGTCGCAGGCGCATTCTTACACGCCATACTGGATATAAATGGCAAGATACTTATGTTGTTCGCTGCATATGCATCGATGGTTTTTTACCAGTTAAATAGACTTCAACGAATATTAAAATAAATAGACAATAATGTCACTGCCATATTAAGAGTAGGTTTTATGTAGGTATAGATATTATAGGAATTAATACCACACTGCCCCGATAATATATCCGTTCGATTATAGAAAAAGCTTTATGGAAAATTAAATAATATGTGGCGTACAACTTAGTTTTCACACAAAAATATGGCATATTTTTGTGTGAAAACTAAGTTGTACGCCACATAAAAAGAATACGTACACATAGGTGCTCCTACACAAAGCAGACTGACTTCTAACTCTACCAATTACCTATGTACGGGCATTAGGTATATGGAGACAGACGAGGCCAGCGCAGGTCAAACAAAAATTGTATAAATTTTAGTAAAAAATCGTGGTAATACGAGTAGTCATTTAAGAAAGTAGTTCTTTACGATAATTCCATCTTATTATTACTCATCGCTCTATTTACTTTTGTTCCTTGTTTGTTCCATAAAATGTAGGATAATAAATATCTAGGTACCTACCTACTCTACATCTTTTGCCTTTGGCGTCTGAATACATACAATACCTATGCAAAAATTTCGATGTAAGTTAAAAATCAAGATGCGAGAATTCAGAACAATTTTGTTTTAAAACCGAGTGTTATTTAATGAATTTATAATTTAAGGCGTCGAAGAACAATTAGAGATTGGGATAGCCTGGGGATTGAATTTAAATAAAACAAAAAGCTCTTGGAAACCGCACGAGTTTTGGTTTTGTATGTAGTTATTTTTTTTGTATAATATTTCAGAAAGAAAACAAATATTTCTGTTACCTGAACTGTACTTAAGTAACTACTGGCTAATCTTGAATGTTGTTGGCTATTTCGATTGTTTTCAAGCAAATTTATTGGACAATATCATATTAACAAAGGGTACTTTACTCCAAAAGAAATGTCTAGGCATCCTGTGGAAAACAAGGTATTATGAGGCTTCTTTTTTTTATAATATAGGAGTAGCAGACGAGAATGCAGTCCACCTGATGGTAAGTGGCTACTGCCGCCCATGGACATCTGTAATCAACCCCAGATAGGATTAGATATACCTACCTGAGGTCGGCCACAGATGCGCTGCTACCCCTGAGGACTAAGCTGGAATGCCTCGGAAAAGTATGTCTCCCTTACCACACCCTTCAAAACGGAACACAGCAGCGCTTAACACTGATGTTATTAGGCAGAAATAGGTGTGGCGGTGGTGCCGCCGGAGTCGAAGCACAAAGGGTTCTACCACCTTTAAAAAATCTTTCTTATACTTCTCCTATTGGAGGTTGGATAACATTGGTGCAACCCTTATTTTTAAAGCTGTAGCTATGAAATGTCTGTAAGTGCTACATTATCCTGGATTTTTCAACCAATATTAAAAAAAAAACACTTTTCCCAGCGATCTTTCATATAAATAGATATAGAGAACGTTTTTATGTAAAAACACATGAAATTAGGTCAAACATCCTTTCACGTTTCTACATAATAATATGCCCCGTAGCGAATTTACGGTGCTCGCGTGTTTCAAACGCGGAGAATTAATGAAATCGCCCACGGAAACAAAATGGCAACCGGGGTTCACTAATAGCTTGATGACTACTGTTCGTAGAGATCTTAGAGTGGTAATAAACTCTAGAGTGCTCATCTCCCTACATTCGTGAATTATTGTAGTGTACAGATAGGTAGGCATTTAGAAATAGTTTTTAAGTAATAAACTCAAGTAGCAACAGTGCCGAACCACTAGACATCATAATCTAATAGAAATTAGGTACCTACAATGAAAGAAATAAATATAGACCCCTCTATTTAATACCCTCCGACACATCAACAAATTGGTCTAAAACTTTTTACCTATAAGATATCAAATTCGATTCTATATTTCATGTAGGTATCGTAAGCATTATTAACGAGAAGTTTATTAAAAAAAGAAAAGATCAAACCTTTCAAACATGGCTTGTATCTTGTACATACTTAACTTTTATGTGTTCTATCCACGAATATTAAATAGTCAATAATAATTTAACCTATTAGGTTTTTTAAACGCATAATTTTAAAAATGCGTTAGTAGCTACTCTATTCTTATTCGTAGTCTACGGTAAAACCGAATGTTCAATCAGACATCGAAACGAATCTGGAATCTCGTATGCAAAGTTTAAAACGTTTATCTTTCCATTTCGAATTAGGTGTTCTAAATTGATACGAACGTCGAACTTACTAAAATGGACGGTTGCGAATTCTTCGTAATCGTCCGATTCGATAAGTAGGTATCTACAGAAGAGAGTTATTAATAACGTTTTGTTTTGGATTCAATACAATTATGGTTCAATACAATTATGGTATTATCTCCTGTTAATATAATGGACGCTTAAGAATCTGAAACATAATTATAGGTACCTACTTATGAATATATGCTATTTACTTTTCATACATCTAACGGTTATTTTGCTATGAATAAATAGGTAGGAGGTTAGCCTTTATTACATAATGATATCCCGCCAAAACATAAGGTGTACTACTCTGCACTAGACGCGCTAGTCTGCATATTTTCGTCGGAAGTTATAGGCTATTTAGATAATAGGTACGTACTGAATTGCAGTTATGGATGTATGAATGGAAGTTTAAACGAGTTATCAGTTAAATAGCTCTAATGTTGCCCAAGACCGTTATTTACCGTTTTACGATTCAATATTTTATCGGATCGAAAAACCGTAACAAAATGGAAAATTTTACGGTGGTTTCGTAACTTTGTTGACAGATGTACAAAGTAGGTACAATACCAAGACGTACAGTACCTTGCAAAGTACCAAATACCTACATAGCATTATAACAAACAGTTGAAAGGTACATACCGACAAACAAGTACCTACCTATCTTGACTTTTTTCCAGAGGGGAAAAAGCAAAGACACTGTACATACGTATGTGTAGGTAGGTAAGTTAGGTACCTTGCCCCTGTAGTCCCGGGGCTACGGTATCCCCTGCCTGTTGTAAGAGGCGTCTAAAACGGGGCTTCCGGGGTTGCGGGCGACAACAGTGGGAGCTCGAACAGTCCAGCAAGCGATCCCGGGAAGGACGGCGGTATGTGTGGTCGCATACCGTCGTCAACACTATATGATGTGGGAGGAACGAAAACTGCTCCCCAAGGGCAGAGCCCGATCGGGGCATCGCGCTCGGAGGACTCCGGTTGTGTTTCGTCGGAGATCCCGGAGTTCTCCACCAAGCGTTGAGGACGGCCACCGGGGGGGTTTTAGTGCGGTAAAATCCCACATAACCCAGCGTCGCTCCCACGTCGTCGGGTACCTTTTGAAGATTTCCCCCTCGTAAACAAAAAAAAAGGTAGTTATGTTAGGTACCTACCTATTTAGTTGATAATAATGCTACCTGATTTTAGAAGTGGATTGATGAATACGTCACTTTTTAGGGGAAGCCTCAGAACTATAAATGAAATCAATTCTTAAGATTAGTTATAGGAAGCAAGAATTTCCTATGCCATATTAGTACCTAGTTACAGTATCAGTTGTATCTCTGAAGTTCGTCCGATTACGGCGAATTTAATTAGAGTAGTTTAGTACCTATCGTATGCAACAGTCAATACCTATAGGTACTATCAACGGCTATACAAGACAAGTAGGAACATAATTAAATGTAAATATACATTGGTACAGACCTATGTTTACGCAGTCGGATAAAATAGAAAAGAAACATTTTAAATTAGGTAAATACAGTTGAAATAATAACTAAAAGTAAGTACCTACAACCCTGCATGAATATCCAAGTACCTATAGTGGTGTAGATACACCTTTACGTTCGATACGATACTGCATACTTCGGGAATCTTTTATCTTAGTATTACAGCAGCAATATTCTTCAGAAAATTTCCGTACAAACTTATATTATCGAGTGCTAATTGCGAGCGGAATGAACGTCTAAAGCTGCCTATTCGAGGAACGATTTTTACTTAAGTAAAAACTTTATTTCCTTAGATTTAAAATATTTATGGTAAAAAATTACATATTATATCGTCATAATAGTCATTTAGGTAAACATCTCTACTTCTACTGATTATGTACCTATATAGATATGTATTTCGAATTTAAAGCTGGACACAATATTATTAAATACACTTGAAATGTATAAAAAAATACTGATGCATGATTTCACGAGAAGCATCGCCTTCCGTTACATTTACGAATCACCACTTAGCAGTAGCTGTCGATGAAAGTTTGAAACATTATTTGACTGAGAAGGAATATATCTATGTAGGTATTTAATTTTTAATGCCTCTGTATTTATTTCTTTTCAGCACATCAATAGTTATATATATTAATATCCATTTAGACAGCCGATTGTATCAATAATTGTGATATCACAATTAATTTATGTTATCTAAATAAGATGTATGACGTATCACAACACATCTCAAATTTATTAATTTCATCCATGTGCCTAAAAATCGCGTTTTTGTCCCAGGCACGGCCCGCCTTATCCTCAGCGGAGTCCTGCCTCTCACAGAGATAAGGCGGACATCGGCAAAGAGATCCGGCCGCGATACGCTAACAATTAACAATGAGACATTATACTTACGCTGCCGATAATTACGAGGACTCCCGATTTGCTTAGACTTGAATTATAGCGTCTTGTTCGCCCAAGTGTTTTAATTGACTACGTTTAACGTTTGTGGCTGGACTGGGAGGGACTGACAATGGAATGCAATTGACAAAGCTCGGAAATGTATTAGCTCATTGGTTATTTCTCGTTTGAATCGTTATTAATTTACAAGTAAATAGGCTTAGATCGATTTTTCAGTGCGTATTTGAATAATCGTAATGGAATGTTCTTTTTTAAATATAGACGGTCAATCGTGGTTATTTCGTGATCTTGCTGATAGTGGTAGAAGGTCGTGATAAAGAACACAGATTGGAATTAATGAGACGTACATAATAAAAGTAATTTCAAAATTCATTTTCCTCCTGTTTATAAGTTCCCAAAACCATTTTCTTTTCATTCTTTAGTTTCGTTTTCATCACAATTATATTACCTACTTAGGTAGGTATATAAAACCAATGGTAAGGGTAAATAATTTTGATTGTTACTAATATAGAATATTAGGTATGTTACATGATTATGTAAAAAATATGATTGTACAGGTATTTTAATGCTAGTACTAACACAGATATAATTTTGGTTGATTACTAATGGAAGATTTGCAGAAATTATTTTTACCAGAAGCTACAGTGTAAATCATTTTTATTTTTCCCACTATTATCTATTAGGATTTTTTAACACAAGATGGCGCTAATACTTATTTACGAAAAAATACCAGCGAATTTGTAAATAAAAATTGGTACAATTTTTGTAAGGTTATTATTTTATTATTTTTAGGTAATTTCTTAATTATACATGATAAAATACTAAAATAGCAACAGGTGAAAAGTTAGTATTAATTTCTGAACGTAACTGTCACTGCCAATATAATATTGAAGCGCGACAGATTGACAGATGAGCTACAGTGTCAGTGACATTATTTTGTTTTGTTTTGCTCCACTTTAAAACTTAATAAATAATGAAAACAATTAATGTTACTTTCGTCATATGCAATGGATGTTGTAATAAATATCATGCACGAAAAGGTAAGTTCACTATTTCTTTTTTAATAATTTATTACTAGCGAATATTTTGATTTGTATGTCAGTTCGAGATTCCCTAAACTTCTGTTAAAACGATGTATTAAACTCAACCTTTAATACTTATTTATAACTAAGGTTTTATGGCAATTTCTCTGTACCTTTCAGTATAGGCTTATAATCTTTTAAACTCCGAGGCATATCTTTACTTGTACAATTTATGTATTTTATGTAGACGCACAGGTCACCGGCTTTTTATACACTAAAGCCACTGTACTGAGATTGTGGACCTTACTGAGATACCCTACAATTGCAGGTGAAATGTATCCTTAAAGCTTTTTATTGCTCTCATTTCCGCATTCTTGAAAATAAAATAAAATTAGCCAAATGCGATATGAACTCGCACCAATCAATGGTGTGGTAAGGGAGACAGACTTTTGCGAGGCGTTCCAGCTTAGTCCTCAGGGGTAACGGCGTTTCTGTGGCCGACCTCAGGTAGGAATATCTAATCCTATCTTGGATTGATTACAGATGTCCATGGGCGGCAGTAACCACTTACCATCAGGTGGACTGTATGCTCGTCTGCTAAAAAACATGGTGATTTCCGTACTACTGAATTTCTATTTATTTCTTATTTTTATTATTTATTTCTATAGTAGCCATGTAAGTAAATGCATTGATAAATTTGGACTGTCCACCTATTACGGTTCAATAAGAAAAGTGAAAAATGCCGAAAAATAGCAGTTTCTTGTATCAGCGACCCCCAGTTATTTTCAAGTTTTTTTTTCCAGTATTTGCTATAAGGGCTACCCTTCATACATACATACATTTGACTATAATGTGATGCGTAGGCATTGTATTGTTGTATTTTGAATTTTCTTTATTTTCACTTAGTGTTCAGATTTATTTTTCAAAAAATAGCAATAAGATGTATAAGTTATTGTGTAGCTCATTATCATAATTCTGACACAACCATGTTAGTCCTCAGAAGAGGAAAACTTTCCGTCATTCGTTTGTATTCGTTTCTCTCTTCTCTTTGTCATTCTGTATGAAGTTTGTGTACGGAACATCTGTATGTTTGTGGCTTCATGGGTGAATCAAGTGGAGTGCAAGCTTGTTCACCATATATAAACAAATATAATAAACAAATATAATAAATAATATATAAACAAATATAATAGAAAATTCCATATTGATCTATTTTTAAAATTTCTTCTCTGTAGCTAATAGAATACATAATTTAATATAGTTCTTAGGATATCTACAAATATGAGTTCTTTATGATGTTTCATTTTGTAATACAATAATAATTTAATTTTCAGGAAAGAATATAAACCAAATAAGCACATTGAATATGGTGTGATGGAGAATAATCACTGGCCGTCTTAAATTATCTAACAAGTAAGATAAATTTGTAAATTTTATGTATAAAATAATTAAAAAATATTTCTTGTTCGTATATTTGATGATGTCCGCATAAAACTGCTAGTCTGCTCTGAATATAGAGATAAATCACATTGCCATAGCAAATTGTATGACTATATCTGCTCACAAAAACTTCAGAGCGGACAAAGCGGACTTCAGTTTGAAGTACAAGATACAGAAGGTAATGCAGAATTTTAATGTAAATAATTCCTCTTTTATGCTATCCGGAAATCATAACTGCAGGAGCTGATGCACGTGATAAGATAAAAAATGAATCACATATTTCCCTATATACTTGACTTAGGTATCTAATCTATAGAGTGGGGAAGCCTTTAATCGTTAATTTATTAGTATATACATTAGTTGTAGTTTACTGCCTTCAAAATGAAGACTGAAAAGTTTTTACCTATATTTCTAATAACCACATTTACATTGATTGTTCAAGGTTATGAAGACTTGGATCTGGAGCCACATAATGGAGCATTTGATACGGAATTGTATGAAGATGTGTTGAGTATCCCTAAATGCTTATCACAACTATTGTTATTGACAACAAGTAATATTTTATTGTTGTTACGATGTAAGTATATGTCAGTTATTTTATTCAATTTTCTGCTTTTCCTGATATGTGGCTAATCTTATTTTGGTTTTACCTGACTGCACCAGTACTAAATCTACCAAAATCCTAAAATATTTCAAGATTTCTATTTTAAATATTTTAGTATAACCAATTATTGACGTGCTTATTTTTTTCTATTTATTATATTTAAGCAGTCAGTTTTTGTTACTTATTATATTATAATAATTGATTATTTAGTAAATAACTAATATTTACACAGAATAAAAAATATTCATATTCATTATTCTACAATTGGTTATTTGGAGCTAATAAAATGTTATGTAATCTATATATTAAAATATTTAATTTATCTGTTTACAGTTCTGGATGCTGGCATGAGGGTACCAAAAAACATCCTTTTAGGCAATAACATTGACCTAGGCAGCTACCATGAATGTTTAGGCATACATCAGAGTGTACGTAAAGTATTGATTGAAGGAAAGTATTGTATGCTGAAGATTCCGTTGTACCAGAACTTTAGCCTGATACATTTAAAAAATTTGGATGCCTTCTCCACATTAGATGCAGAGAATTTGCACTTGTATGAAGAAGTTGCCGAACGTTTGAAAGAATTGGATGCTTTAAAAAGTCAATACATAAATATTTTAGGAGGTGATTTGGGAGATCATGTACGGTGAGATCGTTTTTCATACTTTGTTGTAGGATAATGGATAAAATTGCAATAAGTGTCTTTCCACTTGTATGCACTTCTATAAGTGGCGAAAATGGATCCTGACTGGACACCATGCTTGTGCAAAGAAAGCAGTTTATTTGTGTGCAGAGTGTACATAGCTTAATAATAATTATTGTTATTTTCAACAGAACAGTACCACACATTCCTTACCTAGATCGATTGAGCATAAGATTAGCAGTATGTATACCTAAGCCATGCAGTACTAAGCTGTTTTTGCAGACAATTGTGCGCAAGTTTAAATATACGGAACAATTCTGCCGCTTAAAAGATGACAAACCATGGTCGACGGCAGATACGATTGCTGTGTAAGTGTTTTATGAATGTTATTTTAATTGTTAAATGTAAGTAATCAATGTCAATCAAATTATAATTACCCTGTTAATACAGAATCACTATTACACATAGACATCTGTACCTTATTGGATGTAGATATCTACACATTCTCTGCCAGCTCTAAGACAAGACTTAATTAATATGCTTAATGCTTAAATAATATGATTAATGCTTCCATTCCCTACTGTATTACTATACCTCGAATCAACAACTTACTAGTCTTATATGACTAATTGAAAGCAAAAAAGGTGTGGTTGTGCATCAGTTGGATTAAGAATAGTATGTTAAATTTTTAATGCTTTCATTATTTACGTATACATAAGACATATTATAATTACCTTCATTTTGTTATAATTCTGAAATTCCAGTACATATTATGCACATGCAATGAATACTCGATTATAATGCTATTTGAGTATCTATTATTTGTTTTTCATTGAAATAACAACGGATTTTCAGAAAGTAATATAAGTGACGTTACGTCTGACTATAAAAACATAAGTATCCCACTTATATTGAAGTGTAGCTAGATTGTAACTGCCTTACTCATTTTATTATACCTATGAGACAAGTGGCTTGAACGTAATTTTGATAAGTAACTATTGCTAATCATATCACATATGAATCCAAATCAAGATCCTTTGGTATTCGAAAATAAATGTTACTGTGATCGGCTTGACATAGCACCCCTGGTCTATATTGAACTGTTACAGATTTCTATGAGCTGCAATAACCACCAATCAGGTGCATGTTATTTCCATTTTATAA
This sequence comes from Epargyreus clarus clarus, assembly GCA_014595695.2. Classification (NCBI taxonomy): domain Eukaryota; kingdom Metazoa; phylum Arthropoda; class Insecta; order Lepidoptera; family Hesperiidae; genus Epargyreus; species Epargyreus clarus. The sequence goes on from JACTTY020000026.1 coordinate 3,465,267, forward strand.
AAAAAGTCTGTAGAAGAACTTGATTTATGACATCAGTAACAATAGACCATAGATTAGTAAATATTACTTACTCCTAACAAGCATGTAAAAATTAGCCGTATAATTGTAACTATATTAATAGGAATTATTGTTTCATGATTCCAGAGTGGTGTTCCTTATAATAGGCTTACTGACGGTAATGAGTACTTCCGTGGATGTATGGTATACAGTTATTTTAAAAGGAGGTAATTTTATTCTAAAAATCTGTGATATATTAAAACTTGAAGGGTTTTTGTATTTTTGATATACGTAATACGAGTATACTAGGGTTTGTGTTCAATTCAGAGTAAAAAGCGTGGGGTGGATTTTACTGCGGTTCATAACTATTCTCTCATAGATAATTCCCAATAGAATGATTGATAACATTTAAAATATCAAGCACCCCACGCTTTTTACTCTAAATTGAAACTCTTTACTCTTAAACTGTTGGTCATTAAAAAATATTTTCTAGTTCTTAGTTCGATTAGCAATAGAAGCGTGTTTTTTATAGTTTTTTTAACTATTATTTATTATAATATTGGAGTAGTAAATGAGCGTGCAGTTCATCTGATGTTAAGTGGTCACGCCCACAGAGATCGCTACCACTCGCTACGTTGTTACTGCGTTCTACTGAAACACACTGAACTGCCTCATGTTAGTAATAAGTGCCGCGGTGGTATTTTACCTCGAAACTTTACTAAATCTAATTGTACTTATGTACATTACATACCGTTGTACAAGCCATTCGGATTCGACTGAAAGTAAATTTTAAACAATTTTATAATTCAATAAATGTTACATTAAGGTTTTAACAGAGTACTGTTTGTTAAGTTTGGCTACTAGGTTAAATTTTTCATTCTTCCTGACGTAAATCCGAAATAGACATTAATAAATAAATAAAACTAATATTTCAAATTAAAATAATTCAAAATTTCCAATCGTTTGCGATCGGAAAGGAACAACTGATTTCGATGCGTAGGTTCTAACGAATTGATTCACTTTAAGTTATTATATCTCCTACTTGGTTTCTAATGATTGTACTACTACTAGTACTACTAGTACGTACTAGATAATAAACATATTTTTATTCCCAAATTATATATTTCAGATCCAAAAAACGTGAACATCGTGTACCGGTCGTTCTCTGTTTACAACAATACACGTCGTTTGGTGAGGTATACACCGAATCCTAACGCGATAGAGTGCTTGGACGGCGTGAGGGTGCTGGCGATGCTGTGGGTCATCATCGGACACTCATTCATCACGCAGTCGTATTTTTACAACAATCTTGATCTCCTCCATGTATGTAACATCTGTTATTTATTTATTTACTATCTGACTCGGCAAACGTTGTATTGCCATATAAATAAAATAATGTTAAGGGTGAACAACCCTTATCACTTAGGTGTATGAAAAATAGATAGTAGCCGATTCTCGGACCTACTGAATAAGCATATAAAATTAGGTGAAATTCGGTAAAGCCTTTTCGGAAGAGTACGGTAGCTATCTTGTGACACGAGAATTTTATATATAAGATTGAATCGCCAACATACTGTACACTAGTGCGCTAGATATTAAACAAACTCAAGTCGGTATAGGTCTAAGTGCCAAGACAATTATAAACATGAAAATTAACAAATGTCTATATAAAAGCTATATTATTGATTTATATCACAAACATAATATCATGAAAAAAGAATTAAAGAAAGAAGAGTTAAAGAATAAATTATCATCTAAAAATAATCTCAGAATTTGAAAAAATATTACAATTACATTCGAATTAAATTAATTAGTTGTTAAGAAAAGTCAATTTTTTTGTATTTAGGGATTATCCACTTTGTTAATTATGAATTTGTTACAACTTTTAATGAAATTCGCACAAATGTAGACGTGGTGTTAATGTGACTGATGTAATATCAGAAAGTGTAATGTACGAGTATCTTATCCAGATATAAGATACTACCTTATTATTTCATATTTTATATTTAACTGGTTATTGTTTATGGTTAAATTTATATAAAACAACTGGGATTTCTTGTGTGGCAATTTGATTATGTAATTTCGAATTTATGAACAAGAAAAAAATTATACTATACTATACTTAGGACTATACTTTACTTAGGATTATACTATACTTAGGACCTTTCTTGCTAGCAAATTTCGGAGACCATTTTGGAATAAAAATCTTAATTTATTATTTTCTCCGCAAGTCTGGATAACATACATGGATATTATTCTATTTTGCAGTGGTTAACATCGCCGCAAGCACTATGGATCCAAGCGGCGCCCATTACTGTAGACACTTTCTTCATGTTAAGCGGATTGCTTATCGTATTTACAACAGCAGAGAAATTTACATCCGGTAAGTTTTTACTGTGTATATGAAATTATATTTTGGTTCCTAGTAAAATATTGAACTATTTTATTATTTCCTGTGTTTTCTAATTTCTGATTGCTAACAAATATTTCATTGCATTTTATTTCATTCAATGATATTATTGCGGCGCTTTAAGGCAAAAAAGGAATAAATTCGGGATCCCTGTATAAGCCATCATTTTCCGTCTTACAAGATTGCCTTATCGAAAATTTATATTTTTGAATTCTGAGTATTTTAAAGATATTATCTCTTATTCCCGCTGCCGTAACAGTAAGGAATTGTAAAGAATTGATTTTTTTAAGAATTTGTTGTCATTAAGAATGCTTCAAAATGAAAAGACTGCCTGAATCTAACATTAGCAACATTCTGTCGTTCCAGTTACATTCCTGAAGAACCTCCACCTGTTTTACCTGAACCGCCTGCTGCGAATGTTCCCGATCCTGGCCACGGTGGTGCTGTTAGAGGCCTCGTTTTTCCATCGCTGGTTGGATGGCCCGATGTGGAATATGGTGGCCTTAAACACGGAACACTGTCGGACCTACTGGTGGACAACACTCCTATACATTCAGAACTATATCAGCGCACCAAACTTTGTGAGTGAAATCCAATCCCTATCCTAAATAATATACTGGCATATGAATGAATGAAATTCGAAGAACTATAATTTGAAATGTATTTAATGCTAGCTCGAAAGGATTTGTGAAATTAAATTCACCATTTCTTGGTAGAATGTACTGTTTTCTAACATATGTATGTCATGCATAATATTTTTGGCACACACTACCAAACCCAAATGGTTCGAAACATTTCAACATATGAGGAGGTGTCATTGGGTTCGTTTAATTTGTGACAATGATAAACGCTATATTTTGAAGCCTTTGGATTTTTGTTTTTTTTTTTCTATGATAATTACTACTTATATAAGGGAGTAGTGTAATCTATATTAGTTATTAAGAAGAACATTTTAGTATCAAAACATACGCCGAAGGTGTTAAGCATTTCATTTTCATAATAATAATTCAATAAAAAACTCATTTATTTTTGAGATGAAGTGAATGTATAATTGTTAGGAGGTGGTAGAGCTCTTAGCAGTTCGATTCCAGCGGCACCACTGCCACACCTATTTCTGCCCTATAACAGCAGTGTTAAGCGCTGATGTGTTCTAGTTTGAAGGGAGTAGTAAGGGAGACATATTTTTCCGAGGCGCTCCACCTTAGTCCTCAGGGGTAACGGCGCATATGTGGCCGACCTCAGGTAGGAATATCTAATCCTATTTGGGGTCGATTATAAATGTCCATGGGCGGTAGTAGTCACTTACTTACCAACAGATGCACTACATGCTCGTCTACTACTCCTTTATTATAAAAATGTTCTTTTTTTTTAATTTATCGAAGTCACCTTCATGCTATCTACTACTATGTTAGTATACTAAGCTACTAGCTATACTCACTGTTTTATCACCAGTGTATAAGTCCATCATGGTACCTGGCAGTGGACGTGCAGCTCCACATGCTGTCGCCGCTGGCACTAGTGGGTGTGTTGACGGGTGCCCGGCGGGTGGCGTGGGCCACGCTGGCCACCACGCTGGTGGGGGTACTCACCGCCGCTGGGCTCTACTGCTTCCACATGGGATTCATCGCCAGCTTCACTGGGTTGGGGTGAGTGGACATGTATGTGTTTTACCGACTTCCCGAAGGTTGGGTTGGGTTAGGTTAGATTAGAATAATTCCCAATTTTACTGCCTCCTTTGGGCAAGCTCCGTCTCGTTATTGCCGTTGCGCGAGACGGAGCTTGCCCAAAGGAGGCAGTAAAATTGGGAATTATTCGACCCGCTCCTCGGGGAACAAGCTCCGTCTGGGTGAGGGCTCCCGTGGGTGCCATTAAAAAGATTGGCAATCTCGGCCGCCTGTTAATAGGCTGGGTGTCGGCTAGAGTCGAAGTGTTACAGCCTAGAACACTGCGGTGCTACCGGTGTCTGCAAAGTGGACATGTCAGGGCACAATGCACCGCAGAGGCTGACCGCAGTGAGGAATGCTATCGCTGCGGTAAACCCGGCCACAAGGCCAACGCGTGTACCAATACACCAAATTGTTCGGTATGCGCAGCGGCAAACAGGCCGGCCGAGCATCGGTTGGGGAGCAAAGCATGCTCTCCACCGAACAAGAAAACGAAGGGTACGAAGGCAGTCCCTACTGCTGCTGCTGCCCTTGCTCCAACGACTGTTCCTGCTGCTGCTACAGATGCTCCAGCAGCTGCCGACTGTCCCCCAATTGAAGGTGGGACCGAGGGAGTTTTGACCACCAAGTCAAACTAAGTATGGCTTACCGCTTACTCCAAGCTAATATCAACCACTGCCGCGCTGCTCAGGACCTTCTTGTTCAGAGCATGACAGAGTGGTTGGTAGAAGTGGTGGTGGTGGCGGAGCCCTACTTTGTCCCCCCAATGGACAACTGGGTAGGCGACCAAGACGGCTTGGTGGCCATCGTGAGGTCTAGAACACTCCGTGTACCTCCCCTCACCACAATCAAGAGGGGCAGGGGTTATGTGGCAGTGCAGTGGAGAGGCTGCGTTCTCATTGGGGTCTACTTCTCGCCCAACAAACATCTGGCTGACTTTGAGGCATATTTGGGCGAGTTGGAGACCCTAATAGGACAAACACAGTCTCGCCGCGTGCTCGTTCTCGGGGACCTCAACGCCAAGTCAACGGCATGGGGTTCCCCTAGGACCGATGCTCGCGGCGAGGTTCTGGAGGAATGGGCGACGACGACCGGCCTCTTAGTATTAAATCAGGGGTCGGTGAACACATGCGTGCGGCAGCGGGGGGGCTCTATTGTGGATGTTTCGTTCGCATCCCCCGCTGTAGCAAACACCGTCCGGGGCTGGAATGTGCTGGAGGGGGTGGAAACATTGTCGGATCATCTATATATCCGGTTCGACATTTTCACTTCGCCAGTACACCCGGACCGTCGTCGCCCTAATAATAATAATAATAATAAGACGGCACTAAGATGGGTGCTGGGGAGTCTCAACAAGGATGTCCTGGTAGAAGCTGCCATTGTCCAGGCCTGGCTAGCTCCACTTGAACCTGTGGATGTTGAGGAGGAGGTGGAGTGGTTCCGGGATGCCATGTCGAATATCTGCGACGCAAGCATGACCCGGGCCAAGCCGCATCCTCCAAAACGTCGGGTGTACTGGTGGTCCCACGAAATTGCAGAAATTCGCTCGGACTGCGCAGTGGCGAGACGCCAGTACACTAGACACCGCAGGTTGCGCCGTCGTAACATGGATCACGGCGCGGTGGAGAGACAGCTGTACGAGGCCTACCGAGAGCGACGATTGGCTCTACAGCTGTCCATAAGCCAGGCAAAGGAAAAGGCCAAGATGGAGCTTCTCCAGGCCCTTAGCGAAGATCCGTGGGGGCGCCCTTATAAGATCGTAAGGGAAAAACTGCGTCCATGGGCGCCCCCTCTGACAGAGACTCTTCAGCCTCAGCTTGTGGAAGATGTGGTGTCCACACTGTTTCCAGCCAGAGTGGCACACTCTCCTCCGGCAATGGCACCTTCCGATTATACATCAGGAGCGGAGGAGTCGGAGGTGCCTCAAGTATCGGAAGAGGAGTTGGGCGCGGCTATCCAAAGGCTCCGGGGTAAGAAAAAGGCCCCGGGACCGGACGGAATTCCTGGCCGCGCCTGGGTACTAGCTCTGGAGGAGCTAGGGGACCGGTTCCGCAGGCTATGTGATGCCTGTCTGGAGTCGGGACTGGTCCCAAGACAGTGGAAGACGGGTGGCCTAGTCCTTCTCAAGAAAGAAGGACGCCCCGCAGAGTGTCCTTCGTCGTACAGACCCCTAGTGATGCTTGATGAGGCCGACAAACTTTTTGAACGCATTGTGGCAGGTCGGCTCAACAAGCATCTAGGAGAGGTAGGCCCGAACCTATCTGGTAACCAGTTTGGTTTCCGAGAGGGCCGATCGACCATCGATGCTATTATGCATGTAAAGGCTCTCTCGGATGAGGCGGTGGCCCAACGCGGGGTGATGTTGGCTATTTCGCTCGATATAGCAAACGCCTTCAACACCCTGCCGTGGGCCAGCATTAGAGAGGCATTTAAGTATCACAGGGTGCCTCTCTACCTCAGCCGGGTCGTTGGAGCCTATCTCTCTGATAGGTACATAACGTATCCAGGGCACGGAGGATACACGCTCAGTCGGCAGATGACGTGCGGTGTTCCACAGGGGTCAGTTCTTGGCCCGCTTCTGTGGAACATCGGATACGACTGGGTGCTGCGGGGTGATCTACCCCCAGGGGCTACCGTGACATGTTACGCGGATGACACGCTGGTCACGGCCCGGGGGGATAACTACGAGGAGGCTGCCCGTCTTGCCACAGAAGCGGTGGCACTGGTGGTTGGCAGGATAGAGATGTTGGGGCTCCAGCTGGCTAGCTCAAAAACCGAGGCCCTGTGTTTTCACGGGCCGAGGAGGGCGCCGCCGCGGGGGTCCCACATACTCATTAGCGGAACCCGTGTCGAGGTTGAGTCGTCTATGAGATACCTGGGACTCACCCTCGACAGCCGCTGGAATTTCCGCGAACACTTTAAGCGATTGACTCCCCGGTTAATGGGTACGGCAGCTGCATTAAAGCGACTGCTGCCCAATCTCGGGGGGCCAAAGGCGAGTAGTCGCCGCCTATACATGGGGGTGGTGCGGTCCATGGCTCTATATGGGTCACCCGTATGGGCGGAGGCCCTGACAAGGCAGAATGTCACCCTCCTTAAAAGACCACAGAGGGTGATGGCCGTCGGGGTCATCCGTGGGTATCGCACTATCTCCTTTGAGGCGGCGTGCGTTTTGGCGGGGTGCCCGCCCTGGGATTTGGAGGCGGAGGTCTGGGCTGTGATGTATCAGTGGCGCGCAGACCTCAGACTTCGGGAGGAACACCCCACGCCCAAAGAAATAGAAGAGCGGAAATTCCACGCTCTGCAGTCCATGACTAGAAAGTGGAAAGAGAGGCTGGCCGAACCTGCGGCTGGCCTCAGGACTGTGGAGGCTGTCCGTCCGATACTAGAGGACTGGATGGACAGGCGGCATGGGTCACTATCCTTCCGGATGGTGCAGGTGCTCTCGGGACATGGGTGTTTCGGGAAGTACCTGTGCCGCATAGCCGGAAGGGAGCCAACCACCCAGTGCCATCATTGCAGCTGCGACGAGGACACGGCGCAGCATACATTGGAGGAGTGTCCCGCCTGGGACAGCCAGCGCCGTGTTCTCGTCGCTGCAGTGGGGCCTGACCTCTCGCTGCCGGCCGTTGTAAAATCCATGGTCGAGTGCGAGAGGTCATGGAAAAACTTGAAATCCTTCTGCGAGGATGTTATCTTGCAGAAGGAGGCTGCGGAGAGGGAGAGAGAGAAATCCTCGGACCTTCCAATCCGCAAGCGGAAAACCGGGCGTAGGAGAAGGGCTCCCCACGCTCATTTCCTACCCCCATAACGGAGGCATTGGCGTAGGACACGGGGGTGTTCTGCGTCAAAAAAAAAACATCAAGCCTCGAGGTGCCGCGCGCGGTGTTCCCGCGCGTACCTCAAAGATGTGCGGATGGAGTTACTCCAGCTCCATCCCTACCGAGATGGGCCCTGATGCGGGCAAACGCCGTCGGGACTGCGGACGAGTGCTACTAGCGTACCCGTGGTCCCGATAAAGGGCGTCCAGAGGAACACCGCGGGGTTTTAGCCGGTAGGAGTCCGGCATATCCTCTCCGCTGCCCCCGCGGCCGAGAGGAACCCATGAAGGGTTTCCCCACGAAAAAAAAAAAAAAAAAAAAAAAAAAAAAAAAAAAAAAAAAAAGGTTAGATTAGATGTCCCCTCCGAGGAGCCACCTTGTCGTGGTGGAGGGGCTCGTGTGGCCCTACGATCCCCAAGGCTATGCCGGTAGGAATACCCATACCGGATAGGTTTGGTGGGGAGGGTCCAGATTAAGAGCGGCTCACTCTTGTCGGGACTAAAAATGGTTCCGTCAGGCGGGGAAGGTGTACGGAGGCTTTGGCGGAGGACATGGGGGCGTCCTGCGTCAAAATAACATCAAGCCTCGAGGTGCCGTGCGCGGTGTTCCCGCGCGTACCTCAAATATGTCGGGATCGAGTAGCTCCAGCTCCATCCCACCCAAAGATGGGCCCGGTTGTGGGCGGGCGCCGTCGGGACCGCGGACGAATGCTTTTAGCGTACCCGCAGTCCCGTCAATGGGCGGACAGAGGAACACCATGGGGTTTTAGCCGGTAGGAGTCCGGCATATCCTCTCCGCTGCCCCCGCGGCTGAGAGGTACCCATGATGGGTTTCCCCATGTATAAAAAAAAGGTTAGGTTAGATGTGCAATCACTTTAATATAACTTGATATGCTATTAAATAAAGTTAATAGACCATTACTAAAAAAACTAAGAAAATATAACAGACTTATATGTACTACAAAGTACAACATAATTTTAATAAATGTCCGTGTACCACATAACTGTGAAGATCCAGTGGAATAGATTGAGCTCCACTTAATAATACTCTACTAAACTGAAATTTATTTAATTTAGTTTAATTATTCTACTCTTAGTGATATATAAGTCGGAAATAAGAAGGATTATTTATTATTTATTTTTATTTGACTTAAGTAACCAAAAAGAATATCATTTGAAGGGTCAGTCTGAATGCCACCCATGGGTATCTGTAAAAAACTTCATGTAGAACAGAAGTTCCAACTAAAGCCGATCTCCAACTCCGTATGGAATAAATGTTTTTCCTTAAGTTAATCACTGATGCATCGCCACTCCCGAAGTTCAAGTTGGAACGCCTTTACCGCCTTATGCTCTAATAATAGTTTTTCTTTCTTCCAGCCCAAGTATTGATGAAAGGATTTACTACTTTGTGAATTACTACATAAATACGCTGACTCGCGCATCGCCGTTTATAGTCGGGATGATGTATGGGTACCTGTTGCACTTGTATAGGAGACGACGGTTATTTATCTCACATGTAAGTATTTTTATAATAAAGTGTGTCATGTATACGAAGTGTTGATGGGAAATAAAATTGTAGTGCGTTCGCGAAAAAGTTAGTTTACTGCCATATTGTAGTTATGTCTTTATGTATCTAAAAAAAAATGAAATTTGACCATTTCTTATATCTGTTAGTTGTCTCGTATCATGTATTCAGTTTTCAAATGTATGGAATGACAGAGATACTTGCATAAGGAGTTCCAACTTAGTTCTCAGAGATTGCAAAGCGTCGGTACAGTTCATAGGCGGCACTTACTAGGTGGATTATATGTTAAATTGTTATCTTACTCTCATCAATAAAATTCAGATGCTGAGCACGTTCCTATGGGTGTTTTCGCTGGCTATCCTCGGTTTCGTCGCGTACGCAGTGCTACCGACCTTGCAAGCTAGCTGGAATAACAGAGTACTCGACATTCTCTACAACACCTTACTGAGACCGATGTGGGCTGCGGCGATGGGGTGGATCATATTCGCTTGCGCGAAGGGTTATGGGGGTGAGGATATTATTTGATTATAAATAGTTTTCTATACTATCGGTAATCAAAGCGATAAAACGACTTTTGTTAGACTAAGGGGGGAAGCCACCCTTACACCAATTTCTATAGTGAAGCAGTTCTTGTATTTCGGTAGGAGCGTGTGCATGGCGGTTGATTTAGAAATGAGGTTACTATTTTAGTACTCGGAAGTACCAACGAATCTGTGATCAGCTTTAAATTGAAGACATGTTGTAAATAGAGTTGGTTACAGATGTCCACCCACCGGCCGACATCTGTAACCAACCAATTGTAAGTGATCACTATCACTTACCATCGGGTAGATTGCATGATTGATATCTTAAAATGTAGCCTATGGTTACACCCGTAATTTACAAATATCCAAAGACATCTCATATGTTAAATACGTTCAGCCGTTTGAACTGTAGGACGTGCTGAATAATGAGATATACATATTACTCTCGGAAAACATTACCCTCCGCAGTCTAAAAAAAATAAAATTAAAAACGTGGTTGTTTTTGTAAAAGTATTGTTTAGAGACACTGTAATCAACCCATCTAACAAGGTGATTTCTGTCGCTGAACTATACATATTAATAGTTCACAAATTTTCAGGTCCAGTGAACTGGTTCTTATCTTTACGAGTGTGGAAGCTGCCATCTCGGATATCATACGCGATGTACCTGTTCCATTTCTCGCTGATCTTAACGATGAACGGTACACGCACGGAACCGATTTGGTTCTCACCCCTGAATATTGTGAGTATAGTTTGTTTCATTCATATATTTTATTTTACTTTGTTATGATTAATCGAATGTAATTAATTAAATGTAATGGATGGTTAAACAGATATTTAAAACATCATTGATAAAACACTCACGCCATATTAAACAGTCATCGTAAATGAAAAGATATAATATCAGTGTTAGAGAAAAGCATATTTTTACGCGTATTCGCGTTACGCAAGCTATAAATGCGTTTATAAACGTTGTATAGAACTACGATTCTGATTCTGTTTGGTCATAATATATGATCATATATATGACATATTATATTAAAAACTTGTCCACTTAAAAATATAGCTTATGTCACTCCTACAATTTAGGCGAATCCAATGACACCTCACGTGTTGAAATCCGTTAAGTCCTTTCGGATGTAAGGCGTGATAAAGAATGAGACAGTCATACTTACATTACTCGAAAAACATTTCTCTCTGCAGTCGGTTAAAACCACCATAATGCTTAAACATACAATTTTTACTCGTATTTTTTTGGTTTCAGATATTTTTATTTTTCGCCTATGTATCGATAACGTTTATAGTAGCTTTCATTGCAACAGTTTTAATAGATTCGCCAGCGATGATTTTAATAAAAAGTTCCATGGAAAAAGGTATGTAAGGTACATTATAATATGAAAGTCGTTGTAATCGATAATTTACTAATAAATAGACAAACGTCTGGCGTTTCTTGTAATACAAGATCTATCAAGCAAAAGATCATGCAGTCATGATAAGATGTCGCTGCAACCCGTGTATATCTGTAACCAACTCAATTTAGAACATGAGTTATTCCTGAAGCTGATCACAGACGCTTCCAGTCCCAAGGATTAAGATATTTTTTTTATTTATACTTTAAATATCCAATCTACGTTATACGCTACCGTCTATACTCTATCCGCTATACCAACTCAATTTAGAACAGGATTTATTCCTGAAGCTGATCACAGACGCTTCCAGTCCCAAGGATTAAGATATTTTTTTTATTTATACTTGAAATATCCAATCTACGCTATACGCTACCCGCTATACGCTGCTAGCACGAGTCAAACAAAAGGCGGATAGCGTTTATGCGCGGATAGCCAAAATTATAAATTACCAGTTTTTAAGGCGTTCATTTTATAAGTTAGGAATAAAAAATATAGTTTGTTAATAAATAATCATTTGAAGCACTCTTCATAAAGGGTCATCAAGTCAGGTAACGATGTTTCACAATACCCTATTATAAAAAAAAAAAAACTTTTTTCAGGTAAAAGAAGATAAACTGAAACTAACATCCACAACTGACTAATTTTTCCAAGACTCATCTCATAAGCAGAGCTGGGCGAATTAGGTTAGTTTTCTCTGACACTCACTTCGTAGGGGTGTAAAGGATAACAAATAGTTGTACCTGATTAGTGCACGCATAGTATATCGCATTGTCTTTCAAAGATATGTTTATGTGCTTAAGTTATTATGTAACAATAGTTAATTAATATTTAATAATTAATTAGTAGATTTTATGCGAAAGAGTGTAGGACCAAAATGTAAATGAATGTATGACAAAATATTTTTGTGCGAAGTCATTGTATTAAAATAAAATGATTGATATAAAATCTTTTTTGTTTATAATGCACTATACCAAAATATATTGGAATGGCTAAAGTTAACCCTCAGATAAGTACAGAGTTTTGGTGGTCTTTGTTGGTATTATTTTCGATATTATACCATAAATAAAATTTCAGTATGTACCAGTAAAAAAATAACAAATATAAACGCTGAATCTCTAATCGTATTTTTTAAATTAGGAGTTCCTTGGCACTTGACGTTAAGTCAGAAATTTCGCTGGATTGGGTCAAAAATCTGGCTGTAACACATCTTATGTTACACTGCTGTACAGGGGTCTGTCTTCACAGTTAGAGATACACTGGGCTGGTTTAATATAGATAAGTAGAAAATAAAAACATGTTAATGACCAACCAGTGTCGATTTTAAACCATCGAAAATACCTCCAAAAAGGATTAATATAAATATAATACGTATAAATAAATTGAAGTAGTTTGTATCGGAATCTGCATCTTATCACAAGATATAGGGATTAATATATTGAAGTTGTTGTATTAAATGATTATTTTAATTAGTACAACAAAAAAAACCTGATAAGATTATAAGATTTAGATTAGATGCCGACCTTAAGACTTGAATCCTATTTGAGGTTGTTACGGATATACGGTTATGGATCTCAACTTTTTGCTCACTTCATGTCGATGTGCATAATCTTTAAAACGCAGTTGACGTTAAATCACGACATGTGTGCGACACGACACGTCGACACGACGTGCGAACGTGAATAAATGCGAGAGGGGCGCAAAAAATATTAGGATCCAGGCAGGGGGAGTCGCGGTCTGAACCATGTATTTGTAAATTTTATTTTGTATTTTTTGTAAATTTAAGAAGAATTATTGATGAAGAATATAAGATAATAAAAACGCAAGCGAAATCATATTATATACGATATCATAATTTTATCTGATGTATGTAATGAATTGATTTTATAATGAGATGTGCTTACTGAATTTAGGTTCGGAAAAATCCATTTGGAGATAACATTGAAATTAATGATAACGATAAATATTGTTAACGAATATTAAAACCTTATTTTGGTATTTCACATGGGCTCGTTAAGTGTTAAGTATTCCTGTTAATTAAAATAAGAAAAACTACTCCGAGTAAATAAAATGGAGTTTAGAGTGATAAATATTGCAATAATATGTTTTCTTTGTTTTAACGTCGTACACGGTCGATTAGCATTAGGACCTCAAGATGTAAGACGACCTTTTGATCAAGATTTATATGAAAGAGTTTTGGACGCCGAATCGTGTCGAGAGCAAATGAATTATATATCGAGGAACAACACGTTGTTATTCCTTCGCTGTAAGTAACTTAATATATTTAGTCATTTATCATTTTGTAGATCAGTGGTGGTAAACATTTCTCTAAATTTCCTCTATGTATGTAGTTTTGGACGCTGGCATAAGAATACCACGTGGTGTTCTAAACGGCAATCTCGTGGATTTGGGCAACTATTACCAATGTCTCGGGATTGATGAAGAAGTGGAGGACATGAGGATCGAAGGGAAGTACTGCTTCATCCAAGTACCTGCGGACCAAGACCTACATTGGCCAGAGTTTCGAGAACAGTCCAGATGGTTCGACCCAAATGAGTTGAAGCTGTATGAAGAAACCCAGAAGAAGTTTCAGTATTATAATGCGATTATGTCCAACGTACGCACGAGCGCAGGTTTTCAGGATGAAAGGTGATATTTTATTTCTATACTAACTTGGTTGTTTCATTGCTAGGCTCGATCGTTTGGTCGGAGATTCAAAAAAGGTTAAAAAGTCAAAATAGATTCTGTAATGTAACGAACTGTTCTTATGGAGATGCCCCAGTGTTTGTTCACAACTCGAAGTGTTATTTTTTCAAATGAATGATTTGATGTGCTATTCTTTGCAGATCTGGCGACATTGATGCCTTTTCCGGGATGGTATTCAGGCTAGCAGTATGCATACCCAAACCCTGTACGACACACCAGGCGATAGCATCATTGCTGTTCAATGTGAGCGCGGTGGGATTCAAATTCAACGAGGAGTTCTGCCGACTGCCCAATGATAAACCTTGGGTGGCAGTAGATACTGTTGCTGCGTAAGTTGTTTCTTTTTAATCAACACTTTAAAATAGGAGTGTGCTAAAATATTATTACTTAATTGAAGAAGCAAAATGGGTAGCGTAATTGGTGCCCTATAGTTACCCCACCTAAGGAAATTTAAGCGATCATTACTAGCCATCGACATCTATAATATGTTTGGAGTTTTACCAGTGCCATTTGGAGTGGATGCCAGTCACGGATTTGAATGTGCGAATCAGAATACATAGTACTTAACACCTATGTTATACACACTAACGTGCACTTCGGTGGAGCCTAAATGTAAAGAGTTTTACCATTTCGTCATAGTCGTAGAACAAAGACGGCTTTGACAAAAATGCGAAATTCACTTTTTATCATACTTGGATAACATATTGTCTAAACATTATTACTGCATTACATAAAAAAATCTATATATTTTACTTTTCAAATTAATCAGACGGTATAACGACGGATTTGAAATGCGCTCATAGTAAAATGACGTTTGTGTATAACTTGAAATAGCTGATCTGTAAAGTTTATTATTTATTAAATCCGACTTTGTTCTACGACTATGACGATTTGTAAATCTTAATTAGACAATCATATTATATGTGTATGATGTCGCCATCAAAGTAGAAAAGTTATTTTTGTTAAAATTTATTTTACTTTGTTTTAGCGTGGCTTTTTCTCTCATTGGATTTCTTACTCTACTGAGCACTTGCTACGATCTCAATCATACTTTAATATTGAAGAGAGGTATAGAAATATTTAACACGTCTCTAAATTAATGTTGTCTAAGCTTAAACATATGAATTAAGTAAACATTGAAGTATATTTTTGGAATAATGTTAAATTTTCTTTAATTATTTCTTTAATTTTTACCTTATGTGCTTGTAGCGGCACGCAGCTATTTCCATAACATGAAGATAATTTGAAAATATGTGCCTTGGAAACTACTTGACCCCTTTCAAGTGAGAAGATTGTATTAAAAATAATTTAGTCGTAAATAGTTTCAAATTCCCAAACGCCAAAATAGTATTATCTTATTTATCATTCGTGTTGACATATCTTCAGAAATATGACATTTGATTTATTATCTATCCTTATATATCTCCATAGATCCGAAAACAGCGAACAAGATCTGTACATCATTCTCTCTCTACACAAATACGCGTAGTCTCTTGACGTTCAAGCGCAGTAGAGGGACACTAGAATGTTTGGACGGCATACGAGTTCTTGCTATGATGTGGGTCATCCTCGGTCACTCATTCACCATGTTCGACTTTACTTACAATATGATGGATGTCTGGTCGGTCAGTACTTACTATATGCTTGTTATTCTTCACTACTAACCCAACAACGGATAGTCTAGTCTAATTACCACGGTTTTAATAGCTTGATCTGTATGTATGTATGTAACAGAATCTTTGAACTCGATTTTTACCCACTTTGAACGGTCCAATTAATTTAAAATTTTGAACAATTATCAAGAACCGATCAAGAACCGAACAATTTTGTTAATTTTATCCCATTCTCCTCATCAGGATCGCCATGAATCAGGATTAACGATTTTTCTTGTGTGATTTTGGCGTGGTGTTTAGTTTTAAAACTATAATTATTTTAACATTAATTTTCATTGAATAACATCGATTAATAAAATACGTAATACGTTTTACCGTAATAGTATTTAAACAATGCTTGGTGCGTACATGGTATATTTATCACTTGATCTTGTATTAATTATTATGTATTGTACATTTCAGTGGATGACGGGTTTCGACGGACTCTGGGTAACAACAGCGCCTATTACTGTAGACACGTTTTTCACAATATCTGGAGTTCTGCTCGTCTATACAACCGTTGGAAGAATTAATGGATGTGAGTCAAAGATATATTAAGTATAGTCCGCGTAAAACTGCTAGTCTGAATATAGAAATGAATCTCGTCGCCATAGTAAATTGTATGACTACACCAGCTCGCAACAACTTCAAAGCGGACTAGCACCGCCCGGACTATACACGTTTAACATCCTCTAAGAATTCCTTCCATAAGGATTCCGTCAAGTTTCAAAAACAGCTATCCAATAGTGGGTTTAATATGGGGTGGGTGGTTAATAATAGTGGGTGGGTTAATATGGTATGAAGTATGGGGGAGATATTTTTGGTTTTACCTCAATTCATGTGTGGTCGTATAATAATTAGTCTAGAGCGCTACAGATAAATCGATTATGTAAGAATTCTTGTGCTTATCTATTGTCATAATTAAAACCCTGTGAAACATTTTATAGCTCGATAAGATATAGGAGCACCTGGCCTTAATACTGAAAACATTGCAAAATCTGGTGATTGATATAAGCCGAATTAGTTATATCACATAGATAATTCCTATCATAATTCCGAAAAAAAATAAAACAAAAATATTTTCATTTCTCTTTTGTTTAAGTTACTCTTAATTTGTTAAAAGTTGGTATTTAATAATATTGATTACCAGATTTAGTTTGCAGCTCTGCCGTGCTAGTTTTTCACACTTCTGGTTTAATTTTTGACTATATCTAAGTAAGTTATATTTCTGGTTGAACATCTGGGTGAACATGTAAACTAAAATTTTTCATTTAACGCCCGTAGTTTGAATAAGTTTAATAGTTGCTTAAGTTATAAAATTAGCCTTTCCCGTATATTTTAATGATGAATCAGTCAGTCTGTTATTCAGTTGTACATTTTTATAAGTATAGATTAAGTAACTACTATTTGGCAGGTTTTATGATTGGAATTTAAACTGAACTATTTTATTCAAAATAATAACCTGCCAGCACGTTACAATTACGATTAAGCATCATGTTGCAATCTAGCTTATTGAAATACCAATAGTCTACGGTGATAAAATTATTCATCTTTTCAGCTTGACTTTGATCTATAATTGATCAATTTCAGATCAACTCCTCAAACGACTCCACTTGTTCTATCTCCACCGACTCCTGCGCATGTTTCCTATTCTCGCGGCGATCGTGCTTCTAGAAGCTTCTTTCTTCCATCGGATAGCAGACGGGCCGTATTGGGACACCGTTGCCAGGAATACTCAGAGGTGTAGAACATTTTGGTGGACTACGCTACTACATATACAGAATTGGGCTAATCCACTGAATTTGGTTAGTTAGTAGTAAATATGTCTTACATTTTATTAAAGAAATAGAATTGAATTTTGAAGTTGGTAGAACCCTTTGTAGTTTGACTTCAAAAGTACGAATGACTTTGTGAAGTGTTATTATCTATTTTTATTTAATTTCCGGCTAAAATTTCATTTCCAGTGTCTCCCCCAATCGTGGTACATAGCGATCGACATCCAACTGTACATAGTGTCGCCCATAGTACTCTTCTGGGTGTTGAATGGCAACAAGAAGCTTGCTTGGACAGCATTAATTGGGGGTCTATTGGCCATACTCACTGCATCCACTATATTTAACTTTATTATGAAGCTACCTGCCGGTACGATTGCGTTCTCGTAAGTAAAATTAATACATAATTATATATTCTAGGGTGGGGGATATATTTATTGCAAAATACAATAGAATTACAATAGAATATAAGCAATATGTGATGTTCTGAGAGGGCGTCGCAAAATACTAGACGTAGCAGCATTAATTTGCATTAGATTACATTTCCATGATAGATATAGCAGAACCTACAATTATAATTTAATTAATGATGTTTTGTACTGCACTTAAAAATATTAATAATTCTGATATCGCTTTAAATGACGTATGCATACTCCTGATCGGTTACAACCACGTGTTGTCATTGAACATTTTTTCTGAGTTAATATCTTTTCTCTAGCTATCCTTAAATAGCTATTTTTTATTCTTCAATATAAATAATCTAAATACGCTATCAAAATTATCCTGAATCATGAATAAAATAATTATCTTTCTAACTTATCTAATAGTAATATTATCTTTCTTGCAGGCGTATGTCGGAAATGGGCAACTTTAGGATGCACTACTACTTCAACACGTTGACTCGAGCCTCGCCTTTCTTCATGGGGATGGTATTAGGATACATCTTGCACCTGTGCCGTGGGAAGAAAGTCAAAATTAATCCAGTATGTTTTTACATTTTATAACATTTATTTATTTATTTATCGTTACATCTATCATTACAGGTTTACTTAACCTAAAGCGATAGAGTAGCCTAATTATAACTACGTTAGATAAATTATATAGAATATTATATAAACATATAGGTATAAGCGTGCAGCCTATTGATAAAAGGCCAATGTTGCTCATGGATATATTTACTTAATAACTCGGGTAGGATTGTCTCTCTAATTAAGGACCAAGGTGCTTTAGATGATTCATATTAATGTGTACGTTATAGCACTCTTTAAATCATAATATAGCAGCGATTAACACTACAGGCGTTAGCGAGAAACATTTAGGTATAATTGTAACTTAAATTTCTTTAAATAAAAATGTGCTTCGTTACAGATTGTAGTGCTAATGTTGTGGATTTTTGCATTAGCTCTCTTTGCGACACCGTTCTACACGACGTACTTGATCGTGCAACTGGACTGGGACAATCAAGCGGTGGATAGCTCAATAAACTCCTTCCAGAGGTCGATATGGGCGCTTGCACTTGGATGGTTGATATTCGCGTGCGTACAGGGATATGGAGGTAAGCAAACTCTACAATGTGTATGTTATTAAATTGTAATGAGATATTGAACGATGAATGTTTTTTCGCGTGCAGTTTAACACCACAACGTACAAATAACAGTCAAACATTTAAAACTAGGAAATAATCAATAAAACAAAATTGAGAACTAATGAGAAATAATCTTATACTTTGCAGGTCCAATAAACTGGTTCCTATCGCTGCCGATGTGGAAGCTGCCGTCTCGTCTCTCGTACGCGATGTATCTGTACCACTTCTCACAGATATTCATCACGGGTGGTATGCAATTGACTCCTAACTATTTCTCCGTGCCTAGTATGGTAAGTGACTTTTCATCGCTTAATAATGTTATATTATATTTTATGACAAAATTAACTGACCCTGTAAATGTTCTACCGTTTCGGGTAGTTTGCGTGATAAGTTTGTCTTCTTCATTACGTTTAAGCGCTTTGGTTAAAATCCAGAATATACACGCTATAATGTATTGGGTGCAAAATTTGTGATTGTATATTTAGTCATCAAACAGGCAATATCTGTTGTAAAATCCAGTAAATTAAGTGCAAACAACCTATTTGTTTTTTTAAACAATTTTTAATTTTAAATGTTTCTTTTCAGACGTTCAACTTTCTTACCCAGTTCACGTTAACTTTTATAGTGGCTTTCGTCCTTGCTATAGTTATAGAAGCGCCGTTTAGTATGTTGTTCAAAACAATGCTCGAATCAGGTAATATGAATATAAATATATAATAATTTAGGCATACACGAATAATTTAGCTGTTTAATTCTTGATTACGTTTCACATAGATCGTTCGAGAAAATTACTTTAATTTAATTTTGCAAATGAAAGTTAATTGAATTTTTTTTTGCAGGAATGAACAAACCTAAAGCGACTACTGAAAATTGTACAATGGAGAAAAATAACGCTAAAACCATAGATTAGTAAAGATACTTCGCCGCCTTGTAATTAAATGAAGCCACAAAATGCTGATTTGTTTGTTATTTTTTAGAATTCTTAACAAATAAAAAACATTTTTTAGAGAAAATTTAAGAATAAATAAGTAAAACTGCGTAATGTACATAATAAATAAATAAGTATTTCAAATATTTTAGGGACATTTTAGCACGGAAACGTGTCAAAACTTTTTTACGCAACTATTACATACATTTTCTTGTTAGGGAGTGAGTAATATTTACCAATCTATGGCTAAAACTTAATTTATATGCAACATAGGCTGGAGGATAGTGTGTGGATGACCAAATCCAATACTGTAAAAATATAATTTGCCTAGACGGTAATCGAACGAGTATATCTTGAACAATAAAGACCTACCTTGATACCTAAATTCTAAGTATACTTAACTACTGTATAAAAATTAAGCAATATTTATTAATAAGTAAATTATTAAATGAGAATAAGAAATATATGAATGAGTATATAATGAATGACAATGTGAAATATTTTATGTATAATAATTTTGTGTTTAAATGATGTGTTTGTAATAAATATCACGTGAAAAAAGAAAAAAAATCATTTTGTTTATTTATAATTACCTATACAATTACTTGTCAAAATTGTTTTATATAACACTTTTTCTTACAGGAAATAAGAAACCTAAATCAGTAACTGAAAATGGGACGATGGACAAAAATGTAGCCAAAACTTCGTAAATATTAAAGGATTACAAGTAATATCCAGTACCTGATTAGTTAAAGTTGATCTTGAAAATTTCTGTATATAAATAACGCGTGTCTAAAGTCTAAAGAGGATTGCTATTAATTAGCTGCTAGTAATTATTATAAATCCGATTGATTAAAAATAATTATCTGAAAAGGAAATCATTTAGTTTATTTCATCTACAATAGGCGAATATATGTTGAAGCCGTCAAACCTTTTGGGTTTTAGGGCGTGCCAAGGAATAAGACAAAAATACATATACATTAAAATAGTACTAGTCTCTAGTCTGGTAAAAGTAAAAATATTCTCCATTAGTATTATTGATATCAGTAGAAGGTATTGACGTCAGTAATATCTATGCCAGTATCATGATCAGTATTAGTGTTTATAATGAATAACATACATGTTTTAGATACTGCAATGACGTCAGTTGTATTATTTATGTGAATTATCGTGTGTGCGTGGTAAAAAAAATAAGAAAGTACACAATGTAGTGGTAGGAATAAATGTTATATAAATTATCTTTGTATTGTTTTCTCCACAATTTTGTATACAAATTAAAAAATAATGTCTGCACATAAGTGTAGGATCGTGTTTGGAATTAGTCTTTGAAAATTATGATATATCGTTGGGTTATGTCAATGTAAACCGCCACTTAAAAAAAAGCAACAATTCTTGTTTACAGCTCTGGGCTGTGCAAGGTTTCCTCCCACATGTAGTGGTTACATAATAAAAAAACACATGTCAGAGGCCAATCCGGTCGTTTTCTAACAGCAGGACAAACGATACAAGTGTAATTACTGTTATGTACGTGTAATATAAAAATAGGTTTATTTTATCAGAATCGGCTTAATCAACCAGAAGATCTTATATAAATTTAAATATTGAACTGTATTAAATGATTACATTAATCAGTTCTGCTCAAGGCTGATCCCACGTAGGGCTCGAATCCTATTTGAGTGTTTATATACCTTTGTTCATGAGAGATAGTGAAAATGTACTGTACAAAATTTTATATCGAGAATGAATATATTCATTATTCGATCAGGATGCCACCTGTAAGTTTTGGGAAAGTGTTTTTTGGCATTAACAAATTACAGTATTAAAAATACAGACATTAAGAACCACCTACATAGGTATTGAACACCGATTACTCTCTACCGATTTTTTTTACTGACAAAAGCGTTAAAAACATGCCAACGATCATAAATATACCTAATATATTAATAACACTATTACATTGGCTAAGAGGCGTGTGTGTTGTGTAGTAACTATTTATTAATCTGTGGTGTTGTGGAGCCTCTTTTATAAGAGTACAGGCAAGTGAAGTCGCGGTCTGAAGCATGTTTTTAACGAATTTAATTTCAGGCGGTGATAGTAAATGCACACGCGGGCAAAATGGTATCATGTAGAAGACCATAACTTTATCTGTGATTGATGTACTTAATGAATTGATTTTAGATAGAAAAAATTACCTACTGAACTTACACCGGGAAAAATCAATTTGGAGATACCATTGAAATTAATGATAACGATAAGTAGTCCTTTAAATATTATTTAATTGGTACTTTGGTATTAAACATAGACTCGCTTAGAGTTATGTGATTTATGTCGATTATTATTTTTTAAACGTATCGGAGTGTTGTCGAATATGGAGTTTAAAGTCCTAAATATTGCAATAGCTTGTTTTCTTTATTTTAATGCCGTGAATGGTCGATTAGTAATAAAACCTCAGGATAGAAGGCGTCCCTTTGATCAGGATTTGTATGCACGAGTTTTAGACGCCGAATCATGTAGAGAACAAGTGAGATACATATCAAGAAGAAATACATTGTTGTTCCTTCGCTGTAAGTATTTTCTTATACCCGTTACATGTGTTTAACATTTTTTAAATTCAGCTTTTTTATAACTTAAATAGAATTTATTTGAATATTATATTTTTATGCCGGATTGTTGGGCTGAAAAAATAGCCACCTGCAGTCTTACTAACTTAACTTCTCAGTTATTTATATAATCTCATGTTTTTCATATCATTAAATATTCTAATGACTTTCTGTTATTTTTTTAATAGTTCTTGACGCTGGTTTAAGAACGCCGAGAGGTGTCCTAAACAGCAATCTCGTTGACTTGGGAAACTATTACCAATGTCTCGGGATTGATGAGGAAGTAGAGAATATGAAGGTCGAAGGGAAGTACTGCGTAATCCAAGTACCGGCTGACCAAGACCTACACTGGCCGGAGTTTCGAGAACAGTCCAGATGGTTCGAACGGACTGATTTGACGCTGGATGAAGAAAGCAGGAAGAAGATTGAGTATTACAATGAGATTTTGTCCAGCGCACGGACTGCTGCTGGTTTTGAAGATGTAAGGTGAGATTTTTATTTCTGTACTTCTCTTAATTTCTATTCACGGCTTGACAAACATTTGGTCGTGAACTTTCCAACAAACTTTAGATTGATGTATTATCTTGATATAGCTGTTATGGGTGTGCAACCAGTAAATTAGGTCATTTTCCAGATTAGACCTTACAAATTGACTTTGAACGTCAAGTAGCGCAATAAAAATTACACATTATGTTCCGTCAAATAAATGATTTTATTGGTTTTGACTCAACTGTGATTATTTGCAGATCTGGTCCAATTGAAGCGTTTTCCGGCGCGGTATTCAGGCTAGCAGTATGCATACCCAAACCCTGTACGACACACCAGGCGATAGCATCATTGCTGTTCAATGTGAGCGCGGTGGGATTCAAATTCAACGAGGAGTTCTGCCGACTGCCCAATGATAAACCTTGGGTTGCAGCGGATACTGTTGCTGTGTAAGTTATGTCTTCTGTATACAGTATATCTAGATCCAAGATATAGTATATAATAATATATTTCTCATTCTGGATTCCGGGTCCATTACTACTCCTTAGAATTCAGTTGAAATGTCACCAGTAATCAGACACTTGCCACACTCATTAAAACCAGAACACAACAGCACTTAACGTTATAAAGAAGAAAAACGCATGTGTAACGTTGAAGCCCTACGGTTAGTTCTGGTAAATGATAGCTCGTTCATAATTTATTTTATCCTGTTTTAGTGTCGTGTTCTCTCTCATCGGACTTCTGACTCTACTGAGCACTTGCTACGATCTCAATCACACTTTGATTTTGAAGAGAGGTAAGAGATAATGAACTGATTAATATTGCTCAAAAACTTATGTTTTATATATAAAAATCGAAAAATATATGGTTTGCACCTATCGTTCCCTACGCACTCACGCGTACAGTTTACACGCGCAAAAATCCTATCTTACCTGATTGATCTATTAATCTCTAAAGATCCGATATTGTCAAATTATTATCCATTATAATATCTCCATAGATCCGAAAACGGCGAACATGATCTGCACATCATTCTCCCTCTACACGAATACTCATCGTCTCTTGACGTTTAAGAGTAGTAAGGGTACGTTGGAATGTCTGGACGGCATCCGAGTGCTCGCCATGATGTGGGTCATCCTCGGTCACACCTTCACCATGTACAACTTTACCTACAATATGGTGGATGTCGGGTCGGTGAGTGTTTTATAAGGTTTTGTGTGAATAATAAAGCTTCTTTTTTATTATTTTGGTATTCTATTATTGAATCTATGATTGAACTATAATCGCGTCGAAATAAGACATATCTACTCATCGTAGTTATTCTACGTTAAAACTTTTACAATGTACCATGTTCAATATCGAATTAACCCTTATTATTGTTGTATATTTTATAATGATTTATTTTATGTTATGCTATTGCAGTGGATGATGGGTGTTGACGGGCTGTGGGTTACAACAGCCCCCATATCTGTAGACACGTTTTTCATGATAGCTGGAGTTTTGCTCGTCTATACAACCGCTGGGAAACTTAATGGATGTAAGTCAACTTATTAATTCAGGATCTATAAATAGACTGTTATGGTCAAATAAGTGAAATCTGATGACTGTGTCGCAAATGCGCTCGTTTGCGAAAGGCTCACGAGCTGCATGTGTGGATTATGTAGCGCTGTTTGATGGTCATGCGCGTGTTTGCACCCGCCCGTCGTATGCCGCTTCTCAAGGCTCACTCTTTGTGAGCCTTTCAGCTTGTGTAAGATCTAGAGGATGAAGACGTTTTATTGCAATTTTCTACTACTATTGAACTAAATTGACAGTTATCACCAAAAGCAACGTTCTAAATATCGATAGGTAATAAATTGCGCGCTCGCGATCTGTATGCGCTCAGATCGCGCGTATTGTGCGAGCTTTACGTGTGTTGTAGTTAAAAACTTGGGCTAAACAGACTCTGTAATTATACGCGGTGCATTTGCCAGATTTGTATGCAATAAGATTTATGTATTTTTTTTTTTATAATATGGAAGTAGCAGACGAGCATGCAGTCCACCTGATGGTAAGTGGCTACTGCCGTCCATGGACATCTGTAATCAACCCCAGATAGGGTTAGATATTCCTACCTGAGGTCGACCACAGATACGTCGCTATCCCTGAGGAATAAGCTGGAATCTCTTGGAAAAGTATGTCTCCCTTACCACATCCGTCAAACCAGAACGCTTTAACACTGTTGTTATGAGACAGATATAGGTTTGGCGGTGGTGCCAAACCCCACGAACACATGAACATACATACATTAATAACAAATAGGGTACTGTCTTAAATGATAGAAAAATAGATTAATAACGGATAATACTTACATTAATATGTATACAAACAGATAACATACACGAGCAGATTACATATCACTTAATTTTAGATTTCCTTATTTAGATATTTCTAAATTGATTGCAGTTGATACCTTATTACATCGTCGCAGTGCGGATCTATATATTTTCTTCCCTTATAATAAGTTGTTTATGCTGTTACTGGCCTGTGCATTTTATTTCATGGTAATTGGGTGCAACAGCTATCACATCTTGCCTAGGGCTCAAAATATATGATTATCAGCATGTCACTAAGTCATATATATATAATTAATTAGATACACCTATCCAACTCGCTTGTTCTGTTGGTAGGGAGATACGTGCTTAGCACAAAATAAAAATAAAAAAATCAAAAACCTGTACATACGTCAAAGCACTGCAGATAAATCGATATGGAAATAATTATTATGCTTATCTGTTTACATAATTGATATGCCCTTCGAAGAATTCAATAGCTAGATAAGATACAAGAACACCTGGCATTTACTTTCAAAGTATTTAATAAAGTAATGACTAATATTTTCTTTATCCGAAAATAATCATGAAATAATCCCATAAGAATTAAAGAAAGTGTGTATCATTTTTATGTTTAAACTACTTTCCTGTCAGTTTTTTTTTTCTAAACTTGGAATTTTGTAATATTGATTACTACTTTCTTCCCTTTTATTTTTTTATCATTTTTGAATATTTTTTTCTAGTTTTAGCATAGATAAGTAAAGATATCTCACTGCCTGGTAATTGAATAAAGCCATGAAATGGTTTAAACGGCTGACAAATGTGTCAGCCGTTAAATGGCTGTCATGGTGTAATTTACGCGGGGCAAAGCCAACATGTCCAGTTAAGACGTGCAAAAATACGAAATCGAAGAAAAAGTGCGGAGATATATCGTTTCATTCGTAAATGATCTAAAAACTACATTTTTTAATATTTTTCAAACACGAAAATAGATGACAGTGACAAGTTCAATTGTCAAAACTATGATTTTTAGTTGTATATCAATTGGCTACACTTTAAATATAATTCTGCATGCTTTGAAAAATAACAGCACCTCCATAAAATTTCCGTGTAAAACCCATTTTATTCACTTCAGGTTCAAGTTTATGAAAATCGTCTGCTAGTAGGTGCTTACGACGTAAAAAGAAACTATTGCCCAAATTTAATTTCTCTAGCTTCAGTAGTTAAGATCATCTGCGGTCTAGCCTTATTATTATTACCTACAAATTTCAGATCAACTCCTCAATCGACTCCACTTGTTTTATCTTAACCGACTCCTGCGCATGTTTCCTGCTCTCGCCGCGCTCGTGCTCCTAGAAGCTTCATTTTTCCACCGGATAGCAGATGGACCCTATTGGGACACCGTTGCCAGAAATGCACAGAGATGTAGAACATATTGGTGGTCTACGCTGCTACACATACAGAATTGGGTCAATCCGATGCATATGGTATGTGAATCACGTTACATTTTATTGAGGTAATAGAATCACAAATTACTGATGATAAGGTACTTTATTTTGAGTGACAAATTCTGATAGAAGCAGAATATAAATAATTCTATAAAAAATATCACTAAAATTCTCTTTGGACTTAGAAATATTGGAATTTCAAATTAATATTAATAAATCTGCCATCTTAAAAATAAACGACGCAACAACAGATACTTCAACTGATGATTAATTTTAATTTCCAGTGTATTCCCCACACTTGGTACATAGCGATGGACATTCAACTATACATAGTATCACCCATAGTACTCTTCTGGGTGTTGAATGGCAACAAGAAGTTCGCTTGGACAGCTTTAATCGGTGGTCTATTGGCCATACTCACTGGATCCACTATTTTCAACTTTATTATGAAGCTACCTGCCGGTACGGTTGCTTTCTCGTAAGTATTTTCAATATGCTTTTAGTTATTTTTCGTAAAATAGTTTATTATAGAAAAGAAATCCAATTGTTGTATTCCTTACTCTGTCGCTAAGCATGGATTCTCTCATATTTTATATTTGTATAGAAATAAAGTGTCCGTTTAAAATACTAAAATAATTGTCATTTTCAAGGTTTTAACTATTAACCTTTTCAAATTGTACTTCTTAAGATTTTACGGAGTTTCTCGCAAAGACCCAAAACAAACGTCTTACATATATGTAAGGTTACTTTTTACTCTCAAAAAAATATCATGCAAGAAATCTGTCAGTATCATACAAGTCACGCTTATGTTCTATGCTCACATTTTTACGATAACGTTTACGTTTACATTCTTATGTTCAATATTTAATTATAATTTTAATTGAATACCTTAATAGAACCATTATGTACTTGCAGGCGTTTTATGGAGATTGGCGACTTCTTGATACACTACTACTTCAACACGTTGACTCGAGGCTCGCCTTTCTTCGTGGGAATGGTATTCGGGTACATTCTGCATCTGTGCCGTGGGAAGAGAGTCAAAATTCATTTGGTATGTTTTTTAAAATATAGAAATAGGAAACGACAACGCATTCTACGTATATCTTTGCATAGCTCCATTAAAAGATTGTATGCTTGTTTTTACCCTACTGCCAAGGAAGGGGTTTTTACTTATTTAATTACAATACTACAAATTCATTCGAAATTAAGTACTCACTGCCATCCATAAATATCTCTAGAATTGGAGTTCTATTACGTTATGCATTGACTAAGTAGATATCGTGATGCTTATATAGCCATAGCCATACCCATACCCATGTTTGTTATTTCCATTACATGGAAATCTATTTCTTTACAGATTTTGGTGCTTCTACTATGGATTATCGCGTTAGCGCTTTTTGCGACACCGTTCTATACCACGTACTTGATAGTTCAACCCAACTGGGACAATCAAGCGGTGGACAGTTCTATAAACTCCTTCCAGAGGTCGATATGGGCGCTTGCTCTGGGATGGTTGATATTCGCGTGCGTACAGGGCTATGGAGGTAAGCCAAATTAACAATTGCGTAACTCTACAATGTAATGTTATTAAATTGTATTGAGATATTGAACGATAATGTGTTTTTCGCATGCAGATTGAAGCAGTTTAATGAGAATTAATTTTATACTTTGCAGGTCCAATAAACTGGTTCCTATCGCTGCCGATGTGGAAGCTGCCATCTCGTCTCTCGTACGCGATGTACCTGTACCACTTCTCGCAAATGTTTATCACGGCGGATATGCAATTGACCCCTAACTACTTCTCTGTACCTAGTATGGTAAGTTTTGATACTGTATACTCTGTATACTGGCTCGAATGATGTTCTTTCCCATTTCTGACATGTGGCGCGATGAGTTATATTTCTTTCTTGCATTAAATCGGAATTTATTCACATGTGTCATTCGTTTGTCCGCAAAAATTAAAATTATCAATAACTTGACTGTAGCGTTACCTGTTGTATGCTAGTACATTTCCACACATAAACCGATCTACCAGCGCTGGATAGTATCGATCATTCAACATATCTACCATCAGTTGTGACCACATCAATCGATCGAAAGAATCAAAGACGATCGATCGAAGCATGAAATTCTATTACTATTTCCATTTGTATACTATTTCCTTTAGCATTGCCTACTAATCTTAGCTTCCGCTGCCAATTCTAATTGTGGACAGATCCTGAAACAGACCCCGAAATAGGAAACACTTTTTAATTTAAAATACATCTTTTCAGATATTCGACTTTCTCAGTCAGCTCACGTTAACTTTAATAGTTTCTTTCGTGGTTGCAATAGTCATAGAAGCACCGTTTAGTTTACTCTTCAAAACATTGCTTGAATCAGGTAAGCTTACATGAAATATACATTTTAT
Source organism: Epargyreus clarus clarus (assembly GCA_014595695.2). Classification (NCBI taxonomy): domain Eukaryota; kingdom Metazoa; phylum Arthropoda; class Insecta; order Lepidoptera; family Hesperiidae; genus Epargyreus; species Epargyreus clarus. Next base: position 3,494,511 of record JACTTY020000026.1, read on the forward strand.
TATTTATGAAGACAATAAATGAATATTGAAACAACTACGCTACTATATAATATGCTTTTAAAATTGTTAAGTCATTATTTTTATCAAATTGTAACATTTAAATAAAAGCTAATTTAAAAGAACCTTAAAATCGTATTTAAGTATAATTTACGAGTAATGTAAGACGGTATTTTATTACAGGTCAGAAAAAACCAAAAGCACTCACTGATAATGGTACTATGGAGAAGAATGACACCAAAACTTAATTTATTTATAGTATAAGCAGTATGATTCGTAGCACATGTTAATATAATGTAAATATGTTAAGTAAGAAATGGTTTTCTTGTCTCCTTTATGTGAAGTTTTATCGCGTTCGAAAAAGTTATATTCTTGATCGACACTATTGAAGACAGTTTTTTTTTTTAGAATACTTTAATATCTACAAATAAATTGCAAATCTTATATTATCATAGGAAATATCGTTATTGAGAAAGTTTATAAACTAAAAACCAATTTTATTACTTTAATAAAATAATAATAATCTACACTAAATCTGTTTATCAGATAAACTAATCGATCTATACATGTCGCTAAAATCCGTAATTTCATACGTGTCGCTGCTTATCATAAAAAGTATTTTTTACATGTAAAATTTATTCATGTTTGTCTGTCAGTTTATAAGAGTGTTTATAGTAGGTATAGTGTTTGTAACGCCATATTTGCTTTTGGTTTAGAGCAGTTGCAGGGTTCGGTTATGTCGCAATATCTTGCATTTATGAAGATAATTATTACCTTTTAATTGATATAGAGTAACATAAACAAGCATACATGTATATCTGCTGTTACTTAACATTTGCTTCTAAAATGGAAGAAATAGGCTCTTTCTCCTCCTGCTTAGTTGTGTACAGATTTAACTACTGAAATATTAATGAGAAATTTGTGATAAATTATAACTGTAATGCAATCGAAACTTGCTAACTAACAATTTATCAAGGATCAGTTTTTGTGGCACCCTTGTGGTATTTGTGTTATTATAATTTTTTGCAGTACTGTTTAAGCCTTAAACAGCAGGGAAATTAAAGCATAAGGTTTAAGGTGAATATGAGTTATCTTGTTTTAAAGATTATTATTAAGATTAATAGCGTACGATTAAGCCGTACATAATCTGTTGTTTTATAGTATGATTGTAATATCAAAGGATCTTTATATAATTGTATGATGGTAATACTCATTACTTAATATTTCTTTTTATCGTCACGTTTTGTTATTTTATGCTATTTAAATATTTATGTGCATAATTTATGTATGTTTGTATTTATTATAGATAAATATTTGTAGAGTTTACTTTCTTACTTAAAATACCTTCTATGAATCTTGCGGAATTATACCTTTTCTTACTTTACTTAATATTATTTGCAAAAATGTAGACTACGTTTTTGCAAATTTGCGTTTCCACTTCACTAATACTAACACTAATAATTATTTTAAATATTTTTATTATAACAACGTAAAAGGATAAGAGATCCATTTTGTTGCCTATAGAGTAAAGAGATTCCTACAGTCGTTTGATTCGTGTCATTCCTATTATAGTATCGGCAAAGAACGGATCTATCGTAAGCGCACAAATTATAAAAATGAATAAAATCCCAATTCTGTGTTTGGATATCAAGACGCAATGCATCCGTAAACCTTTACGCAGCAACTGTTGGATAATGGCCTCTACGTTCGTTCGTAGAAGCATAGTTAAATTTATTACGCTCTTCTATGCGTGTGCCAGCAGTAGATACCTCTTCCCATCTGATGGACTTAGTCAATAATTCGCCACGATTTGTATCCTCGATACGAGGGAGGGACTTTTCTAGACTGTCATTATACGAATGACGAGAACTAAAGTGTAGTGGAAACGCAAACGGGAGCTCCACATAATAGTTGTAAATCATTACGTTTGATGTCGTAAACTATAAATATCTATGATTGTTACTAAGTAAAGTATACCGTATAACCATCTGGTTCGACTGGGAGCCGAACCGTGATAAGATAAATAATAATTATTTTTCAAAGTCATGTACAAAATTTATGCAACATTATCTAATCAATGGAACATAGACGGTTAATCAATCTTAAAATTAAATAGCATTCGGTTGTTAGAGCCTTAATAATGAACAAGCAACGATATCTGTGCATATTTATATGGATATTCGTAATAAATGTTGAAGGTCATTTAAATTTAGTATGGGACCCGCCAAATAGTGCTTTTGATACGGAATTGTATGAAAGAGTACTGGATACAGCAGAATGTTCAAGACAAATCAGTTTTTTGAGGAGGAACAACAGCTTACTATTAGCTCGGTGTAAGTATTTTTATATATCTAGACCCAGATGCAAAATGAGTGTTGAGTGATGCTACTTTGAAAAAGAACAACTTAGCCCTGTTGTGCTAGAGCGAGCAAATGTTACGTGTCTTAAATTTGATGAATTTGGCCTAACTAAATAGTACGGTCGTTGTCTAGAAATTTTATTTGCGTTAAGTATCAGTTTCTTTTTATGAGTAAGCACTAGATATCTAGAATTCTCCTTTCTTTCAATAAGCTAACAATTATTACTAATTGAACGATCTATGAGCTCGATGCTTAATTGAAATATATCATTCTATTATTTTCAGTTTTGGACGCCGGAATCAAAGTTCCGAACGGCATCTTCATAGGCAACAACGTGCATCTTGGCAACTACCACCAATGTTTGGGCATACACCATAATGCTCAAGACATGGAGATCGAAGGGAAGTACTGCATGATCCAGGTATCTGGCAACCAGAGCTTCCACTTGCCGGATCTCGGGCCCCGGAACGGTTTTGACCCGAGACAGCTGATCGTGGATGAGGAAGTTGTGCAACAAATAGGTGAAATTAATTTGAGAAAGGCTGGATTTAGAAATATCTTTGGTGCTGATATTCGTGATGATATGCGGTAAGATTTGTGTGTAGAAGTGCTTATACTTAGTCGTATTTTTATCTACGATTATGTCATGATGTTTTCGGCTATTTTCCAGTTTCTTAAACGTGGTTAAGATTTGATTATGGATTTGATAAGCTATTATATGATAAAGTTCGTGTGTTCTATTATTTCTTTATAATATCGCAAAAAACAAATGTGCATACTGTCCAACTGATGGTAAGTGGATCTAACCGGCCATGGACATTATTTAGTAATCAACCCCAGGGAAGATTAGATTCCTACCTGAGGTCGACCAAAATGCATTTTACCCTGAGAACTAAGTTGAGACACCTCAGAAAAGTATGTCTCCCTTACCTCACCAGAACACAACAACGCTTAACACTACTTTTGTTAGACAGAAATAGATGTTCCTATAATTCTTAAGAAGAGAAACTTCCACATTTATTTTTAGATAATGGCATATTTAAAAGCCCCTATTAAATATTACAATATTCATTACCATCACCGGATATGTAAAGAATATCATTACATCACAACAATTATTTTGTTTCTTATAAAATATTATATGATAAGTGACGATATTGATTTATTAAAAATTATGAATAGTGATCAGATATAAGCTAGTATACTAATTTAAATATGTACAATGCAATTTACTTTCATAACAATATTGTATGTATAATTTAAAAAAAGTCTACATATAATAAAGTCTGGTTATCGCAAGCCGTCCACTATGTTTTAGGCAAATAGGTACTATTGCATACATATTAATAAATGACAGGTTATTTTTTTTAATGAGAATTCTCATACAAATATTATCCGTTTCTAACACTTTACCTCATAGACCTCCGGCCCCAACAAGCTGTTAACCTGCATACTTTGAGTGTATCCTTTACTTCGAAAGAAAAAATGGATATAAAAATACATATTACTCAATTTACAGAAATTTTCCGGGCAACCCGTTAGTGGGGACGAATTTCAGACTAGCGATATGCGTACCTAAACCATGCACAACTCAGGAGTTCATAAACGGCCTACTCCTCAACTTGACCGCTTTTGGCTTCCAGTACAATGATCAATTTTGTCGGTTGAATGGTGATAAACCGTGGTCCCCGGCGGATACAGCGGCTTTGTGAGTTTTACCCCTTAAATATTAATAAAATATTTAAAATGATGTTTTGATTTAATTTGAGTATAGTACATATCAAGCCCATTGAAAATTCGAATGCTATCCAATAGGACCCAATTTAAAAAAAATGTTTTATTAAGTTTATGAAATTCTTTCGACCGTTTAAGTATCATATGGATACAAGCAAATGCATTCACCATATTATCGTAATATGAGCATATATTTATAGATAAAATACATTTTATCATTTCAGAGTGGTTTTTTCCGTTATTGGGGTGCTTGTTTTGCTGAGTACGAGCTATGATCTGTGGGAAACGATTATTAATAAAAAAGGTATACGACATATATTGAACTAGTTAACCGATTCAATGCGGCGGCCTTTTGGACAAACTTTAACGCCTGGCGGCGAACAAATATTTCATGGCACCACTGTGGTGTCAAACGCCAGAGACTTTGATGGCACCGCTAAGGTGCCATCCGTGAATTGTAACTTATCGTTTTTTTTTGCTTTTTCCACGTGCTGTAAGTTTAGTAGCCACCCAAAAGCGAAAGTGAATGGTTTAATTTTTCGATTAGTGTTTACAAAACTGACTATCTACGTGTAATAACGGAAATGGAAGGTAAGTGTCTTATGTCTATCAGGTGTTGTAAACATTTTTGTAAGTTTTTGATGAATTGATTGTTTTAGTGTTACTATAGAATTAAATATGAACATTCGAGACGTGGAGAGCGCTATGATAGTTCTTTTCTGGTGTCTTGTTTAGAATAAAAATTCAAATTATTAATGGATAGGTTTCTAATAGAATATCGAAATTGATTGCGCTATTTATTCAGACAAAGATAAACACCAAAGTACGAATATTTCAATCCAGTTTCTATTGGCTTAATATTAACGAAAAGTAGGTAATATTATAGTAATACAATCACAGTAATTTGCAAAATAATATAATATATTTTTTTGAAAGGTTTACAATCCCTAAAGTATGTGAAATCACGTTTTCTGCTGAAACTGAATTCTAACATTCTAGGAAGGAGCTACGTGATAAATAAAGACACTTTTGTTTTCAGAACAACTTTGATAAACATCAATTTATCAGAGTTTTATGGCTTCAAATTTTGGCACCTCTCGGGTGCCACCCGCCATACACAAAAGTAATGGCATGGCACAACTGTTGTGCCATCCGCACGGAATCGGTTAATATGTACTAGTTTTAACTCTTAACTGTTGTATCATTTTTCCTATAGTAATAAATTATTGTAATATTTACAGATCCAAAAAATGTCAACGCCATCTGCCGTTCATTTTCCGTATACACAAACACGCGCGGTCTTCTCCACTTCCCGCCCAATCCCAACGCGATAGAGTGTTTGGACGGCGTGAGGGCGCTGGCGATGCTGTGGGTCATCGTTGGCCACGCTTTCTCTTCGCAGCCCTTTACTTACAACAATTTTGACGTTTTTCAGGTACTAACTCAATGATATATATTTCTACGTCGCATGCATTTTCAATTTATGGGAATTTAATTATTACTTGACTTACGGTGAAAGAAAAGAATGCAAAGAAAGTTACCCATGAGTCCATGAGTTTTCGAAAGTAAATGACGCCTTTCTCACCCCTTGAAACAGAACATAACCGAATTGATAATGCCGCTAAGACAAAATATTTTGTAAATTTTAATTGTTGCAGTGGATAATATCAGCAAAATCTCTGTGGATTCAAGCAGCACACGTGACTGTAGATACATTTTTTATGTTGAGCGGATTATTAGTTGTCTATACAACAGCTGGGAAAGTTACTTCAAGTAAGTTAAAAGTCCCAGTGCTTATTAAGGATCTTTAGTGAGAAAAACAATGCATTAGTTGATTATGTAATAATAATGAACGTATACTACGTTTGTATTCAAGTGATGGTGGACATCTCTAAAATACTTCAAAAGCAACAATAGTCCTAGCAGAAATTGATTACTGATGCCTTGTTACCTCGTCTAACAGGCGAGTGTTATTGGTTATGAGTCCAAATCTTCCATACTATAAAATTAGAGCGGGTTCTAAACCCCAACGGAACTTTTTGGGTCACTACTCCTATAAAGTGGAATACCTTAGGTGACATTAACAAAATTTAAATGTCTTCCAGTGAAGCTGATAAAGAACCTCCACCTGTTCTACCTGAACCGCCTGCTGCGAATGTTCCCGATCCTGGCCACGGTGGTGCTGTTAGAGGCCTCGTTTTTCCATCGCTGGTTTGATGGCCCCGTGTGGGGATCTGCTGCTGCGAACGCTGACCGCTGTAGAGCCTTCTGGTGGACTACTCTGCTGCATGTACAGAACTACGTTAATCCGGAGCGAGTTGTGAGTTACTTTCATGTAAACAAACGAGCATGCATGTAATGTTGCCGTCGCCTAAAGTCAATCACAGGTGTCTGATAAGTTAGAAGACCGTTCTTATGAAATGAGGGCAGAACTTTTGACTTCAACGAGGGTATATCGTTTAAGACATTTCATTTTGAAATTGAAAAATACACACGCGCACGTACACAAACATACACACACACGCACACACTCATAGGCATACCGGACACAAATAATAATTATAATTATTTTTAAGTTTCTCATTCTAAGTGATGTAAAAGTCTTATGACAAATAAATATTCTTAAACCTAATACCGTACATTTGAACTCCATTTATTACAAGGTCAAAGATTCCTTCCCAGAATTAAATTCGTGAATACATATACGCATATATACTTCAAGCTAGCTAACTAGCAAATCAACCTAATCCTGTTTCCAGTGCATAGGAGCCACCTGGTACCTAGCGATCGACGTTCAGCTTCACATCCTGTCACCGATAGTATTGGTGTGGGTGCTCAGTGGTAACAATAAGGTCGCGTGGTCGGCCCTTACCATGTCCTTACTGGGCGTACTCACAGCTGCAACACTGTACTGCTTCCAAATGGAGTTTCCCACAGGGATGATGGCACCAGGGTGAGTAGACAACTTAATTGTTTCATAGGTATTATAAAACAGTTACAAAACATACGTAACTAAGTAATGAACCACTCAGGGTCAGGAAATCTGTATTATATTATTTTGTCTTCCAGTCGAGGCCACCAAATGATGTACTACTTGGTTTATTATTATATGAATACACTGACTCGCGCTTCGCCCTTTATGGTCGGAATGGTTTACGGCTACTTGCTGCACACGTGGAGAAGGAGAGAGATATATATACCAGTTGTGAGTATTTATGATTTATGGTTCATTTGCGGTTTAAATATGAGCTTTAGCTTTAAGTTTGTTCCGTAAATATGACAAAGTAACGTGTCAGGAGGTTTTATAACATCGACTTTCGTGTTGCGTATTTGCGAGTCAGCGTTTAGTAGAAAGCAGCGTATTAAAAGGTGGGTCAGGAGGATTACGTAACAAACTGTGCTTTTGTGTGTTGATGATCACAGTAAAAGAACCAATTTCCAGGAAAACACTACTGTTTTGTATCCAGTACTACCTCCTATATGTTAAAGCCTTATTAATTAAAGAGGAGTTTTGGCCGGGATTTACATAATATTCCGTTAATTTACAGCACCATTTGTTCCCTTATTCCAGATGGTAAACATCTTGTTGTGGGTTATATCACTGGCTCTTCTTGGGCTAGTAGGATACGCAGTGCTGCCGACTATACAAATGGATTGGAACAATCAAACTGCTGACAGCCTGTACAACTCCTTCCTGAGGCCGACGTGGGCGATGGCGCTCGGATGGCTCATATTCGCCTGTGCGAAGGGATATGGGGGTAAGTAGTGAACGGTAATAGAACCCTTTGTGGTTCGAGTAACGTATGGCTATAAATCTGTAAGTAATTCAAATTAAAACTCCTTGTGTCTCCTTGTTTTAGGATGTTTCAAAAATGTGCACTTTTTGTGTTATGATAAACATTATGATAGAGGTGATGGGATGAATCTGGGAGCTAAATGCTGTTACTTATATACTTATATAGCATGAAGTAGTTTTTATACAAAGATAAACATATGAACAACCACATCTTGGAATAGATGGGCAGACACGTAATCCATGATTTATCTGACTGACTGGTAACTGAATCTAGAATCCTTTAGTAAGTTCACTAGCATGACGATCACCAAAAAGTATTATAAATACAAGTATCCTGTCATGTTTGAGTTGAGGGGACTAGCAGTTTGGCGACGACTATACTAATTATTTATGTCTGGGTTTTACTGTTTTTTCGTGATCCTGTGAACTGATTTCCAAATGATGTGTTTGTTACCCATATTTTGTTTACTTGTCTGATTTCTCAGGTCCAGTGAACTGGTTCCTGTCTCTGAGGGTATGGAAGCTGCCGGCCAGACTGTCCTACGCCATGTATCTGTTCCACTTCTCACTCATGGTCGTTGTTAACAACTCCCGCTCCGAACCCATTTGGTTCTTCGTGGATTATATTGTAAGTACACCTAATTATAGTTCTTTTAGGAACCCTCAAACGAGAAGAACAATGATTTTCTTGCGAATATCCGCAATTGGACGAAACGTATTCAAACGTGTCCAAACGTGACCTGCGTTTGGATTCAGTAGAAATTAATTACAATTAAGGGACTTTATATGTTGTAAGTGGCTTTGTAGGCTTATTTAAAATAATTGTATTTCATTACCACCGTGATTTATAGATTTTATTATATTATATATATTTATATTATATTTTTGGGCATTTTTCTTGTGACGCGTATTTACTTTTGCTGCATATTTTATCTGAATACGTAAATCACGCGTTTTACATGCGTGTAACTTACATAAGATGAGGAAAAGTATCTATGGAATGAGATGATGCAAGTTGTAAAACTTGTATCACACAAAATATGTAATATATGCATGTGTGATAAAATGATATTTGTATCTTTTCAGATATTCCTATTCTTTGCGTACACAGTACTGACGTTTTTGGTGTCATTTTTGGCCACTGTGGTCATAGATGCGCCCATGTCGGTCTTCTTTAAACTTTTGTTGGATAGAGGTAAAAGTTATTGAATAATTTACTAGTCATAAAACACTTCATGAATATGTATTCGAGCAGCATCTCCATTATTCATTTGCATTATTATTAATTACAATGTTATCCCTAATTTTATATGTAGTAGTTTTACGGAATGTAACTTATAAAAAGACGTAGGGAGTAACTAAAAAGATTACCGTATTTAGCAACTGTCTTCTATTATAATAATTTGTAAGTGGCGAGTGAAGCTTATATCTTATATAAATGAATCAACGTTGAGTAATTCATTGCCATACCCTTCCAGCTAGAGTACAGTTCATTGTAATTTATTCTATCTAAACAGTATTGATTTAACTGTGGTTGTATTTAATGCATTAATGTTTACTACTGATGAGTACTTTTTTCTTTGCAGGACACTTTAAGAAAAAGGATACAGCGGTAAACGGTAATACACACAGACCGAACAGATATGCTGATAATAAGAAGTATCGTTCAAATTAAAGCAAGGTTTTGAAATAGTATATGTAATCATGGTCAGGATTGCTACATATATATAAGCTTACTAAGATTAATTTATGATAAGCTATAATGTTTCAGACCGAAATATTTTAAGTGAGTACATAGTAACGTATGTCCCTTTATAAAAATATTATTTATATTGGATAGTAAAAAGCAATATTCGATAATCGATAATAATATTCGATAATCGATTATACTGACTCATTGCTGTCGGAAATTATTAAATATAATTGGATCATGTAACAGGAAAGATTCTTTCATCACCTCATCGGATAATTATTCAATAAAATAAAATTATATTACAAGCGTCCAATGTAAAGACAATTGTATAAAATTGTATTGTCCCAAATTATGACAACTATGAATTCTTCGTTAGCTTTTTTGTACATGATCATTGATGATCGAAAAATACAAATTTGATGCTGCCAAGTATCAAACGTTTAGCGTCGACTAAATATTGTATTATATTCAAATAGTTATAATATAATGTGTATAAAGATATTGTATTTATTCGATTAAGTATTATTATGTGTAATAGTGCATAGTTTAAGTAAGCTGCTTGTAAGTATTGACTCATTTAATCTCACAAAATATAAAGTTGTTTGAGTTCCTTTTATTTTTTTATTACTTTACTTTTATCATATTTATTATACGATTGTTATTTATTTATTTCCGCATAATAAAGTTTTAAAACAATATAAATCTGTGTTTATGACATTATTTAGTCTCTTATCGGTATTTTTTTATTGAAACGAAATAAAAAATCAATTAATTTACTACTATATGGCTAATTTATTGTATACAATTCACACATTATATAAAACGTCATAGATACTAGGTACACAATTCTACTATCACAACTCTTCATAATCAAATAATTATATTATAGTGTTAACAGATAAACGACTTACATAAAATTAGTATTTATTTTAATATGAAGGTATTAAACTTCATTCAAAGGATACGCCATTATACTGAAGACGTGCACAAAAATATATATTTATGAACTAAGTAAACATAGGTACGCATATAACTTTACAAGTAACAATTTATTAAAATATAATAAGGTGGAAAGTACTGGCGGCTACACACTTGACCAAATAGTAGAAATACAATACCAGATAGACAAATACCACTCTTAGAAAATAGGACGTAACATGCATAGAGGACAAAGTAGAGGGCATGTGTTAGACGGCGATCAAAACTTATGATCAATGTTTAAATTGATGATATCTTTGAACATGTCCTTGTATAGGGATAGATGATATTCAAATCGATTTGCTCTGACTAAATTAATAGCTTCAACCAAAGATTTTACTCAAGAAATATAATTAATAATTCATAAAGTTTATTCTTTTCATAAGTTTTGCTACAACATTTGCAAATAATTTATTACTGTCAATTATTTGTAAGGTGAATTATACTAATTAATTTAATTAACCTAACCTTACCTATCCTACTACGACATCCACAGGAAAGAGTAAATTTGAGAACAGAAAGGCGAATATAAGAGTTACATATAATTCTTGCATATAAGTATTTGATAAAATTACTAGCTGACCCAGCAAACGTTGTGTTGTCATATAAATAAAAAAATGTTGCGGCTGAACAACCCTTACCACTTAGGGCTATGAAAAATAGATAATAGCCGATTCTCAGACCTACTGAATAGGTGAAAATCGGTAAAGCCGTTTCGGAGGAGTACGGTAACTAAAAGTGTGATACGAGAATTTTATATATACCTAAGATTAAATGTAGTAGCAAATGATATAGTTCATCTGATGGTAAATAGTAGTGATGCGCCGAATATTCGTTTGGTATTCGGTATTCGGCATCTTTTTTGCTATTTGTATTCGGCCGAATTATTCGGTTTTGGTGCCGAATATATTCGGTTCGAGTATTTCTATTTTCTTGTGTACACGACATGGTACAGGACAAAAACACAAAACTTCGTGTGTAAGATTTATGTTATATTATAAGTCAAACTCAACCCTATGAAAAATGTGTTGAAGAAAGCTAATAAAATAAAGCAATTAAACTTCAAATCAACATTTATTTTGAAACCTCAAGTCAACACAATTATTATTACTTAATCTATAGTTTACTCAACATTTATTTTAAACCTTAAATCATTTATTTTTAAAACTCAATTCAACATTTTAACGTTGTTAAGTTAGTTCTTAAGTTACGTTCTTAAGTTAATGAACACACAAAACTGGCAAATTGACAATAAAGAAATGGTAAACCGAATAATTCGGCCGAATATTCGATTCGGTAAAAGTTAAACGGAATATTATTCGGTAATTCGGTGAAACCAATATTCGGCGCATCTCTAGTAAATAGTCACCACCTCTCTATGGATATCTGTAACTTAGCCCATATTGATCAGTGGTTTATCTAAAGTCAATCACAGATGCGTTCCTACACCTGAAGACTAAGATGACCGTTTCATATACCTACAGTATTATAATAATTATTAGCTTTTATTACCAATTGATGTTTAATCTATAACGGAGTTTAAATAATCTTAAATAGTGAATATGAAAATATATACGGAACCAATACAAAGCGACATTCCCAAAATTCCAATACAAGAAGCGAAGCCGTGATAAGATAAGTAGTAATTATTTTAAAATGCAGAATGTAAAACTGACGTATTTATTATCTAATCAATAGAGTATATAGGTAAAATAAATCATTAAAATTAAACGGCATTCGGTCATTACAGTTTTAATAATGCATAAGCAACGGATCCTGTGTATATTTATATCCATATTCATTATAAATGTTGAAGGTCATTTAAACTTGGAGTGGGATCCTCCAAATAGCGCCTTTGATAGGGACTTGTATGACAGAGTATTGGACTCAGAAGAATGCTCAAGACAAATCAGTTTTTTAACGAGAAACAACAGCGTACTATTAGCTCAGTGTAAGTTTTTTGCTTTATATTGTGTCAAACTTGTTTGTCTTATGGAAATAGTGCTTGTAACTTAAAGTGAGTATTACTAGCCCGGTCAATTTAGACATAAAAATAGTGATCAAATAACGAAAATTCCAGGAAAGCTAAATTTCCGTAGAGACCTTGAGCTTACCATTACAAATAAAGTGCCAAAGGTTCCCATCGAATCGTCAAAATTTTAGGTTTTTTGGATTGTTTTCGAAAACGGTAAGTTTTATCGAAAAAGTACCTCGGAACAAAGTTGTAGCTCTTGAAATTCTCTATACAATGGTCCATATTTTTTTTTCTCTAAGACCACCCAGATATTGTGCTTGTAAAAATTACTTTTTAAAACACATGATATGCACATATTTCCACACCACCTGTGAAATAGTGTACTCAGCGCGTTTTTTAACTTTGTTTCCCCGGTAGGATTATTCCACGAACCTTTATGATGTTATTTTCAGGGACAACACTTATTTAATAGTATGAAGATTATTGATATTAGTTTTTGAGTTCAACTGTCGTTCTAATTTTTTTATTACTTTAATCTGATTACTATACCGATACTTACTCAACTTACACAATCAAGTTTTCTTCGATTAATTCTTCGTCTTCTTCTTCTTCCTCTTACTGAATGCCTAGAAATTGTGTCAAACGAAGCTGAATCAGTTATCTCTTCATCAAAATCACATAAATGTTAGTCTCTCGTATTTAATGGAACATTTCAACAAGGTAGACCTTACCAATTGGTACAAAAGTCTTCGGGCCCCTTAATACTTACTTTTAAACATACAACTATCCTATAAAGCTGAAATCACGAAATTGCATGACTTAGCAGGAGTACTTCCGTAACCTTAAATCTTATTTAATAAATAATACCTATCACTGTAGATGATTAGTAAGCTCGGAGCGCTAGGAGGGTATTGAAGGCTACATTTAGAGCTAAATATTTGTAGGAGTCTTTTTTATTACGAGTAGATTAATATTTGATTTCATAGTTGTTATGTCGTGCCTTAGTTTTTTTGTTTCGTAATTAATCTGAATTTAAGTCTTGAATTCATTAAAATGCAAAACAAAATAAATAGCAGTGGCCTTTCGTTATTTTCAGTTTTAGATTCCGGTATAAGGCTACCAATCGGCATCCTCTTAGGAAACAACGTGCATCTTGGCAACTACCGCCAATGTTTGGGCATACACCATAATGCTCAAGACATGAAGATCGAAGGGAAGTACTGTATGATCCAAGTACCTGGGAACCAGAGCTTCCATTTACCAGAGAGTCCCTGGCCCGGCTTCGACCCGCGACAGTTGGTCGTGGATGAAGAAGTCTCGAAGCAGATAGAGGAATATAACTTGATGAAAGACAGATGGAGACAAATGTTTGGCATTGATGTTGGTGATGTTTTGCGGTAAGATATGTTTCATCAATTTCTATTTTTAACACGCTTTTATAAGCTTGGGTTGTATGTTTGTATGTATGTATGTACGTAACAGTAACGGAATCTTTGAACCCAATTTCTATCCATTTTGAACGTTCAGTTTAATTCAAAATTTTGAAAAAATATCAAAAACCGATGACAATACATGATTTTAATAATTTAGTATTGAGTATTGAACATCCTCAGGATTAACGATTTTCGAGGCGAGAGAAAGCGCCTTAGGGAGAGTTCAGGCAAAGTTACTAGATTGATTTTTAGTTTTGAAAAATAATAATGTTATTTCCCTATAACTCAAATGTACTGAAATATATGTATAATGCCATCTTGTAGAATGATTTTTAGGATTCCGTACTCAAAGGATACAACGAAACCCTCCGCTGTCTGGTCGTGAGTCACAGGGCATTATTTATTAAATCGTAATAGATAGACACTTGATTTTTTTACAGACGATGCATAATGATGGTCGCTATAACAACAAATACTAAAAAATAATAAAATAAATATAGTTCAAAAAACTAAAAAACACGCTTTTATGATAAAATCAACTAAAAAGTAGAAACTAGATTGAACATTACTTTCTACTTTTTAGTTGATTTTAACATAAAAGCGTGTTTGTTAGTTTTTTGAACTATATTTACTTTAAGTACAAATACTCGCATCTAGTGTCATTGTTGCAGAGGTTGTATTATTTTCAAAATGAACTCGTTCGATTCCCGGCCAGGAAAAAAGATATTTTAAAAAAATAATGATGCAGTTTTAGTGTTTGTCAAAATCGACCTCGTAACTCCTTTCAACATTTTTCGCTAATCCTTATAGTTTCGTATTTGGCCCTGAAGGCCTATTTGAAAAATTCACCCTGTAAATTCCCAAAATAGTATTTACATACTTAAAGACCCAAGTATATTTAAGCCATATACAATGTACAGAATGTACACATTGGATGTGGCTAAGTCTTTTATTTTAATTTTTAAACATACATTTCGGTTTTTGGATACCACGTGTTTTGAATTGTTCTGAACCTTAGGCCTTTGTCTACTTTTTTCTTTGGAACCATCCTGATAGTAAAAACAAAAAGAGGTAAGCTGACATACTTTTTTTTTGGTTTGTAGTGTCTATTTTTTTTTGAGTAATCCATACAGATAATCACGATGAGTCAGATTTATTCCAGTATCAGTCTACCATCTAACGGTACCAGATATTTATCATAATTATCCTCTTACTCATACTATTTTATGATTAATTACAAGCTAAATTATGAGATAATTGCCGATCCAATTTATTGTTTATCATGTGCCTAGTGGTTAAGAAACTCTGCCTCTTAATGGAGGTTCAAATCCCAGGCACGCACCTCTGATTTTTTAAAGTTATGTGCGTTATAGAAATTAATTGTTCACAATCACTTGGTTAAACTGTGAAGGAAAACATCGTGAGGCAACTTGCATACCTTAATCTTAGATAAAAGTTTTCAAATGTATGTGAAGTCTAACATCTTGAGAGGAGATCTGTGTCCAATAGTAGGACAGTAATGGATTGATGATGATGGGTAACAGGGAATTTGATCATGATCATCTAGTATTTCAGGAGCTGTTATAACCAGCGTCGTATGGAATAAAGGCCATAGTGTGTAACTTCATAATTCACGATAATGAATCGAAAATGTTTTAGGTAAAATTTGGCGCAAAGAGAAAATCATATAAAAATTAAGTTTTGGTTATAAATTACATCACTTTTTACAATTTCAGAACTCTACCAGGAAATCCATTCGTAGGAACAACTTTTAGGTTAGCGGTCTGTTTGCCTAAACCTTGTACCACCCAGGAGTTCATAAACGGTCTGCTCTTCAACTTGACCGCTGCAGGCTTCCAGTACAGAGATCATTTCTGTCGGTTGAATGGCGACAAGCCGTGGGTGCCGGCTGATACAGTTGCCGTGTAAGTGATTTAATAAAACTATTTAATAAAATCCTTAAGAAGCCATGAAGTATAGATATAAATAAATAAATACATGGATGTTCGCATTTGGTGCGTTCCAAATAACCTATACATTAGAATAGGTATATATTATGTGTAGAGTTTTAGGTCGCTGGTTGATCCGAAATAAAATTTTGATCCTTGTGCATTAGTAACAATAATGTAGGTGAATAAATGTATAAATACCGTAGAGTGGTGCGCTGCTCCCTTCGGCGACCGGTCGTCTGTGATGCACACACACTCGCGACTCCCAAATAGGTCCCCAGGACCCCCGTAATATAATTATATACGTCCCGTGACGAAATCCGAATACCGCATCGATATACTACTAATAAAGAATGTCATTGGAATACCGACTATCCGTACAACGTGTGTTATGACAGAAACGTCAACCTTTTAAATTTTGAATTTACTCCTTTTATTTATAATCAGTATTTCGACCAGTTCTGAATACTGAACATTATGTAAAGAATTTACTTTAATCCTTACACTGTATTTCATTACTTTTTATATTATATACGTTACTAAAATCAAAAGTTTAGATTCATATTCTATTAAGTATCGAATCATATCACAGGATCTAGTTTCATGGGTAAATTGTTATAAAAATTTAGTAAATTCGCGTAGTTAAAACATAAAAATCTGATTACTATTTATTTTTACCATTTCAGAGTGATATTTTCTGTAATTGGAGTGCTAGCGTTGCTGAGTACATCCTATGATTTATGGAAAACGATCATTTGTAAAAAAGGTAAATCTACTCGTAATCTACGCTATTATAATTGTTTTAAATGTTTCAGTTTACTTATTAATGCAATCTATTCTTAAATACAATACAGGGTCGCTGATTTTCCTTATACATTACAAAAATAAAAATAAGCAGCTTTATTCAAATTAGTGTTTATCGGAAATTAATTTAAGAAGTAACAATTCAAAATTGATTCACCTCAATATTTTTTGCGCTTCCGTCTAGTTAGCAGGTGAGATAGATTATGTCCGTTATTTTTCGTATTAGTCACATCTTGATAATTCATATCTAATAACATTTGCAGATCCAAAATCAATCAACGCCATCTACCGGTCGTTTTCCGTATACACAAACACACGTGGTCTCCTCAACTTCCCGCCGAATCCCAATGCGGTGGAGTGCTTAGACGGCGTGAGGGCGCTGGCGATGCTGTGGGTCGTCCTCGGACATTCCTTCTCTACGCAGCCGCTAATTTACAACGGCATTGATGTTTTTCTGGTATATATAGTAACCTAATGATATAATTTATATTTAGTGGCTTTAAATGTACCACTTGCTATTCCTATAGATCTCTTAGAGTTAGTAAGTGGCGAAGGGATTTGTTTCAAGGGATAGAACATCTTCATGTGAAATTGTTAGCCTCTTACATTAATTAACACTCACAGCCAAGAGTCTGTCTATCAAATCTACTTTGGGATATCTATGTCCAGGTATGTATTTTTAAGGGTTTATGGATGTCTACATTGACCTACGAGTATTACACTGGTCAAATCCATTTTATTGGAGACGTCCATGTCAAAGTAGCTAGGCTTTACGGTACCATGGTCTGTGGCTATACTTCCACTTCAATTGGTAACGTTGCCAAAACATTACATTATCGGGTTGTTAGTTATTACTTCGCTGGGAAGGTCTCTTTAGTGACATAGAGCCTTTACAATAGAAAACTGGGTGGATTCTGCCCTTTACCTAGAAATTGGATTTAATAACTAATTGATAACCCGTTTTGTTTTTTTTTTAGTGGACATCGTCAGCAAGATCTCTATGGATTCAGGCAGGACACGTGACCGTGGATACATTTTTCATGTTGAGTGGACTGTTAGTTGTCTATACAACAGCTGGGAAAGTTACCTCAAGTAAGGCTTTTTGACTTTCATTGTACATTTTCATTAAGTTGACTCAATGCATATGACCACTGAGACCGACAGAGTCATACCTTGATAAAGATCAGAAAAGTTTTCCCAATAGCATAATGACATATAAAACCTACGATATGTATATACCATAGTAACCTTTACAATAAAACATAACCTATACTAATAAAACATTACTTAGGTGGCTAAAAAAACGACACTTAGGTAGGTACAAAATATAGAATAGAATATAATACCTTTTGAATTTTAACAATAAGCAATATACATACATACAATGACATTTTATACTTATAGACAGGTTATACCCGTACTAACTTGACCGAAAACTTGAGCGAAACTCCATTGATAGCACACATGCACGTTTTTTATTTTACTTACCTTTCACTACTTAGACAAATGTTCTCTAAGGGACAGAGCTATTAGAACAATGTGATAAAAAAATACAACTAGTGTTTGACATTGCGTTTAAAGTGTACGCCAACGTAAATATTGACCATGGAATATAGTGACCAATGATTACTTCAGTCAAAACGGGACATCGATTTTTTTATGTCAACTACTTTTTATTTGAAAAAATATGGTTTAAAAAACTAAAAACACGTTATTATGATAAAATCAACTAAAAAGTAGAAAATAATTTTCAATCTAGGGATTATTTAAGGAACAGTAAATAGTATAATTGAGGAAAAAGTGTGGGGCGCTTTTCGAAAACTGATAAATGGAGCACCCCATGCTTTTTTCACAATTTTACTATTTATTGTTATTTAATTAGAAGTTACTTAATTAAACGTTACTAATAATTCAAGATGGCGGAAATTTGCTTTTAAAACATTGTTATTTTAAATTTATGGATTTTAATATTTAGTTATCATTACTGTTATTTGGGAAAACGGACCAATTTTGTGTCCCGAGGTTCTTTTCGGAGACAACGGGACGAAGCATCGAAAAAAGGGACTGCACCGTTCAAAACAGGACATATGGTCACTTATCCATTGATCCGCATGCTTGTCAAAGACAAAGAAATAATGGGACAGAAGGTAAAAAATATACAAATATGTTTTAGTGCGCCGTTTACGTAGAAATTTTATAGTACATTTTAACTAAATAATTTATTATATAAATATATAATTTAAAAGTCTGATACAAAATATGTAGATTTTATGGTTTATTCTATTTTATCTTTAAATAATGTATCTATACAGATCGATTGGTTTAAAATAGACAATTTAAAAATATAATCAATTTTTTATTAAAAATAGGTTCTTTATTCTTTTTTAATGTAATTGCATCTACCACCACTTCACAAGGTGTTTCGATATGGAGAAGAAGCGAAAAATTTCTGGCTATACAAAGATTGTTTATCAAGTTCAATAAAGACGTAGATAGGTTACTAACAAAACAACCGGCGCTTGTTAGTGGCACTCATCGGGAGAAATACACACTACTTTATAAATATTATATTTAAACAACACACTATTATATAGTTAAGAGGAGCAAGTAGGACGGCATGTTCGCCTCTTAATGTGCGGTCGATAGGTGCGCCGGCGGCGGCATCCGCGGCGCGCGGCCAGTCGCCCCACTCCTCGACCACTTGGCCTACGGCGGTGGGCAGAGACGGACGCCTGCGATAATTTGTAACCGATCCCAATTAAACAGTTAAAATACAGTCCACTTCTTTCATTTCGAGCCCTATGCATATTAGGTTGTCCCTGTAGTTCCGGGACTAGAATAGGGCTACGGTATCCCCTGCCTGTCGTAAGAGGCGACTAAAAGGGGGCTTCCGGGGTTGCGGGCGGCAAGAGTGGGAGCTCGAACCGCCCGACCAGCGGCCCCGGGAAGGACGACGGTATGTGTGGTCGCATACCGTCGTACACACCAGATGGTGTGGCGAGCGTCAAGCTCGCCTGGGCGGAGCACGACGGGGCAACGCGCTAAGAGGACTCCGGTTGTGTTCCTTTGGAGATCCCGAAGACCTCTACGCAGCGCAGAGGACGGTCACCGAGGGGGTTTTAGTGCGGTAAAAATCCCACATAACCCGGCGTCGCTCCCACGTTGTCAGGTACCTTTTGAAGGTTTCCCCTTCGATAACAAAAAAAAAAAGGCATATTAGGTGCTCTAACACGGCACGTCTAACTGAATATGCAAAAAAAGGATAAACATATAACTTTATGCGTGGCAATCATGATGACTATTCGTTAAAGATGAGTTTAAGTCTGATCCGTCTATATGAATTAATTGAATAGCTACCTATAATGTGCTTGGTATAGAGAGAATAAATTCGTATATGCATTAATTTAATATGGTATTAGTATTAAGGGAAAAATACGTAATTCAGTGCGTGTCTCTGCGTGAATGTTACATGGAATGGAGAAGGGTGTTCAAGAGTGTTTTATGATTAACTACTAGTATGATTTTTGGATGCAGGCAAAATAAAAAATAAATTCTTTGGTTTTGTAAGATTTAATTATCATCGTCCATGGTATGTTCAGAGCAAGTCCGACTCTAATAATTTGGATGCGAATCGTCTTCCCTTCTTACCTTGCGAACAATGTCCAACCACTTTAGTCGCCCTATTTCATTTAATGGGAACCTAAAACATACACAGAAATACAATCACTACACGGAAATAGTATTAGAAAAAATATCGACTTAAACATCAAATTAATAAATATAACTTTCAAATTAGTAAATGATTTGTGTAGTTTCTTACGATATATATACCAATAATGTACCTTCTGGACTATTTATTAATTTAATCTATGATACATGGATACGCACAATTCATAACGCTTCTCTTTTACACTTAGTAATATGCCCATCTTTTTATTCGCTCTATTATCTGTGACATATATTTACGCTAAATTTAATTTGAATTATTGAAAAATCGATAATAACTTCTTGAAATTGAAATACTTACGAATGATAAGTGATTCCACCACCTTGGGTGATTTTTCCGCTGTAGTTTGTGCAAAATATCATGACACAAGACGGCATTTTTAATCACTTTTCAACACAGAAACTTTGACATAGACACGACCATTCTGAGAGGCGCGCGGCCCGTGACTAAGTTGTCATAGGCCAATTAGCCCATGAATCATGTGCCAAATTTCGAACGTGTATGACTCATCTACGTCTTTATTAGTAGTATATCGATGCATACATACCTACATCTATTTATTACTTTGTCTATGCTATATTCCAGTGAAGCTGATAAAGAACCTGCACTTGTTCTACCTGAACCGTCTGCTGCGAATGTTCCCGATCCTGGCCACGGTGGTGCTGTTAGAGGCCTCGTTTTTTCATCGCTGGTTTGATGGCCCGATGTGGGGATCTGCTGCTGAAAGCTGCAGAACCTTCTGGTGGAGCGTTCTTCTTCATGCACAGAATTATGTTAATCCAGGACGCATGGTAATTTGATTTACTGAAAGATTATACATATCTGTTATTCGTTCAAAATAAGATAGAAGATTTACTTGAAGTCTATCATTGATACATGGCTCCTCCGAACTAAGATGGAACGCTTCATATTAGTTAAGCCTTACCACCCCTTCAAAGTACTTCTGTATGTATAAGTTACGTTCGTTCCTCTTCATAATATCTCATAAGCCATAACATAACCAATTAAACGTGTTATACCTTTAAACCCTACCACTAACAATATAGGTATTTAATAATCATATTGGGCGTGGGCGGAAACTCTTAAATTCATCCATAATTCCAGTGTATGGCGGTTACCTGGTACCTAGCGATCGACGTGCAGCTCCACATCCTATCGCCGATAGTACTGGTGTGGGTGCTCGGCGGTAACAACAAGGTCGCGTGGACGGCCCTCACCACAGCCCTGTTGGGAGTGCTAACAGCTGCGACAGTGTACTGCTTCCAGATGGAGTTCCCTGCAGGGATGCATGCGCCGGGGTAAGTGGGTGACGTCGCTTTACAGGTGATACAAGCATAGATAAGTAAAGATATTTCGCCGCCTTGTAATTGAAGGAAGCCATTAAATGGCTGATACTGTCTGCCATTTAATAGCTGACACTGTCTGCCATTTAATGGCTCTCATGGTGTAAATTACGCGGAAAGATGCCGACATGTGCAGTTAAATGGTCCAAAAACACGAAATCGAAGAAAAAGTACGGAGAAATATCGTTTCATTCGTAAATTCTCTAAAAACTATATTTTTTTATATTTTTCAAACACGACAATACGACAATGACAGTGACAATTTCAATTGTCAAAACTAGTTACATTTTGTTGTTAGAAGTGAGTAATCTTTATTAATCTATAGATACAAGTGAAAACTATAAAAATAAATAATAAAAGTTATTTTATAATTGAAAGAAAGAAAGAAAGAAAGAAAAAAAACTTTATTCAGGAATATTGCAACACACAGTACAATTGCAAATAGACAAAAGAAATAAACAAACTGCACGGTTATAAAACTAGTTAATTATAAATAAGACAGTATATATAATAAGTATATAAATAAGACAGGATCCTTATAAAAATGTAAGAGTAA
This sequence comes from Epargyreus clarus clarus, assembly GCA_014595695.2. Classification (NCBI taxonomy): domain Eukaryota; kingdom Metazoa; phylum Arthropoda; class Insecta; order Lepidoptera; family Hesperiidae; genus Epargyreus; species Epargyreus clarus. The sequence continues at coordinate 3,516,856 of JACTTY020000026.1, forward strand.
AAAAATACAAAACATAACTAAAATTCTTTTTGTTTATTACACAATAAATGAGTTTATTATTACATGCTATGTGCTGCAACAAACGTGAATGGGGACAAACTCAGCGAATGCCATGAGCAGGTAGACTGCGTCTTGGCCCTGATTTTCAGCTAGCCCCGTGGCGTGATGTTGATCGGATAATTGTTATATGAGATGACAATATGTCCAAAGTTTCTTGATGCAACTTCTCAATTGCACTCTCAATTAACCCACAATTTAACAAACGTGCTATAAAAATGAGAATACATTAGAGTTCAACCACGATCACAACAATGAATAACATCAGCTACGAAACTTAAAAATGGTGGCACAAAAAATGTTTGGATTGTGTTACTATTATCACATTTTATTTTCTACCATACACCATGTTTTCTATTATTTTTATTACTGTATGGAAGGAAATTGAGTTAAATTAAATATTGGAAAATGTGAATTGATCATATACTATTTAGATTATTATTTTTTTTGTTGTATTACTTTAATATCTTCAAAAATAAGAAACTACCATCAACACTTTTACATTTTGGACATCTAATTATGAATCGGACTATAGTGTCATTTGACTGGGAAGGTACCTTTGCCAGACCTGCGCGCTAGTTTTCTATTACACTCATGTTGCTAGGCATGTGGCATAGGGATACCTCCTTCTCGAAATGCCGATTTCCATACCATTTGATTATCACCTGCTCAAATCTTATTATTTTTTCCTTTCAGCCTATTTATGCACTACTTTGTCTACTACTACATAAATACGCTGACTCGCGCGTCACCCTTTATGGTGGGCATGGTCTACGGTTACTTGCTACATACGTGGAGGAGGAGACCATTAAAGATACACGCTGTAAGTCTTAGTTTATTTATAATTAGACAAGTGGGGATACCAATCACTCTCACACCTCTGATTTTCAAAGTTAATTGTGTATTAGAAATTCATTATAAAATGTATAAATAGGACAGTAAAACCGCACGCCTAATGGTTTTAAAAATCATCTTAAGTGAATGATCTTAAGTCTTGTGAAAATTACCAATCCCTACTTGCCTTGTGCGGTGGACTAAATCTTAATATGGTATAGTTTGAGAGTGGTGGAATCCTTTGTGGTTAGACTCCGGCGGCACCACCGCAACACCTATTTCTGCTTCATAACAGCAGTGTTAAGCCATGCTGTATTCTGGTTTGAAGGGGTGGTAAGGGAGGTATACTTTCCCGAGGCGTCAGCTTAGTCGGGGGTAGCGGCGCATCTGAGGCCGACCTCAGGTAGGAATATCTCACCTTATCTGGGGTTGATTACAGATTTCAATGGGCAGCAGTAGCCACCTACCATCAGGTGGACTGCATGCTAGTCTGCCACTCCTGTATTATAAAAAAGCCCTTAACTATACTCTAATTCCAGATGGTAAACATTACGCTTTGGCTGATATCACTGGGTCTTCTCGGCCTCGTAGGCTACGCAGTCTTGCCGACCATGCAAATAGGTTGGGACAATCAAACCGTCGATGGTCTGTACAACTCCTTCCTGAGGCCGACGTGGGCGATGGCGCTCGGGTGGATCATATTCGCTTGCGCCAAGGGATATGGGGGTAAGTTTACTAAGTTTACATTTTACGTATAATTTTGTAGTAGCAAATGCAGTGTATAGATCGCGCCAAACTGCCAGTCCGCTCCTAATATAGAAACAAGTCGCAGCGCAATAGCAAATTGCATATATTAGCACCCTCCGCTGACAGCTGTCGGTCACGTGTACATAGCGCGGTTAGTGTGCCCTTACGTTATATGCTATGCATAGTATATGCTAACTAAACCTGCGCGCAACAAATTTCGGAGTGGACTAGAAGTTTGGCGCGGACTATACCTGAGTTCAAAACAGACTGCAGCATATGGACATCTGTAATCAACAGATAGGATTGAAGTCCTCGGGGTCAGTCATAGATGCGTTGATACCCTAGAAGACTAAATAAGTAATTCTCTCCAACGACGTCCTTCCAACTTTAAACGCTTCAAAAGCTTGACACTGGTTTTATAGACAAGAAAATAGGTGAGACAGTGATGTCTTCTATAGAACTATCGTAGTTATATATGGTATAAGATTTTTAATTAGTTTAATGCAAAAAGATAGGCAGGTAGTACCAATTTATTGCTGGGTTTTAATGTTTTTTTATAATCCTGTGAACTGGTTTCCAAATTATGTGCATGTTCAATTAACCATATTTTCTTTCTTTGTCTGATTTCGCAGGTCCAGTGAACTGGTTCCTCTCCCTACGCGTATGGAAGCTGCCGGCTAGACTGTCCTACGCCATGTACCTGTTCCACTTCTCACTCATGGTTGTCGTCAATAACTCCCGTTCCGAACCCATTTGGTTCTCCGTTGAGTATATTGTAAGTGGGCCTTGATCACTCTTGACTCAATCGCATGCTATTTCATTCAATCTATCTTTTGTTAAATATCTCGCTTTTTACACCCATAACTTCTTTCGATAATTGTGTACCATAGATTAGTAAAGATAACTCACTCCGAACAAGAAAATGTAACCAGTCTTGAAATGTCGCTCTCATCTATTTTCATGTTTGAAAAATATTTAAAAAATGTACTTTTTACGAATGAAACGATATTTCTCCGCACTTTTTCTTCGATTTCGTGTTTTTGAATGTCTTAACTGCACATGTCGACATTGTTCCGCGTAAATTAACACCATGATAGCCACTAAATGGCTGACACATTTGTCAGCTGTTTAAAAAAATTAATGGCTTCCTTCAATAACAAGGCGGTGAGATGTCTATACTTATCTATGTTGTGTACATACAAAAATATATTTAAGTAAAGACCCAGGCTCAAAATAAATACCTAAGGATCTTTAGGTTAACTCTAAGGACAATAGATTTTTATTGTTTGATACTACAACATGGAATTTATAAAATACCGTCAAGTGCGTGACGTACTGCCGAGGGTACCTCCACGGAATATATTCCTGTGTGCGTACGTATGTACGTACATACCAGTTTTTTTTTTACTTGATCCGCATAATGTATTATAACCCTAATTGTTAGAAAAGCATATCTTTGTCCGGAAGTGGAATAATAATATTTGTATCATTTTAGGTATTCCTGTTCTTCGCGTACACAGTGCTGACATTTTTGGTGTCGTTTGTAGCCACCGTGCTCATAGATGCTCCCATGTCGGTCTTCTTCAAACTTTTGTTGGACACAGGTAATATTCGTATTGTGATGTACAAGATGGCGTTACGTTATCAAAATTTCTGGTAGTAGAATACTGTAATTTTTATTTCGTTACAGGAAATATAAAGAAAAAAGATGCCGTGGAAAATGGTAACACCCACAAAACGAACGGATTTTCCGATAATAAGACGCAATGACGTTCAAATTAAAACAAGGTATAGTCCGCGTAAAACAGCTAGTCCTCTCTGAATATAGAAACGAGTCGCCTCGCAACAGCAAATTGTAGATATTAGCGGGACGAAGGAACATAGTTAGTGTGCCCTTACGTTGCTACGGAGTATATGCTTGTGTGTGTTCGACCGAATTATCTCCGCAACTTCAGACCGTAACTTCAGAGCGGACTAGAAGTTTGGCGCGTACTATACCATATATCTATAGGTACATATACCAAATACATAGGTAGTAATTCTAGGCTACGATTGATAAGTATAAACAAAAACTTTCCTATTTATTTATTTACATAAACTTTGAGATTATAATTTATGTTTTATCTGAAAAATAATATTTATGTTAAATAACAATTTTGAAGCAAGTTATTCAAATAATATAAACGTTTCTCTTTCAAAATTTGGTTCCAGAATACTCAAATTGTAAAACGATTTTTTTACACTTCATTATTGTTTTTATGTTGTATCTGTTAAATAAATTGTGTGTAGTTATACATATTATTAAATGTACTTTAAGTAAGTTATTTGTAAATGTGTTTTTAAATGTCACATAATATAAAAAGAAAAATAGTTTTGTACTTTCTATGTATTTCTATAAAAAACATATTTATATTAATGTATCCAGTGTACTTCAAATCAATTGATTGACTACATTTTGAGCTTATCGGATACAAACATACAAAAGCTGTTATTTTTTATATAAAGATTATTTCCGCACAACAAATAATATAGTTTTCATTTGGAGCTATATAAATCTCTATGTATAAGGAATATATTATTGTCTTACCGAATTATTTTTATTGAAGTTATAAAAAATAAATAAGATATCAACTATAATAATATAAACACTACCTACAATAATCATAATAACGCGAAAGGATTTCTCTTACGCCCCTAATTAAATCTAACCAGATTTCGGTTTGACTTTTGCCTATAATAAAATTTTGATAGATTATTGACAAATTTCGATATTGGTTAAAAATATTTACTAATAACGTATATTAGATACCTTAAGAAACTAGTCTTCTCGATCGAGGGGTCCGAGGTTCAAATCTCAGGCACGCAGATCTGATTTTTCATAATTATGTGCGTATTAGAAATTAATCATCACTTGCTAAAACTGTGAAGGAAAGCATCGTGAGGAAACCAAAGGTGTGTGAAGTCTACCAATACGCACTTGGCCAGCGCGGTGGACTATGGCCTAATCCTTCTCATTCTGAGAGGAGACCCGTGCCCAGCAGTGGGACATTAATGGGTTGATGATGATGATGAAGATACCTTAAATTTCAATATTTTGATGGTAAGAGATAATAATATAAATGATATGTCTGAAAGGTGTAGTAAGACTAACTCACTTATACGGTATTTCAATTTCGGGAGCAGCTGATATACAGTGTGCAGGCTTCTACTGTAAGTAGAAGAAGGTTTCCAGTCACATACAATATTGGAAAGATAGTCCCGGGATATGTTCAAAGGCGTTATGAGCTTTATAAACAATGGCTTTAAATCCCAAAATGAAGAGCTTATTATTGCCGTTGCCTATAATGTTGATAATGACATTTATTTATACCTACGTACCAAATTGTCTACGAGATGAACCGGTATATTTCATAATTAACCACATTAGTTGAAGTGAGTTACAATTAGGTACTTAACGACTAAGCTGAAGAAAGCTAGTCTTTTTCTGAATAATAATTGAACAATAATAACAGGACAAGGTCGTATTATCGCGGTATTATTGTCGTAGTATGGTGGTGGTAAGGTGACTACTAAGTGCATTTGAATTAAAAATATTTATTTTACCTACAAATAACTATGTGCGGGGATGTGATATTCATCATGTATGTCATGTATTTCGATCACTCACTTATTGACTAGAACCAGCCGCCTATATTACAATACTAATATTTCCAAACAGCGTAGTCGATTAAAATAATCGAATGAACAATCCTTTATCTATTTAATCTATTACTTAGATCTATCACGTGTGACCCGTGAGTCATTGCCTGAAACTATTTTTTATCACTTGTTTTTATCACATCGTCTGTAACAACTATAGTTTTATTTTATCAAATATTAATTAATTAAAATCAAGTAATTGGATAAATGATTTAAATGATGATAACATTGTTTTGAAATTTCTATACCTAGGAAAATTACTTCGATTTAGCGTTATTGCGATAAGTGCTTAAGTAAAATCAAAACCCCTATAACTTGGTTCCGACTTTTCAGTTTTTCCACCGAAACGTTTATTTTTTTTTGTCATTAGACTATTCCGGCTCCGCCTCAGCTTCAAAAATTCCGAACATTCTTGGGCTCGCTTTAGCCCGTCACAGAGATGAAAAACAACTGCATCGCATAATGTAGTGAACCCACTCTCCCATCTCTTTCATCATCTAAATATATATCTTTATATATATATATTTCTTATGTGCGCGTGTATGTCACTGAACTCCTCCTAAACGACTGGACTGATTTTGATGAAATTTGTTGTGTGTGTTCAAGGGGACTTGAGAATGGTTTAGATTAACAATTTAGTCCGTGGGAAAAGGCTTTTTTAATTAATTTTTAATTCGTTAGTTATTGATGATTTTGGAATCTACACATTGGATTCGACAGACTTCACTACCATCGCAGTTTCGGACCTATATTTTATAGAATCGGAAACTATGCGTTTGAACAAGTGATGATCTTTTGCAAAGTTGTTGTTCAAGAGCCCAGGAAGGTTTGGGAGTTGGGAAGACCAATTTTCGACAGATGGCACCACTGTCATTCCAACGAAGGTACAAAATTTCTGTTTTATGTATGTCATATTATTTCTTTAAAATGCGGGCGAAGCCGCGGGCACCACTAGTAATACTATACTATATAACTCAATAACTCAAAGTGACTGACTCACATAGTGATCTATCAACGGACAGCCCAAACCACTGGAAGGATCGGGCTGGAATTTGGCATGCTGGTAGATGTTATGACTTAGGCATCCGCTAAGAAAGGATTTTGATCAATTCTACCGCCAAGAGAATAAAATTGAGGATGAAAATATTACTTCGTAACGCGAGCGAATCCGCGGGCAAAAGCTCGTTGTATATATTATTTATCACTTCTTATTGTAGTACTCATCTTTCTTCTGTTTACAATTTGTTACAATACTATTCTTATATTGTATACATAATGTCTTAAAATAAAAAAAATAATAATAGTACAGTGAATAGATGCTCTAAATTGTATCTACTAAATTGTGTTCTATGCAACAAAAAATTGAGAAACATGCAGTTTAGTAGCTACTGTCGCCTATTTTAATCTATAAAAAAATCCAAATAGGATAGTTCTATTTGGGTTGTGTTGATTTACATTGCTATAAAATACAGAGTAGCTGTATTGATATATTTTATCATAGGTGAGATAAATGTATGAGTCCTATCAACATGTTTATTATAATTAACTAAATGACCAATCTAATATCAGTACTATTAATCATGGGAAACGGTGACAAAATACTGATTAGATAAGTGTTTAAGAAATCAAAGCATTATTTTTTAAGTGACGATCGTGCGAGGAGGATTTATTGCCGATAATTACAAAATTATAAAAAGTCAAAATGAGTAAACAAGTTTTTGTTTGTGCGATAATTAATTATTTAGTGATCATTAATGTAAATGCTCTTATGAATTTGGATATTGATTCGGATAGATTTCCATTCGACAGGCAATTGTATGAAGATGTGCTAGATCCAGATTTGTGTCGGCAGCAACTGAGTTATTTGGCGGCGAACGATACGACTTTGTTAGCCAGATGTTAGACATATTTTGGAATAATAATTACCTGCTTATTAAATTCTTTTGTAAAAGCTCCTACGTAAAAATGTATTTCCTACAAACGATTAAAAATATTAGAAACATGTGGCAAAATGTAAAGTTGTGGTCAATTAAAAATCTTAAACTATATAATTTATTCACAGTCCTAGATGCTGGAATAAGGGTCCCGAGAAGTATACTGATGGGGAACGTCATAGACTTGGGGAACTTTCACCAATGTTTGGCTATCAACGAAAAAGTAGAAGATATGGCAATAAGTGGCAAATATTGTCGAATACGGGTACCAGTGAATCAAGAGTTGAGATTACCTGACTTTTTAGAAAGAAAATCTTGGAAATTCGATCCAAATGAATTATATGTAGACGAGAAAACATTAAAACTCCTTGAAAAAAGTAATGTCCAGAAAATGGCTTTAACATCTGAACTTCCTGGGGTTGATATTGAAAGGTATTTTTATATTTACTTTTGTACTATTTTATGGTGGTAAGTGACGATTACAATATAATATAGTATAGCACGAAATGTGGGGTAAAAGTTATTTTACTTATGAATGGAATGAACTTTACTTCTTTCTATTTTCTTTCAAATGTTTGTTAATTCCCAGAGATAATTATTACGTTTTAAGTAACACCAATTATTTACTGTAGTCCTATTTTATAACTTTTTTATATTTCCAGGCTTGGACCTGACAGTCCTTTATCAAATGTGCAGTTCAGCCTAGCAGTGTGTATACCTAGACCATGTACCACGGAGCAGGCAATCAATGGCTTACTATTTAATTTTACCAACATCGGATTCAACTACACTGATATTTCATGCCGTCTTCCTGATGACCGGCCTTGGGTTGCCGCAGATTATGTCGCTATGTAAGATTTTTATTAGATTCGGTTTCCGTTGTTCTAACATCATAATCATTACTATCATCAGCATTACAATTGTTTTTATTAACTATTGTCGTCATAGTTTTAATTTAGAATTATCTGTTTAAGATTATTTTAATAAGGCAATAGTATTCCGAATAATCAGCTGTCCAACGTATCATAGGTTCATTATTATGCTTCGTTTTATATTAAAATCACCATCATCATACTTTCTATATATACAAAATGTTTATTACCTACTGTTTTAAATAAATTAAGAATTATTTTCTTCTTCATGGCCAATAAATATTTTCCAAATAATTTATTAGGTAATGTACGTATATTCAATATTTGAATTTGAGGAGAGATTATCCACCACTTGAGATTTTTTTAAGTTAATAATAATCTTCAATATACGTGAATTTGTATACCTATTGATAATTATGGATTTTATTAAGTAACTTAGCTTACCAAAAAAGAATTTGTACCATAGACTACTACTATATTCTGTTACTTACTATTATATTTCGCTAATTTCTGTCTTTGCAATAAATTAATAACAATTGTTTTCAGCGTTGTTTTCTCTCTTCTTGGCGTTATTACACTAATCAGCAGCTGTTATGACATTTATCAGTCTATATACCTCAAAAAAGGTAAAAAAATCCGTATTTTCTGCCCCATAATCTATGCTCACGTAGAACTTTTAATTTGGTAATATTTCGACCCATTTTTATTCGACTGCGGAGTATAAAGTTTATCTAACGTACGTATGTAAACATGTATTTATATATATCTGTCTCATTTCTTGGCACCCCCAAACAGCTTGACTAATCTTAACATACGATATTTTTATTATAATTGCTAGTTTTAAGATGTAATATGGTATATAACTTTGTTATATTATCATGGCATTTATTTCTCTTTCTCTGATCTTTTTATTTTGTTTTCTTTCTTTTCATTTCTTTTTATCATTGTTTTTCATTTAATTGTTTTATCATGTTCTTGTTTATTTCATTGAATTTCAGCCTCAAAAGAAATCAGCTCATTATATACTTCCTTCTCTGTATACACCAATACACGTCGTCTCCTGACCTTCAACTCCAGTCCAGGGTCTTTAGAATGCTTGGATGGTATCAGAGCACTTGCAATGATCTGGGTCATACTTGGACACAGTTTCTTTACCCTATCTGAAACTCTCAATCCTATAGAAGGTTTTGAGGTATGTACCTAATGTGTTTGACCTTAAATTAGAAATAATTGAACTGATTTCTTGTACATTTTATAAATTTAAATAATGTTCGATATTATTCCGAAAGTTTCATTACATTACACTTATTAATATTTCAGTGGTCAATCTCGTTAGGTGCAGCATGGATCACGGTGGCGCCGCTAACTGTAGATACCTTCTTCTTTCTAAGTGGCTTACTCCTCGTTTATACAACAGTGGGCAAGATGAATCGAAGTAAGTTTTTAAATTTCTTTTTACTGCATTTCTCAACGTTCTTGGGTATCTTTATGTGTGTTTATAATATTGAAGATGTTTTTATGTTTTCTTATTTTTATTTCCTTGTCTTTGGATTGAATAACTCTCCTCGCGAAGATGAACCCCTCAAAAACGTTTTAATTTATTTCTTCATATTTTATATATTATATAAAATGTTTTAACGAGGACACCGACAAAGCTGTAAATATCAGTCACTAGCGCATTCATGAAAAAACAATGACATACCATATTATATTATCATCGAATATAATAATATGGAATATATTTGACTGTGATTACCTTATTAATCTCTTGATAATATCTGAAATTTATTATCTAATAACGATAATACTATAATACTAAGGCGATAGAGTTACGAATGGAAACATTAATCCCTTATCAAAACCCTAAGCTTCTTTAAGCCAAAAAATGTACTGTTCAGGAATGTTAACCGGATATTACCTGCCAGTTCCGCTTATAAAGCAAGGTTTTAAATAAAACCAAACCAAACCACATCATTGACAATCAACTAATGAAACCACACAATCATACAGTCCACCGATGGAAAGCCAATCACAGATGTGTTGCAACTCCTAAGCACTAAGATGTCTACTATGTATGCCAGCCGACATCAACACTTTTTCACTGCGACACAACAATTCTTCACGGCAGAAATTTGTCCGGTCGAACCATACTGGTTCTACTTCCAAAGATTTAGTCATTACTCAATCTTAATTGTAGTTGCTAATGTTGCCTAATGTCGCTGTATCTGCCGTTTCACATCTGATCTCACATCACACTTCCAAATCCTAATACAGGATTAAATAAGCCTAATCATGCTTCTAAACCAGAGCACAGCAGCACAAATATTGCTATTTATAGCGGCACTACCACTATAGCGTCACTAACATTCATTTAATTACGATATTTACGTCCCACGTACATATAAATGTAACTATGTTTTTGTTGTGATGGTTTAAAATTCAATTGCAGGCATAAATCATTGGCAATTTAGTAAATTACAGCCTGCAATGCTTGGAGCTTCAGTCGTTGTGAAATATTATCACATCTGATAGAGTGATTAGTAAGTAATGACTCTCATTCCAGTGCAACTTATAAAGAACGTCCACGTGTTCTACCTATTTCGTTTGCTTCGGATGTTCCCAATCTTGGCGGCGGTGATTCTGTTCGAGTCGTCACTGTACATGAGGGTATCGGATGGTCCGTTATGGAACAGAGTGGCCATGCAATCGTTTAGATGTAGGGAGTTCTGGTGGTCCACGCTGCTCCATTTGCAGAATATAGTGAATCCTCGGAATGCTGTAAGTGTACTTGTAATCTTATCCTATATAAGTATGAATTTTTAAAACGGGCCTTCAGGGCCAAATCGGAAACTATAAGGATTAGCGAAAAATGCTGAAAGGAGTCACGAGGCCGATTTTGATAAAAACTAAACCTGCATCATTACTTTTTTAAAATAACTTTTTCCCTAGCCGGGAATCGAACGAGTTCATTTTGAAAAAAAAATGCACCCTCTATATTATTCCACTATCTGATAGTGTTGCTTATAAGGATCAAAATCTGGGAAGTAATGCTAAATGACAAACTAAAGGAAAAGCCTCAATTTTAAGAAAATACATATTTTTTCATATTAATTTGGCATTTAAGTTCCCGCCATTCATTAATTTAAACATTTCGTCTATTAACATTTTTTTTGGCTCAATGTTTCTAATGATTCGAAATGGACGTTTTGTTTCCCAATCATTTATATTTTTATGTCTGATTTAGCTAAGGTTATTTTTAGGACCAATAAAATAGATTTACTTGCTATGGGCGGAGTTTCGTTTAATACAGATGTAAAGTTGACAATTTGCGAGAATTACTTTTTAGAGTCAAATCCGAGTGATTACTAAAAAAAGAAATATAGAAAATCATATTTAACGTTGAAACGAAGTTGTAAACAACAAACAATAAGAATTTATTATTTAATCAGTTATCTTTTTTCATTAAAAAATTAATCCTAAAAACGGCGGTAATTTATTTGCCAAACTATCACTTTCTCATACTAAACCGTATGTCATAGTCATAACATCGAATAATTAGTTGATTAACCAACAAATCCTTCAATGGTATGACTTATGTCTGTTTCTAAAGAATTATACATAAATCATTTGTTATGTATAATCCTTAAGGATAAGTATGGCAATGTATGGAAAAATATGTATTTTCTTCAAAATTTTCCTTTTCCTTTAATTTGTCACATAACATTACTTCCCAGAATTTGATCCTTATAAGCGACACTATCAGATTGTGGAATAATATAGAGGTGTCATTTTTTTCAAAATGAACTCGTTCGATTCCCGGCTAAGGAAAAAAATATTTAAAAAAACTAATGATGCAGTTTTAGTTTTTATCAAAATCGGCCTCGTAACTCCTTTCAGCATTTTTCGCTAATCCTTATAGTTTCGGATTTGGCCCTGAAGGCCCGTTTTAAAAATTCACCCTGTATATAAAAAAAATCACGTGTCACAATGTTAGTTACCGTACTCCTCCGAAACGGCTTTACCGATTTTCACCAATTTTTATATGCATATTCAGTAGGTCTGAGAATCGGCTGCTATCTATTTTTCATACCCCTAAATGTTGTTCACCCTTAACATTTTTTTTAAATTTTGAACATTTTTTTTTGTTTTTATTTTTTTATAATGTGGCATTAAAAATACACATAACCCTAAATTTTTACCCTTTTATCACCAACCCCTATATTTTAACAGCCATTTCGGTAATTTCATAATTTTTCACATCGCTCGATGTTAGATTTTTATTTTTTTTTATATGGCAACACAACGTTTGCCGGGTCAGCTAGTTTTTTTTTATAATAATGTTATCCAGAATGGTGGCTTGGTCAGCGTTGTTTGTAGTTTCTTTCGCTAACACATTATAAGGAACAAGCGAGAAGTAGAAATGCTATCATTTTTATTACATTACATTTGTTATAGCAAGTTAATATTTAAATATGATCTTTATATAACTTTATCTAGAGGAAGGAAATAATGTAATGTTATAGAATTATTTCTTACAATGTTTTCGGAAGATCAATAGATGTTGAGTTGAACGTTCAGGGTAATTAAAATAAAACTGTTGCTTAATACAAAACTATCCAAATTACGTCAAAAATAAGAGCATTGACTGATATTAAATCGATGTAGACAAAAGATAAAAAGGTAATCATAATAGATTTTACTATTTTTTCAAGTAAATAGCTTTATTTTCTATTTGTTTTTAATTTTCTAGTGCATTGGAGTAACATGGTACCTCGCAATAGACATTCAACTTCATATCCTATCCCCAATAATTCTATTTTGGGTGCTCAGTAGCAAGCGAGCCGCTTGGACAGCGCTGAACACCAGCTTAGTAGCCACTCTCACAGCGGCTACTGTGTACTGTTTCGTCATGAACTTTCCATCGGGGATCATATCGCCTAAGTGAGTATTAGTTAGCTAAAGTATATTTGGCGGAAGCAGACAAAAAATTGGCGTACTCCTATAGTTTCTGTATTTTTTGGTTGATTTTACTTGTTAACAAAATAATGTTGCATTACTTAAACATAAATGTTTAAAGTTATTTAATTTAACAATTATTGTTGTTGTTGAACAAGTAATTAGCATAGTATAGTCCGCGCCAAACTGCTATTCCGCTCTGAAGTTGTTGCGAGGAGGTGTAGTTATACAATTTGCTATGACGAGGCGATTCATTTCTATATTCAAAGCGGACTAGCAGTTTTACGCGGGCTATAACTTAAAAAATATTATTCTCCAACAGTTCTGCAGTCGATTTTGTCAATTGTTTTTTGACAATATTACTTGTATTGATTAATAAAATATTATATGTACAGCCAGCTCCAACAGTAGATAAACAGATTAAGGTTTCATAAATACCTATACACCCAAGCGTTCATAAGAAACTATACACAAAAAGCACCATAATTAAAAGTAAAGTAAAATTTCTAGGCGATGCTAGGCGTGTTTGGCTACTTATGAACATTTGAGTGTATTGAGTGTATAGGTATTTTTGGAATTTTGATCTGTTTGATGTGTTGTGAATGTTGTTAATTTATATTATACGCTAGTCTTAATTTCGTTTCAGTCGACGCAATGACCCTGTAGACTTCTATACATATTACTATGTGAACATACTGACCAGAGCATCGCCTTTCCTCGTCGGCATGGTGTATGGGTACCTGCTTCATCTATGGCGGAAGAAGGAGGCAGATATACCAAAGGTTATTTGACGTAATTGGACTTCCTTGACTTTTTTAATATTTTTTTAATATAAATATTTTTTAATATAGCTATCTCGCAATCTTGTTGATTATAATGAATGTTGAAATTATGTTTTGTAAATATTTCAAAGAAAGGTTACATTAAATATAGCTATATTTATTTTTAAAACCAGATATGAACTTAGGTGGTTAGTACAAGAATAAGTTTGTAAGAATTTTTAAAACGAATAATATAATTAAATAAACACCAAAATTTAACGCACCAATTGAAGAACAGGCAGATCCGTCACTTTTAAACCTTCGAACTTTATCATTTTAAACAGACTGCAATTGGTAAAGTTCATGACTTTATAATAATTATCATATTCCATTTTTTATCAATATTATTAACTAATTTTTATTTTCAGTTTCTAACCAGAATAATTCTGCTATGTTCACTAGCCATGCTATTAGTGGCAATGTACTGCGCTCAAATAGCTATGAGACTGGATTGGCACAACCAACTGGCGGACAATTTCTTCAACTCCTTCTTAAGACCCATATGGGCTCTGGCTTTGGGCTGGGTTATCTTCGCCTGTATGCAAGGGAGTGCTGGTAAGATATATAAAGTCATACTAGTTCAGTGATATTATATGCTTTAGGTTTCTAATATTTGTGGAGAGAGACATCTAATCAGCCATGGGATAAAAAAAATTGGCTGCCTGCCTACCTATACAAAAAGACGGATTTACTCAGGATGATATCAGAGTTGCTGTACTATTTTTTTAAACGTTAATAATAATCTACCACAACTTTGCCACCTGTTTCTGAAAGAAACTCCATAATTAGTTTTTTATTTCCTTATAACATTAAAATGAGTTGTGGTGTAGCTCAGCAAAAATCGAATTAGCAGCCAACATTCCTACAATTCGATCAATCAAAGTGACCCTATCTTACGGAAATCGATATACAAATGCGATCGAGTGACGTTTTTGATAAATGTGAGCGTCAGCGTCGTACATTCTTAGAACGCACCTTTTATTTGAAAGTACTAGAAAGTAATTATCATTTTAACGGTGAAGGAAAACATCCAGAGGAGACCTGCGCGCTTAAGGTCGTTTGTCCACCGCACTGTCACCGAGCCGATACCGAGAACGAGATGATTTCGGGCCGATTTTAATATGTCGCGACGGAGATAGTTTGTCCAACGCGACCGATATCGGCGGTTTATTTTGTTCCAGTTGTCATGCGTGTGACGCCAGTGTATGGACAGGTTCCAACGTGTTTTATATTGCCGGCACATCGGCCCGTCAAAAACTCTATGCCGATCTAGCGCTCACGTCGATCTACTCGAAGTATCGGCGGCCGGGATGACGGTGCTCGGATGACGGACGTGCGGTGGACAAGCTGCTATAGTAAATGTATGTAGGCTACTTCGGCGCCGTCATTAATTATCGGTATCGGCGCGGTGACGGTGTGGTGGACAAACGACCTAAGAGTTCTTTAAAATAGTTTTGAAAGATGTGTTAAGTCGACCAATTCGTACTTGACCAACTTGGTGGACTATGTCCTAAAATCCTCTCAGACTACCCTTTGAGAGGAGACCCGTACCCAGACGGTAGGACAGTAATAGCTCGACGAAATTAAAATTATTTGAAATTTCTTCAAACTGTTGTATTTCAGAGCCAATCAACTGGTTCCTGTCTCTTCGAATGTGGAAGCTGCCAGCCCGCATCTCCTACGCCATGTATCTTGTCCACTATTCAGTTATGGTGGTATTCTATGCCACTATCGTCGCACCGATACATTTTTCAGTACCCGCTATTGTAAGTTACCATTTCTGTTACCTGATTATTAGAATTTTAATTGTCGTGGAATCCAACTGTTGTTGTCGTTGTTGTTGTTGTTATTTAGTCCTCGGTAAAATTGTTGAATTGAATTACTTTCACATATTTTCAGTGCCTTTATTTGAAATTTAATTTGAGAAATATAAATTGAAAATTCTCCTTTTAGCATGCATACTATCTTTTAATGTTGTACCAATTTATGACTAATTATATTTCTTTGCAGTTATTTAACTTCATGAGTTTCTTGCTAACAACAATGGTATTGTCGTTCTTCGTAACAATATTGATAGATTCACCGTTTTCAACCATCTTCAAAATATTATTAGGAAGTAAGTAAAATGTTATCATAATTACTACAATGTAAAATAAGTGAATTCATGACGTATATTTATTTAAGAATCTTATATAAAAATTGCGATCAAGTTATTTAGTATTCGTTCACTTCCAAACGTACTTCTTCTTCAATTATATTTATTATTATTTTTACAGATTTGAAGAAAACGAAAACACCCAAAATTGTAGTTGAAGATGATAAAAATCCCAACATGAGTATCAAAGGCATAACTAACAATGGTTTTACTGAAGACGAAACCAAAAAGTTGCAGTACAATCTAAAACCAGAAAACGGTGACATGAAACTGAACATCAATGCATCAGATAACACATTTTTAATTGAACAGGAATCAAAGAAGAAATAAATTTTAAGAATTGAATCGTTAATTGTAAATAATCTAGATATAAATTGTAGAACTATCCTGATGGATTCGCTAAATGCATTTGGATTGTAATAGTTTTAATTTAAATAAAGTCATTTCCACGTAAAAAATGACGTGTGGAATTGAAAAGTATTCAAATATCATTCAAATGTGTATTAAAATAAGCCTTTAACATGTCGCTCCGATAAGAATAAATCATGATTTATCGTCTTGAATTGATTGATTTTATGCTAGCAATGCAAATGTACGGCCACTGTCGAATGTAGCAATTATCTAAATCCTGCTATATAATACGCATTGCCTACCGCTGAGGACTGAGTAAGAATGCTTGTATGTTTTAAAACAACCTTCTAACAAAAAGAAACATAATATTGTTACGTAATTAGTTAGGGAGTTTAATGACACAAATGACAAAACGCTTGGAAGCGTCGAACGATCACATCTATCAAAATTTTCGGATTTGTATGACGGATTTCATATGAATATAATCTTTTCAGGAGTCACAACAAGAACATTGACTAAAGTCGGGCAATTACTAACGTGCGAAGTGAGTCGTAAATCATTTTTATCAGATCACTCGCACTTCTAGCACAGTATAAGGATATACAGTAATTTAACTCGGCCCTGACCTTGAATTAGATACCTACGGTTGCGCTGGGCACGGTAACGCGTTAGGGCTGCCTGCCTACAGTTTTTTAATTACATCTGCATACTTGACTTTCTTTTTAATTTTTTGATTGTAAATGTTGTATTTTTTTATTTAAACAAATGAATGCTATAGTTAATTATATAGAAAGTGTTGAATGAAAATGCATGTTATGTTTCTTAATATGTATATATTACGTAATAAAAACTATTCTTATAATTGGGTACTTGACAGTTACAACAATAAAATATAAAATATGTTCGACATGATAGCTTATAAATTAACACAAATTATGCAAAATTTAGTTTAAATATCTAATAATAATTTTAATATAATCTATACTCCGATTCATAATTGGGTGTCCAAAATGTAAACAAAGGTGTTGACCTATCAAGAAAATACTTTTCAAATGGTAGTTTCTTATTTTTGACGATCTTAAAATAATACAACAATAATAAAATATTGATCTAAATAAATTAAGATCAATTCTCATTTTCTAATATTTATATTACCTCATTCAGAATAGTCCCTCGGCGGCATATCGCGCGAACAAACGGGTGCCGAAAGGCCGCTAAGCCACGCCCTCAGTCTTTGTTGCGCCGCGCGACGACGAATAAATACGACGCGTGCGTTGTGCAAGCAAGCCCTTCGTTTATCAACAGTTTCGAGTTTTATTTTGCGCGGGAATAATAAAAGTTGTAAATTGGTCGAGAAATAGTTTTATTCTATTAATTCAGAAGAGGGATAACCTCAAATAACAAGCTCTGACACCTGTCTACTGAACCAAAATTACAACAATCATACGTATTTTTTTAAAATATCAAATTGTATTAATTAAAAACTAATCTAATTTAGTAGTAGTAGTAGTACCTAGTAGATTAAGTATCTAGTATTAACATAAAAATCATTGTAATTGTCTTACCTTTCGGAGTTTCCAGGCAGTTTAAAAAATGTTATATCTGGATGTGTTATTGACGAATTGAAGCAACCAAAAACAACACAATATAATCTATAACTTTTCTTCGCCATATTATTCTTGAAACAACAAAATATCTTACAAAACCGTCACATCACCCGCTCGTCACCGTGGCACATTCACGAATGTTCGTGTACCGAGTTAGTACCGGCCCGAGGCGAGTAGGCGTGGCTTGCGTTTCGTGCGTTTGTATGAAGATAAAATACTGTATATCCTTATACTGTGCTTCTAGTGTTGTGCGTAACAACAAACGGATTTGTCGATAGTCAATATCAGGTAATCAAGGAAAGGTTAGGGAAATAATGCAAAATATTTTTAGGATGTATTTTAAAACGTCCTTTAATAACATCCATATTTATATTTTTGAATAAATAGATTAGTCATCAAAGAAAGCGCTTTAATTATAGCTACCTGCGTCTGAGCGGCATCTCTTTATCGATATCGAGTTGTGCGGCATTGTTACATTCCTTTGACGTTATCTTTTATGACTCCGCTCGCACGTTCGTAATGGCCCGACTATAGTAACTATTATTTTCATACACCTCAAATACTCATTTCTAATATACTCGTATGTAATTGCTTTATTTTAAGAAGGAATATTAAACCAAATTATGACCAAACACATTTACTTTGGAAACTTTGTCTTACGTCTTGACCACCGGAAGGTGAGTTGCTTGTTTGCTATAAAATATATATAAGAGGTTGCTATGTATTCCTGGTCCAATCTTTGTCTATCTAACTTAAGCTAAGACTGCCTTCTAGCAAGTAATTAGAAGCCGTTACAGGGACTTAGCGAACTTGTTACAATTGTACTGTCTAATGTCAGCTGAATTCGAGAACTGTAATTGGAAACTAAGTTGGTTCGAGATAAAGGAAATCCCTCGGGTCACCCATTGCAGTGGTATACATGTGGCCGGTTTGTTAAAACACTTATAGTAAGTTTCATTTATTTTTAAACTTAATTACACATAATATGGTTCTGGCGTTTCCGTGTGGCGTTCTGGTTTCTCTGCTAGCACACGGAAACCGATTTGATCTCCGGTTGGTTAGTCATCTAAATGTTGATTTTGAATACTATGTTTTGGGTATATAGGTGCATTTGAATAGCATTATTGACAAAGGAACAAACTAATATTTTTAGAAGAATTACAAGGTAGAACTGGATAGTTAAATTTTTCAACTGATTTTTTGATAGGTGTGGATTTCAAAAATAAAAAAAATAAATAAAAGTTGTCACTCAGCAATATAGGTATTCATGGATATATTCAATATAGTCACACAATAAACTTAACAAGACGCGGATACGAGATGATACTCAAAAAACGCATTACGGGGAGTAAACCGGAACTCTTGGAGGTCTTGTTTGCATATTTGAACGACCAACAGATTTACGAAGGGTCGAATGCGGGGCTGAATTCTATTACGGACGAGTGGGCTGCATACGAAAGGCAAATTGAGAAGTGCCGGGTAGCAAGAACACCTAAGACGCCAGTGCTCTTAGAATTATTTATTACTCAAAGGAAAGGCTATGGTGTTGTAAAACATTTTTGAAGATCCCAGCAGCGATCTGAGAGTATTTACGCTTGATTTTTACACCAATAAATAAATAATTATTATTAATTAAATTTGTACTTTGTAGTAATTTTTAGAATATTATATCTTCATTATTTTTAATACATATACATATTTTTTTTGCACAATAAAGTGACGAAATCTATTAATTCCTTTTTCAAGTAACAAAATATACTGAAATAAAAATGAGATAGGAATAAATAAAAAAAAACATAACATAAAAATGCCACTTTATTTAAAGTTTTAAGGCATAGCACACACTATATAAAACCCTAAAATATGATGCGGGTTTGTACCGAGAAAATATTTGGGCCTCATTAAGAAGCAAAACCTTTGTATTGTGAAATTAATAAACTACAATAAAGTATTCATCTGTTTAAAAATAGATTTGCAGCAAAAATTCTAGAGTACTGCAGATTTCCAAGGCTAAGCGTTCTAAAGGAAATTTAGCTGCGCAGTTTGCATTTTATTATGCAGCTGTGTCATCTTATGGTAATCACGAGACAGGCGTCACTTAGATTATATTTCTTTAAACTTAAATGTCTGCTAGTCTGTTATCATAACTGGGGAAGGTCTGGAGTGTCTTCCATCATGCTTCTCAAAAGGTACAAGAAGGTAAGAGTTTGGTGTCAACCCAAGATGGATGTTTTTGAACACAAAAGTTACGACATGGTACATCCGCTATTTATATGCTTGTTTGACCGAGGAATGAACCCGCGACCTTCTTAGTGTCAAGTCAGTAGGATGATAATTGCTTATCGTAGCCATAATTAGGTATATTAAAGCAGGTTTAGTGCTCCGAGGCAAATTTAGTAGGTACATACGGACATAGATCAAACTTCAAATCTAGGTCATTTAGCCTATCTGTTAGGTAAATATTACTGTTAGGTATTTATTTAGTCTAGTCTAAGAAACAAGGTTACGAATAAAGTCTACATAAGATACCGTCGTCCGCTACATCAAATACCGTTTTTGACTTACACAGACAAAATCTAGACCTAATATTTTGTTAGGCTCTTAGGTTGCTTAGTATTGATCTCTTAACCTTTCCTCGAGAGTCGCGAATAAATCAAATAAATTTTCAGGGCACGTATAGGTGAGTTGTTACCGTTACATGGTACGGTATGTTACGGTTTCGTCACATACAATTTTATAAGAAAAAATGAAACATAAAAAATAGAATCTGAATATTGCACGAAAAAAACACATTTCAATTTACTTTTTATTGTAAACATAAAATAGACTGTGGACAAGTAGGTAATAGTTACAATTCCTTAGAACCTTTTTTATACGCAGAATGTAGGTAAGTGTGCAAAATCAATGCAAAATGATCAAATCTTGCTAAATTCCGTTTAAATCTTAAAACAATAACATTTAAAAACAGGCAGGTAAACTCTCACGTGAAATTTATTTTTTTATTTTTACTTTACTTTTAATGTTCCTATGTTTAAATTAAACAAGGTTTAAATTAAAGCTATTAAAGTCACAGATTGACGTACAAATCAAATTTATTATAAACAAGTATTTATAATTCATTTCGTTATAAAGTGTTGCTGTTGACCTACATCCATATTAAAAATATCTGGCACACATAAGTGTACTTATGTGTATTCCGAGGGTTAATTTATTCTAAGCCTCTGTTAGCTTTACTCTTGGTTATAATAAATAATTATAATTATAAATATTCTTATTTAAATTACCTTTCCCAATCAAATTGAAGTAGCCAAAAAGGATGCCTTGAAGTAGATTAATTTAAAGATTTTTTCAACGATTTATGCTTTCAATACAAATCTGACAACAAGTATTAACAAGATAGAAAACGTATCAATTGTAAGTATAATTTGTAAAAAATATATTTTCTCACGCAAAAATATAGTAAACAACCTAAGTACCTTAATAAAATAGTGCTATTTTGGATTGCAATCGTCAATTAAACAAATTATGAATTGATATAACAAATACTACCTATTTTTAAAGGTTACCCCTGCTTATACCATTTTTTTTAATAAATAGTTATAAGTTTATGACCAAATCAAGTAAAGCCGAAACAAAATTCACCTGGCTTATAAGCCTGCGAGCGCACCACGAGTGGCTGAATATGTAATGTGGGTCCACCGATGTCACTACCCACTAAAAATAAATTTTTTTTATGAAATAGGAGTAACAAGTAAGCAACCAATACATCCAAAGCCCAGTATTATGTTATGAAAAGACAACAAAAGGTCAAACAACCCTTTGTGGATCGACTGCGGTAGCACAACCTTGAATTGAGACTTAAACTTGAAAGATTTGAAGGTGGAAGAACCCTTTGTGGTTCGACTTCGGCAGCACCACCGCCGCACCTATTTCTACCTAATAACAGCAGTGTTAAGCGCTGCTGTGTTCCGTTTTGAAAGGTGTGGTAAGGGAGACAGACTTTTCCGAGGCGTTCCAGCTTAGTCCTCAGGGGTAACGGCGCATCTATGGCCGACCTTAGACAGGAATATCTAATCCTATCTGGGGTTGATTACAGATATCCATGGGCGGGAGTAGCCTCTTACCATCAGGTGGACTGCATGCTCGTCTGCTACCCCTATATTATAAAAAAAAAAGTTAGTAGAACCAGTATGATTCGGTGGGAAGGTATTGTGAAGCAGTTCTTGCGTTTTGATGGATAGGGCGGATGCCGGCTGACGTAATAAATTATCAGGCGATCATCACAGTTCTCTTCTGTGCAAACTAATCTGTGATCGGCTTCATGTAGAACCGATGTTTTATTCTGTGTTGGTTACCGATGTCTATGAGTGGCTGCACTTACCAGCTGAACTGCGTGCTTGTTTGTTACTTTAATCTTACATAAATAAATAAAAAAGTTAAGGGTTCTTATATTATGGTTCGAAGCTTGTGGCACGGAAGGCACGTATCTAGTCTCCATGAGTAGCCACGCATGTGCGGCTGGCGAGGGAAAGACTTCAATCGTTTTTGGGGTTGATTACACGACAGATTTCAGACAAAAGTGACAGCTTATCTTCAGATGGACATGGATAGTTACAGTTACGTTTAAATAAACAAATTTAAATTTAGGTATAAGATAGATTGTAATAATTTGCTCCTCAGCGTACTGTTTACTCTAAGTAAAATCGTTTATTTCTCGACGGTTTACCTCAAAATGCTTTTAACGGCGCGACATAACGAAATTTCCACAAGGCTCCGGTAAGCCGCAACAAAGGTGAAATTGGTCCAACACTGGCCTCAGTTCTTTGAAAATGTGGAAATATTTCCTTCAGTTGAAAGCGGATGTCCCAGAGCTAACCTTTACCACAGCGCCTCTACCCTCATCTTTTGTACAATTGGCTTAGTAAAAGGGTTTGAGATTTGAAATGTATAGGTAGATATTTCTAAGTCTTTGATCCCGGGATTGTTTAGTTACTAGCTTTGGCATCTAGATCTGTTTACATAAAGTTTACCTAAATTGTATTAAACTTTATATAGGTAGTAGGTAGGTACCTACTGAAGTTCGAATTACGTTCGAGTTATGTGTTTGCTATGGTTGTCGGAGTGAGATCTGGTAATTAACTGTTGGTTTAATCTAGAAGCTCAGTACTGTGTGAGAAGGTGACCAGAGAGCAATAATAAGCATTGCACTACGTTACAAAGTTTGTAGTGACGGAATCTTTAGACGAATAAATCGGTGTAAGACGTGGGCCGTTGTCTTTGTAAATAAAAGTTAGTTAAACTAAAAATCTTGAATTAAAATTTTATCATTTTAACTTATTTCTTGTACTGAACAGACAAACGGATTTAAGCGTAAGCGATTCTGGAACATGATCAAAGATTTTGTTACAAATATTTGCTTAAATCTTTTAATATTCAAAGGAAAACATTAAATGTTGTTTGAATACGCGTAAACTTTGTTATTACTTCTGACATACCCATAAATATAATACGGACTTTTATAATTAAGTATAAGTAGAGCTATTGAGGTTATTTTAAGAATTTCATAATTAATTTATTCGTAATATGAATTTGCTAACATCAGAGGTAACGCAAGTGGTATGTAATTAGGTTATAAACCAAGTGATGAGGTCGTTGACATCCGGAATTAGATTCGCAACCACGTACCTCTGAGATTGCCTCTTAGGAATTAATTGTAATTTGGTATATACTTATAGTTTTCCAATATGTATTACTTTTAGAAAGCAATTGATTTAATGACGAACAAAAAGCTCAAACATGAAGAAATCCAGATCTTTATTTTATTTATTTTTTTATTGATTTCTACAGTATTGTTTAAATAAACAGTAGCAGAAAGCAGTAGACTTTGTTACGGTAACGTAAATGCAATTATACAAAATCCATTGAATTTAAGCTTGGAGTTTTAAGGCCCAAAAGATAAACTGATTTCAAACTTTCCTTTACGAAGAGTTAGTCGAATTCGTCTTTTGAGATGGTACAAAATGTACATCGAAGTGTGTATTTCTTTTTCTTCTGTGTATTTTTCTTCATTTCTTTTTAGCAGATTGAGTTCCAGCTGATAATGAGACGATTATGTAACTTTCTAGTTTTTTAACATCTTACATTTAAAAGTAAATTTTCGATGTTCAAATAATTGTAGAGTTAATTAAATATTAGTTTTCCCTGAGAGGTTTTTTTTTTTTTGTAAATATTTACTGTGTTACTAACTTAACTTCTGAAGAATAATAAATTCCTTAAGAATATTTCTTTAGAGGCAAAAAAATTATGGTAACGGCGGTAACAGTTGCTTCATCTTTTGCGTATTGCTGCACAAAAGTCTTTGATGGAGAGTCAATGGATCGAGATTCACAAATCTGAAACGATATAATTTATCGTTAATTTAAGATATGTGCCCAGAAGACACATTTGGAAAGCTAACCTGTACCTCTCATCATGATTTCATTGTTACCACTTTCTCAATAATCGGTCACATCAATCATATTTCATTTTTCATAGACTCTCTTTACTTGGACCACTTTTTCTATCTTAGCGGCTCCATCTACGTACAGAATTAGTTACGCTACTATTTTGAGCTGTTTCAGAGTCAGTCTGAGATATTCGAGGTTTTGCTACGAAGGAAAACTTCAGCCCGTAATTAAACTAGTTAGGAAGATAACATTGTATGACGTCTGGAGCTTCGCTACTTCGTTACTTAATACCAATGGGCGCACGGTATTATTGATCATATCGATAGATGAATTTGCACTCGGATTTCACTTGGGTATTAAACCGTGCAGAAGTTTTGTATTTTTAAACGGAAAATTAAAATATTTTATAACAGGTATAATAAAAAACCTTGGTTAGTTTTTCACTCTATATTAAAAATCAAATCACTTTATTTTGGACCTCAGGTAATTTTCCCGTGTCTGCAAGTTTTGTCAAATTGGATCAGTCGCAAATATACAGTTAAACGCGTAGGTGCGTACAGTTAACTTTATGATAGCGTCTGAATTTTCTTAATATTTTACGCTCAATGGCACGGTATTTTTTTAATTTTAAATTTTAATGTGAAATAATTTTGGTCTAAGTATGAGCAAAATCTACTTAATGTATAACGGCTTTTGTGTATGTGTTATTATTTAATTTTATTTCAGACAATAGGATAATATATCTATGTTTCAGACTATTATAATTAACAATGATGTAAGTGTCAAAAATAATCAAACCGATATACTTATAAAATGTCTTTAAAAAGCTAAACTGGACAAAGCATTGACTGTTGGCAATTAATTCTGCTACATAGAAGAAATATAATTATAGGCAACATTTCTAATTCAAGTGCATTTCTCGAGTTCATTGTAATTCTAAACATTTTTACATCCGGGACTTCAATAACTCATGATAAATACCAAGTTGTACAGTAGTACACCAGCGAACATAAGTTGGTTCTCCGCTTGTTTGTCTTGGCGCTGTCTAACTATCCAAGTCAAATATGCGCTGTGTGCGCCGAGTTGTGATACGCTGTATGCACGTGTTATGTTGGAGAGTGGATGGTGTTGCGAAATTATTTTCTGAGTCGTTTTATTATTGATTTTCCGATTCGTTGGATTCTTATTTTCTACTATGAGAGGAACAGTACAAATTACTCCACTAGGTCATTCAAGAAAAGTTTGAGGGATAATCCTATGTCGACATAAGATAGCACTGGTAAAAATACTTGAGTTTCTTAAGGTCGGTTTCAACAACACCGTGCATTTTTGCCCTTATGTTGGGTAACCTCCCATAGGTGTGAAAAAGAAGGAGTTGATTGACAAGAATCTTTGTCTCATCGGTCTTTCTTTCTACTTCTTACCATTGGAGAATACCAAGAGCATATTCCGCTTCTTTACTTCAACGTTGATGGACCTACCAAACGTTACGGGCCTAATTGTATTTTTAAAGCCGTCCAGAATATTCCCTACGACGCCATTTACGAACATATTTTTGCAAACGGATGTAGTCTGAATTCCTAGAGAATGAATGTTATGTCTAAGGCTACATAACATTTCAGCTTAGCCCTAAGTTAATTAACTTGCAATTATTAGGTCAAAAAGCCTTATTTATAAAGTCTTAATAGGCGAATTACTCTTATAAAAACAAATCGAAGTTCCCAGGCTGGCAGGCAAGTTCAAAGGCTTTATGATAAAATTAACAAAGACACAAATTTTAATGGGGTCCTACATAACTTTGTCGCGCCCGAAATAGACGATTGTTTCATAATTGAAAATGTTGCCAAATACAAGAAACTTGGGGATATTAAATTTTGATTTTGTTTCTTTCCATTTATTCCGGCTTAGCATTGGAAGTCGGGGTTAAATTGGGAGCCGCTTTTTATTTACGAACTCTCTTCATAGCTGTTTTCAATTGCACATATAAGTAGTATTTTTTTATAAAATCGAAGTAGCAAACGAGTAGTCTACCTGATCAAGAGTATTTACTGTGCTTAGATATTAATCCCAAACAGTGTTGTATATTATGTGTTAATTTACTTATAGTCTATCCTTGATATCTCTGGTACATTATTATGAAAAGTACAATAATCGAAACCATATTCCATTTTTCTAATCTTCTATCTGACGTTATCGTTTTGTTTTAATTATGTCTACCAAATAATTATGTATTGTAAACAAAACGTTCGTATCTAGCTTAATTTAATTTCACTATGGTAATTCACTGATACCCAAATTCAACTATAATGTTCTGCGCTAACCCATTAATATCAGCTAATCTCTCTATTTTCTCCAATAATGCTCTTGATAACGTTTAAGGATGACAGGGCTTAGATTCGTATTCGAGACTCTATCCGTTTCAGTCTATGAAGGAAGTTTATATGAATCTTGTATACTGTATGAAACGGTTGGAAATGGAATGAATATTTCTAGTGATGAATTAGAACAGATTATAAATAAATATTGATAACCCATTAAAATAACTATTTGCGATTCTGATACACTTTATGTACATATAGATTGTATTGTGATAATGATAAGTCAGTCTGACATTGATCAAGTAAGGGCTCTACTAAATAATTTTCCGATGTGGTAAATACCATAGGCATATAAATAGGCTTTAGGAATACTGAGATTAATTGAGTAATTACTGGACATAGCCTACTCTACGAATATGATTTTAATCAATTCGTTTGGGGTATTAATGATTGCAGATAATAGATATATGAAGACTATGAACTTCTGAGAGACAAATGATTTTCTGAATTTTATGATTTAGCCTCTTCCTAGGACATCCACAAAAATACAGGATAATGATTTTTGGTGTAAACCAATTAGGTGCAGACATATTTACCTTTTAGAAGATTGTGTGCCTGTTTCTCAAAAAACAAAAATGTACCCAAATTATTCATAAATCTACCTTTTTCAACATATATTATTCAGTCCCGCCTATCTCAGAGAAAAATTATACATCCGTCCAAAATAAAATCATTGCCGCATCATAACAGTTGAGAGCAACGGACCATCTCTCGAGATCTTGTTATCAAATCCCATCCGGCAGCTGTCGACTGCTTTTCCGTAACGTGAAATTATTTTTATCAAGGTCCATTATAATTTAGATGTGGCTTGGGCATGATGTAATACATCTTTGTAAAGTATCTACTATCATTGCATGAGATTTGAAACAGGCATAGAATGTACCTATTTGTTATTTAACTAAGGACATCAGCTTTCTGCTGCAGTAGCAGTATTTCGTCACTGTGTTCCGGTTTGGAGTATTTGGTAAGTAAACTTGCTTTCAAAATTTTATTCTTAGTTCCATACAAGGCGCAGCAATGCAATAACTGAAATTATCTATTTACATCATAATATTTATGATTTCCGTAATACAGTTCCTTCTTAATATAAACTAAACTAAGTAGGTACATACACTACATACATGTTTATTTAAAACATGTACATAATAATTATAATATTCCTGAGACTGTAATATTAACACGTTCCCTGCGGCACAGATTTTTCTGTACTTTCCATTACTGCGTTACGAGTTGTTTTAAACCTCGTCCTATATCCGACATTGTGGCGGCACGAGGCGTGTTAAATCCCACCACCCGAAGGAGACTAAAATCCTTTTTTTGGCGCCAAATAAGACAAAATCGACGGCTTTTGTCTTGATTATTATTAACAATGAGTTGATTAACCTAAAACTGCCGCCGCCCTTGGTTAAATTCGTTACTTTAGATTCTATGGGTAAAATAAAATGTGGGTCTAATGCACCTCGGACCGCACTGAAAAATGGCAGGTTTCCATATAATTTAGTGATGGGAAAATAAATATCGATTTTATTTTATTGTTTTTATTTATCAACGTTATGGACAGAATGAATACAAAAAGGGGAAAAGTTATGGATGTTTCATTGAAACATTTCAGACAATAAGGTTTTTTGCAAACAGTGCATTCCGTGAGAATTTTTTTTGGTTTTTTTGTCTGCCTCACGACATGTCAAGAATGTGCGGAGTTTTTCGTAGCATCCGACACATCTCTTCTTCTTTGGACCCTTATCGAGATGATGTGCTTTCTTTGCAGTGGATTCTGAAAAGTAGGAGCGAGTAGATTAGGGTAAAGAGTAATCGGAATACTCGGTAACGATTTTGCCTACGTTTCCTATATCAATAATGTAGCTACTTAACTTTTGTTTGAACCATAACAGGAAACGTAATTATCTATAATGTAATTTCTTACTATACGGATATACGCCTAGCCTGCCAAGTCTCACTGCTGGACCTTCACATAGACAGAGTATATTTGTGACTTACCTGTTTTTGAAATATCTTCCTGTATTCTGATTCTGGCTCAGATTTTTCAACCGGTTTTTCTTCATCTTCCTCCATGATCAAATTTTTTCGGCAACGTTCGACATGATAATTTTCAACATAAAGACAGCGGTCCTACTTCGTCGCTACGCAGCCTCGACTGCGTTGCACAACACTAACCACGTGAAGCTAGCGTGGGGTGCGGTACGAGGTGCGTGGGAAAACGTGGCGTTCCCAACCTCGTTCCGCACTGTGTTAGCATTATTATTTGTTCAGTGCGGTACGAGGTCTAACAAACCCGACATTAGGTTGGTGTACCATAGAACTAGGAATCAGTAGCACATCACAACCATATAGTTATCACTCTCCTACACTGAACCAGACGGAAGTTATGCCTCTCGCACCACAGAGAAGTTAAAGTTTTTTCTTACCGCTATAACGACCAGACATGGACGAGGTGTTTTAAGCCGCGTTCCGCAGCTAACGTGTTAAGAGACAAAAATAACAAGATTTGTATATCAAAAAAGTACCTAGCGAAAGATTTTCGCTTAAACAAACCTAAAGTTTAATTCCAGTCACTATAGAGAAAAGAAACGTACTTAAGAACGTAGATGCGAACCGACGAAGCTTATTTAAAGCAAAAACTAATGGCGCAAGCTATCTATTGATAGCTTCAAAAGATTTCCATTTCGAAAGTTTTAAAATTTCCAGCTGAATGGATTAAGTAACTAAAGAGGACACTTTTTGACTGGATACAGTATTCCTTTTAATAGTAACTAAAAGCAAATTCGTTCAGTAAAGGAGTACCGAAAAGTTTGTATTCTTCTCTATAATTGACTGTCTAGGATAACTTTTTTATAAAATTGTAAATACATAATATTAAATTAATTATACATGATAAGTATACTGTGGCAAGTAAAGCAGAAAACATTTTAAAAAGTGTCTAGTTTTTACAAACATTATTTAAAAACTATAACTTTAACAAAAGAAAAATCTAAATGTAATAAATCGGCAATTGTTTTTACATCGGTGGCAGACATCAAACAATATTTATAAGTTGTATTAATTAATATTGACATTAAAAGTTAAGTGAAACGTTTTCTATCTATTTATTTGTTTAGATAAATCAGAATGATTTAAGTAATAATGTAAAAAAATCATTGTACCCACATAAATATAAAATTTTTGTTGAAAGGTTCAGAATATTTTTTAACACTTGGTCTGACGGTATAACGTAATTCTATTCAGAAGGAAGCCACGAGGTGTTTCAAGTTTGTTATCCGTGCCATAATTAGCTTTCCAGATAACTTGGTTACGGTATTATGAATAAAGGACAGTCTCTAAAGATATTAAATTTCCAGTGAGTACTTTTAGTTTAATATTTAATGTAAGTAACATAATTATGATTGCAACTGAAGGAGTCATAGGATAATATAAACGAACTTGCAGGATTAATCACGATATATTACTTGGAATCTGTACACTACCTTATACATACACTTGACAGACATACTGATCAAATCAAAGAGTGACACATAGATATATTTAAAAGTAAATTAATTTACATTGAGTTTATATATGTATCTTCAACACTAGCCCTTAAACCAATATAAATTATACTATGTGTCGCTTTACACTTTAACAATCTCAATACAACATAACAATAGATCTTTAAAAACAACTAACTTAACCTTTGAACAATTGACTTACAAAATTATTGTGAATTTCTTTTGACAATGGTTTGGTTAATAAATCGGCTAACATTTCCTTAGAGCATAAATATTTTACATCTATAAAACCATCACAAATGTGTTGCCTAATGAAATGGTGGCGAATGTCTATGTGCTTAGTTCTAGCATGAAAGACAGTATTCTTACATAGTTTTTGTGCAGATTGGTTATCATTAAAAATTGTAACTTTAGATGACATACCTAATATTTCCTGCAAAAGATTACGAAGAAAAATAGCCTCCTTGCAAGTGTCAGAGAGACACATGTACTCCGCCTCAGTACTTGACAACGCTACGGTTCTCTGCTTTCTGCTCTCCCAGGAAACTACAGATTTACCGACTCGAAAGACTTCGAAAAAATGTTCAGTGTAAACCATGTGTAACGTTTGAACAAAAATAGCAATTGTTCAAATTGGCATCGATCTCTGTTTGTAGAGGGTTTTGTAAAATACAGTTGTAATTGAATCATAAAAAACAAATACCTAACATAATCAGTTACGTATTGATTATTATATTATTTAAGTATTTGTCATACTGACATGTTTTATTTATCAACTATTAGGTCATCAAGGATGGAAATGGATATGATGGTTAAGATGATGACGACAAACATAAAGACATGAAGACGGTGACAAGTGACAAGGTAAGTGGTTGTTTCCAATCATCGATATACTACTAATAAAGACGTTTCCAATATTTACATGTATAAGCTCGGTCAAGTGACAATAAACGTTATGAAAATAGAAAGTTCTAAGTAGGTATGGGTGATAGGAATCCCTTACACATGACTTATTCATGCTCGTGCGTAGTCACGGGTCAAGTGGGGCCGGTTGATTTAGTCGGGGCGAGGTGTCTTACCGATGAAATGTGGCTCAACTCCGTAACACCGTGGAATACAAACGCGCCATGTAAATCTTGTATTCGATACTTACACCTGTAAAGTCCGTATTCGGTAAGACATGGTTTTATTTTTTTGAGGAAGTTTTTGTAAATAATCATTAAATAAAATTCGTAAATATCTTTTTTTATTAAAAAATTTACACCGTAAGTTTGTGTCCACATAAATCTAAAATTTATCTATGAATTAAATTTTATTTTCATGAGTTTACCTAGGAGAAGAGTAAGTATAGAATAATAAACATTACAATTTAACGTACAATAGTGGTTTGTCCATAGGTCCTTTGATTTATTCATTCATTCACGGGTCAAATAGGGTCGATTGATTTAGAAGGGAGACCGGAGAGGTGTCTTACCGAAATGTGGTTAAACTTCGCTAAGCCGTGCCATAGAAATGGTGTCTTTGATATAACACTCGTAAGTTCAGTCAGACGGTTTGATCGTTCTATTACGTATAGTCGGTATTTGAATATAAAAATAAACATTACGATTTAACATGTAATTTTCTGGCCATACTTCTATTGAAATATTAATATGGACCTCGGGTCAAGTGGGCCGATTGATTTAGACCGGAGACCGAAGGTGTCTTCGATACTACCGATGAAATGTGGCTCAACTTCGCAAAGCCGTGGAATACAAACGCGCCATGTAAATGTTGTTCCCGATATTTACACCCGTAAGTTCGGTCGAGAGGCAATTTGCAGGGTCGCCACGTCTCGGGATTAATATCGTAAATCATAAGTTTTTGGTTATACGAGTAGTTACTCTGATTGCCAATATTCGGTAGTTTTTGGCGAATAAGTAAATCATGTCAAGTTTGTGGGGAGTTGTGTTCGTGTCTTGTATTGCTAAATTTGAGCAGGAAAGAAATTGATAGTGATTTAGTTCCACAAGTGTATTTCATACTGTGAGTGACTAATTATTCTTATACAAACGACGATGGTTTTCCCATATTCGAAGGCCAGGTTAACTTAAATTCTGAACATGTATAATTTTGATATTTATTTTGGATTTTATTGTATTTTTGTGTCTATGATATCCACTAAATAAGTGGGTCATTTAGTGTGTATGTGATAGTTTTTTCCCTAAGTGTGTGGTTTCGATGGTAGAAATGGTTTGACTATTTGTTTCTTACTCAACAAACTCATTAAAATTAACCAGTTGAATAAACTAGTTACTTACAAGTAGGTATTATATAAATTCTAATACTTCAATTTTAACAAAGCGAGCCCCTTAAAATCTTTCAAAGTCCATAATAGATTTACGTAACGGTGTCCTGATAAATTCTGGTCACGTCACTAATGTTATTCTACCGATGAAGATATAATTACGTGAGCCAAATTACGAAACCCCTAATTCCTCTCTCGATTCAACCATCGGCTTAGGCACTGGATTTAGTACCCAATACCCAATAAACTCTATGGGTAATAACTGAAGTGTGTAATCACAAAGGAAGTGATATTTTTAAGCATTTTTTTTTAAATATACCAATGCGTAAAATACATTTCTTAGATACCGGTCTGCATGTTTGCTGGATAGTATAAAAGTTATAATCAAAGGTACGAGTATCGAAAATTAAAATTTGTCGTTGTATTTTAAAAACATATATACCTACCTAATATTTTATAGTAATGAAAGTTAACCTCGTTCTTTTATTGGGGCCTACTATTGTAGTTGATTCTTGATTAAGTAAGTAAGTTTAAGATAATTATTAACTCGCTATAGAACTACAAATGCTGTTATAGTGAAATGTTGTAAATGAAAAAAGCAAAAAAAAAAAAATGTTACTAGCGAGTAAACGTGATTTTCTTCCCAGTAACATCTAGTATCTGCATTGTTCGTAAATATAGGATAACAAGACTGTTAATAATAGCGTTAAAAGTTTGCAAAGGGCCCTTCCATCGAATCGGATTTCAACTTTGAGAATCTCAATGTTCTTTTGTCATTGTTTTGTTCCGTCGTCACCCTTTTAGCGACTATTTTGTTTTGAAGTTACAATTCAGAAGTTAAATTGAGCTGGAGTTAGATGTCTCGAAACAACAATATCCTACGCTTACAAATCATTGAATTAATTTGTTAATTATCTTTATGTCATTTTAGTTTGGTTGTACACACAACATCATGTATTGCTCAAAAACGCAGTCTGAGGTGCTGTTTTAGCTTCTTGGCCATTATTCTTCTCTTTTATCCTTGTCACGACCCAATAAAGAGCTAATCTACAAAGTTAATAATTACAAAGCCTTTTTATAACGTAGGTATATAAAAAACTCGATTGGATATGAAGTGTGTATTATAGTACACACATCATATAAAATCAGTATTATAATAGGCACATTTATTATACAAAGGAAAAATTGTTAAGGAGTATTCTGTGTCCCCTTTTTTCCACGGAGTTACATTTTTCAAAAACATTTCTTTAAGAATCAGGTTAAAAACTATTTGAGTTTATATTAAAAAAAAATAGGCACACGGTTTAAAAAGTGCCGTGTAACCATAGTAAGACAAGTTACACAACCCCTTTCCCTCACATTTGACGGGGAGAGACAATGCATTAGAACGTTAGTGGGTTGCATCCGGGCATGAAACTTGGTACAACCAAAACAAACTTCTATTCGTGGTTTAACTTGTGGCAAAGCGTACATTTAAATTTAGTTACGTTAAATTTAAAACAATACTTCCCGGGAAATTACAACCAAAATTGGGTTAGGAATAATTTCCAATTTTCAACACTTATCAAGTTAACGTGTTAACTTATTTTAAGTGAACATGTGTTAACTTATTATAAGTTAACACGTGCGCTCAAGTTTATAACATAATCAACGCGTGAAGGACCGTTTAAAAGGAAAATTGAGTTATTGCTCAAACGGTTTAACTGTCCGTTTTTATTGGAGCAAGACATAAAACGAATGTAACTCAATAAATATAAATGATTGGAATGGGACGTTTATAAAATTGTTTAGCTGACGATCTTAAACCAATTAAATGACGTAATTTTTTGGAATTTATTATTGACATTTAAAATATGAGAAAGTTAAACATTGAAATCATTTACTAAAATATATTTTATATCACGGCGTGCGTAAATGGACGTTTTACGCACGCTTCGCGTGCGCAAAACCCCCATTTCCGACCCCGTAATATAAAATTTTATACAACACGCGGACGAAAAATGTTTTTCTGACTCGTGTGATTGCAGTCCTCGCCTGCGGCTCGGCCTGCAAACTCACACTTGTCAGAAAAAAATTTTTCGTCCTCGTATTGTAATGTACTATTTTTAATATCATGTATAGTATTATTTTTTATGTATAGTATTCGTTGTACAATAATTATTTTACCGATATGTTATTTTTGTTTATTACCAAATATTGTATAACTTACACTTTTTCAAAATAGTTCATACTCACAAGATGCAAAATATCTTATATCATTTATGTATTGAGATTTGCACGTGTATGCGGTCCATAACAGTAATGTTCGTAGACCATTGTCGTCCGTTATCCGTAGATTAACCTAAACACCATATTCTGATCTTAGTACTAACTAAATATTTTCAACATAGAACCAATCCAGAATTAATCAAACCCAGAGCAATTACTAAATTAACCTTATTTAAGTGCAATTTATCTAAAAATACCATTTGCTGCGGCTAGAATAAAGCTGGCATTTAAAAATCTACCTAGTTTTGTTACCTTCATAAAATATTAAAGCCAACATAGATTGATCTCGGAACGAGAATAGAAACGATAAATAATAATACACCTTTCCACAGTTCCATATTTCTCAGCAAAATAGGTATATTTGTTTTCTAGATCTGAAGCTGAAAACGTTTACAGAATCACATTTCTCTCAATATTAAAGTTTCAGCGCTAGGACATTTTCCTTTGCAGATTTAAATCGAGTTCTCAGATGTTTATAAATATTATATGCGTCAGTATTATAACAATAATTCTTTGTAATGTTATTTGTGCAACCAGTGGAAGATTTGCATTTTAAAATGTGTCTCAGATAGTTAACAGCCAGGGATAAGTTAAACAAACCAATACAATAACCAATACACCAATAATGACCAACCAAACCAAACCAACCAAAGCAATAAAAACCAATAATATAAACCAATAATATAACCAATAAAATTTGGTGCCTCCAAAGTCGAAGCACAAAGCGTTCGACTGACTTCAACACCTTTTCTTTATGCCTCCTTAGTATCGTACTGTCAACGTAACTACTTAAAGACATATCTAATAAGCTCTTTAAAGCTCAAGGTACTTGTAGTTTCCTAGCTTCTTACTTTCGTTGCTTATTCGTTGCACCTTAAAAAAGATTCTTCTAAAAAAATAGAACAGACACGCATGGATCAGCATATATGTTCTGTGCTCACTGGTCTAGACGTTTCTAAATCTATGCAGTCACGTTTTGCAACTCCGCGACGGAAGGATGCAATCCGCAGTACTCCTTATCTTGCTGACGGTCGTTTAGATTCTAACTACACTATAAACTAGACTTAGCGGAATATCTTATGGTTATTTTTGTCGTATTACAGAACTTCAAATGAGCTGGATGTACGCTCGCTTGTGAAATGTTTGATCAATTTGGTCCTTTATTTTAGGAACGCTATTAAATGGGATGTCTGAATGTGATACGTTTTGGTCGATTAGATATGTGTGTCAGTATGTAGAAATGATAATAGAGTCCAAAAAAATACCGTCTTTGCCTTCTACTTCTAGGTACTACTACCCGTTGTTGTTACTTCGTCTAGTTGAATACATGTACTGTCAGATTTTAATGTCTAAAAGAAACGGTGTATTGCTTATAAAATGATGAAAGACACCAATATTTTATGGAATATTCATCCCCTTAATCTAAATAAGATGTATAATCATAATCTGGAAGTAAAAATAAATTGCTAAAAATTTCGCATTCATAGTCAACTAAGAGTTAAAAATCCGAAACCCGATATTCTGTCCCCCGTCACGTGCCCGCCCCGGTTCCGTTACGTCAGCTAAAATTAATTCATGCAAACGATCCTTCGCGTTGTCTAAAATGGTTTTAATCTTGTCGTTGGCATAATTATATGACCGCCGCCTAAATGGCAATTTAATTTTTTTATCAGCGCCCAATTTGCACGGTCACTGGCTTCAAACCTTTTGGTGTTTTCCAGTAGTGTTGCCATACTTCATTTGTAAAATCGGGATTTAATATAAGTTACAAAAAAAATTTGGAAACTTCTTCGTGGTTAACAGTAGTGTTCAGCGCTATTCTGTTGTATGTTGTTGTTGATGTTGTATGAATTGAAGGGTGTGGTAAGATGCGGGTCATTTTCTTATCTACTCTTGACTACCCATTAACGCATATGGGGCCATCTTTGATCGTAATTGGGATTAAATATACAGATGTCCATCACACACAATCAAGTGGACTTCACGCTCATTGGCTACAATTTTGTAACCTTAATTAAAATATTTGTAATTTTAATAAAAGGAGTAATTATCAAGCATACATTAGAGCTAGAGCTAGCGAGCTAGCGATCTGTGTACAGTAGTGGCATTACACTAAATAATACACTTCATAATATACTGATAGATACAGCCATACCATCTACATTGTGATTGTCTTACTTTTCTATCAAATAGTAGCACGAAAATCAAAACATGTGGGCATACTAACATGTAGAATCTTTTTAGGATTTTTTGTCGGTTTCATTTTATATGCGCTGACTTTGAATATACTTGATAAACATTAATGATAAGGACGACGATTAGCATAATATCTATACATATCCATATAAATAAAATTACGTGTCTGTATGTAATTTAAAAAATCCTTAGGATAATGAACAATATCATTATCTAAATATATATAACTCAAAGGTGACTGACTGACGTAGTGATCTATCAACGCACAGCCCAAACCACTGGACGGATCGGGCTGAAATTTGGCATGCAGGTAGATGTTTTGACGTAGGCATCCGCTAAGAAAGGATTTTGATCAATTCTACCTCCAAGGGGATAAAATAGGGGCTGAAAATATTACTTCGTAACGCGAGCGAAGCCGCGGGCAAAAGCTCGTATTTAATATTATGCTTAAAAAATATGCTAAAATAAACTGTATAAGGCTTTGTTTTAATAACAAGTATACCTTTTTTAATTCTACCAGACAGGGGAGGTTACAAACGCCACCGCCTCACCTATTTCTAGCGTGAAGCAGTTCTTGCCTTTTGATGATAGACTGCAGATGCCTGGTAACTTGCATACTTATGAGGCACCATCTTACACAGCATAAGTACGGCAATACATCTGTGAAACTGTTTATGTTACATTACTACCCTTGAGGGCTAAGTGATGACTCTATTTTTAAATATATTGAAGAACTAAAAAGTTTCTAAAGTTCACCTAAAAGTTATGTCTTACAGTGTAAACAACACCAAACAAATAAAACTTCCATTTGACATTGGCTACAGGTTCGTTCCTACCTCTGAGGACTAACTTGGAAAATTTCATCTAAATGTATCTCCTAGAATAGCAAACGAGCATGCACCTGATAGTAAGTGGTTACAACCACCCATAGACATTATTATATATCCAGCTCCATATAAATATAATAGTCATCAGATGCATTGATGATACTTTTGAACGCCTCCAAAGAAAGAGAATGCAGAGATGCTCTAAAGAACGCAGAATTGCTTCACGTTAGTAATAAGTTTGGCGGTGTTACTTTCCCGGCCGAACCAAATTGGTTTCGCCAACTTGAAAAATCTGGTAAAAAAATACTAATGTAAGTTAAAAATGTGACGATGGATTTGCCGGGAAAAGATCTTGGAAAAGACCTCTAGCACTTAATTTTCAGTTTAGACTATAAGAAGCAGCTTTGCGCCACAACGATAGGCCTATTCCTTAGACTTATCAGGAACATAATAAATAAACGGTCCATAAGAAGTGCGAGATACGGAATATAAAAGCTGCGTGATAGATGAGCACCATAACTCAGCAACAAAGCGGGCCGTGGTCTCGTGATGGAGCGTGCGGCTCATCGCCAGGATTAGCGACCACTGAGTATCTTAGTGAGTTATAGCCGCGACATATCATGCTCGAATGGGGATATTTTTCTTTAAACGTTACGAGATGGACTAGTGGTAGAATTCTGGTCAGCACTCACGATCCAAATTTTTTGAAATTCACAAGCTTTTGATTTTAGGTACTTTTTTTTGTTTTCTGTGACGTGATGGTCTCTTCAATAACGCGTTAATTAGTACGTCGTAGCACTACGATTGAAATGGTCCCTATAAGGATTAGCAAATGCTGATATTCCTATAATTTTTAAACGGTGAAGGAAACCAACATGCCTCAAGCATGATAACGTCAAAAGGGATTGCGACACCACCTTTAGTCTTGACACTAATCCACAGTTCTGCTGTTGGTTGATCAACCTGTAATCGCTTATCAACATTGGAGCAGTGTGGTTAAGTCCTGGCTACTGGCCAAGGTATCTACAATTTCCTAAGCTGTAGGAAATGTGGAACTTCCCAAGTGTTTATTGCATGCGCGCTCACGTGCCGACTGAGATACATACACGAGTTTGGCATATTTTGTGAACAACGGAATATTAATGTACGGATTGCATCTCCACCACACTGCTATTCGATATGATACATGGCAACGCATTAAATGTGAGGAAGCTTCCATTTTTCGTTACTTTTAAACGTATCTTTTTCACATATATTATTTCCGCTACGACAAAATAAATATTTTACTGAAGGGAATTTCGCTCACCATGTGTCAAGTGTTAGTTTGAATGTATACAAACATAAAAAAATACGTTTAGCTCCACCGTTTCTGAAGTCAAACCGATCCACTTTGTTAAGCAAAAGTTGAAAGATTACTTGATAATGATACTAAATTTCATGTTACCTTTTATGTTTTGGAGGGTTTATTAATTCGTCAGTCATGTTTTATCATTGACTGATTTATTTAAACTTGTCGGATGTCTTCTGGTTTAAGAACGATTAGAACAGTGTGGTTGAGAATATTATAGGTATCCTGACATATTTGAAGATGCCCGTATTCAATAGAGGGATACAAAAATGGGTACAATGTACGAGTAACATTCCCACAACCACATCCTAAGTAGCGTGGTGGAGTATACCTCGGAATTATCCACTTGTGAGGAGAGGCACTTGTCCAGCAGTGGAGAAAAATGGTAACTACATACAACTGCACACAAACATAAAAATGCAGGAGGTTGTGAATCAAAACAAACACACAAACGAAAGCAAGTGTCTCATTAGTACCGCAATACCAAAAGAGCTATGCGCGTTTCGCCCTAAATGCATAGAAGTTAGGTTTTCGAGCCGCCGGTTCCCCTAAGCACTCATTTAAACATTTAAGGAGCTGTCAGAGCGAAAATAAAATTATGAGCTCGCATTGACTACTAAGAAACGTTCGGCGAGTCGTCGACTTTAGGCTTTCATACATTTCTTTGGCAATACAAGATTTTCATTTAAAGTTTTCTCAAAACATCGTGGTTTAACGTATTAGCATTTTAACGTTTATGTAGAGAATAATATTAATGACAAAATGATTAAGTAGAACGTTATTCATTAAAATTATAATACACCGTAATTTCAGGGTTCCGTAATGGCAATCGGAAATGGTACTAATGGCTTATTATTACTTGATACTTGTTGACTTAAATATAATATATTAAAATTCAAATAAAATACTGAAAATTATTTTGAATAACATGTTTTATAGTGTGTTACGTATTTCACATAACACGCTCTTGTGGGATTACCGGCTGAAAAACTTTGTTTTGCAAAGTGCCTTTGGTACTCTGAAGGTTCATTTATTTACAGACATTTATCATGCTACATACGGGCCGTAGCAAAAAATCATATCATATGCTGCGCGACCGTGTATGATAAATTCAAATACGTTATTAAACATTGTATAGGAGAATACTATGTATTTTGTCTGCCACGACACGTGTCTGATATGCCCTACGTAATCGCCATACGGCAATACGTACCGTAAAATATAAATATTTTTAGCCAGCAGTAAACTTAATTTTCTTATACTGATTACGCAACCTTTAGCATTGCCTTCACACTTTAAATTCATTGATATCGCAACGTGACAGTTGATATTATCACAGAGGTATTGTTGATGTTCAGTCTCTTGCTCAGTAAAGGGCAATTGGCACACTATTGTTTATGAATGTAATTTTTATTTCAATTTTTATATTTTGAGCGCCATATTCACGGCATATTTGCAAATATCTAGAAAGTAATTATTTAAAATGAAAGTTAATTTACATACCTAATCTTATCATATTTTTTTATTAATATCCTAGTCCCTAGTGTGGGAACGGTCGCTGAGGATTTCGGGTTCGATTTCAAGTCAGGTTCCTAAATAGATTTCGACGGTTCCTACGTATAAAGCGACATGTCAAAAATTGCAATTTTTTTTATTGCATATTCGGCTTTAGATTGTCCATACGCTCAT
Source organism: Epargyreus clarus clarus (assembly GCA_014595695.2). Taxonomy (NCBI): domain Eukaryota; kingdom Metazoa; phylum Arthropoda; class Insecta; order Lepidoptera; family Hesperiidae; genus Epargyreus; species Epargyreus clarus. Next base: position 3,557,831 of record JACTTY020000026.1, read on the forward strand.
GCCTATATGAGATTTTTCTTTAAATATGATGTATTTTACTAGATTTACCATTCGTATAAGAGAACAAGTATAACAATTACAGGAAATAGGTGTCGTAAATGCAGATATCTATACTTATCGTTTTGTACGATGTCTTAAAAAGCGCGCCACTCGGCATGAACGCGGTAATGTCTAACTTAGCATCACGTCTAAAAAGCATATTTCCCGCTTTAAATAATATGTAAGAAGATTTTAGTTTGGGCTTCTAATCGAAAAAATAAATGAAATCTTAAATAAAAAACAATCAATAATATACAATCATAGATTTAATAGTAAATACATTAAATAATAATACGTTTAATATTTACTAAATTGTACCTTTAGTTTATAATATCATCACTTTAGAACTAACGATACAAAAACTCAAAGTTATGTCCTAAAAGCCTAGGAAAACCGCGCCTTAAGAAACTTTCCTCACTTTTCTTAACGCTTCGCGCCGCTTTTTCAAGGTGTTCGTTACAAACGACGAAGCCCTTCAGCTGACACTTGTTTATGTTTCCTAGTTAATTAATTCAAGCTTAATTAGTCCGTCTAGCGAAATTATTTCCTCTTAAATTATCTTGTACAAGACAAATGAGGTTTTAGGACATTATGCGAGTAATTTGCGAAGCGTCGAGAGGTCCAAATAAAATATGCGCCAGACTAATGAAAACGACCTACATTATTAACTTAACAGGATTCGGGAGCCCTTTCGTTCTGGACCTTTTAAGAGAAGTTTACGAGCTCTTACGGAAATATATTAGCGCTCTAGATCTGCTTTCAAGGGTAAATAAACTTTGTGAACAGATTTGAATACCCTTAGTATTACTTGAATGCTTGACTTAAACGAACCGAATTATTGAAAGAATAAAGACAATCTAAAATATAAGGTACCCACATATAACACATTAAACATTCCTAATCCTACATATATGAACTAAGTATCATTGTAAGCTTTATGCGCATGACAATTAGAAGACTCGATAAGCAATCAGAAAATAAAATTGAAAATAATATATCTGTATGGGTAATGATTTAATTAAATTTTATCGTTGTTCGACTGCGTCGGAACTTGCGCCACATCTCTTACTGCTTTACTGAATTGTCGTTAGGGTGCTGTATTCTACATTGAAGGAAATCTAAGTACTAATCTAAGTACTGGGCACTTATATAAAACATGCCAAATGGGTCCTCGGTGGGAATAAGAACTCCTTTACTAAGAAAAAAATCGTTACCTAATTAGAACAGAAATTTATTGACGGGTACTGATATACTTCTTCTCTTCCATTGAAAATATGGTCTATACTTATAAAATAACGACATTTTACATTTGATATGAACGACACAAATTCAATAAATATTTTGCAACAATAAATGCTCAAATACGTTCCATGCAATTCGATTCAAAAGACGCAATATCTGAACCGATAACGCGTACAAAGATCCGCTCCACCGTTTAAGGGATCCATAGAATGTATTATACACTTCTACTGAGCGTCAGATCGTATTAAATGTGCTAGCTTATGCCAACGTCTCTGTCCATATTTATTAAGTCTAGACTTATTCTTATAGGTATTACTGCAGCTAAACTGTTTAATCTCCCGATATTCAAAGATAAAAGTGGGTAGAGACAGAATACCATATGAGAATACGGTTTACTTTGATATGTGACATTATTGCGCATAATTAAAATAATGTTTTATTCATAAAGATAGACATTACAGAGATACACGTTCAGATGTTAGTATGTATTATTGATGAAACATTTCTAATAGGGCAAAGGTAAAGTTAAAATTCGATTTTTTGTGTCCTAAATTACATAGTCACGCACAAGCAGACATACAATACAGAAAACATATACAATTATATAAAATGCCTCGAAATAGTAGTGCCAGTAACATCATATCAGATATGCCACTGATAGCTAGAAAATTATTTTCTGTAATGCAGAAAAGATGTAGTCAACTTACTTTTAAATCACAAGAATATTTTCTTAGATCTTCATAGATGTGCAGTTACTATAAATTAAAATGTCTTACCACCATCCACGCGACCATCTTATTCTTCAGAAGCGACAGCGCATGATCCGATTCAGATTCTTCTATTCCATATTATGCAGTTGGTTACAGATACCATGTTACCATACCAGAGTAATTACGTAGTGCACTCCTTGCTTGCTTTGCTTCAATTTTGCTAAAGAGCCTAAAAATTTCAAGTCTAAGATTACCATATAATCATAAATTACATATGCATACAAACACACACATTCTAACATACTATGCATATAGAGTCGATGTTACCCGCCCGCGGCGAAGGCGACGCTCAAAGTTACAAGTTAATGGATTTCAGCTGAGCGAGAAACATCCTGCGCCGGATGTAAGAGTTTAATGGATATTGTGTCTTAAAGATATTTTATCTTTTATTTCTGTCTTCTTTTAGTATTTTCTTATTATTTTACGCCAACGGCGATGAACTGATTTTTAAAATTTTTAAACATCGGCATTATGTGCTGTACTTTATGTGGAATATTTTGTCGCTACATAAGAAATAAATATTCTATCACCAAGTATAATACGTTAGTAATCTATGAACGGTTGTAAGATAAAAACAAGTATTGTGCTAATTATATATAGTTAATACAATAAATGTGCTTTTCCATCAGAACTGTACCAGGTTACTAATGCGGTGGGCAAGGTCGAAGCTAAGCAAGTAAGATTTGCTATGAAAATACTTAGCTACACCAGTCGCATTACTTATAATAATTACTATTAAAGCATATATTGGCGACTCCAGAATCAAAATAAAAAATCATAAATTTTTGCATCAAAATATGTTTTATGTCATGAAAAACGCCATGAATTCTTTATATTTCATTCATGAAATATTCATGAAATATTTCAGAGTGTACACTACTGTACACTCCTAGCAATACAGTTCTTCAGTAGATTTACAGATAATACTTCATTTATAAAGGTATTTAAGTAATTTCCGATAATTCAGGGGTTCTGTGTTAGAACCCATTGTGGTTCGGCTCTGGCAGCACCACCGCCACACCTAGTTCTGCCTCGTAGCAACAGTGTTAAACGCTGCTGTGTTCTGATTTGAAGAGTGTGGTAAGGGGAACATACTTTTCCGAGGCGTTTCAGCTTAGTCCTCAGGGGTAGCGGTGCGCCTGTGGTCGAGCTCAGGTAGGAAGGTCTTACCCTATCAGGTTTTGAGTACAGATGTCTATGGGCGGTAGCCACTTGCCATCCGGTGGACTGCATGCTTGTCTGCTACTCATATAATATAAAGAAAATGATTCATCGCTATTCACACCTCGCGACCGATACCACAAGTCATTCGTTCGACAGCGACATTTCTAAAGAGGTTTATTTTTCAACGCGTACTTTGTGTCATTTATTACAGAGTGTTTCGTCGTGTTCTATATTCGAGTGCTATTTCGCTACTGTAATTGTCTACCACTATGATTTAATGTTACATTAGGTATGTGTGTTAGTGACATGTCTATATATATTTTTATATTTCCACATTACGATTTGTTGAATGGTTTAGTGGTCGATATATTTTTCTTTTGCTATTGTATGTCTCTTGATATGCAAGATTACACACCAAATTTCATGGGGTTGTTATAAAAATCTCAGTAGTAATTATCCATCACGATCCTAAAAAGCACTAATAAACCCATTTTGAAATCAATATCACCCCATAGAGGAACAATAAAAGTAATTATACTAATATAGTATGGATAAAAGACGTTGGTATGCTTCTGGATTATTTATTCTTAGATATGTTACATATAACGTAATTCACTAAACTTTTAAAAATAAATCAATTTCTTATTATGAACTCAATTTGAAGCGATATACCTTATGTTTCACATTATTCTTAAAACGTTTACAATTATATGAACTAGGTATTATGAACCCGACTTGAAACGATATACGATATTGTTGCTGTTAATTGGGTCCGTCATTGTAGTTCTTTTACTTTACTTTAGTTTTTTTAATTCGTAGCACAGACGATTCGCACAAACGCGAATTCTATGGCTTGGTAGACCAATGTTAAATGTTGATGTAATTCGAAGCGACGACTGCGCGATTAATTTTAATTTGAATTTAGTTTTTTTTTTTCCTTTGTGACTTCATTTTATTATCAAATAGCTAATAATTTAGTAAATTTGATTTATTTAAAAAAAAACAATGTGAGCCGTCACGGGACGCCTGGCAGATGTGAAACATCGACATTATTTTATAAAAGTAATATGCAGAAAAGAACATATTGTGATAGGAACTAAATATGTCATAATGATAAAATAAAATATCACGCCACACCGTACACACTACTGCATATAGACTGTATATATATACCATATATATATATATATACCACGGCATGCGTCGCCACGCCAGAAATCGGTTTTACGTGCGGCTATAGATGTTTCACATCAAAAGTAAAATGGATTTCAACGATTTTATTGTACTTAAATAAAGTCGTTAATCATAAGCCGTCGAGTAAAACGGTCGGAATCGTGCTAATTGCCAATTATTTTATCCAATCTTTAATTACTTAACATCTAATTAATTTGTTCGTAAACCCTGAGTTCCCTTACAATTAAAAAAATGTAAAGAAAGAGCAATCATAACTTAGTGGTACGAATTTTAGTCCCTCGAATTAGCCGGAGTTGCAAGTAGGTTGTTCTGTGATATACGTATTATAATTAATTATTATTGTTAACAACGAACAAAACATCGTTAGGAAATCTAAATGTCTAAGGGATTTCCCAAAAAGTTTTCAAAGGTCAAAGCTCAAAGAACATGAATCTATCGTACTTGGTCAGAATAGCTATGAACCCTTCTCATTCTAAGTGGCGACCTGTTCAAAGCAGTTAAAGACAATAATGTATAGACAATGAACATTGATGAAGGCAAAATCTCCTATTAACAAAATAATATTTCAATTTCTACTCTTCTTACTAAAATCTACGGTAAAGGAAATCGAATCATAAAGTAATACCTCATAATAATGAAATTATTAATTAATATTACCTGTAATTTTACCAGAGTGATACGAAGTCGAAGGTGGTAGAACCTTTTGTGGTTCGACTCCGGCGGCACCACCACCACACCTATTTCTACCTTTTTTTTTTTCGAGGGGGAAACCTTCAAAAGGTACCCGACGACGTGGGAGCGACGCCGGGTTATGTGGGATTTTTACCGCACTAAAACCCCCCCGGTGGCCGTCCTCAGCGCTTGGTGGAGAACTCCGGGATCTCCGGTGGAACACAACCGGAGTCCTCCGAGCGCGATGCCCCAGTCGGGCTCTGCCCTGGGGGGAGCACTTTACGCTCCGCCCGCACACCTAGTGTTGACGACGGCATGCGACCACACATGCCGCCGTTCTTCCCGGGGTTGCTCTCCGGACGGTTTGAGCTTCCACACTTGCCACCCGCAACCCCGGAAGTCCCTTTTAGTCGCCTCTTACGACAGGCAGGGGATACCGTAGCCCTATTCTCCCGGAACTACAGGGACAACTTATTTCTAGCTAATAACAGCAGTGTTAGGCGCTGCTGTGTTCCGGTTTGAAGGGCGTGGTAAGGGAGACAGAGTTTTCCGAGGTGTTCCAGCTTAGTCCTCAGGGGTAGCGGAGCATCTGTGACCGACCTCGGGTGGGAATATGTAATCCTATCTGGGGTTGATTACAGATGTCCATGGGCGGCAGTAGCCACTTACCATCAGGTGGTCTGCATGCTCGTCTGCTACTCCTATATTTAAAAAAAAAACTTGAAACACTACAATATTGATACGCTGATGGTACAAAGCTTTAAGAGCTCGTATAAAAGCTATAAAACATAACGTCATATTCATAATATTCCATTTTAATGTGCAAAATAATCCTCTATACGTCACGCGTGTAAACTTTCATTCTATTTACAGTAACGCTCGAAAAAGTTTTTTGCAACAAATACGAAAAACGGACGAAGTTAGAAAAGCGGTATTTAATGCTTACCGAATTGCTTTTCTCCGCAACTTTGTCGTTATTTCGGGTCAGTTTGCGGGGAAAAGGAAGGATTAGAAAAGGGTGGACAATGTAGAAAATCTCAATTTATAAATACGGGACTGACTTCTTAATGGTTGAAAAGAAATTGGAGTATTAAAGAACCATTCCATTTGATGGAAAGTAGATACAGCTGTTTATACACCTCAACAAAAATGTACAGTCAGCTTCAAAAGAAGATGAGCAGATGAACATTTCAAAAATACCTATATACCCAAGCGTTCATAAGTAGCTAAGGACCGCTAGAATCATAATTAGATGAACATCGTAAAGTGTCAAAAATAGATGAACACTAGCCCGTCAAAAGTAGTTACGCGTATGAACGCTTGAGTGAATAGGTATTTTTGAATTCTTCATCTACTCATCTACTTCTGAAGCTGCCAGTACAACAAAAATGGTCTTAATTGAGGGCGGTCTCAGTTTGTATACTCGTACCACTTACGACTAAGTTGGAAAGCCTCGTATAAATGTATCTGTCTTAGCACACCATTCAAAGCTGAATACATGACACGGGCATTATGTACATTGTAAATACGCGTAGATTCGGCATCCTGGAATGTAGATATAATATTATTATTCGTTTGTAAACACAATAACACACACATAGGACATTTTGAGAATCTTCATTATATGTTGTATTTCGCTTACATTCTTATAAACACATGAAAATTAATACAATTACTAACGAGTGACCTTCATACTTAAAGCTTCAAAACCACTCGAAAATTAGTAACGGTCAGAAAATATCATTATTTTAACAGATGTTACGGTCAAAGTAAATGAAACCATTTGAATATTAAGCCTCTAATCTATCGGAGTCCCAAACCAACAAACCGTATCTAATCGTAAGCGGGTTACACGAGCGTATAAATAAGCAATATTTACGTGTAGATAAATAAATTAATATCAATTTGGCTTCAGAACACGGCAGTCCCGATGGAATATGGTGTGTGTAATCAGGATCCGGTGGAAAGGTCGGTAGGGGTGGCGATCTGAGATCGATTAATAGAAGAATCGATCTTTTGGGCCGAATAAATCGATTAGTGCTACATACTCATACAACTCGTACATACAATAAGTCACACATAAACACACGTACTCACACAAACACCCACACATGCACGCACGCACACACACACACATACACACACATATAGGCATACCGCACACACACATATATATATTTAAGTTTCTCATTCTAAGTGATGTAAAAGTCTCATGAGAAATAAAGAATCTTAAACCTATTTTAATCGATCTCCAGTAATGGATGGATTCAGTAAATCGATCTTTCAACCTACAAAATCGAAAGTCGATCTTTTCGAAGTTGGTTGAATGGTGTTATTAGACATTTTTTGGTGACGGATACCTCTTTCAGTGCTTCTTTGGTCCTGATGACTTTTTTTTCGCTATCTTCACCCTTATTTAGCTGTAAAATTCGAAGATTGATTTTTAGAGAATCAATTCTTTAGGCCTCGATTTTTTTGTGAATCGATATATGGCACTTCGATTCAAATCGATTCAAAATCGGTCTTTTTCGAGAAAGAAGGCCATCCCTGGGTCGGCGTGAACGACTAGTTCGGCTAGATATTGTATCCATAGCGATTGCTGTGTGAAAATGTGATATTCGGTGGAGAAACATATTTTCTAAAAAAATACCCTAAGAATCTTATCCCTTTTTATGTACGTCAAAGGACTTATCTACGGAATATGTTTCGTCGTGTACAAGATTTTTTTACGATTTATTCAAGATTCCGTAGGTCACACATGCACTTACAAACGCGGTAATCTCACACGTATATAGCAATTACTTATCGATTACGCTAATAATAATTGTTATGAAGATGGTGGTGGAAGACCTCAGGTAGGAATATCTTATCCTATCTGGGGTTGATTACAGATGTCCATGGGTGGCAGTAGCCACTAACCATCAGGTGGACGGCATGCTCGTCTGCTACTCCTATATTATAAACAACAAAAAAAAAATTTTTTTTTAAACAACAAAAAAAAATTTTTTTTTTGTTGTTTAAAGGAATTAATTTTGAGGAAACTAGTTCTCTATACTCTTTCAGGTAGCGAAGTTATCAAAATCTAGACCTACTTGGCGGGCTATCGTCTCTTTATTCTAAGGTCGTTTGTCCACCGCACCTTCACCGAACCGATGCCGAGAACGAGATTATTTTGAGGCCGATTTTAATATGTCGTGACGGCGATAGTTTGTCCGCCGCGACCGATATCGGCGATTTATTTTGTTTCAGCTGTCACGGCGGTGTATGGACAAGTTCCAACGTGTTTTATATTGCCGGCATATCGTCCCGTCAAAATCTCGGTGCCGATCTAGCGGTCACGCGGATCTACTCGAAATATCGGCGGCCAAGATGACGGTGCTCGGGTGACGGTCGTGCGGTGGACAAGCGACTATTGGAAGACTGTTTGTCCCCTGCACCGTCACCGAGCCGATACCGAGACCAAGATTATTTCGGGCCGATTTTAATTATGTCGTGACGTTAAAAACACGGTGCCGATCTAGCGGTCACGCCAATCTACTCGGAATATCGGCGGCCGGGATGACGGTGCTCGGGTGACGGACGTTCGGCGGACAAGCTGCTATAGTAAATGTATGTACGCTACTTCGGCACCGTCATTAATTATCGGTATCAGCTCGGTATCGGTGGTTGGTGGACAAACAGCGTAAGTGTATGTACGCTACTTCGGCGCCGTCATTAATTATCGGTATCGGCTCGGTGATAGTGGCGGTGGACAAACAGCGTAAGAGTAGATCTGTGTTCCGGGATTAGAACCTCGAACCGTTAGTGTAAAATGTTGAAACTCATGGAAGCCGTAACTGTTTATACAGCTGTATAAACGAAGTAAACCCTTTTCCTACATAAGTACAAGGAAAAATGGTCCATGTACGTTTACTCCCATATGTAGGGTCCTCCCTTCCCGCCCTACGCTCCCCTAAATAACAGATATTGGTGTTGTTATGAGTAGCTTTTTATTTTCACAATGCAAACGGGATATTTATGACGTCAAGCCTTTGTTAGTTCACTACATATGTATTTTGTACGATTCCGTTCGTTGTAATTTACGTTGAACGTTTTGATGATTGTTTTAGGGTACCGCTGTACAAGGGTTCGAATTAATTTATAAATTCTTTTTGAATGTTGTGAACGAAGCATGATCAAAATAATTTACATCTTCACAATAAGAAAGGTATGTTTATGTACTTGAATACGTGATATTGAACACATATTTTACAAACTTGTCACTAGATAGCGCTGTCTACGACACTAACTATCATTACGTAGCGCTATTTATTTTATTATTTTAATTTGGTTTTAACTCTCTATAACAAGGTTTCTTTACAACATTTTTATAAGTATATTTTTTTTATTATTACTTAGGTACTTTAGGTATTTTTGTTGTAATTTGTTCCCAACTTCCAAAATCGGTGTGCCACATCTCCATTACTTGCTAAAGATACCTAAACTCTGTTTTCTTCCAACGCGCCAAAAGAATTCTAACTTAAGAAATGTTTATAATACTGAATTCAGGTGAATACAGTAGCAATCATTCAAAAGAATTAAGTAACTTGTTAAACTGTAATTTTAAAAGTAAATTTTCGTGTTAAATTTGTAAACAACCGAACGCAGTAAATATTTTCGAGCGATATTCATAGCAGTTAAAAGAAAACACATGGCTCGATAATTTACGGTATAATTCTTAAAAGTGCCCCAAATTGTGGGTCCTACGCGTTTGTATAGGAATTTATGGGTCGTTGAAGCAACGGGCGATAAACAAGTCCTCATAAAATACATTTGTTTCCTAAATTAGGGGCTGTCCGAGTCAAGTTATTCACACCTGGGTCTGATACTTAGGATGATTACTTGGCACGGTCCTGTGAAATAAGGTAACGTAACATTACCTGTATGCTCTCTGCTAACTTGGCAGGTAATTCCGATACTAGTGAGAAAGTCTTGAATGGTCGTAAGAAAAACTCGTTCAAAGTAAGTGGACTTAGAGTGCATACTGTCTATTCAAATGACCTTTATTTTATTTAAGCACAGAAGTTCTATCACATGTTTTTATTTTCATTGTTTTGGAGGAATGGGGTTGACTTAAATATCGGGTTAATTAGGGACGCAAAGTCACTACTTACGTAACTTATAATTCCTAAAAATAATGCCTAAATCAAAATAAAAAGCGGTAATTGTTTCTTTATCCAATACCATTGTTTTTATTAAGGTTAGTTATTTACCCCCAACTACACTCACATTGTTAGCACAACGAAATTAGTAGGACCAAGTTCACGTTTACAAACATAGAATAAAGGTAACTAGAGGTACACATTTCAGTAACTACTGTCTGATTTTGGGCGAATAAGCGACATGCGACTAAAGATTGCATTGCTTTAATAAATTTTATAATAAATAAATGTTACTATATTTTAGCGTGTAAATGCACATTTTTTTTAAATAAATGATGTCGAAAAAATTTGGTTACCATCCTTACATGTATTGCTGTTAATGGAAACAAAGTTCTGCACTCTTTATTTCGAAATACGGGCAACCGATATTTGAGTCGCAAGTCGCAAGCATTCTGCAAGCACTAAAGTTAACAACGCTAACTACTGCAGTATGAGTATTTATTTTTTTACAAAAATGACTGTTTTTGTATTTGTTTACGTATTTCGTATTAGGTTCGTTACGTCATTTCTAATACAGTCCGCTAGGGGCGCTGATTGGAAATGTATGGGCTATTACTTAAACAAATACAAAAACAGTAATTTTTGTAAAAACGTTAAAACTGATACTTAAGGGTACAGGTAGGACTTTATCGTTTATCTCGGTAGTCGTTTTAGGTAGAACAAGACCCTATACTCATTACTAACCATAAATGCGGCTCGATTAGCTCTTAAGTAATGTATATGTGATGTAGATAACATTAATTTGACGTGAATATATGAAATAGAGTAACGTTGATACGGGTTGGTGGAATATTGCCATGTTCCGAAACATATCATAATATATCTCTGGATATAAATAGTACAATCAAATAATGAGCTTAACCTTTTGACATTTAGAATATCGTTTTTATGATGAATAATAATACAATGTATAGCGACCCGGCGGAGCAGTCACCATACCGGTCTGACGCGCAAAGGGTTCGGGATTCGATGTCCGGTCAGACAGACATCTGAATGATGAGTTTAGATATCTGGTAAATAATAATACTTGCATCGGCAAAGAAAGTCATCGTGGGAAAAACTGCGCCCCTGATAAACCTTAGGAAAAATTCTAAAAGGTAACGTGTGAAATCTATCAATTCAAACTTGGCCAGTGCGATGGTCTTTCTTGTTTCTGAGAGGGACACGTGGCCGGCAATGAGGCAGCAAAGAGTTAATAGTGCATTAAAAAAATAAGGTAACTTACCAAATAATTGAACGAATTTCCACACAAATTACGGTTGAATGGAATTTCTCGGCTTTGTCTAGATAATTTGTAGAACGAACTTGCTCAATTTGTGGAACTAGCACAAAGTATAGGGAAGAAGTAGTTGCCATTATTCAGGATAATGATAACTGGCGTAATGAAGCGAGAGAGTGCTGTGAACTCTGAACCGACATCAAATTCTGGAGTAATTTTAGTAAGTGAGTAAGTAAAATGAGTAACTTTAGAAAAATTCTAATCATAATACATATATGAAACTTATAGTTAACAAATAGAGAGTGACTAGTACGCGATACTAGTGATTGCCTTTATGTGTAGTGGTTATAACTTGGCCTCTTCGGTAGGACCGAGGTTCAAATCCCAGCTATATCACTTTCTGTAACGGTGACGGAAAACCTCGAGGAAAACTATGTGTGAAAAAAGCTGTGTATAATCTACCCATTCGCACTACGACTATGACCAATCGATATTTGCAATTTGAACTAAGTACATTCAAAATACCTTTTACTCTGAGAGAATTCTCGCACCCAGTAATACAAATACTTATTTAGTACAGTTGTTTACTCTAATTCAATACAAGCTTTTAGGTAAGCTTCTAAAACTAAATCTCGATTAATAATTATTTTGCAAACATGCCGAAGTTGGTACAGATAATTAAAATACATAGCGCAATATGTTCTCCTTATGCTGAAAGCACACTGTTATGAATTTCAGCTTTCCAATACTAGGTTTCAGAATTCCGTAACAAGATAAAGTTTGGAGCGCATTGAAATTTAAATTATTTTAGTGTTAAACATAAGATAGCAGTTTGTGAAATCAGGTACCTGAGATTTCTCAAAAGAGCTCATAAAAGTGTGCCAATTTGGAATATTGCCAGTACAATCAGAATATATAATAAAAATAATTTGGTTGAAGGTAATTCACCATAAGAACTTTTCTTTCTAAGAACAAGTAAAATAGAAACCACGTTAGAAATTAAAATTAAACTGATGATTATGTATTTTAGTATTTTTAAGAAAACTCATAAAAATAATAACTAAAAAGAAGTACCTACTGCCGTTTATCTGGGAGGCCATAATTCAAACCACTGTGCAACCGCTTTAAATAGAAAATAGAAAAAACAAAAAGAACAAAAACAGAAAACGTAGTAAGAATAATATAAATTATTTCCAACTCGAACAACTTCAGCCATTCTTGCTAAGAATACCCAAGATAAATAAACCATGCTTCAAAGAGTACAAACTGAAACGTTGCAAATGAAAAAGGGTACCTCCGAGAGGATAGTTCAATTTCATTACTGTTTTTCTTGTTTCTCACAGAGTAAATTATTCAACTCGACTTAGAATGACGATTCATCAAAGCAGAGGACAGGTTTTTGTTGAATTGAAATAAAAATATCATAAACTATTAGAATTTGAATAATGATATTATATGAATAATAATATTGTATAATTTTTTGTACCTTCACCGATTGTTGGTGTATACTTCATTGGTGTAACATCATAATAATTAAATAAATAATATATGATTTTGAAGGTAGAACTCACAACTATTTCTGCCTAATAACAGCAGTGTTAAGCTCTGCTATATTCCATTTTGTAGCGTATGGTAAGGAAGACATACGAGTACTTATCTGAGGCGTTCTACCCGAGTTCTCAGGGGTATCAACACTATCAACGCATGTGTTACCAAATTAGGTAGGAATCTAGTCTTATCTGGAGTTTACTACATATGTCCATGAGCAGCAATGGTCTCTATGGTGGCCATATGGTGTACTGCATGCTCGTTAGCTATTGAAACATAATAAAAAAATGTTTTTATTTTTATAAAACTAACCTGGAACCTGTTATGGTAATAACATTCCAATTCGAACGATGTCAAAACAAGTCGTTTAAGTTACTTTGATTGAATTTGAAGAGCCAATGAATATTGATTTATTCAAAAACTATCGGACAATTTGAATTTAGTGTTGGTAGTTAGGTTCGCAGTAATAAAGTACCTACAGTGTAGACAAGTTGTTTGACAAAGTGAGCAGAAAGTAGATAGACATTTAACTTAATGTTATCACCGTTGTTACTAAGTATCGTATTTAATTTAAAGTTTTTATTCCTATGAGTTATATACTCATAGGAATAAAAACTTTTATAAACATAATAACAAGAATTTCTTGATTTTTTTGGCAACTGATCTCCTTAATGATCATGTAATTGAGTGATGACTGGCGCTCTATCTACCTGTAAATAATGAAGTCCTTCGAAGCCGACCACAGTTGCAATATGTTGCTACTTGCTACCCCTGAGAATTAAGTACGAATGTTTTGTATGTCCCTCCCCAAACAGAAAAAGCATCTCTTGAGATTGCTGTTATAAGACAGCAATTATAGGTGTAATGATTATGCCTTTGCAGTCAAATCACGAGGATTCTTACGATTTTCTTAATAAAATTTGTGTAACTTCAGTAAGATTGCTATTTGCGTTTCCACGTTATATCATACACGATATGGAACAATAAAATACAAAAGTGCCGTATAATGTTTCTATATTTTGTTGTCAGAATAGTGCAGCCATTCCGTTTAAACTGAATAATAAAAAGATCTATCTTCCGAGATTTTAAACAATGTAGAAATATTGTTAGGTTTCCTCGCGTCCGCTCACGTACGCTAAGCTGACTAAAAACGTTCACGTTTCTAACAAATTGTGCAATAAAGATAAAATATTTAAACTGAAATATCATATTTTATCATTTCAATACGATGCGGTGCGAAATTCTGAGCTTCATTCTATCTGTACTCGTTCGGAAATTGCCTGAATGAATTCGTTTAGAAATAAAATAGAATATTTAAACGCGTATTTTGAGTTACGTTTTAATCGTGGAATGTTTTGTTCTGTTTTTGATTTGTTGTGTAAAATAGATGTGCATTTGGTTGTTACAAAACTTGGTGATTTTAAATGAATTATTCTTATATATAAAATTCTCGTGTCACAATGTTAGTTACCGTACTCCTCCGAAACGGCTTTACCGATTTTCACCAAATGTTATACGCATATTCAGTAGGTCTGAGAATCGGCTACTATCTATTTTTCATACCCCTAAGTAATAAGGGTTGTTCACTCTTAAATTTTTTTTATTTATATGGCAACACAACGTTTGTCGGGTCAGCTAGTAATATATATGTTTTGCATGGATATTTAGAATGTGTCACAAGGAAATCTGTTAGTTATGAAATTATATATTCCAGTTATATCCTCTTGGGGATATAAGTAGAACATCTTTGGTTGAAACGACTTTATCTTAGTTTCCAAAACTGGGTTTGCGTATTGATTACCATGGGGAATAAATACCTTGTCAGAAGGACGATGCTCCTCGTCTCTCACCTTTATTCCTTTAGTTGCCCATAAAATACCCATGGAAGGAGAGGTTTTAGGTTAACACGACTGGCTTGTAACGGTACTAACTGAGTACTAATAACAACGAAAATATAAACGTAGAAACGCAAATAATGTGTAGATCGTAACTCAAGTGGCACACTCAAGTGTAGTGCGCGGAATGACAAACGTTGGCAGAGATAGGCGTCGTTTCTTATATTCATTCCTCCGTTATCATTACGACCGATCATGTTCCTCGTGTGTTTCTTCCCTACGGCTTATTTATTGAACATTATTGTCTTTGCGATAATATGAAGCTATTACTACTTAAATGTGTGCGACTTTGTATTTTTATTTCATAAAAATAAAATTCTTGTTGTTGTTGAATAATCTATTTCCATTACATACTTGGAAGTAGTGTTTTCGTAGCTATGTCCTCGGTTAAAATGGATTTGCGTCCATGCTATCCAACTTACTCCTGTTGTATCCATTTACTTTATTTAGTACAGGTAGGTAGATGGTGGATAATTATTGCATTCGGCATACTGTACCGGTTGATCGTTGCCCATGGATTTAATACCTCGGGTACTTTCTGTTTTATAAATACAGGTAGCGGATTTTTGAAGCAAATACTATGCTTACGACCTGCTGATGAAGTCCAATATGGAAGTTATAGTCCTTCTATAATGAAATCCTATACACTAGATATCTATTTAAGTAACCTCGGCGAGTTTGACCAAGTTGGAGAAGCCCCAGTATTATAATGGCACAGAGTGAGCTAACAATTTCAAATTCAAGTCACTTGCTATGCAAAATAGTCTGGTAACGAATGAAAACTGACTTCAGAATGGTATGCACTTAGAACAAAGTTACAGCTGATGTTTAGTCTAGCTGATTGAGTTCAAATGTTGTTTGATTTACAGAGGAGTGGCTGGTAATAAGCTTGTGTCTTAAATTTGCAATCATGCTTTTGCTCACGGTTCAAACTTTATGTACCTACATTTGAGTTTGGTTGTTGATATTTATGCACATTCAATAGATGGTTTTGGGAAAACGTATGAAGTTTAACTAAAGTGTCTGTTTGCAAAAGCTCCGCCAGGTAGTAGTTTACAAAATTAGGTTGCACAAATATTTTCTATTTCGTTATTTTGAATTTATTTGATTGAAATGAGTAATCCAGAGGGCCAGGCATTTTCTGAGCATAGTAATATGTTGAAGATGATACTGTTTCGGTATTAAGCAAATTAGCTTAGATAACGTGCAGGTGCATTTTGAAACCTTTTTGAACATATTACATTAGTATAATTATAATATGTCTAGTATAGTAGATAATATAATTTATAACATCCGTCATCATTGTAAAGTTTCTATTAATATTTTATAATAATACATACCATAGACAATAAACTCAAACTAATGTGCAATAATTATGTCAGAGGAAGTAGTTGCTTAAGCAACTCTAAGATAACATAATTATCGTAGGAAGACAACTTAGGAGAGGGATAGCCGAGACTGACAGGGCATTAACACTTAACTTCGTAAATAAGGATAAGCCGACAACTTAAGAAATCACCCCGATTAGTTACCTAACACTAAGCTGGCATGATCATCTAATACCTACAGTGTTAGTAGTGAACAGTAGCTTCGAGGATTCTATTTCAATCCGCAATTTGTATAATTTAACATGAGCATCAACTGGACATTGATATATTATGTTTTATACCATCTATAGAAATTTAAAGTAAAATTCTAAAACACGCCATGATCATCTTAAACGCGTGAGTACTAAAGTACGCGTTTTGAAAACTAAACTTTCGGGACTTTTGAAAATCACGCATTCTTTTTTCATATTAACGAAGCTCCATCGCCACACCTGGCGTTATGGCAATTTTTCGCTTTTTATTAAAAGACTATGATAATTCTGAATCATACTATCGAAGTTATCTCAACAACTTGAATATATGCAACCTCCGAATGTAGACTGTAGACCAGAGACACGGGAACGGTCGTGCACTACAACATAACAAAAAAGTTCCACAGTGTGAAAAGCTAGATCTCCATTTGGTCGCAAATATTTTCAAGACTTTTATAAGTAGTTTCGTAGAAAGATCTGCTGTTATATACCTAAAATACTACACTGTTTACAGTGCTATTACGCTTGTTTTGTCGTGTAATATACTTGTTCTTGGTAGTAATCAAATTCAGATCCCCAGTGCAGAGCCCATAACTACTGCGACAATTGGCCATCAATTGGTCGTTAATGTTCTGGACTACTAGCAAATTGGACCGTCCGGTGTTGACCAGAAACTAATTCATTTCAGCTGTTGGTCTATGTAGGTACTTATAAAGACATGTGTCCTTTGCGGTATGTAGTCTACTATGGCTGTTAATGTTTTAAGGAGAAAAGAAAAAAATACGGACACGTTATCGATACAAACAAAAAATTTAAGTATCTGTTTGTGTCAAAATAACAGCTCTTTTCAAAAAATATATGTTTATCCCTGTCTCTTTATTCCGGTCTCCTTTAAAAATGTTGTTGGCGGATGTTACAAGGAATAACTTAGGTTATACTTTGATTTACAAAAGTCTACTTTTTTGTGATTTCATGGTTATTATTTTTTGGTTTGGAATTCTAGTTCCGCACCAAAAAGTAATACCCAAAATCTCCAGAGCATTTACACCTATAACCGCGAGGCACAGCACATGTAATTATATTAATTAATGCCATTCACCCAAGAACATAATATCTAATCAACTCAAATTATTGAGGCAAGTAACGTAAATTAACGGTTGAAATAATCGGAATTATTGCTTTCAAATTGAACTACAATCAAGAATCTTTTCGCCATCTTCACTCTTGTAAACTTTAATTGATAGAACAAATCACTAGTTATTCCTCATCCATCGCTGATGTTTAGATTTTGAAAAAACTAAATCTCACCTTTCTCAAACAATAAAGAAACAATCATATCTCTTCAAATGGCATTAAGAAG
The DNA here is from genome assembly GCA_014595695.2 of Epargyreus clarus clarus. Classification (NCBI taxonomy): domain Eukaryota; kingdom Metazoa; phylum Arthropoda; class Insecta; order Lepidoptera; family Hesperiidae; genus Epargyreus; species Epargyreus clarus. The sequence continues at coordinate 3,575,714 of JACTTY020000026.1, forward strand.
CTCTTAATAAATGACGAACAATTAAGTTTAATTCACGTCGATAATATCAAGAATACAAAACATTGTCTGTTTCGTATTTAAACAATCATTCGTTGTCTAAAGTAGGTCGAATTAAGGTCGAAGGAAAGCGCGTAGAAGCTTTGTTCGTGTGAGCCTTCCTAATTTTCGTAAAACGTCACCCATTGTCAAGATATGAATAAAATGGGTGTAATTATCCAGTGATTAGAGGCTATTAGCCTGTTTATTTAAACAATGTGTTTGGACGTATGTTGTTCCACTGATATATTTGGACGTGTCTTGTTTTAATATATTATTGGTAAAGGCAGTAGCCAGAAAATGTACTTAGTATGAGTTTTTACGTTTTTCCAAAAATGAATGTTTTTGTATTTGCCCATACATTTCCAATCAGCGTTCCCAGCGGATTGTATAAGAACTGATTGGAAATGTATGGAAAATACGTAAACAAATACAAAAACAGACACTTTTGTAAAAACGTAAATACTCATACTGGTACTGGTCGACAGAATTGTAAAATGTGAGTCGATTGAATTATCCCCCGAAAATACGTATGCCAATTTTTATTCTGTTTAAATCAAATCATAAATCTATTAAACTATAATTCTACGTAATTTAATTTTATTTTAAACCATAATGTCAATGACGTCAAGGACCATAATAATGATTCAGATGATACAACAATTTCATAACAAATATTAAAACACACAAATCATTTGCCAATCCTCCAACTCTGTTCTTTCATGAGATTGAAATCCTCAAATTCTTCGTATTGGGATATTCTGCTTCAGCGTATGTCGTTACCAAGATTGCTTAACCGCTAATTTCCTTAGAGACTGCAGCCACGGTCCCGGGAGGGCGAGATAAAGAAAGGGCGGTTCGTTACGTCTCCACAATCGGCCTGATACGGACACTCGTAAAAGTTTATTCGACAACACTATCGTTTTCGGCAGAATTCGACGAATCTTACCTAAAATATATATTATCTTATATTCAAATATCTTCTAGGAAAATATATCATGTGCGCTATGACATGGGGCTCTTCAAAAAAGGTGCAAAAAGAGCTCTCACACAAAGCCGGCGATGCATTGGCGACTCCTCTGGTGTTGCAAATGTCCATAGGCGGCGTTGACTACTTTCCATCAGGTAGCACGTCTGCCTAATCGTTAGGTTAAACTTAAAAAAAAGGATAAACAATAGGTCTATGTATAATTTGCACAAATTAATTGTATTGTTTTTCTACGTTTCATGTAACGTCATCATTACTTAGTAGTACTTTACTTTAGTTAAAAAACCCTAGATTCTACTTAATTATATTAAAAAAAAAAACAAATTTTACATTTCTACCAATTAAATGGTTTCCAAGTTTGTATAATAAAGAGACAGTTAAAAAACGCTGTAGGTAGCATAAATATTTTGCATATTACATAGCTATATTCATTTGGACTAGAAATGTTGGATTAGAAAGTGGTTATTCCATTTCTCGCAAAAACAGAAGTCTCTCAAAGAACAAAGTAACCAAAACGAGCGATTATTTACTTATAAAGCTATTATATTTAGTTCAAACGAAGCAAGATATTACATTGGTAACAAAACATCAAAGGAATATCGTACAAAAACTCACATATGCTCCTGGCAAGCCAGGCACGCCCCTCATTACCCTCTATTGAAGATGGAACGAAGTTCTTATTCATACAACGCAATATATTATCATGTAAAAAAATAATAGTAATAATAGATTTAATTTTCTCTAGTTGATATGCGAATATGACTAATCAGTAATCTTATATTATCTTATAAATTATCTGTGTAACAGTTTTTTAGTAAGTAATTAAAATAACAAGTAAGTGGTTATACTACACCGATTTAAAGTAAGTTTGGAGCAAGAGAAAATAATCATAATGAATAAATGAAGCAACTTCGACTTTTCCAGAATATTTCACTTATTGGCACTAATTGTACACAGATAAAATAGTTGCACGAGAATGTGGCTTGTGTAGCTCTAATCCTCCTAGAGTCCTATGTGGAAAAAAAAAACATGGATACGTTTCTAACCATGAGGATTATATCGGAAAGCCACGAAATAATATTAATGTTACTTATAAGTCAGAATAGGTGATAAATGCGATAAATGTGATGCGGTGATAAAACGAGTATAACATTGCTACGTCCGTAGACGAAAAGTACTACCACCTTCATAACCGTCATTACGAGCGTCTTACATTAACAGACCATTTAAGCCACACGGTTCCCTAAATACAGTTTTAATTACGCATAAATCCCCCATAAATTCCCCACCACACCACCGCATTCAAAACATTTCACAATAGGCCGTAATTAAGTTAAACGCCACTTCCGACACGCGAGCGTCGAAAGTTACTCCCTACGTGTCGACATGACAAAAACATCAAAAGGGATCCGCTCAGACATGTCGCTCCCATATTGGACGTGTCTCGTCATCCCCCATATTGTATTAACGACGTTGAAGGTTCATTTTTGTTGGGAATATACAAAAATGAACAATCATGGTTTGACGTAAAGCGCTCATGACTAATATAGTGATATATTTCAGGCGAATGCCTTATAAAAACATCAAAGATTGTCAAACAAGTCTCATTCCCAATAATAAGATTCCTTTCTTAGACATCATTCCTTATTTATGCATTGTCATATATATAACTGGTTTGTAATGTTTTCATTACATATTTTTATGTAATTCAACTAGTGAAACTATTTTCGTTCGCGAAGATGAACTGCTATGTTCTGGTTTGAAAGATGTGGTAAAGAAGACATACTTTTCCGAGGCGTTCCAACTTCGTCCTATGGGGTAGAGCATCGTATCTGTGGTCGGCCGCAGGTGGGAATCTTATCTTATATGAATTAATTACAGATGTCCATGGTCGGCACTGGCCACTCAACATTAGGTGGACTGAATATTTGTTTGATAATCCAATATTAAGAAGAAAAGAAGATAATAAGAAAAGTCTTTATTAAGATCATAATAACGTCTTTGATTTGTAATTCGCTACTGAAAAACAATGTGGAAAGAGGCATGTGGATTTTTTTAAGTGTGACTCGTCTTAAGCTTAGTTTTTATCACGAATACCCGTGGATTATCACTTACCTACACGATAATCTGGGAAATAATGTAACCAGTGAACCGTTAAACTAAGATTAAGGTAATGTACACCTAAACATGCTTTACACAATCAAACAGCATACCACAGTACGGCACTGATTAACCGTCTAGATTCAGAACAAAGCCTCGTGAACATTGTAGCAGCTAATCTCGCTATAGATCAGGCCGTTCCATGGACCTGTAGGTGGGAACTAATTGCTGTGACGCAGCAGTAATGAATGTGATGGTGATCGATTAATATTTGTGGTAACTTACGTGAGTAGATTATGTTTCCAGCATGTATGGCAATAATTTAGAAGAATATTTGCCCTAAAATAAGTTTCTGGTACATTCATGATCCCTTAGAATGAGTTTTTAAGTTTTTACAAAAATGACTGTTTTGGTATTTGTTTACGTATTTTCCCATACATTTCCAATCAGCGCCCCTAGCGGATTTTTAAGTTTTATACTTCGTTCTGGATATTTTCCTTCTGCTTTTTTATCACAATCTTTTTTTTTTTCATTTTAAGAATTCAAATTTTCTTACGACCTTAAGAAAAATATCAGATGGATAAAAAAAAGTTTAGGATCTTGTATTTTTGACCACCTTCATTAAAGTCTTTTGAAACAAACATTTTCTACAATCGTATATTCAATGCCAATCATCAACGAACAGAAGGACAGACGGTTTTTTGCATTATGGAAAAGAAGCATAAAGTAAGTCAAGATGACAAATTGTGTAATTTGCAAGCGAATATAGCTCGGGGCCGCTAAAATGAAACCCCAAATGGACCGGTCGGAACGTCTCTAAAAAAACTAACATCGGTAATATTTTGCCACCCCTTTTTCAGGACGGCGTTTTATCGCCACGAAATGTTATATTCTACGAATGTTCATGGAAAGTGCGAAAAAATAAATTTGCTTATAGAAGATGTTAAAACTATCTGGGTGTGTAAACCGCCCGTATTGTTATTAATCTAAGATCGATTTCGAACAACATTTTTGAACAAATATCAAATGTGTTTTATGGGTATTTACCGCCCACCTACCATCGTGAACCTTGTTCTATTATACCTATCAACAAAATGTCCTTCTATTTTATAAATTCTCTAAAACTATCATAATAACGAAGGATGTATAATTACACTAAGATAGCCCATTTATTTACGGCACAGCGTGTGTTATTAGTACTTGCCTATTGATTATTCATACACGCTTGTCAGATATACACACCTATGGATCGTATCTAACAATCGCGCGATCCTAAACTCCGTAACTTTGAAACTTTGAACAACGCACATATCACTTCAGTCAAACTCCCCAAGTATAGTTTATGTTAATAGGGTTTTAGAAAGGTTATATCTAGACATAAAAGCGAAGTAAGTTTGTTTAACAAGTTCACTAGAATATTGCATCCTTGTATGCGTATGCTAAACTATCGGCAGAAAGTTAGATCATATAGTGGTATTGTAGAGTTTTAGGTCGCTGGTTTCTAATCCGATATATAATTTGGAACCCTTGTGCGCTAGTGACGATAGTGTAGGTGAATAAATTTATAAATACCGTAGAGTGGTGCGGTGCTCCCTTCGGCGACCGATCGACCGTGATGCACACACACTCGCGACGTCCAAATAGGTCCCCAGGACCCCCGTAATAAATATAAATTATATTATACGTCCCGTGACGAAATCTGAATACCGACTGTCCGTACAATGTGTGTTATGACAGAAACGTCAACCCTTTAAATTTTGAATTTACTCCTTTTATTTGTAATCAGTATTTCGACCAGTTCTAAATACTGAACATACCCCCGCCCGAGAAAGGCCAAGCCTTTATCAACCAAAATCCAAAAAATAAAAGCTTACACCGAACATATAATAAACATAAATTAACACAAACAAGTTTGTGACAACCCTATTCCGAAGGCAGCCTACAAAACTTAACCATAGGCCGAATAAATATAACCGATGTTGTTTTCAGTTTATCCGTATAATACAATCTTTCTCAGGCAGTAAATCCAAGATCCGACCTAATTTCCATTTTAAAGAAGGCAAGTTTTCTTCTTTTAATAAAACTAAATCTCCGATTTTAGGTGATCCTCCAGGTTAAGTCCTTTTACTTCTAGTTTGAAGCAAGTGAAGATTTATACTACTCAGTCTTCTCCGAAATCTTTGATAAAGAGCTTGCGCCAATTAACATCTCTTCAATCTATTGTTTGGTAAATCCGCCAAGTTATATTCCAGTTCCAATAATAAGATTTACCTATTAAAAATGAGCTGGCGTTAATACGTCAAACCCAAAGAATCTTCCGTAACCACAATAGTCTAGAGTTGAGAACTGCTTCCATCCTAGTAAATACAGTTTCCAGCTCTTCATAAATTAAAACAAGTTCACCGATTACCCGTTTCAACAAAGTTATTGCTGACTTTACATCTTGTTCTTCATCAAAATGTCGTCTTGCATATGTACCATTTGTCCCACATTCAAACGTAATGACATGTGAAAGACCCAGCCGAGAAGTAAATGTAGTTAATGCTACAAGAAAACCTTCCGTCGTCAAATCGTTGACTCTAAATGTGCATTGTACAACCTTTGCACAAGAACAAATAAAAACTCAAAAAGATATACACCATAAAGTTTTAGGATTCCTTAACCGCGAAACCCCAATAATAAAACAAATCTTTAAAATAAAAGAAAAGCAAAATCCGTTTGCAATGTGAAATACCCCGGTGGCATTCACCATATTCGTAGGTAATGAAACCATTAAATGTGTCAATCCATTTGACCAAAAAAACAAAATAAAACTAAATATCCTACAACGAAAAAAATAGACCTTTACCAATAAAAAATAATTGAATTAATTCACAACATAAAAATATATCTAAAACCTTAAAACCGCTAAATAAAATTTACAACCTTTTTCCGAAACTTATTTACCGCACGTCGTCTTTCCATGTTAGAGAACCGTTTCCTCACTGATGAAAAAGAATTATTTATCGTAAACGTATCTGGTAAATATGGCGAACCTACCGCATATCGCCGTGTATCATCCCGTTGATGACTAATTTTATGATCTAAATGTCTTGGATTCGCAATGACGCTAGGATTATCGTTAGTGTCCCTAACTTTATGTACAAAATTGACCGATTCAACGTTTGTGAATGTTTGACAAACGTTAATATTCTGGGCACCTTCATCATTATTTACCGCGTATGAAAAAGGCCCCGACAATACATAACCGAAGATAGTTTCCATAGCACATGGCAAATCATTGTTTATTTTAATAATATCCCCGAGCATAACCTCTCCTAATAAATCCGCACCGATTAAAATATCAACCTCCCGACTAAGGTAAAAATATTCATCCGCAAGAGGTAGTCCTTTGTAATGACTACAAATCTCTTGAGGTAAATTGAAACTAGGCAACTGATTAGTTATTTTATTTAGAATAGTAGCGGTAGATACCAATAACGGTCGACGTGAAAACCGCGGTCGAATCGTTAAATTAACCCCATTTCTACCAATATCCACTGGTATGCCACTCAGTCCCGTGACTGTAGAAGCATTCGTATTAAACCGTCTTAAACCTAATCTATTGGCACAACTCTCTGAAATAAAGCTACCTTGACTACCGTTGTCTAATAACGCACGCGCTTCTTGATATTGACCATGTGCATCCTTAATATGCACCACGGCCGTAGACAAAAGAACCGTACGATTAAACATGTTACCTTCAATTATGTTAGAAGTCAACGAAGCACCACCTTGATTCGAAACCGTAATATTTGCCCTGTTAGATCCGCTAACAGATGCAGTACATGGATTATCCTCCACCCTATCCGCGACAACATTAGAGGCATGTGCCCTACTGTTACTGGTCACAGTAGGTGTCGCCGCCGACCTTGCACTGCTCGATGCTGTCTGGTAGTGAGGTAAATCCATGTGAATAAGATGATGATGCTTAGGTGACTTACACTTAAAGCAAACCCATGAAGATTGACAGTCCGCTATCTTATGAGAGTTAAAACATCTAAAACATAGTTTATTTTCTTTAATAAAGTATTTCCTAAGACCCACCCTTAAAGATAAAAAATTATTACATTTGGAAAGATGATGTAATCCCTTTTTACAACATTTGCAGCCTACCTGCCTACTTTCCTGAAATGCCTCATGAGTTTTAGTAGTGTCACATGTCCGATGTGAATCACCACTTGACTCCAAAATCCTAAGTTCATTTTCCAAAAACCTTATTAAATCCTTAAATTCTGGAAACTCCTTTCCTGTAAACCGTTCTTCAAAACCCTTTTTTAAACTAGTATCTAATTTTTGAAAATTAATGTAAAATAATAAATGAGTCCACTGATCAACCGGAAAATTCATCTTTTCTAGCGCTTTCGTATTTTCTAATAATGTTTTTAAAAATAATTTAATAGAACTTAAATGTTTGGTGGCATGTGAAATATAAAACAAATTATAAAATAGTTTATCTGCTAACAATCTTTTATTATTATATCTATTGTTCAATAGATCCATAGCAACCGAAAAATTATCCTCCGAAATAGATAAGTGTTGCAATAAAACCTTTGGTTCTCCAGCCAATGAACCTAATAAGTAATACATTTTCTCCGAATCAGATAAAGCATTATCTTCACATATCAAAGAATTGAATAAATCCATAAATGAAACAAATTCTTCAATTTTTCCCGAAAATGTAGGAATTTGTATTCGTGGTAAAACCACCCGCTTCCGCTTGTCACCATCATCCATTGACCTGAACTCCGAACCATGTTCAGTCTCCGAAGATGATATTTCTAAAAACTTCCTCTTGATATCATAATATATTCCATTATATTTTTTAAAATCGTCCGAATAATCCACATCAGAGCCTTCGTCCAATTCCGATTGCAGCTCCAAAAACATCGACGTAAATTCTTCATAATTACGATCCAAATCATGATACCGTATTTTAAAATTATTTTTATCTATTTCAGATTTAGGTTCCCGCTGAGAAAGATCGTAAATAGAATCCAAATTATGAATTGCTAAATCGTATTTTAATTTATTCAACCTTTGTTTAGACTTAGGAGCCATTTCAAAAAGTTGAAATGAAAAAATAAAATAAAATTTAAACCGATAGAACGCTGTCACAAAATTATATGTCAACCGACTTGACAAATATGAAAGCACAAAATATTACCGAATGTAAATTATAATCCGCAATAATAAAAATCCAAACCGAAATAAAACCGACCGAAATAATAGAGTAGACAACGACCATGCAGTCCACCTCCACCTGGTGTAAATGACCACACGTGCGCTGTTACTCTTGAGGACTAAGTTGGAACGCCTCGATTAAGTATATCTCCCTTACCACACCTTTTTCAAACCAAAATACAGCAGCTCCAAACACTGCTGTAATGGCAGAAATAGATGTGGCGGTGGTGCTGCCGGAGTCGAACCACGTAGAGTTCTACCACCTTCAACCGACACAACCCGAAACAGGAGAATGCTCAATACAAGCCCGACCGAAACACTAATAATAGTCCGAAAGAACGCCTAAAACCGTTGACGTTTCTTGTAGTACCCGATGTACATAAATAAAATAGTAACCGAAATAAATACGTGTATCCCTACGTAATAATTGTAGAGTACACCCGTTTTTTGATGTTGTCCAGCCGCTGTAAATACTTATAATCCGGCAAAGTATTTACAAACGACGTGGACGTGTGCCGATGTCTACACTACTGTTCACCAACACACAAGAATATACTTGCGAGCACGGAAACCCGAATCCGGCTCGAAGGACCAAAATGTAGAGTTTTAGGTCGCTGGTTTCTAATCCGATATATAATTTGGAACCCTTGTGCGCTAGTGACGATAGTGTAGGTGAATAAATTTATAAATACCGTAGAGTGGTGCGGTGCTCCCTTCGGCGACCGATCGACCGTGATGCACACACACTCGCGACGTCCAAATAGGTCCCCAGGACCCCCGATTAAATATAAATTATATTATACGTCCCGTGACGAAATCTGAATACCGACTGTCCGTACAATGTGTGTTATGACAGAAACGTCAACCCTTTAAATTTTGAATTTACTCCTTTTATTTGTAATCAGTATTTCGACCAGTTCTAAATACTGAACAGGTATATTCGCGTAAAACTGCTAGTCCGCTCTGAATATAGAAATTAATCGCGCTGCCATAGTAAATTGTATGACTGTTCCTGCTCGCAACAACTTTAGAGCGGACTAGCAATTTGGCGCGGAATATAACTTGGATTATTTTACAAGACTGAAGTAGCAAACTATTATGCGGTCCCGCAGATGATTAGCCACTGCCGTCTTTGGATATATATAACCAACTTAATGTACGTAAAGCAGAAAAAACCTGAAACCGATCATAGATGCATGATCACTCCTGAGGACTGAGATGGTTGCTTTAAGTGTAAGTCATCCGGTACCCTACAGACAGGTGCGGTATGGCCCCAGGCGAACCATACTGGTTATGCATCCTTTAAAATCATCTTTTCCTGAATTGAAATGTATCTATAATGTATGGGAAATTTACAATATTTTTCGAAAAGAGATATATAATTTTTATTAATTTAAGTATAGTTTTAAATAGTTTTCATTGGAATTTCTCGATTATTTGAATTTCAACTAAAAACTTTGCGTAAAATCATTTTACACTCAATCAAAACAACGCTAAAATAATACCTCTATCAATTATAATTTAAATTTCAAACAATGTATTGGCAAACTAAATCAACATTTTACTTTAAAACGCTTAAGCATTTTTTTTTTTTTGTAAAAACAATCGCCATCTATTTAATTGTCCGTGGAAATAAAAAGGGCAATTTAAAAAGGGATTGTAGTGTGCTGTTCGGTGAAATTTATTGCCCTCACAAATAATCTTTTACTCCGCGAAGGAAAGTTGTTTCAGGAGTCCGGAACACGACAAGCTCTTATGAGTATGACATTTTTATCCTCTTGCTACGGTACAGATCATATATATCGTAGGTACAGATATTATTTAGGCAGGTCACGTTTACTTAATGTACACGGTGGTTAAAAATGCTAATAAGTTAATTTGTGATTGAAAGAATATGATGTTTAAAGGTGGTAGAACTTGTGTCTATAATACGTGTCCACAGTAGATCAACAAAATTTCCTAAGTATCTTAGACATAACGTCATTTTCATCACGTTAAGACATTTGTTTACCATTCTAAGGGATTCGGGATTGATTCCCCGTAGGAATAAACACGAAAAAATTACAATGTTTGTTTATAAGTTTGAGTGTGTCGTATGTATGTTATTTACACTTTATTTACAAAAAAAAGCAATAGTATGTGTATCCGTGCTGGACGTACTAAGTTTAGGGTTAGTGTGCGCTGTGTGTAAGTGGTCGAACATTTATTTTATTTTTTTCCTTTTGGAGATGTTCAACCAAAAGGATCAGTTTAGACTTGCTAGATGAGACTGTAGGGGAAAGTTTAATATTAAAGTTCTTAGAGACGAAGAAATTGAAGAATGGCTATTGTTAGAAGGTGAGAAATAGTTCAAGATGAAAGGGCAAACCAAACCAAACCAGAAAACCAGGAAGTAATAGAGGAATCCGAAAATGATTTACCACCTAGTCTGTCTTAACTTGAGAGGCCACCAAGAAGAAAATTATGCAGCATTTGGACCAGCAGACAACTGCAGACTCAAGAGACAGACAATATTCTCCTTCCGTGCGTGTGAAAAGCCTATCTACCTTGAGTGTGCCTCGCTACTTTGAGAAGATTATAAATTTTATTTTTTTAAAAAGGGCCAAACTTGAGGATAAATTGTGCTTAAATGAACCGTGTGATTTCAATACATTTTCTTTTGTAAGTCTTAAATGATGTCATAACTAAAATAATAAACGAAAATGTTAACTTACTTTGACTATTTAAAAATATGTATTGTTACATATACCTAGTGTAAAAAATTGTTAAAACGTCATATTTTAAGTAAAAAATACAAAATAAATATTTAGCTTTATATATAAGCCTTCATATTTGATATTGTAAATTAACTAAGTATGTTTATGTCTATTTTGATATATTTTTTGACTTTACTTATATACAGGGTGAATTTTTAAAACGGGCCTTCAGGGCCAAATTCGAAACTATAAGGATTAGCGAAAAATGCTGAAAGGAGTTACGAGGCCGATTTTGATAAAAACTAAAACTGCATCATTAGTTTTTTAAAATATTTTTTTCCTTAGCCGGGAATCGAACGAGTTCATTTTGAAAAAAAATACACCTCTATATTATTCCACTATCTGATAGTGTCGCTTATAAAGATCAAATTCTGGGAAGTAATGTTATGTGACAAATTAAAGGAAAAGGAAAATTTTGAAGAAAATACGTATTTTTCCATACATTGGCATACTAATCCTTAAGGATTATACATAACAAATGATTTATGTATAATTCTTTAAAACATACATAAGTCATACCATTGAAGAATTTGTTGGTTAATCAACTAATTATTCGATGTTATGACTATGACATACGGCTTAGTATGAGAAAGTAATAGTTTGGCAAATAAGTTACCGCCGTGTTTAGGATTTATTTTTTAATGAAAATAGATAACTGATTAAATAGTAAATTCCTATTGTTTGTTGTTTACAACTTCGTTTCAACGTTAAATATGATTTTCTATATCTCTTTTTTTAAGTAATCACTCGGATTTGACTCTAAAAAGTAATTCTCGCAAATTGTCAACTTTACATCTGTATTAAACGAAACTCCGCCCATAGCAAGTAAATCTATTTTAATGGTCCTAAAAATAACCTTAGCTAAGTCGGACATAAAAAATATAAATTATTGGGAAACAAAACGTCCATTTCGAATGATTAGAAACATTGAGTCAAAAAAATGTTTAAAGTAATGAATGGCGGGAACTTAACTGCCAAATTAATATGAAAAAATATGTATTTTCTTAAAATTGAGGCTTTTCCTTTAGTTTGTCATTTATCATTACTTTCCAGATTTTGATCCTTATAAGCAACACTATCAGATAGTGGAATAATATAGAGGGTGCATTTTTTTTCAAAATGAACTCGTTCGATTCCCGGCTAGGGAAAAAGTTATTATAAAAAAGTAATGATGCAGTTTTAGTTTTTATCAAAATCGGCCTCGTAACTCCTTTCAGCATTTTTCGCTCATCCTTATAGTTTCGGATTTGGCCCTGAAGGCCCGGTTTAAAAATTCACCCTGTATATTAAAAATAGGCGTATTTTATTTTGACGTCTGTTAGACTACGCCTCAGTCAAGTATTACTAAAAAAGTCACCTCAGTCGCAGAAGGTTAACATCGCGTGTTATAAATGGTTGCAGAGAATAATAATTATAAACGCACACGTATTTTTTTCCCAGAATTTTATTGTATCTCACATAATTTTGTATATGGCATGAAATTGGGTCACAGTTTCAGTTCCACAGAAGCCCAGACAGTTAATTAATTGGACAACTCAGTTCGTGTGTTGTCGGTGTTGTTAAAAAGTTCGCTCAACTGTTTTAGCCTATAAAGCCTTTTGCATATTATCCATTGTTTAATAATAAACTTCTTAAAATTTACCGCATTTTATGTTTTTTCTCGCAAGTGACATGAGTCACCAATGAAACTTAAGCAACGTCCGGTACAGTTGCAAGTTGGATAGGTGACCGCTGTTGGTTCAATTTTAAGTGCGTTTCGGTTTCATACTTTATTACCGTCAGGCGTAGTTATTAATATCGTCGGGGGTCTTGCAGTGGTGTTGCATGTGGATTCACTCAATTGTTAGTAAATCTGAGCTCAGCAGTGGGTCATTGAATACAAGTATTTAAAAGAAAATACTAGTATCATGTATTACATCACAAAGTCAGGAAGGGAATATGCAAACGGCCCTTTATTATCCAGTTGCACCTGGTCCTAATGTCATATTTTGTTGCCAGTATTTAAACTAAGATTTTGTTATATTTGTATACACGTTATAAGTTATATGTATAAGATGATATGTATGAGATATTATACATATTTGCTTAATATGTATAAGAATTTGTACCAATGTCGGAGTTATATATTCCTGAGTGACACTACGAACTTCTGGAAACGGCGAATATCGCCTCATTTCACAATTACTAGCTGAAAATATAAAGTTTCTCTTAAAACCCCCAAGACACTTATAATTAATACGCCGGTCTATTTCCAAGGCTCAAAATAGTCCATATGTCGTGCCTATACGCCAAGTTCACACCTACGCCCGGATCACAGAACTTGCGATTTCACCCACTCACACGCACCCACATATCAAACTTATAATTAATTTTCACCAGAGGCCCGAAATAAATCAGTCTATATTAATCCTCCATATAAATGTCTTATCAAAACATCTGCCTCCCGCATGAGCCCGTAAGATTAAAGTAATTTTTTTTTTATTTAAATGTCATACATTTTTCTGGATTCCCTATGTAACGTATTGTTACTGGAGGCATGAGTGCCTACCCTTGGAAAACTTTGATGTATGCAAAATACCTTTTCATGAATATTATGAATTTTGAAAATCTTGACGACCTTTTTTGCCGACTTAATTCGAACAGTACTATAATAATTTTAAATGATGTATTTTTAATTTATGTACGACTACCATTTTTGTCGACTTATTACAATAAGAATAATAAACTCAGTTTATTTTTCTTGGTTGGCAAGTGCTCCCCTTGAAAGTGGCACCTCTGGCAGCGGCCTATTAGTCCCTACGACGCTGCACACAAGTACACAAACCTCCACATCCAAAACAGAAATTTTTAATTCATTTTTATATACTTCTAACTTTTCATAATAAAGCATTCGTTAGGATAGATGGTAAATAGTATAATTATTTGTTCTTAAATTTATTTCTTTACTCTGTTGTTTATGTTAACTCATAATCATTATGACCTTATGACATCTCATAATTAAAATTATATATACCTAATTCTATTTTATACCTTTGTTATTTGTACTCATATTAATTTACTACATTACTTATATACAATATTCTTATATGTACACCTTCATTATCTTATCCCAAGTTAATTAAACAATAACAAATAGAACAAGACACCAACGACGAAACTTGTTATAATAGAGTTATCATCTGTGAAACCGATAAGTTTAAACAATACGATTAGTACCTACTTTAGACTAACATTGACTGAATATAGATCTTTGTTTATTTGGATAAGCGAATATTCTAAATATTACATGATACATTTCTTAATAAAATATTTTCTTAATATTTTTTTTTTATAATATAGGAGTAGAAGACGAGCATGCAGTACACCTGCTGGTAAGCGACTACTGCCGTTCATGAATATCTGTAATTAACCCCAGATAAGATAATCAAATCAGGTATCTAATTTCTTACCTGTGGTCGACCACACAAAGCTGTTAGATAACAGAAATGTTTTTACTTATATTTGTCGCTTATAGATTTTATAAAAACTTCAGTACTCATATAACCAATAGAAAATGGAAACAGTAAATACGTGCATTTCTGTGTAACTAAAGTAAATCATAGCAGGAAAATGACAAATTATGCCCTAATCCCCATTCATTCAACCCTTCCCCCAAAGCTTCGGGCTTAGAATAGTGGCGTGACGAAGCAATAAATTTGTCTATGGGATTCAGATTGCCTCTAAACCCCGCCAACCGCTGTTGCGGTTCAAGTTCATTGATCTTTGGTCGCATTAACAGTTGAATAATGAAGATGTTAACTATTCATTTTGAGGGTGGTAGAACCCTCTTCAGATACCGTCATATTTATCTTTGTCGCATGCAGCGCTGTGTTCTGGCTTACAGTGGTGAGGTGGTCAGTCAATAATCCAAGACGCTTCGACCTTAGCTCTGAATGTTAATAAATAGTGAAACTAGTAGTAGTAGTAGTAGTAGTAGTATACATGACCGATTAAAAAGGTACAATCCTGTTTGGGGTTAAATTTTAATTCATAAGTGGCAGTGACCATATACCAGGTATATATCAGGTAGACGTATGAAAAATGATTTTTTTTCTCTATTTACCCTGTAGAAATGTTGTAATTAATAAAAAATGTAGTGAAATATATAAAGTAGAACTTTACGACCTATCCTATTTAACATGACCAACAGAACAACACGAGACAAAGAGCATGTGATACATTCTGAAAACTAATAATAACTAATGAAATATCGTCTATTATATAACATTCACCACTCTAAAAGCCATAAAAATAACATTGGAATAACGACATCGCAATAAAACGTGATAAGTCGTTAATGTCCGCAGTTCCTCATCCTTCTAAAAGCCTCGGCCAATGACAGGGTAGCGATGTGGCAACGCTATAAATTTACCCATGGGATTCAAATTGCCTCTCGCCGACCGTTAATACGGTTATGGCTCAAAGCCCTTGCTTACGTCGGGATTTTCTTGGGATCTTAACCATAATTACACCATAACTATAAGGAGGTATTCCTTATAGTTATGGTGTAATTATGGTTAAGATTTTGTCTTAAGTCGCTATTTCCTCATTACTGCTATGAATCGGTTTTATTTCTTTGATAAGTATTCACGTATTAACCAATCGTCATTATATTCGGTTGATATTTCGTTTCATATTTACATACATTTCAAAATTAATTAATTTTGGAGACCTAAATGATCTACTTTTCATAGTTACTGGTTGCGTTGCTTTATATACGTCGAAATATATTCTTAGGCACTGATCTTTACTCGATGTAATTTTTAAACTTTTTAAGCGGAACCACAAATCAAGCGCTCACTTAATAATAATTTAATTTTAAAGAGTGCTAAAATATATCTATAATATAAATTGAACAATGATAAATAGTAGCATGAAATGCAACAGATGTCTGCATATCACGTAACATAATATTCTACAAGAGTTGCTTTTAACAGGGGAAATTCCATGCAATAACGACGTTGAGTAACGTTATAGTGTTTGTAGAAAATATCATTCAATTTTCAAAGTATACCGATTACCGCGTTCATGATATCGATACTGTTATGATGTTCATCAGTAAACTTAGAGTGATACTACTATCATCTACATACTATCATATTTACATATTCACTCATAAGATCTGTTCTTGGATACAAGTATTCTCACTTGTATAAAAAACATAATATTTATCACTTGATACAACCGTGTAAAGGATTATCGTAACAAAGCCTACAAATTGACAACCGACAACTTGACAGTTTTTGACAACCCGCGTGGCGGAACGGTCAGTATACCGGTCAGACGCGCAAAGGGTTCCGGGATCAATCTCCGGCTGGACAGATATCTAAATTATGAATTTAAATATCGTTTCTGGGTCTGGGTGTTTGTGTATGTTTCCTTGTGTGTGTCCATATGTTATGTGGAATACTAGTGGGGGGCTGTGACTGTTAAAAGCGTTTAATTTAATTCATTTAGGTTTCGAAGCTGTGCGTACAATCGTAATTTGCACAATTTTCTTCATCTCGAATAATTATTTAAAGAAGGTTCCTTTCAGCGGGATAGAAATATCAGTACTGTTAATAACTACTCAGATTTAATCTTGGACACCTGAAGCAAAATTTGAAATGTCGGAATTATATTATATTCCTACAATATTACATAAAATATCAAACTGTCTTGACTTGCTAGCGGCTTTTAGACGTCAATCGAATCTTACCTTGTTATGTCCAGTTATGTTTTGCGGTAACAGAATATCCACGTCTTTATCCAAGAGAATGTTCCTGACGTAATCTGATATCGTTTGGGCATGAGTCTATATAAACAATGGACACACTTCAACAAGGATAGAACCACGTACAGGTATGTAGCCTACCCACTATTTCTATGTAAATAACACAGATTATTTTTATGTAATAAATATATTGAGACTAAGTATGGAGTTGTAGTTATGATGTTAAGTGGTTACTGCCGAACAAGTAGTTAGAAATGGAGTCCTACGTTATATCGATCATAATAGTAGTTGCTGACTCGAGGGACAAAGTAAGAATGCTTTGTAACGTACATAATGGCTATGGCTTGCCTCATTCTTCAAACTAGCAAAACTGTACTAGTAGTACAGCTTTCGCAATTATAGGCAGATACAGAGCCAACAGTTACAGAAACTATGGGATTTCGGTCGAACCACAATAAAATCTCCAAAACATACAGCCACTAACTTATTTATTCATCTATTCATCGATTGGCACTGAAACAGTATACTCAAAATAGCCATCCTAGCGATCCATCCTAGCGACGGTAAAACTATCATACAAAGGATGCCTCGATGCATTCTTTTAGAGATGCCGTCTTCTCTATAAGGGAAGTGCAGCCTTCAAACAGGTTTTATTGACTAAAAATCTCATATAACCCCATTTCTTTTAAAGGAAATCGTATCGAATTCTATCAATATTTTTGGAAGATTTTCCAAATTATGGTTATTAAATGAATTTAATTCATTTTAATATCATTTTATTGTATAGAATTAAGATAAAAATAATAAAACATAATAACTAAAAGCTACAGGTAACAATAAATACTTCGCTATCGCAGTGGAGAAGCTACGTGGGTCAGATTTCGCAAATCCTTTTATACTGAGAGGATTTGCCGGGAAAAGAGATTTTGTACTAAACATATTTATTATAAATACCTTCAGAGGCAGATATGATCTTGAACTGTACGTTGAAACCTTTTTTTTGTTTAATAAAATTGCAAATAATTCTATATTATTTGTGTAGTTAATAAAAAAGTATATAGATTAAAATCGGGTATAAAAATTATATTAACAAATTTCCTTTGTAAGCTGTATTTGAATAAAAATCGAAGAATATTTTTTCAGTACACGAATTTTGATTACGAATAATTTTCGAAAAGTCAATTGAACTAAAATTTCTTTGGTAGTGAATTAAGTAGATATACTCGTAGCTAATGAAGTCATCTATTGTAGTTAGATGTTGTCAAAACAAAGCCCAATTCGGACCATTTCCATCTACCTTGCACGAATACTTTTATTACAGTTCTCGTGGCAGAATTGACTGAATAAGAATCATATAATTATGCAAATTATATTCTTAATTCCGTTTTCGTTGTCTATCTGATTGGTATTTAAATTGGTCAGAGTAAAATACCTTATGCATAAAAATCTGTAAATTTTGACTACATAAGGGAAAGATTAGATAAATACATAAAAAATATAAAATACCAATTGTCATGCTAATGTAGGTAAATACCATTTAAATCGAAATTAAAAAAGATCTTTAATTTTAATTTGAAGAGAGAAACGGTTGAAAAGGCATGCAATTAATTTGATTACTTTACAAGAAACATACAAATAAATACAAATATTCTGTAAACCGCGCAATAAGGAATCACCTAATGTTTTTATCTACTGGAATACGTTGCTCCAGGGCTGTGAATTTCCATTGGGAACTTATTTTAATTACCCCATTTAATTCCGTTGGTGCGAAATCCTCATCAACATTTTACGTTCAAGCTAAGTAGAACCGTATTTTAGTTGTAATAGGTTTAAGTTACACTAAAGGTGAGTGGAGATATGGACTTTTGGTTGGGAAATGGTCTTCCCAAGCCATATTAATCACGCTTTCTTAGTGTAGGAGGCACTAGGAGCGAACAAACAGCACGCACCAACAAAACGGACGTTTTAAACAATTGTTAGATGTATATCTAGCGTATATATTATCTTGTGCTCCCGCAACTATCTAGCTGAAAGTTTTTGTACGTAAAAACAACGGGTCGTATTTCTCGTTCTGCGCGTTAAATGGGCTAACATCGCGTGAACATTGAAAGGAATACATTTTAACATTTTCAAATACAAGTTTCTTAGACATAAAAATGTTAAGCATGTTTTATGACGTTATTACATGTTAAGCATATTTTTACAATACATCTTTCTTGATGTATATGATTCTGTAGCAGTAAAAGAATTTCGGCAACATTCATTTATCTTCGGGTCCCATCATTATCCTAAAATAGTAAGCAAATGTAAGTAAGTATTACATTATCAATTATTTATAAGCAGTAGATATTGGACAGATAGTTGTAGTTTATAAAAAAATATTTGTGTTCCGTTTATAATTAATAATTTATTTACTTTTCTAACAAAGGTATCCTTCAACGATACATAAGTGATAAAATTTTACAAAACATAATATTTATTGTTCCTCAAAAATAGAAAGAAAATAATAGAAACAATCAAATCTCCCAAAGTTGTTTCGTATAATAAAGCTGTCAACAAACAGTTCAAATGCCACTTTCCAAGTTTTAACAAGATTTTTGATATGTCCG
The DNA here is from genome assembly GCA_014595695.2 of Epargyreus clarus clarus. Classification (NCBI taxonomy): domain Eukaryota; kingdom Metazoa; phylum Arthropoda; class Insecta; order Lepidoptera; family Hesperiidae; genus Epargyreus; species Epargyreus clarus. The sequence goes on from JACTTY020000026.1 coordinate 3,595,178, forward strand.
AGAGAACCGAGATTTGGGCTAGCAAATTGACTTAGCAAACTTCCCTATATTGTAGGTTAATCCTCCTCAAACCCGGTAAAACTTATTGCCAGTAGCATCCCTTGCTGATATTTTGGAACAAATTGGATTGGATTATCATTTGTTATGACTTGTTTTAATAATATGAAATGCTTGCGGTCATATTTAATGGTCACTGTCGCACTAATTTATCTGTTACTAGACTACGGGTAGGAGATGAGTCCTATGTAAGTTTCGAATTAAATCCGAATACCTCATAGTTTTATGACATTGGAATAGGAAACTACCTTGCAGATGATAAGTGATCAGCGCCGCCCATAGACATCTGGAATCACCTCATAAAGTATAGGCGTTTTATCTGATGCCGATGCTTTGCCACTCTTGAAAATGACTCAGATTATTATGTAATCAAACCAGTATCTTCATTTGTCCACCGAAATAATTATGAGAACTACATACTTCATTCTACAAATAGATGTGAGGGTGGAACTTACCGGTCGAGCAATACTTCTTCTACTAACATTCATAAACGTAAAATAAACGCCTTACGCCTCCAAAAGTAGAATCCAAAAGCTTTAAAAGAGAAATAGGAGGTGATCTATCACGAGGACGAATCACCAGGAGTTTTAGCATCTTCTAATTGAAATGATTCGGGCACATTGGACCAAAAACGATTTGTTCTCCCCTTCATTGCAACGCGGGACTTTGAACTACTCCGGATTTCATTATTGGCCCGAATATTTCATTTGTCTTCCATGCAGTTGATTTAGGAAGGACTAAATTTATGCTAATCGTCTTGATTAGATGCGATCTGTTTTATCGAATTGTCCGATCAGTAGTTAGGGTAATATAGTTGAGTCTAGGTGAATTCGTTTTACCATTTGTTATAGGGAAGTCATTGAGTCAATATTTACTTCTGCGGCTGATCTTTGTAGTACTGGAATTATATTGTCAAGTTGATAAGTTTATCCATGTGCAATAGTTATCATCTGATGGACTATGAGGTTATTTGCTTCTTTAAAAAAGTTTATTTTTTATTATTCCAAAACTTCTATCAGAAGTCCAATTAAATAAAATGTCGTTATACAATTGCTTCATTCCTGGAAAATTAAAATCTATTCGGAAGATAGTAAAAATTAATCGTTTCTTTGTGTCAATATGATCAGAAGTTCCGATAGAGAAGTTAGTTACTTCAGAAGGTTTTATTTTTAATTCAGTTCCGTTTGCTTAAACTGTATTTCATTCCTTTTAATAATTTTCAGCTTTATTTTCAGCATTATGATTTCACTATTGGTTCATTTATACTATTTTAAGTTTCTTTGTTTAAATTTTAATTAATGCCGCCGTCAAAATTATTGATTTGGGTTGCTGGCTTTCGAGACAAAACTCTGAACCTTTGATTCTGAAGTTCCATCAAATTCATTCCTCCAATTGAAATATTATATTAATAGGGTTGCTCTCCACTTCATACGAATTGAATCCAATTAAGTTGTACCAATTAACAAGGTCGATATAATATTGCCCTTTCAAATGAAGGTGGAGCGAAGAGCGAAGTTTCAGCAAAGTACTGACGAATTCAAATGTTCAAATGTAATTAAATTGTAGAGGCTGGACAAATTGGTGCGATTGGTGTGGCAATCGGCCATGGAATTAATTTCTTCGCAGAGGTTTTAGAGCAATTGATGTGAAAGGTAGGTTGGAGTTTGATGGCAAAAGTAAGGACGGATTTGGTGGGCGGTTTAAAATTAAATTAATTTGAATAGGCCTGCTTTGGTATTCGCAATTATACCAGTTAAATATTTACTAATTTATTCATTTAGATCCGATGGCATAATTTGTAGTACCTAATTAGTGTCTAATATAATATGATTACTTAATGCATAGATGTCCTTATAAAACTAAAATTATTTTTATAAAAAATGATATTTATAATTAAATTGTTTTATTGATAAAAAGAAAGATTGGATGAGTAAGTGCTGTATTGCTGTAATTTCATAGAGTCGTTTTTGATAATCCTATTTAATCATGCAACAATAATTATACCTTGAATAGTAAGTGACTGTAGACGATTAATGAAACAAAAAACACAAACAATAGAAAATCAAAATTTCCCAAAAAGGAAAGAACAACATAAGACAACAATTGATTAATTCATTCTGCGCCATCTTTCACAGAATCAGACGCCAGCTTTAATTAAGTCCGTAAAACCTCATTTGTAAGAAATATTTATTGCACGAATCATAAAGATTTCGTTGCTTAATTGAAAAAGGTGTCCCTACAAAACATGGAAAGAACCTTAAGGAATGCTCAATTTATTTTTTGGTAAACCGCTAAAGCATGAGCATTCATCTTGGCCTTTTTCATTTCCTTTACTTTTTGCGGGCAAAGCCGAAGGACTAGCACTTTATGCGCTTATAAATCATACAGATTTAGAATTCTGGGAATTGAGTGAACATTTAATTTAACGTGGAGTGAGTTAAATATCAAGTTAAAGTAACATACCTTCGTTATTTGGTCTTCTAAGACAGTGGAATTTAGATATTTAGACAAGACTCGTAAAGAAATTTAGAATTATTAAAGCTAATTTAATTTTCACAGGGACGCCATGTAGTGTATGTGGGCTCTTGGATTGAAACGCGTGGTATTTTCTTTGATATCTTTATTATATTTTAATTACTATTAACACTGTAACACTAACTTATAGGTATAATACACGGCTTAGCTCCATACACATCACAAAATAAATAGGTTGCTTTTTAGTAATTCATTCATTTGTACGTACAGTATTTCAAGTTTGAATATACCCGTGTATATATAAATTTAAAGCAATTTTTTTAAACTTCAGCTTCCAGGACTTCTGTAAGACTAATTTATCAACGGCATGTTTCACCAACTGTGTCCATTTGATAGTTAAGTAGTTTCAAAGCACGTCCGACCTCTGTTCCTGTAATTAAGTGAATAAGTCAAAGTTGAAGCTGAATAAAGCAGATGGATTGTTCTAGAACAAAAGGGGTTAGTTCTGGAACAAACTGTGAGCGATGCCGGGTTGATTAAATATGTTAGGAAGCATGATACTGATATTCTATACCGTAATTGAAAACCGGTTCGATTTAAAATATTATAAAACGAGTATATCGATACACTATATTTACCAGGACTATACCAACCGTTGCGACAAATAAAACAATCGGGCTATGTGCGAAACCAAATAACTAGACATTAAACTAAAATCCTCCTTAGGTTTAATATAGGCATATTCACTACGACTCTTCTTAACTAATTAACACTTGCTGAGGTGCAAAACAGATAAATCAAATGGTTTGTGAATTGAATATGCTAAAAACAAACGAGTTATCAACTGTTTACGACCAAAACTAACAGTTTTCCATATAGATATGATAACCATATTGGTTAAGTAACCGTTTTCGTATAAAACTGGAAACGACTATGTTTGATGTTCGGGTATCGAAACACCTATTTGTCTGCGTCTTTACTTGCGAGTTGCAAGTGTTTCAGTGCAAATCCAATTTGTGATACTCGTTCTTGCGCAACTAGAGATTGAGTGTCGAAAGTTTGATACTTATACAACTTGTTTCAATAAAGATTGTAATCCAAAATGTCAAAAAATAAGGTGAAAATAAACAAAAAAATACATAGCGACCGAAAGTATTTTTAGGTATAAACCATAACGTATTTTAAACTAGGAAAAAATATCACGCCATAGCTTATTATAGCCTAGTTACTAGGCGTTTATGTAGTATATACAATAATAACGTATAGAGTTTTAAAAGTATTATTATTGTATGCGTTACGTTAGCGTGTTTCCTTCATGAATTAACCAAAGTTTGCAAAACCGTAAGCGTACCCCTAACGAAATTTACAATAACGATTCTGTAAGTATTCTAATTATATGCAGGTTTTAGTTCGAGATAGTTCCTTCTCGGATTACCCTAATCTTTGTTTACGAATACTGGTTAAGAGCTAAACTTACTATTATTGTAATAGCTGCGCTTTTAAACTTGTTGTTATGAGAAAATTATTCGTAAGGAGCTCGTTGCCTTAAAATTTGCTTCAATAAACATTTCAGTTTCATAATAAAAGCGTGGTAATAGTTACTACTTAGAGCTTCAGGGTTATAAAAGTGTAGTTACTGCCTTGTGACAACATCCAGCAGTGGAAAGAAGTTCTCTTCGGGTGATAAAAATTGTATAAAGGAACTCTTTATACTTCCACACTATATGTATGTGTATGTATATTTCGTGTGTGTCGTATGTGTACATATGCATGTGTCGTATGTGTATTGGACACATACAAACACAATGACAAAATTTTGCGGGATTTATGATATAATTTGAAACTTAATTTTCTTAATACTCTCACAGGAAATTAAAATTAAAGAAATGAATTTTACATAATTATTTCTGTTAAATGAATGAGAAGTTGTTTTAATTCATCGTTATTTTTTGTGTTAGGTTTTTTCTTTGTTCTATTTTTGATAGATTTTTTGACACACGTTTTATAATTTGATTACCCTAGAGAGTAAATAATCCAATCAGATAATTTATTTAATCAACTACGAAAATTCAATTGATATAAATGAGTGTACACGATCAACTGCCTAATTAAATATTTAACATGTTTATCCAGTGTAATTGTATTACACAATCAGGTCACCGAATTAATCTATCAAGTTAAACCATGAATTGGTAGAAAATCTATCTATAAATAGGTAAAATGTCCTTTGGTAGGCCAATCTTGTCTCTGTAGTTCCGGGACCAGAATAGGCCTATGTTGTCCCCTGCCTG